>JAVUPR010000114.1:10326500-10934500 GCA_036785695.1 Gentiana straminea | reverse complement strand
TTCACTTCATCGTAATGTCTCTACATATATGATTGCCGATGTCACTACATATGATGTCATTCATATATGATTGCTGATGTCACTGCATAAAATGTTGATGTCACTGCATATATGATTGCTGATGTCACTGCATAAAATGTTGATGTCACTGCATATCTGATTGCCGATGTCACTGCATAAATTGTTGATGTCACGCATATATGATTGCCGATGTCACTGCATAAAATGTTGATATCACTACATATATGATTGTCGATGTCACTGCATAAAAATATGAATTAAGGTGAAAGAGTTATGTTGATCGTAGTTTTATATCAAAAGATATAGTCATTTGAAGTCGATTTTATGACGAAAAGAAATAAAGTTTATGAAATTAAGTGGAAAAATATCAAATGTCATCCCGGTGTTGCTTCATCAAATGTCAATGCATCCCGATGGTCTCTGCATCCTGGTGTCTCTGCATCGCGATGTCTCTGCATATATGATTAATGATGTCATTCATATATGATTGTTGATGTCACTGCATAAAATGTTGATGTCACTGCATATCTGATTGCCGATGTCGCTGCATAAATTGTTGATGTCATTCATATATGATTGCCGATGTCACTGCATAAAAGTATGAATTAAGGTGAAAGATTTATGTTGATCGTAGTTTTATATCAAAAGATATAGCCATTTGAAGTCGATTTTATGAAGAAAAAACCGATTTTATGAAATTAAGTTTGAAAAATATCAAATGTCATCACAGTGTTGCTTCATCAAATGTCACTGCATCCCGGTGATCACTGCATCCCGATGGTCTCTGCATCGCGGTGTCTCTACATCGAGGGTGGCCACTTCATCGCGGTGTCTCTGCATCGGGGGTGGCCACTGCATCGCAGTGTCACTTCATCGTGACGTCTCTGCATATATGATTGCCGATGTCACGCATATATGATTGCCGATGTCACTGCATATATGATTGTCGATGTCACTGCATAAATGGTTAATTAATCGTCGTGGTGACTGCATCGCGGTGGTCAATGCACTGGGGGTGGTCAATGCATCGGGTTGGGAAATGCATCGCGGAGGTCACTGCATCGCGGTGGTCAATGCATCGCGGTGTCTCTGCATCGCAGTTGTCATTGCATCGCGGTGTCACTTCATCGCGTTGGTCAATGCATCACGGTGGTCAATGAAAAAAAAAATTCACCGTCCGCCGAACGAAAAAAAAATTTTAAAAAAAAAATATATATATATATATATATATATATATATATATATATATATATATATATATATATATATATATACACACACATCAACAGCAGCGTCTAGGTGAATGAAAAAAAAAAAAACACACACACACATTTGTGTTCAGCGCTTGTTTTTGTGAAGAAAAAAGAATTAAATAAAAAAAAATCAGCGCCTGTTATGTTTTTTTGTGTTTTTTTTTTTTTTTCATTAAGGGTATTTGGGTCTATCTACCTAATTTTTATCCTTATAACTAAGTGTTTGTTTTGGATGTCCTTATTGCCTAATTAAATCCAATATGCGTCCTTTTCAATAATTGTCCCTTAATTTAATTAGGTCTCGGCAATTTTTTTTGCGGCGGCAGCATTGCTTGATCATATTTGTCATATTGTGTAATTGGTCGAAAAAGTATAAGGCGGCTTTTTTTTTTTTTTTTTGGAATTCTATTTCATTTCGAGTAGAAGACGCTTTTTTTGAAACTTTTGCATAAAGGACAAAACTATTTATTCACCGTCGAAATTCACTTGTGTTCGAAATTCACCGTTTAAATTCACCGACGAAATTCACCGTCGAAATTCACTAATTTTCAAAATTCATCGTCGAAATTCACTAATTTTCGGGATATTCACCGGGAGATTCACCGATTTTCGGGATTCACCGTTTGTCCTTCTCGCTATAAAAATTATGCAGTTGTCCTTCTCCCTATAAAAAATATGTAGTTGTCCTGTTACTTAAAAATATTTCAGATTGTGTCCTTATCCCTAATTTTCCATTTTTTTTTATATAACCTAATTGGTTTTTGCCGTGACATGCTGTAACCTAAAAAAAAAAAAAAACAAAATTTATTAACTTTGGTCGAGGGCCTGTTATAATAAATATAAAAAAAAGAATTTTATTTTTATTTTTATAAAACAATTTGATAATATAGATATTTAATATATTGGTATATTACGGCCTCATCTCTCGTCGTACAAGGTTCGTGTCAAGATCGAAGCTTTGAAGATCTGGAAGTTTTCAAGATCAAGATCGAACATCGAGATTTGAAGACTTAGATTAATTTTTTTTTACTTTTCCTTAGAAAATAGGTTAGTCGGGGGTACCAACGATCCATCTCAGTGTTTAAATTTTCCGCAATTTATTTTTTATGTGTTTGATCATAAAATAGATATAAAATCGGAATTGCCATTACATGCATCATATCATAAATCCACTCCATGCATACATGTAGAATTTTAATTTTGGTAATTAAAATAGGCATGTATACAAACTCGCGTAATTAGTTGAAATTTAATTAATACGTGGTAATTAATTAATTTAGTAACTAAATTAAAGATCCGAGAACGGGTTATGAAATCGTTAAGCCTTTTCAGTGTGTGTTCTCGGTGAACCGCCTTAAAAGCCCAAACAAGATCACGTTTTCAATTCGTAGTGTCTACGAGATTGAATGATGGTAAAAGAACAATAAATCTTGGAGAAAAACGGTTCGTCTATAGGTTTGGTGGTTGTTCGGTAAGTTTTAAATTTATTATTTTACCGGAACACCCCAAGTGCAAGGCACGTTGTAGTGGGTATTACCGGATCGTCCAAGGAACCGAATGATGTCGGAAACAAAAATACAGTTAACGTACCGGTGAATTGTCACGATAAATCTAATTAAAATAATAAAGTTCCTACAAATTCTATGGTCCTAAATAATTTCTATTAAACTAATAAAACAAAAGAGATCAAACTAACACTAAAGGAAATAAAAATTGAAAAACAACAAATTAAACCTAAATAAGCTATTGAATCTAAAATCCAAATTGCTATGAAAAATTACTGACTTTCTTCTTAATGTAACGAGACAGTAGGGCAACAAGGATTCTACCAAACAACCACCACCCAACCAGTTTGTGAGATGAATCAAATTTCTTGATATGATCTAACTTAATTCCAATCAAATTTCTTTAATCAAATTTATTTGGTTTCTGTTCCCTTTCTCAAGTGAAACAAAATTAACAATAAAAGAACATGATCATGAGTTCGTTTCCGAATCTCCTACCCAATTAACAATAAACTAATCTCTCAGAATATCATTAACTGTATCGAATGAAGGGTTCTATGTAAATTTAATTCTCATCAAATTCAAAACAACAATCGTTTCATCGATTTTTCAATCTAACAAAACATACATTCAAACAATTCAAAACATTTGATAAAGAAAAATAAATTCAAACTCACTAATAATGTTTACTGAAAATCTCCTGGTTGTGGTGATGTTGTAATGGCTTCATCCCGTTATCCTACTGCGAATTGCTTAGCCTTCAATCATCTTCGATCTCCAAAAGAAAATTGAAAGAAAGAAACTCATGTTTTTGTGTGATGTGGTGCGGCTGCTAGGGTATGCGGCTGCTGTGTAATGATGTGTTGTAATTAGGGTTGAGAATACGCTTTGCTATATATAGGGAAATAAATCGGCTATGCTTATGTCGGCCTTCGGACGCACGTTCAAAGGGGCGGACGCCCGTCCGGGGTACGTAAATTGTTTGAGTCGGGCCGAGTCTTGAGTGGACGCACGTCCTATGCAAAATTGGACGCCGCCCGGCAAAAAAAACTTCCATATCCCGATCCGATTTCCTCCAAAGTGGACGCTAGTCCGGTATTCCGATGTTCGTCCGAGTAAAAACGTAACTTCCTGAATCGAGATCTTCTCTTGGACGCTCGTCCTCCTCTTTGAACGCCCGTCCAATGGACGGAGCAAACAGACGCTCGTTCAGTACTCCATATCTTCAGTCCAAGTCGACTTGCATCCTTCTTCTTCCACTTAATCTCCCAAGTGAACATCTTTTTAGCTCATATAATGCCATGCAAATGTACCTACAACACGATAGAAACATGCAAACTGTAGAAACATATATATAGATGGAAAATCATCGATAAAAACACGTAATAAGCTCGAGTTTGCTAGTAAATTGTTTCCATACCCATTCTTTCAATATTTCACTTAAACTCATACTTTTCTATAAAAAGTAATAAAATACGAAGAATATTGTTACGGAATAAAGCGATAAAAAACCATAAAAATCACCGTTAACTGTGGTCAACTGAGCTAGGCTCGACCGACTTAATCTTCCTAGTGTGATGTATGCACGGGGGTCCGGCAAGACTAAGCTACACCGGAGAGCGGAGGGGTGATTCCTTCTTATCTCAATGGGGCTGTCTTGACCCGATTTCGTCCGACTATCAGATATGTTCCAACGAATAGGACGGGTAGGCTTGCCTACGTTACCGACACCATTCGGAATCCTTGATTTGAGGTACTTTTATGTTAACATCAAAAAGACGTTGTTAGTTAACCCACCACCACTTCCAAAATATTGAGTGGGAGCGGGGGAGGCGACAGCCAACCCCACGGCCTCTACTATAGATACAAGTAAGTGAGAGAAGGGTGACGCCTCGCGGCGCTTTGATTTCGTCCCCCTACGGATGGTGTTCACCCCGATCAACATTCATGGCTTGGTCTCCGAAAGGATAGGATTTCCGGGTACTCGTCGGGTCACTTACCTATCCTACGACGGCATACTCGGGGCGTACCTAAGAGATCCGATATAGTAGGTCACACTCATCATGGGTATTCTTGATAATATCTAGGCTAAAAAAGAAAGGTAGTCAATGAATAAAGGGATGTTCGATGCTCGTGGGATGTTCGATTCTCAGTGGGATGTTCGATTCTCACAAGTTATTCATTGATGAGATTGTCTCGATTTAACCGTCATCTCTTTGACCTACCCTACGGCGGCACTGAGATGCGAGGTTTAAACCTTGGAATGGTAGAGTAGACTTACTTATTGTTTACAATTCCTAAAATAAACTTATATAGTAGTGCTAAACTTGAATTAATATATGTCATTTTATTTATAGCATTATATCCCTTACTAAATTTCTCAAAATTTATAATTGACTAGTATTGACTTCTTTAAAAAGTGGAAAGTAACTAGGACGTTGAACTAGTTAATCGATAATGCAATTATTTTTCGAAAGAGATATTTTCTCTTAAGCCTATTAAAAACCAGAGTGACATACAGGTATGTCACTAGTGTCATTCGTGTCAAACGGAAGACAAACTTAGTTTGATCAAAGGTGATTTCGGACTATGAAATTCTTCTAGTGAATTTTGAGTGTGTAGTGATTACACGAGTAATTTTCTAATTGAAAAATCGGAAAATCATGAAGTGTTACTAGTTGGACGATATTTGGAATCGATGAACTAGTGGGAGCTTTATGATTTGTTGTTTTTCTAGAACATTAGAAAAGTGTAACTGACTACACACGTAACCGTTCTAATTGAAAAACCGAAAAGTCATGAAATGTTGCTAGTTGGACGATATTTGGAATCGATGAACTAGTGGGAGTTCTATGATTTGTTGTTTTTCTGGAAACATTGGAACTATGTACGAAAGATTTTCTAATCGAAAAAATCGGAAAATCGTAAAAAAAATAAAGCACTACTCATTAGACGGTATTTGGAACCGATAAACTAGTGGGAGCTTTAATGTTATGATTTATTGTTTTTTCTGGTATATTAGAAAATCCGAGAAGTCCCGACGAGTAACACTCGAAATAGACATCCCACGGTTCAAGAGTAGTGTCTACTCAAACGAACCGCTGGTTCAAGACTGTTTCCATTCACGGAAAGTCAAGAATGGGAGAATATGTCTAAAAGTGTTAGTCATCTAAACTAAGAAAACTTTAAGGCTGAACCGAAAAATTAAATGAAAATCATAGAATAAGGACATTGATTATGGATCACCAACCTATGAATCCTTGTCGATTTTCTCGAGCTAAGTTCTTTGGAAGAACAAGGTAGCGGTGCATTTAACGATTAAAAAGGTAAACAACGGGCAATTAATTTTATCTAGAATAGTGGGAGTGATATAAGGAAATGAATCTCGGATTCAATCTTGGATATCGCGGAAAAATTATTTTCTGTTTAAGATTCGTTGGAACGAATGGATTTACCTTCTATTCGATAATTTGTTTGTCGTATAGAAAGTGAATATACCATTTGTAGTACGAATCCAAGACTCGGACTTTTGTTTGATAAAGTCAAAACCACTTACAACTGCTGAAATATGTATATATAAAACACATCTTATGAACTATTAAAAGAAATTGGTTTTTATATTTAGATAAACGCTTCTTCATTCCATATTTAGTGCATAGTCCCTAAAAGACAAGACCTGAAGACTGGCTCAGGGTGATTCCTTTCTCCCAGTCTGGTTATATTGTCTCATAGGTTCAATGACTAAGTTTCCTTTCCATCGGGAAAAGATAATGGTTATAAAGAAGTAACATAGCTTGTTCATGACGACCTTCGGGTTTGATGAAAGACACAAGCTAGTAGGAGCTTCCGAGTAGTGACTTCTTGTCTGATAACTATTCAAACACTCCGGTAAGTTTATCCAAAATATTTTGAGGTTTCTCTGTTTTCAACAGAGATAGAGTATTCTATACTCGGAATAGGCCATTCATAGTCCTCAAGACTGATGCTCAGCCTGCCTTATTGTGACATGTTCTCACTAAGTGAGAAACAATTAAATTGCCTTACATAGTTTTAGATGTGCTACAATACACTGCTTAACTCAATAAAGATATTGGAAGCGAAATAACGGTTTACATTGAAATGTAAGACCTAGAAGTCTACCTAGAATATGCTTTGGTATTTACGGATAAGGTGTGGATTCGGTTCACCCCACTTCCAAAAATATAAGCATTTAGCACACGGTGCTTGAAGGTAAGACTGGGAATTTTGCGCATACGTTCGGTCAATGACCATTCGTGATATATCTTTTAACCTATTGTGTATAAAGGTTATATATAGGATTCTTGAAATCGGGAAGGGACAGTTATACTGTTGCATCCTTTCGATAGAGTCCATGAACAACGAAAAACCTTGAATCTTGAAGTACGTTTACTCAAGGTAGTTACTAACGATTAAAAATCGACCACATCCAACATCAGCTGTTGGTGATAACACTAAAACACTACTAAACTAGATCAGAATTTCGATCCACCCAGTAAGTATTAGGAGTATGGTTTATCCATTACCCATTACGGGTTCTGCAGACTTTGTAGTATGAGGATCGATTGATGACCTATGGCTTTTTTGTGAGCAGTATAGGATTCTGATAATAGAGGTTGGTTTAATAGCCATAACCCTGTGAATGGAGTTCGGTATTCCAGTTCTGTTCATACTCTTGTAGAACCACCTGAGCGTCTCAGGCCCAGTGGGAGTAATTGGATCTACACGGAAAAGAGTAGAATGAATAGGAAAGTTTATCTTTCAAAGCAAAGCTTGAGTGGTCTAGGGGTAATTCCCTAAGAAGTAGAGAGTTAATCAGACCTTGGACTCTCTTACCACTTAGTATTGCATGATTTCGTTCAAAAGCATAAAATAGGGGTGATTCCCTGAGATTTTCTTGCCAAACAAACGGAGTCTGGATTCATTCGGAACAAAAGGGTATTGCCTTATGAACTTATAACAGGATGACTGTCAAGGCTTATGTCCTTTGTGGATAAAAAGCAAACCTCTCGGTCACTGGAAGTCATATATTTCTACAATATGTGAAGTTGACCAGAATATTGATAAGTCTTTTGTAGACTGGATATCAATTTTAGTACAGTAGTGAATATATACATATATTAGTGTTTGTGAAGGATAACATTGCACCAGTTGGAATCAACATGGGTGTGTTATCTGAAGTCAGAATCTGACAATGCCACAATTCTCTGCAACAAATATTTGGACAACATTCTGAAGAGTTTGACTCGGTCGAATTCATTAGATTCAGTCACTGGTTTCCCATCCATCTTATTGGTTAAGATGATGCATCTTTGTATGCAACATTCAACGAGGAAGTTCTACCCTATGCCTCAGGAATGACTCTCTAAATCTTCGGATCAAGAGAAATGGGATAGATTCTTTTTCTAGTAAGAGATGGTCAGGTTATTGAACGTCAACTTTGATCGAATCTTAGATTCGGCGGTTAACAAAGCAAGTTTAGTATGTCCTTTAGTATCTTGAGAGAACGAGGAATAATATGCGGACATATTCATGTGTGAACTTGGATATGTGTGATACACTGATTTTGACTTTAAGTCAGATTGAGGATGATCGTTAAGTCGATCTCGGGCTCAGTGTTTACTCTTGTGTTGAAGCTATTGCCTGGAGGAATCCAGCAATGCCAACTCGACTTTAACTAGTTGGGTGATTAGCGGCTTTTGTAGTAGCTAGAGAGGCGATATAGCTTAAGGATTTCCTTTTCATATCTGGGAGTGATTCTAGATTTGGAAGCCGATACCACATCATTGTGCAAACGATGAAGGGGTAGCTTATAAGGATTTTCAAAATCACTAGAGGTCAAAAGCATATTGGCAAAGTACCACATGATTAGATGGACCGGTAACGTTTCGATTCTACGGATCGTCTCGAGCCGACAACCTGACTAATCATTAAGACCCATGATATTTAGATGTAGGTACTCCCCGAGTCACTGACCTATCCTACGACGGCACACTCGGAGTGTACTTTGTCATCTGTAATGGTTATGATATGCTTAATGGGTACTAGAATACGGGATGGGTCTCCATTGCTTTAGAGCAAGTGGGAGATGTAGTTTGTTTTAGTTTTAAATAATAGGGTGTGCTCTAAAACAATTAATCACATGCTTTCGTGCAAGTGGGAGATTGTTAGGTGTGATGCCCGAAAGACAATTTTGTAATTGTTTTATTTAATAAATGAAATGATATTATTATTCATATTTATTATTCTCATATTCACCGATGTGACAATAGTATTTACACTACAGAAAACCCTAAAGTTTATCGTTTATGTAATCACTTAACTCAGTGTATGGGATATACACGGGAGGATTGAGTTAGTGAAGATGTACTTAAAATACAATTAGCCCGTAGTGAAGTTAATCGAGAGTATCGGGTCTCTCCTTTAACGTGCTATTAATGCGCCCATAACACAAAAGGTGTGATTGTCTTATCCGGACTTTCGGTTAAAAGAACCTAGTGGGGGCATTTATATATGATAGATATATCATATAGGGCTGGACCGATTTGATTAGAGTTCACGATATAATTCCGTAATCGAGAAGTCTTATCGAATTAATCGATGATCATATTTATGGATATATCTTAATCCTGAGGTGATCACAGTCAACTGCTTGAATCAGTATGAGGTTTGACTTGACGGTTAAGGATTGCACTAAGTCTGTGATTTGAATTACCCCATCTTGGCATTGTACTGGATTGAGTGAGTAGTCTGTGTTATCACAGATACGGAATCCATTCCTTCCATTTATGGAGGAGATAGACAGTTCCCTTATTTGTTAATCCTAGAAACTGATCGATCGCGCGAGTTCATATTACACTGATTAGCTACCAGTGAGTTGTATGAATTATTTGATCACTAGGGGGTTAATGGTAAATAATGATAAGAGGTTCTAAAAAGGGTTAACGGTAACTTCCCGATTTGGAATGAACAATCTATGGAGGATTAATCCATATGTAATGATTATATCAATGGACGCTTATTATCATTCTCGTGAGGAGATAAATATAATCTCATAATCGGAGGAGTGCAGTCACGGGATTATGGTGGCATATTCTTGTGATTGGTTTATCGAATATAATTATTCTGTTCATAAGATAATTATTTATTTGATTTATCGGAGCCGTTGATTATTAGTCCATGGTCCCCGACGTGCCTCCAATATAGCATAGCTATTCTCGGATGTCGAATCCTAATAATATTAATTTAGTTCTTATTAGAATTTAATTAAAACGATATGTGAATTAATTGTTTAGTGAACTATTAAATTAGTTGGGCTAAATAATTAAATATGTGAAAAAGGCATTTTTCATAATCTTGGCAAAATTAGTGTTATGGCCGAAAATATTATTGACTAGGTCAATGAAGTAAAATTCGGCCAAGGCATGTTTTGGTGAGCAAGAAATCAGTTTTTTTGTGATTTAATAAGACATGTGCACAAAATATTTATTGGATAAATATTTATGGTAAGAAATAAAGATAAATATTATTCTAGATTTGTTCTAGAATATTATGGGATTATCTTTTATTTATTGGATTTATTTATTTGTAAAATAAAATCCTTGGAGGACAAGGATTACTCTTCTGTATAAAGAGAGTTCTCCCAACTCATACACACAATGCAAATTTCGCCTTCACTTAGAGAGAAGAAGCAAAAATAATTCGGCCAAGGGGAGAGGGGAAAATCTTGGAGGTTTTTCCGGGTAGCATATCGGGAGGTTTTGAGACGAGAATTTCCTTCCACCGGGGGTTACTTGGATCACACGTACGGAAGATCGTGGTGCTCTTCACACCTTGTTTGTTCTTTCTATTGCGGTTCTTCAACTTGGATTTTGAGATCCAAGAGGTATGTTCTAAAACCCCCTTGTAGATATGGATCTAGTTATTTTATTACGTGTAATTTATTGATCTAGATCCTTAAATCGCTTCCGTTGCGGATGATATTACTAATAGTAGTACCATCGTAAGGCTCTATCTTCGGTATCTTAAACCCCTTGGGTTTAGGAAAGCTCTCGATCTCCTTCGTGAAGGGGGACTCTAACCACAATGAAACCTGATTCTTTCCCAGGATAACATCCAGTTCCTCCCTGACGCTATCTTCGTCCATTTTCTGGTGCTTTTGTTGGATCTCACGCCTTTTTCTCTCAATCGAGCTAGAGGACGCACTGACTTCATCTCTGGGAGTTTGCTTGGGTTTGTCCACAGCATCTTTTCGACCGCCTTCTTCCACGGCGTCTTTCTGGCCAGCGGCTGCTTGCCTTTGTGCCGTAACTGCCTCTGCGATAATCCTGGACATTAATTCCAGGTCCGCCCCTGCTAATTGATCCACAAGCGCTCTATGCTCCGGAGCAAGACCTTGCTTTTCCTGCTGGGGATCTTCTGGGACAAGATCCAAAGCTGGATCTTTTCCTTCTTGCGTCTCGGGATCTATCGGTTCGTTAATCTGCGAGCCTTGATCTGCAACTTTGGACGCAGCTTTTCTGGGAGGCATTGCGATCTTGGTGTATTCAATCAATAGAATGACCCTCCTTCTAGCGCCAATGACGATGACAGATAATGTCACCTTAATAATCTGGGCCCTAATATGAATCTAGTGAAGAACACCCAAGAACCCTAATGCCAAAAAGAGTATGATGAGGGTTTTTAATATTTGCGGCTAAGTCTAAGACAGTATCTTAGATTGCCTACGTTTCCTGTTAGGTTCCAGGAATCAAGCCTTACGTAGTTCCTGGAATGGGGTATTTATAATGACAACACTTGCCCTAACCCTAAGGTTATGTCGGCTTATGTTATTGTCAGATTTACCCTCTAATGGGCCTTAACCCTTGACCAAGTAATCGCTGTTAATGGGCCTGGACAGCTGGTTCGGACTCTGTCCTCGATGTCGATATTCCGACCTGCGGTAATTGACCATGGAACTCATTGTCCTACACTGCTAGCTGGTGCGGACTGGTCGTCCTACACTGCTCGATAGTCGATCGTCGTAGCCTGGAGTCTACTAGATGGCCTTAGCATCAAGCCTGGGCATCGACATGAATACCTTGGTGTTTTATCCATAATGTTGTTTTAAGACCAATCGATAGACGACACGTGAAGGGGTGAAACCTTGTATCGTCAGTAACAAAACAAATTGAGCCGGATCATGTGACGCGGGAATATTCTAATGCTTGCCGTCTGATAAATTCAATGTAACCAGCATTCAAATGCTTATGTGTGTTTTTTAGTACCTTTTTTTTATTCTTCGGGAATATGCAATTGCCTAAAGGGTCCTCTTTCGTTAGTCACCGATTCCTCCCCCCTCCCCTCCCCTCCCTTCCCCTCCCCTTCTTAAACTAATTATAGTTATGGTGACTAGAGCAGTCAACGAGTCGAGCCAAACTACATAACTATTATTCATGATTTTGTTTGTTTAGGTCATGAGTTTTAACCGAGAAAAAAATTAAGGGGTAAGGGTCCAAAAGGACACAAAATAGACTTAATTAGGCAAATAGGACACTAAGGAATCTTATTTGGTTATATGGACACAAATTAGATAGATAGACTCAAATACCCTTAATGAACAAAAATAATAATAAATAAAAAAAACAAAAACTGGCGCTTGTGATAAAAAAAATGCGCTTTTTTTTTTTTTTTTTCAAAAGAACGCTGAACGTTGAGGGATTTTTCTTTTCTTTTTTTTTTTCTTTTTTTTTTGTTTGAGGCGCTGAATGGTTTTTTTTTTTTTTAATCCGATGTATTGGCCATCGCGATATAATGACCACCCACGATTCAGTGACCACCGCGACACATTGACCACCATGATGCATTACACTGTGACGCATTGACCACCGCGATGCAGTGATCATCCCGATGTATTGACCACCGCGACGCACGACGCATTGACCACCGTGATGCATTGACCACCGCGATGCAGTGACCACCCCGATGTAGAGACACCGTGGCGCACGACGCATTGACCACTGTGATGTATTGACCACCCCCATGCAGAGACATCGCGATGCAGAGACAGCGCAATGAAGTGACACCGCGATGTTGAGGCTCTGCGATGAAGTGAAACCACCATGTAGGAACACCATGATGAAGTGACACCGCGATATAGAGACACCACGATGAAGTGACCACCCCGATGCACTGACACCGCGATGAAGTGACCACCCCTGATGCAGAGACACCGCGATGCAGTGACAACCCCCGATGCAAAGACAGCGCGATGCAGTGACACCCCCGATGTAGAGACACCATGATGAAGTGACACCGCGATGCAGAGACATCGCGATGTCGAGGCACCGCGATGCACCGCGAGACTCCACGATGAAGTGACAACCCCTGATGCAGAGACACCGCGATGCAGTGACCACCCCCTATGCAGAGACACCGTGATACAGTGACCACCCGCGATGCAGAGACATCGTGATGTTATAACATTTGACGATGCAGAGACACCGCGATGGAGAGACACCGCGATGCAGAGACACCGTGATGAAGTGACACCGCATTGCAGAGACACCGCGATGCAGAGACACCATGATAAGTGACACCGCATTGCAGAGACACCGCGATGAAGTGACACCGCGATGCAGTGACATGTGAAGATGATGTGACATGTGACGAAGCAATGACATTTTATGACATTTGAAGATGAAGTGACATGTGAATTATGCTACTCGTGAGCTACTCGTACTTGACTCGCAAGAGAGTTTGACTCGATTCGGTTTTGTTTGAGTTCAAACTCGTGTCGAGCTAATCGAATAATTAACCTAGCCGATCTCGAGTTTTATAATATAGTAATCGAATACCTCGCGATCTAATCGGGCTTCATTAAATAAATATTTAAATAATTATATTTATTAGATTTATAATAAAATATTGTTTTTTATAATTCAAAAAGTATTATTCGAGTTGAGCAGTAGACGAGTTGAGCTCGATCTTGTTATATTTTATTAAAAAATAAATGAATTCTAAGAAAATAATCAAGCGTATATGAGCCGAGTCGAGATATATCAAGTACTTACCGGCATCCCACGATGTAGAGACACCGCGATGAAGTGACACCGCGATGCAGAGACACCTCGATGCGGAGACACCGCGATGCGTTGACTACCGCGATGCAGTGACCACTGCGATGCATTGACAACCGCGATGCAGAGACATCGCGATGCAGTGCCCACCGTGATGCATTGACCACCCTTGATGCATTGACACCACGATGCAGAGACACCGCGATAAAATGACACCGCGATGCAAAGACACCGCGATGCAGAGACACGACGATGAAGTGACATCGTGATGCAGAGACACCGCGATGCAGTGACCACCCCCGATTGCGAGACACCGCGATGAGACAACTCGATGAAGTGACACCGTATTGTAGAGACACAACGATTCAGAGACACCGCATTGCAGTGACCATCGCGATGCAGAGACACCGTGATGCAGAGACACCATGATGCTGAGACACCGCATTACAGAGACATCGCGATGAAGTGACACCGTGATGCAGAGACACGATGATGTAGTGGCACCGCGATGCAGTGACCACCCCCGATGCAGAGACACCGCGATGCAGAGATACCTCGATAAAGTGACACCACGATGCAGTGACACCGCGATGCATTGACCACCCCCGATGCATTGACACCGCGATGCAGTGGCCATTGAGATGCATTCACCGTGATGCAGTGACCACCCCAATTCATTGACCAGCGCGATGTATTGACCATCCCGATGCAGTGACCACCTCCGATGCAGTGACCACCGCGATGCCTTGACCGCCCCCGATATTTTGACCACCGCGATGCATTGGCCACCCCCGATGCCGAGACAACGTGATGTAGTGACCACCCTCGATGCAGTGACCACCCTCGATGCAGTGACCATCGCGATGCACTCATATTTGATGATTCAACACCACGATGATATTCGATATTTTTCCGACTTAATTGCAGAAAAATCGATTTCTTTTTTTTTAAAATCTGTTGGACTTATTTCTATGTTTTGATGATGAGTGCCAGACTAGCTGTTATAGTGCAAAGGCCAAAAGATGTCTAGATCAAATGTATAGGTTTATTAGAGTTTGATTTATGAATATGTTTGATCAAACAAGCATCGTAATGGTCCGTCGATTCATATCGCGACCGGTCAATATCGCAGGGGAAGTTAGGTCAGTAGACTTTTCTGGAACCTGCTGAAGACTGAAGGCTGAGGGCTCAAACTCGCTTCTGAAGGCTAAGGGATCAAACTTAGTAATTTAAGTCAAGGATATGGAATCAGAATTTAGGCAAGTCTGTGATGACCTAAACTGATTACATATACCTTGTGTACTAGGTCTAAGTTCCATAAGTTGGATGATGTTTGGAACTTGGTTATAATTAAAAAGGTGTAATCTAACTACACAGATAAAAGTTAGATAAAAGAAGTCAACTGCATTGTATTTTATACACAGCAAATTGCAATTCAGCAGACTGATAGGTATCTCGGCAGACTGATGAACCTGCTGATAATATACCTCGGGTAATTCAAGTTTACATTAGAAGATTACATGGATAAGGACAACCAACTACCTCTGACTTATCAAACAAATCAAAGGCTGAGATTAAAAGAACATTGGGATGATTCAGATTGATATCCAATGGTTATAAGTCAAAGGATGGACAGACTGCACTGTCAAAAGGAATTCTGACAGTGTCAGTCCTATGAATAGTGACAGAAAGCAAATCAGATGGGACAAAAATAAGGAACGGTTACATTTGAATTTCAAATACAAGTCACATGCTCTCCTACCTATAAATAGAGGACTTTCAACTCAGAAACAGAAGATGAAAAATGATAAACTTTGAAGAGATATTTTCTGAGCTGAAAAACACCCTGCTGAACTTACTGAACTTAAAGTTACTGATCCAGAGAAATTCTTCAAGTGTATTATGCATTCAAGCTACATCAAGCATACACACTTGAAGACTGCAAGCTGCTGATTATATCATCCTAATCAAGCTGCTGCAACTAAATCATTTATTTGATTCAATCTTTATTTTATAAAGAATCTGCTGAAGATAGTGAAGCACGCTTGTGTGAAAGACTCGTTGTTTGTGGTGGAGCCGGGTGAAGAGGCAATCCTACCCTTCAAGGACCAAGTGGAAGACTCGGGAGCAAAGAATTCTACCCGTTCCCGCTTTTCGCCTTGTGAAGCCATAGTCATTGGTGAAGGACAAGCAACCTTAGGAATCTTTGTAACTGCAACATCAAAGATCTCTAGTCAATTACCTCCAACATCACAGGAGAAGAGTGGACTGACAGGATTACACCACCTGGAACCACTATAAAATCTGCCTACTTACTTTCGGCATTTACATTCTACACTTAGTTTATTTTACACTTCAATCTACTGAATCTAGCAACTGAAATCACACACATACACTACTGAGTATCTAATACTTAGTATCATATTTAACAACAAGTATTAAGGCTTAATTTTGATATAATTCCGCTGCACAAATTCAGCAAACTCAACTATCAGTAGACTATCGTTTATCGATAGACTACGTTTAGCTTATCGAGGTATCACGACTATCGAAGTATCGCGTACCGCCGAAGTTGCAGAATTTGTTAACTCCAAAGTTTTAAGTGTTAAGTTTATTCACCCCCCCCCTCTAAACTTAACCAAAGCCTTTTTAAGGGACCAACAATTGGTATCGGAGTAGTGCTTCTGTTCTGAAGTAATCCTACTTGTTGTGCTTGTGAAAATTCTTTGTAAACTTTTTCAAGTTACTGATTTTCAAAAACTTGCTTCATGGATAACACCCAGTATGCTAGAACTATGCTGATGTGTTCTCTAGATAGATTTGAGTAATATAAACGTCGAATGCAGGCTTACCTTGTTGCAACTCATGATGAGATGATGGATGTACTAACAGATGGACCACTGGAGATTACCAAGGCAGTCATAGTGGGTGATACTATAGAGTACATTCCCAAACCAAAAAGAGAATGGAATGCAGAAGACAGAAAAAGAGCAAACCTCAACAATATTGCTATTGATATAATTTACAGAACCTTGGATAGCAATATGTACATGAAGGTTAAAGATTGCAAAACTGCAAAGGAACTTTGGGACAAGATACAGTTGATCTGTGAAGGCACTGATGCAATAAAGAAGAACAAAATCAGTGTGGTCAAAAAGAGGTTTCAAAAGTTCAAGATGCTACCAAATGAAACCATTGAGCAGATGGAATCAAGATTTAATGCTATCATGGATGAACTTACCCTGCTGAGTGTAAGTTACTCAAAAGAGGAAATAAACACAAAAATCTTGGAAGCATTACCTGCAAAAGATGTTTGGAAAATGAAGGTGACTGTAATAGAGGAAATGAGAAAGCTACATGAAGAAGACACCTTCAAGTTTTTTTCAGATCTCAAGGCTTATGAATTTAGCAAAAAGCTTGTACCTGAGACTGAAAAAGAAGAGCCAAAGACCACTGCATTGGGTGCTTCACATCAAGAAGAAACATCAGGAGGACAAGATGATCTGTTGGATGAAATGCAGGAGCAGATTGCCCTCCTGAGCAAGAAAATCAGGATGATGAAGACAGGAAAGGCCCCTGCAAGAAATTTCACAAAAAGGCCTACTGAAAGGAAGAAATAAGAATCAAAGAAAGATAATGACTATCTTTGCTTTCATTGCAAGAAACCAGGACACTTCAAACCTGACTGTCCTGAGTTAAAACAAAGTAAGGGACCTGATTATCTTTGCTTCAACTGCAAGAAGCCTGGACACTTTAGACCTGATTGTCCAGACCTACTGAATACCAAGAGTCAACAAAGAAGACATGGCAAGAAGGCTATGGTTGATGAAGATGAATCATGGTATGAAGTGGAATCTGAAAAGGGAAATGAATCGTATGACACAAAGACCGGTTGCTGATATGGAAGATTATGCTTTGATGGCCAATATGGATGAAACTGAGGAGGTATACAATACTGTATCCATCAATACTCCTGCTGGAAGTGATTGTGAATCAACTTGTGGTTCAAATCCTAGAAATTCTAACAATAATGAGACTTTGGATTCCATCCTTAATCAACTGAGGATAATACAGTCTGGTTATGAGATTGTGAAGGCTGAAAAAGAAGCTCTTGAATTAGAAGTTGGAAGATTGAAAGCTGAATTAAGAGTTCTCAAAGGTAAGGAAAAAGATGTTGGACAGAATCAGTGTAAGCCTGCTGATCATCCACCAGCCCCTGAATCTGCTGAACCATCTTGCTCCTCTACTGCATACAAATCGGAAAGCCTTATGGTG
This sequence comes from Gentiana straminea, assembly GCA_036785695.1. Lineage (NCBI taxonomy): Eukaryota > Viridiplantae > Streptophyta > Magnoliopsida > Gentianales > Gentianaceae > Gentiana > Gentiana straminea. The sequence continues at coordinate 10,916,371 of JAVUPR010000114.1, read as the reverse complement.
ATAGAACGGGGCTTGGATGTGGAACTCAACAATCTAACAAGAGTGGATCCGGAAGGTTACCGAACCTAGTACCGAATTGGTCCTAAGTTTGTACCAAAGACAAGATCCAACTCCAAGTAAGGTTGCCGAGGCAAGAAACCTACCGAGAATACTTCAAGGCAAAAAATCGAAGTCAAAGAAGTCAACGCTCTCCTAACAAAAAGAACAAATCCAAAAATAGACTCGCCGGACCTTCTAGACCTACGATAGCGGACACTGCTACCAAGTCCGCTTGGACCACCAAAAGGTAAAGGTCAGAAATATTCCAAGGATAAGAATCCTAAATCTAAAAATTTTAATCATTCAAGGGATACTTATCTCAGGGGGAAAGGTAGACTGTTCCCTACCGATGATGATTGGAATATTCCCGTACCCGCCGATAGAAACAACCAAGATAACCATGTCGCTAGGGTAAAACCTAAGCAATGGAATCAAGAAAAGGACTCAAGCGAGGACTTATAAAAGGCCTCAAGCAGGGGACCTCAAAGCAGACTCCATACTACAGTGGCGTTCCTAACAGACAAAAACAAATGGTTATACTAATGCTTCTAACACCAAAAGTCACTTCAAACAAGATTATAAACCAAAAGGCCGTAAAACATATGTGAATCCTACACAACCTACTTTTGTTAGGACTTATGGATGTGTGGAATACATGTATGAACCAAAGTATGACACTTTTAGGAGAAGACCTTATGGAAACTTACCAAAAGTCATGCTTACTACTGACCACTATGGACCCAAACCGGTTTGGGTATCTAAAATGTATTAACTTTGTTTTGTAGGGTGTCTGGTACTTTACAGTGGATGTTCCAGACATATGACAAAGAACAAGCACTGTTTATCAAACTTTGTGGCAAAGGATGGTCCAAGGGTGAATTTTGGCAACAAGAATACACCTGGATATACAAGAGGATATGGCACACTTGTGAGAAATGGACTTACAATCAAGAATGTTGCATATGTGGAAGGACTGGACTACAACTTGCTGAGCACTGGACAATTCTGTGACATGGGATACAAGGTCACTTTTGACAAAAACAACTATATTGTCATTAGTGAAAAAGGTGATCAAGTTGTACTTGCTGGTAGAAGACAACAAAACATGTATGTTGTGGATTGGTCTACTCAGTTCCGAAACTCGCTCGATTGTGCATACCAAGTCCGAACTCAATTGGTTATGGCACAAGAAGTTGAATCATTTGAACTTTGATGATATCAATCAGTTGGTGAAGAAGAAGCTGGTGATTGGTTTACCTGAGATCACATTCAAGAAGGATGCTATATGTGATGCTTGTCAACAAGGTAAACAGATAAAGTCAAGCTTCAAGTCAAAAAAACTAAACAATCAACTAATAGAGTGTTGGAGCTAATGCATATGGATCTATTTGGACCAATTACTCCAACAAGTGTAATAGGAAAGAAATACACCTTAGTGGTTGTGGATGATTATTCAAGGTACACTTGGGTGGTTTTTATGAACAAGAAAAGTGAAACACTCAAAAGCATGCCTAATCTTTTAAAAAGGTTACAAAATGAGAAAAGTTTAACAGTAGTAAAAATAAGATCAGATCAGGGTTCAGAATTTCTCAACAAAGTGATAAGAGAATATTGTGAACAGAATGGTGTACTACATCAACTTGCTCTCGTGGTACACCTCAAAGAAAATGGGGTTGCCGAAAGAAAACAAACGAACTTTAAAGGAAGCGGGAAGGACAATGATATGTGAAGCATTGCTACCCGAAAGATATTGGGTCAAGCAGCTTAATACGATGCTATACACAAAACAACATCAATGAACAAGAAGCTGCTGAAGACACCTTATGAGATTTGGAATGGAAGGAAACCAAATATATCCTATTTCCATCCATTTGGAAGCAAGTGTTTTATTATAAATCACAAGGTACATTTGAAGACTTTCCAACCAAAGTCAGATGAAGGAATTTTCTTGGGATATTCTTCAGTCAGCAAGGCATTCAGGGTACTGAACAAGAGGTCACTGAAACATGAAGAAACAATTCATGTTGTGTTTGATGAACCTAAGTTCACTGGTATGGAAGATGAAGATTGTGAACCTGCTGAGAATCAACAAGTCACTGATCCAGATTGTGTTGAAGTTTTGGAAAGATTCAATGACTTAAAAGTTTCTGATACTGCCTCTGCTGGTGACATTACTGATGCAACAACTGAAGCAATTCAAGGATCTGCTGAACCCCCTGTTGTTGAAGAAGCTACAGCAGACCCTACTGAAGATGAGGTTCCTGATAATCAAACTAACCAGAATCCACAATGGTTAAGGAATCACCCTGCTGAACAAGTTATTGGTAATGTACAACAAGGTGTAAGGACTAGAAGACAACTGGAAGCTATGTTTACTTGTTTTCTATCTCAAATGGAACCTAAAGTTGTTGAAGAAGCAATTTCAGATCCATATTGGATAATTGCTATGCAAGAAGAATTGAATGAATTTGAAAGAAATCAAGTTTGGACACTAGTTGAAAGGCCAAGTCATGCAAATATCATTTGTACTAAATGGGTATACAGAAATAAACTTGATGAATCTGGTACCATTGTGAGAAATAAGGCCAGACTAGTTGCAAAAGGGTATTCTCAAGCAGAAGGAATAGATTTTGATGAAACTTATGCACCTGTTGCAAGATTGGAAGCTTTCAGATTATTCTTGGCACGTGCTGCATATAAGAACTTCAAGGTATATCAAATGGATGTCAAAAGTGCTTTTTTGAATGGCATTCTAGAGGAGGAAGTGTATGTTCAGGAACCTCCTGGATTTGAAGTTAAAGATCAAGAAGATAAAGTGTATAGACTCAACAAAGCACTTTATGGATTGAAACAAGCACCAAGTGCATGGTATGAGACTCTATCTCAATTCTTGGTGGACAATGGTTTTACTAAAGGCACCATTGATAAAACTCTTTTCAGAATCAATGAGAAGGACAGCACCCTGCTGGTACAGATTTATGTGGATGACATAATATTTGGTTCTGAAAATGATTTACTTTGTGAAAAGTTTGCAAACCTAATGAAGAGTAAATTCCAAATGAGTATGATGGGAGAAATGAACTACTTTTTGGGATTGCAAGTCAAACAGATGAAAGATGGAATCTTCATTCATCAATCCAAGTACACCAAAGAGTTGCTGAAGAAGTTTGGTATGGAAAACAACACCAAGATATCAACTCCAATGAGTACAAACATCAGATTGGATATGAAGATAAAGAAGGCAAAGATGTGGATCAGACTTTATACAGAAGGACGATAGGCAGTCTGCTGTACCTTACTACCACGGAGCTGATATATCCTTTGTTGTAGGTGTTTGTGCAAGATTTCAATCTAAACCTAAAGAAAGTCATTTAGGTGCAATCAAAAGAGTTCTCAAATACGTAAAAGAGACTTTGGGAGTAGGGATATGGTATTCCAAGGATGGAAGTTTCAAAGTTATATCCTACTCAGATTCTGATTATGCTGGATGCAAGATTGATAGAAAAAGCACTACAAGAACCTGTCAGTTAATGGGAAATAGATTGGTCTCCTGGTTCAGCAAGAAACAGAATTCAATATCAACTTCCACTGCTGAAGCTGAATATATAGCTGCTAGAAGTTGCTGTGCACAAAGTACTGTGGTTAAGACAACAATTAAGGGATTATGGAATTGAAGAAAAGGAAATTCCAATTATGTGTGACAACACAAGTGCAATTGCAATCACAAGAAAATCTGTTTTGCACTCAAGAACCAAACATATTGATGTGAGACATCATTTTATAAGAGATCATGTTGAAAAGAAAGATGTGGTGGTTCTATACATCCCTACTGAAGATCAACTTGCTGACATTTTCACTAAACCATTTGCCAAGCTAAAGAGTGAATTGGGAATTATCAAAGTTGACTGATAATCAACAGAGTATTAGAATTCACCAAGGGGATTAGTCTTTGCTATATTGGGTGAGCTCACTTAGCAGATTAGTCATTGGTATCAACAATTCCATGTACTTATGTTTGGACAATTGAGCAAATGAGGTTGCCAAGGGGATTGGTCTTTGTCATGTTGGGTGAGCTCACTTGACAGATCAGTCATTGGTATAAAACTTCATCTTGTATTATCAATTGAACAAAACAAGAACAAATCAAAGATCAGCAGAGTAACCTTGTCAGCAGCCTGCTGAAGCATCTTTATCAGCAGACTGTTGAGCCTACCCTGCTGAGGATAACCCTGCTGAATGGAACGTTACACAGTCAAACTTTATTAAAGTCAAAAAGCAGATTGGCGGGATATTTATCCTATCCTTTATTACCTTAGACAACACGATCTAACGGTTACAAAACGTTATGGAGGAGTTATGGGACACGTGTCAAGACAGAATTCACTCAGATTAATCGTGGTTAACATCAATGTACGTGCACTGACAGTTACAACTACTCACTGTCTATTTATACAGACCTACACACAGCAGATTCTCTCTACTTGCAAAATCTACTATATCTCTTTTTTTACACTGTGTGAACACAGATTTACAATCTATCTTCTTCATCTTATTTTTCTCATAACAATGGCGGAAAGGATTGATGTTCAGATTGAATCAATCCAAAGTGTTAGAGGCTTTGTTGTTGGTGCAAACAAAACAGATTTGGCCATCAACATTGGTCGAAGAATAAGGAGGTTTGCAGGATTGGAAAACATACTCAACATAAGATTGGAAACAATCTCATACACAAATGTTATTGATTTTTGGAAAAACATTGTTGTGGAAGAAGGAAGTGAAGCATTCAAAACAACTGTGAATGCTGAGGAGATTGAAGTTTCCCTTAGTCTACTGAGGGAAGTTTTTGGCTTCGAAGAAGTAGTGGGTGGTCCAACAAATCCTGAGGCAATGGGACTGTCCAAGATGGATTTTGTTGATAAAATCAAAACAGATAAAAACATCAAATCAATTCCAGGCATCAATGTGAAACACATTGGATTTGAGTACAACCTGCTGAGCAAGCTCATTGCAAAGAATATATTGGGGCTGATTGGAAGTATGGATACTCTATCAGGACCCAAGATAGAGCTGATGATGATCATTTGCAGAAGTTTGAAATTCGATTGGGCTGGATACTTCATTCATTACATGAAGAAAATAGCCAAGGAGGACAGAGAAGGGAAAAGGAAATCAAAGGCCTTACCCTTAGGATTAATGGTTCAGACCCTGCTAAATCACTTGAAGATTCCTGATATTGAATCTGAGAAGATTAATCAATCCAGATACAAGAAGGAAATTGATTATGCTATTCCTGGTCTGGATGATGATGAAGATGTTGCTGATGAGGCTACTGATGATGATAGTGATGGAGATGATGGTGATACTGGTGGTGAGCAGGTCAAGCAAAATGTTAAGAAATCTACTAAACCTGCTGCACCGAAGAAGACCACTAGAAAAGAAAGGCTGCAGATACAAGGAAGATCACTGAGATCTTAAAGCCTAAAAGAACAAAGAAGCAAACAGCACAGACTGTTGTGTCTGCTGAGGGTCCAGCTGAAGAAGAGGTTACTGACCCTGCTGTAGCTTCCAGAAAAACGATTGTTGAGATTCTGAGGGAACAACAGAAGGAAGCTAGTAGAAAGAGAAAGTCTACTAGAACTGATGATGATGAACCCCTCTCCAAGAGGATGAAGGAGATTGCCACAAATAAAAAGTATGGCAAAGGAAAGGAATTGAAAATCTTGGAAAAACAAAGAGTCCAAGAAGAAGCATCAGTAGAAGAGGAAGAAGAGGCTATTGAGGCTGAGCCCCTAACTATCATCAAGCCTGTGGAAATTACTGACTCCTGACCAGAAGAGGTTGTTAAGCCTACTGGTAGTGAACAGGTTGTTGTTGAACAATCTGTTGAAGAATCACAGCAGTCTACTGCACCAGAGCCTGCTGTAGAAACTGTTCAATCTACTGAAGCTGCACAGGTTGTTGTTGAGCAATCTGTTGGAGATATACGCAGCCTACCGACCCGGAGCCCGCCGTAGTATCTATCGAAGACCCACAACAAACCACCGAACCCGAACCCGCTTGTGGTAGTTGAAGAATTGGTTGAAGACCCTGCAAGTGTTGCAAGAACTCGGGGGAGAGCGACCGTCGCTAACCCCGCGATGAGCATGTAAGTCAGGGGGAACCAAGTATTGTACAGATGGAGGTAGTAGGAATAAACATCCAACCTGAGCAACCTACTAGCCTTGAAGCATCTGTAGAAGAAACATTGAATCTACTTGTTGAGACCTTTGGAGGTCAGCAAGGTAGTGGACAAGTTCCCAAAGGATCATTCCTGTCCTATGAAAAACATGAGAAAAAGAGGAAATAAGGGTATGTTGATCCAAAACTCCTGCTGGTGGCTGATTACTTCCAGTGGAAGTTTGGCTTTTATAAGAGACAGAAACCAGCTGCAGAACCTATGATAGATTTTGAAGAATGGGTTTTTGAGAAATTAGGGGTGGAAAGTCTGCTAGATCTGATTGATACCTCCCTGCTACAATCAAGGTTGATGGATATGTTTGATGAACAACAGAAAGAGGAGGGTATCAAATTTAAGGATCCAAGAGGAGATAATGATGATTCTTCATCATCTGATTCTGATGATAATCATCCATCTGGTCCAGGAGAAACCAGTAGGACTGCAATGTTCATTGACCCTACTGTAAGGCGGTCTACTGGTGCTAGAGAGTCTACTGAGAGACAGCAAACTGGACAGATAAATGAAGAAGAGGAAAATCTCACCATTGATGATATAGAGGCACAAATCAATGAGGGCATAGAGTTTGGTGCAAATAGAATGGTTGGTGAGATTGATCCATTATTTGTTGAAGAACCTGCTGCTCATGTTGTTGACCAAATAGACCGTAGATTCAAGTGATGAACGAGTTACGATCATGTTGAGCCAAGTGCCCGTTCAGAGGAATCAATTGTATATCAACACTGGATTGACACTGAAGACACTTTAACCAGCACTGGAAATATTTTGAGAAGAATTGCTGACATTAGGGAATTTCAACAAGAAAATATGGATATATTCCCTGATCAGGTTGTTGTGGCTCAAATTGTACAAGATCAAAGAACTGAAGAGGAGGTACAGGTTGCTGGGCTACAAACAGCACCTGCGCAAAGGTTGGATCAGGAGGTGCAGGTTGCTGAGTCTCAAACAGCACCTGGACAAAGGTTGGAACCTAATTTGGGTTTGGAGGAAACCCTTGTTGCTGAAAAGGCTGCTGTAGTGAAGCCTACTGGAGACAAGACCACTAAAGGGAAAGATAGTCAGCAGGCTGCTGTAGTTAATGAAGAAGAACAACTGCTGGACTATGACTTTAGTGATGAGGAATTTCAGATGCCTGAAGAAGAAATTGCTGATATTGATCCCCCTCAGGCATTTGTCCCTATTTTTGAAGAACCATCTCTTGATCCTATCTTGGAAGAATATCAAGGACCTAACCCTGCTGGACTAGATAGGTGTTGGGCACTGGTAATCAGCAGACAGAGGCAAACTTACAATGTAGAAGAGCCTCCGCCGATGGAGTTGTTTGGAGAAATGGTCGTGGAGTACCAAGACATGTCCCGGAAGAGTTGAGGACCGTCGTAAATGATATTGCAAATCTAAGAACTCAACCGGACAGGCAAGAGCAGAGATTTGATGATTTGATTAATTTGGTGGAAAACGAGAGGAGGACTACAGAAACAGTTGCCTCCAACATTACCTCAAATCAATATGCTCTTGCAGATCTTGCTATGGAAGTGAAAGGTATCAAGCAAGGGAACTCACTGAAAGATAAGTTTTTGAAAGAACAGTTCATATCCATCCATCAAAAACTTGACAAGCTTGTTGAAACACCTAAGCCTGCTGAGGCTGCTGGAACATCTCAACCTGCTGGATTGGATCCTAAGGTTACTGAGAGGATCAATCTACTGGAAGAAACTTTGCAATCCAGGATTACTGCAGTTGACACAAGAACTGAGATTATGGAAGGGCAACTGAATAATCTGGTTATCTCACAGGAGAGTGTTCATGTCCTAATGTCCCGGTTTGTGGATGATGTCACTAAGGGGGAAGAGGGCCAAACAACAGCAGCAAAAGAGGCTGCAAGACTTTTTGCACAAAAGAGATGGATAGATGAAACCAATGCTTACAGGCAACCTGCACCTGGCATAGTTCAACTCACTGATGATCTCTTTAGGCAATACAAGAAAGAGTACTACAACAGGAGGAAACCTTATCAAGACAAGGGGTTTCATGAAGGACTGAACTCTGTCTTGGGATTGATGTTTTGGGAGGCAAAGATTAAAGCCTTAAGGGCAAGCAACAGAGGTGGCAGAAGTGGAAGAGGTGGAAGAAGTGACATAGGTGATAGGAACTTGCCTATCACAAAAGCAAAGGATTCACTTGATGAATTCAAGGAACTGTATATGAAATTTGGATTCAAAGTGAATCAGATAAACCTTCTCCTGCCTGAAGCATGGAATTGGTGGAAAGAAGTCAATCCCTACATTGATTTTACACGATTGAAAATGAATGGATGAGGGATATGATAGCGAAATCGAGCCTACCAAGAACAAGTGGAGAAGGCTAGACAAGAAAGAGAAAGAAGACGAGAGATCAAGACACTTATCATATTTTATCTTTGCCGCATCTAGATCGTAATAATCGTGAAACAAATGTTTATAATGAGAATTGACTCGAAATTTGTTCTCGTTCTTGTTTTTATCTTTTTGGCTGAGGGTAGGGTAGTGGCATCATCACCAAAAAGGGGGAAATTGTTGGACTTATTTCTATGTTTTGATGATGAGTGCCAGACTAGCTGTTATAGTGCAAAGGCAAAAATATGTCTAGATCAAATGTATAGGTTTATTAGAATTTGATTTATGAATAGGTTTGATCAAACAAGCACTGTAATGGTCCGTCGATTCATATCGCGGACCGGTCAATATCGCAGGGGTAGTTAGGTCAGTAGACTTTTCTGGAACCTGCTGAAGACTGAAGGCTGAGGGCTCAAACTCAGTTAAGGCTAAGGGATCAAACTTAGTAATTTAAGTCAAGGATATGAAATCAGAATTTAGGCAAGTCTGTGATGACCTAAACTGATTACGTATACCTTGTGTACAAGGTCTAAGTTCCATAAGTTGGATGATGTTTGCAACTTGGTTATAATTAAAAAGGTGTAATCTAACTTCACAGATAAAAGAAGTCAGCTGCATTGTATTTTATACACAGCAAATTGCAATTCACAATAGACGATAGTATCTCAAAAGACCGATGAACCCGCGATAATATACCTCGGGTAATTCAAGTTTACATTAGTAAGATTACATGGATAAGGATTACCAACTACCTCGACTTATCAAACAAATCAAAGGCCGAGATTAAAAGAACGTTGATTCAATATCCAATGATTATAAGTCAAAGGGTGGACGTGACATCGCATAATTATCCTACCTATAAATAGTGACGTAAAGCAAATCGATGGGACAAAAATAAGGAACGGTTACATTTGAATTTCAAATACAAGTCACAACCTATAAATAGAGGACTTTCAACTCAGAAATAGAAGATGAAAATTGATAAACTTTGAAGAGATATTTTTCTGAGCTGAAAAACACCCTGCTGAACTTACTGAACTTAAAGTTACTGATCCAGAGAAATTCTTCAAGTGTATTCTGCATTCAAGCTACATCAAGCATACACACTTGAAGACGCAAGCCGCCGATTATATCATCCTAATCAAGCCGCCGCAACCGAATCATTTATTTGATTCAATCTTTATTTTATAAAGAATCCGCAAGACAAGTGAAGCACGCTTGTGTGAAAGATCGTTGTTTGTGGTGGAGTGGTGAAGAGGCAATCCTACCCTTCAAGGACCGGTGGAAGACTCGGGAGCAAAGAATTCTACCCGTTCCCGCTTTCGGTTGTGAAGCCATAGTCATTGGTGAAGGACAAGCAACCTTAGGAATCTTTGTAACCGCAACATCAAAGATCTCTACAGTGAATTACCTCCAACATCACGGGAGAAGAGTGGACTGATAGGATTACACCACCTGGAACCACTATAAAATCTGCCTACTTACTTTCAGCATTTACATTCTGCACTTAGTTTATTTTACACTTCAATCTACTGAATCTAGCAACTGAAATCACACACATACACTACTGAGTATCTAATACTTAGTATCATATTTAACAACAAGTATTAAGGCTTAATTTTGATATAATTCCGCTGCACAAATTCAACAAACTCAACTATCGAGACTACGTTTATCGACGCAGGCTATCGAGGTATCGCGAGACTCATCGGGTATCGCATCGACGTCGAAGTTGCGAAATTTGTTAACTCCAAAGTTTTAAGTGTTAAGTTTATTCTCACCCCCCCCCCCCCCCCCCCCCCAAACTTAACCAAAGCCTTTTTAAGGGACCAACAAAATCGATTTCAAATGATTATATCTTTTAATATAAAACTACTATTACTCGTTCCTAAGGTCTCGATAAGCATCAGACACACAAACCATATCAACCTTGTTATCCTTGAAATTTCTCATTAAATATAACAACACAAAGAACATAATGTTGGAGAAAATAACAACACAAAAGAACATAATTTGCTTAGGAAAATATTGAAATTAAAGTCTAGATTTTTCTGCAAAGGATCCAAAAGCTGCACTGTAGTGGCAATCCATTTCTCTTCTTTATGATAAATCTGCATATTTCCATAATTAACCATTAAATTGGACAAGGCTTTTGCTGCCGCTTCTTTCTTCTCAACGGCTTTTTCCATCCAGCATAGCCAATAACTGTGAAATGCAGCCCACGTCCAATAATTCTTTACATGTTTTGGTGTTATAAGCTAACTCAAACATGGTCTTAGCAGCCGATATCCTCACTCCTAAAACCCCACAATTGATCATTCTAATAAAGCGATTCAAGAACCCGTTTTCAAAAAAAAGAACCCGTTTTCGACCAGTGCCTCTGCAATTAGCGGATTAGTAGCCAATATTCAGATCATATACTGAGGATATAGCTCTTGAGTTAAACCTGAAGTAGGGGGTTGCTGGCCGGGGTTGCTATGGTTGCTGGTTGGAAGCCACCTGCCTGCTGTTGCTGAGTTGATGCCGGCATTGAAAGGTGATGCGGATGAGAAAGATGAGGTCTCTGATGCACAAATTGTTCGTCAAATAGCAGCAAATTCTTCTTTCGATCTGCAAATTGATATATTTTCTCTACTTAGAAATTTTAATTTCTCGAGAGTTATTGATTTTCGTTAGCTATGTTGATGTCGATGTTCAGCTCCTTCGATGCTTTATGTGCCGACTCTTCAGGCCACAAATTCGGCCGGTTATATTCACCGCCGCCGGATCTGAACAAAAAAGTAGAGTCGCCGGTTTCAGAGGCAAATGCGAAAGCTCAATTGAGGATGACGACGACGACGGTGGATCCAGAATGTCCAAAGTTTGAAGCTTGTGGATTAAATTTATAAAAGGGTAGAATGGGAAAGGTGATTAAATGTGTCCTTATAAACAAATAAGATTTTTTAGTGTCCTAAATGCCTATTAAATACTCAAACTAGTCCTTATAAATAAATATCCATAAAATTAATTATGTTTAAGCTTAGTTCGTTAAGATCGTGAATTTGTTTATGGTCGTTTGTTTAATAGATGACCAAAAATTAGACTCAAACTCTTCTCATTCATAATGAAAAATTGTTCGAGCTCATGTTCGAATATGTTCTTCTACATGTATTTTACTCTTCTAGCTCAAGCTTGGATCGTTAAAGTATAAAATAATGAAGTCCAAAAGCGAAAATAACAAAATAAATAGAAATATACAAACCTCATTGTACCAAAAGCAATAAAACACTAAAAATATTCTATAAAATCACTCTAGAGTATGTTTTAGATGAATAAATGTTTACGATCTTATGTATTAGGGTTAGGGTATACATCGGTTTCTCTATATATGCAGTTTCACAAACATAATCGAACGTTCGTGAGTAAGTTAGTGTTCGTTCGTTTAGAAAACGAGTTTAAAGTTGTGTTTATTCTTGGTTTGTTAAGCTAAACGAATGAACGATCCCCAACCACTAATGAATCAAACATATACTTATTTATGAACGACTCTTTTGTTTAACAACACTAATTGGTGACGTCTAAAAAGGAAAGGACATCAATCATGCATTAAATATTTAATAAAACTACTTCGTATAAATCTTTAGATTCCTAAGTGTTGGATGGGATGGGTTAGGCTAGGCTAAATTCATTAAATTATTTATTAGTATTAATAAAATATTAAACAGACTCCGTATTTTTCATTTTGATCGGGAGGAATTAGCATATTTAAACTGACCGAAACAACAGTTGCCTCGGTAGTCGGCATGAGATCATTTGTTTGATTTGTGTGTCTAATTTCGTTGTCTAAGTAAAAACTAAGTCGTTTCATGTGTGTGTTAATTTTTTAAAGAAAAAAAAAAAAAAAAAAATAACAAACATGAAACGACATAGTTTTTTACTTAGACACCGAAATTAGACTCACAAACTGGACAAGTGATCTCATGCCCATCTAAAATATGTCTAAATTCTGTGTCCAACTTAAAACATCAACGTTTCGATTATTATAAAAAACATTGTTGATTGCTCTTTCTCGACATCCAGACATGTTTTATCAAAAGATATAAAGAAAAAAATGTTGTCTTCTCCACCCCTCTTCGAATCATTCCCTCTGCCTCACTGTAAATAATCCATTCAATACTTTATTGAAGTATAATATTAATTATCTATCTCTCCATCAGCTAATTTTTTAGCAAGGATGGTAGTTCAACATGGAATCAGAGCAGGAGGTCCTGAGTTCGAACCGTCCTCCAAACAAATTAAAAACAAAAAGCAAAAAAACCAAGTGTTGGGTCTCTCCCTCCTTGTCGGCCACACTTTCCAAACAAAACAAAAAAACTAATCAAGTGTTGTACTTCTCCCCCTTCAAAACAAAAAAAAAGAAAGAAGAAATAACAAATCAAGTGTTGGGCCAACAAAACAAAAAAAAAAAACAAATCAAGTGTTGAGCCTCTCGCTCTTTTTATAGAGTATTGAGATACAATATTAATTATCTACCTCCCTATCAACTAAAGCTTTAAGAGCAAATCATAGTAATAGAAATGTAGAGATATTCTTTAGATATTCTGTCAGAATAAATTACTCTTTTCTTAAAATACAAAATAATGGAACTGAATTAGATAACTTTTTTAGATATTATCTATCAAATTCTCTAAAATTAGACAACCACAGACACAATTTTCTCTGACAAAAGTTGTCAAAAGCCGACCCCACCCCTTCCTTTTTGAAAAGAAAATGCAAAAAAAGTCTGACCTCTCTTTTACTTTAATATTATTTTAATAAATATCTTTAAAAGAATTTATTACCATTACAACATCTAATCACACACACATCATTCTTATAATCCTTCTACATTTTCCCTTCACTTATCTTCTTACACCTCAGCAAGGAATCCATCAATCTCCTAATTACCACTACTCTTGCTCTAAGAGCACTGATCCATCACCCTTTCTCTGCTTTCTCGCTGCTGCTAACAAAAAACAAACAAATAAAAAAACAATTTTTTTTCGAATTCTCCTCCAAGAAAACATATATGAAGTCATTTCCAAAACCTGCTCCGGCACCGCTGCTGCTCCGGTCAACACCCTCAAAGCCATTTATATCAGCACTCAAGCCCCCCTAAAGCTCACCCCCTACCAACTATATGGCATGGCATCGCCAATTTACTGCTCTCTTCAAAGTACACAGTTTGATGGGTTAGCTTGACGGCACCCATCCATGAAATATTTTTCACCACCCATCGAAGGAGTATCAAAAGGACCACAAATATCGGTGTGTATAAGTTCAAGTTGTTGATTGCTTCTTATAGCTCGTTTCTTTACCGTGTGTTTGGTTTGCTTCCCTTTAATGCAATCCACACACACATCTAAGTCACTAAAATCCAATTGAGGTAGGATATCATTTTTCACCAACCTCATTATTCTTTCCTTTGAAATGTGACCTAGTCTTTCATGCCATAATAAAGCGTAATGATCATTATGTGCACTACGTTTAGTCCCGAAACACTTTGAACATTAAACAGAGATTCAAAGAAAAACATCATTCAACTCAAAACGGTAAAGCGAATCATTCAAAGTACCATTTCCAACAATAAAATTGTCCTTGTACATAGAAAATAAACCATTATTGAAATTAAATGAAAAACCTAAATTGTCCAATTTACTCAATGAAACAAGATTTCTAGCACAATCGGAACATAAAGACATCTGTTCAGATCTATGTTACAACCAGTGCTCAAGATCAAACTATAAGTCCCGATTCCTTCTATACGTGCCTTCATCCTGTTTCCCATGAACAAGAATTGTTCACTTCCCTTTGTGAGCTGGATCGAACGGAATCCCTGTAAAATATGAGATACATGAGTAGTTGCACCAGAATCCAACCACCAAGTATTATTAGGAACTTCTAATAGGTTTGATTCAAGACATACAGAAATATAATGTATACCTTTCTTTTCGAACCAAGCCTTTCTTTTCGGGCAGTCTTTCTTGAAATGTCCCAACTTCTTACAGAAGTGACACCTCACTTCCTTATGGATTTTTCCATCAGAAATTTTCAATGGCAACTTTCCTTTCCCTTTCCCCTTTCCTTTGTTCTTGCCATCCTTTGATTGGTTGTTGTTGTTGGATCCCTCATAAGCAGAGAAATGAATGGACTCTCCTTTCATCTTCTTAATTCTCCCCTCCTCTTGCATCAACATGGCCTTCAATTCTTTAAGGTTCCATTTGTCTTTTATGGTGTTGTAATTCACCTGAAACTGGCCAAATTCTGCAGGCAGGGAGTTCATGATGAATTGCACAAGGAAAGTTTCACTTACATCCATTCCCTTATTTTTCAGATTTGCTGCTAGGTTGGTCATAGACGTCACATGGTCGTGTATGGAGCGAGACCAGTCAAACCTTTTCGTGGTGAGCTCACTCATAAGGCTCCCCACAATCGACTTGTCTGCCAGATCAGATTGAGACAATTCTCTAATTTTAGAAAGGAATTCTCTAGCATTATCGGTCTTTGGCATTGACGGCTTGACATTCTCCGCCATAGTTAACCTCATCAAATTCAAACATAGCCGGTTAGACCGCTCCCATGCGTCGTAAAACGACTTATCAGATTCGGAGCTAGTCTCAGTAAGTGCCGCAGGAGTAACCTCACTCACCAAAGCAAGATCCAAATCCAAAACCCCTAATTGGTAGTGGATTTGCTCGACCAATCGCCGCATAGTTCATCCCATTGAATTTGTCAACCACAAGACCGGAAGCAAAAAGTTGCTTTGAGATGCGCAAAATATTTACATATGTTATCATAAAGCAATGAGCAATCATATGGATTCAAAATACCATTCTGCTACGTATTTAAATATACCTTTGGGCAACTACTTAAACACGTGAAACATAAATGATGTCAAAAAAAAATAACTTTAACAGAAATTATTCTATAATTTAAATTAGTTGATTGTACCATCTTTGGATGAATATACCAACTAACCCAAAATAACTTCCCGTAATTGTTATAAATTTAAGCAATGGTCAATCTTTGGATTACCTTATAGCTTTATATTTTATAACTCAATTATTTGAACAAAAATAAGACATCCTAATTACTATTTTGATGCAATTTTATGCACTCAATTATCCAAACAATAATTTTCAGCTAGGTCACTTTGGTGACTAACTAGCCCATTAATTTTGGATAATGTTTTACTTTAATTTTACAGGCGCCTTTCACGAATTCATGTTACAAAAATTCATACATTTATTACATTAACAAACTCACGTGAATATTCAAACATTAACAAACTTCACGTGAATATTCATACATTTATTAATACAGAATTTACAGATTCATTTACACATAATACCTATTACATTCATTGCTGTAAATCCATAAATTTGCAAACTCAAATAGGCAATTTAATTAACGCATCAACCTGGCTCTGATACCATTAGCAAAATTAAACTCTAGTTGAACCATACAGTTAACAAGACCTTGCAGATAATTAAATTGCACAATAAAATTTGACTTACCCGATTCCATAGCTTTGGTTGTCCTTGAATTAGGAGATACCCCGCTCAATGCGAGATAATAAGAGGACTTACGTGAATATATTATATGTTGATTGACCCGTGAGCTCATGGAAAAAGTGTCCCTCTTATAGCAAAAGTAGAATAGGCACGTAATTGTACAAATAGAGTAGGTGTAGTAATAGTCTACTCCTCCTTTGAAAAATTCCCATCCATGCCCGCCGAAGAAGACGTCCGCCGGTGACCCCAATCCGGCACATCAAATATGGGAGCAACAAGATAGCTTACTACTCAGCACTCTTTTTGTTTCGGTTCATCCCGAACATGAGCAAGGATTAAGGGATTGAGGGCTGGACAGCACTCCATTTCTTATTTTCCTTCTTGCTGATTGTGAAATATGTTTTTGTGGTGCAGTAGAATTGTAATTTGTTTAGACGTGGAAATGATTGAGACATTACTACTAAAGCCATAACCATTGCTCACACGACGATATCTTTTAATTGCTTCAGCAAGGTTCTCCTTTTACATTTTTCACTGACTGATAAAGTCTTTTGTCTTTGTTATAAGCCCTAATAGGGTAAATTTCTTTGCTTGGAATAAACAAAAGCATCTGTAATCTGATGTTTATTTATCTGAAGCAAATACTTGTGCCAGTGTTAATGTGCTTTCGTTGGTGTGTATTTACGGCTATATCTCAAGTGGAGTTCTTTGTGGGTACATGTCCTTCATGTAGCTATTGAGTGGTATGGCCTGAGATACAAAATGTAGCCTTTTAGGATTGTATGTTCAATTTTTACATGTAGAAATTTGCCAATGAGTTTAAGATGGTGAATTCTTTATTTTTCGTTCCTTTTGTTTCAGGAGTTTTCAGAAAATTTGCCAAGGAAAAGTTAACACGTTTAATTACACAACAAATTCATCTTATATAGCAACTTTACTGTAATTTTCTGTTATACGATACTATATGCAAACATTGTAGTAATAAAGTATTTCTTTCATGTTGTGGTTTTCATCTGCGTTTGCTTGGAAACATTTGCCAGCTGAATATTGCATGCCATGATTATGATGAAACTTTGAAAATATAATTATTTTCGTAACGAAGTTTGGTGCATTTTGTATCGCTTGGTTATAACCACTTAAAAAGACCAAGAGGTACCTAAAAATCGAGTTTTTGGGCCACGGGCGGGCGCCCGTGGTCGGCTGTGAAAACGAAAATCGTCCAAGCATTCGGGAATCAATTTTAGGCATAACCTGAAACCACAGGCGGGCGCCTAGACCCATAGGCGGGCGCCTGTGCCCCTGATGCTCCAAAACTTAGTTTTTAGTCCTTTAACTGGATTTCGGTCCTTTAAGTGACTTTCTCGAACTACGCTAGCTTATTTTCTATCCGTATACTCATATACACTTAACATAAGCGTGCACTCCGCACCTCCAAGCTTATAAATAAGTGTTACGAGTATATCCATCCTTGTACTAAACCCCGATTACCTCAACGGCTCGTGATACACTTAAATCACTAACATTCCTCCCCCATTTAAGTGTAATCCTTGGTTTAGCAAAACAAAACAGTCACAAACAAACCAACTCATGACTCAATGAAAATGTCACGAAGATTGAATTTCCATCTAGTATTATTACACGCAAATATTCGAGTATTGGGGTGTGTCTAAGCATTGAACCCCTTTACACATTTTGAATACATGTACATAACAATACACATGAATTGAAACTACTTCCAAAGTATTATATTTGACACTAATTAAACAGGCCTTGTGTCCATATCCGTTCATGAGTATATAGAAAGTCAACCCCACTTTCTTGAAGCGGCCAAACTTCATACTCATATAGGTGAATCTTTCTAATCATGTACCTAAAACACTTTTCCAAAAGATATCACCTACACAATAGGTAATGCACATACTTTCGGGACTTTTCATGTGCCAAATCTTCGAGAATGGGCCTTCCACATTGAATTCTGCCTATGGCGTTATACCATAAGGGAATTGGGTATCCCACCCCAAATATTTAATGGGTTCTACACATCCCGATAACAAACTTTTTACCAAGTTTCAAGTCAATCTATATTTGGCCAAACAAGATTGACTCAATCAAGAGTACTCTTTGAACAACCACCATCATCCTTTGAGTTATAAACTCACAATCCAACTTTTCTTTAATACATTGGTGTCTAGATCACCATTGTAACATTTGACAATTTTCCAACCAAACACATTGGATAACTAGGATGAACTTGGTTATTAATTGCAAGGGAATTCCGAACTTCTAAGTCATCAACAAAGAAATCCAACTCCATAGTCCAACCGTAAATTTATGCACTTAGAAGCTCATAAATGAAACTTCATCCTAGCACAAATTACTAGTTAACCGAGGATTCTTCTAAACCGAAGGAATCTCATATAACTTTACTATAGAGTTTAAACCTCCCCATGACCGTAGTTTAAAGCCTTGATGACAATACCGTCCAATTATGAACAACATGATTTGGTTAATACCAAAATCAACATGTCAACAATGTAAACTACTACATCACCTTATATTCCAAGGCAAATCCAATCTTTGTAGATCGAGCATGTTTCACTTTTAGTATCATGAATAGATACTAAACCAAAGCAAAACACCAAACATGTATTCAACATACATAAGAACAAGGTATTATAAAGAACTTTAAATTAAACTAATCTTTAAGCTAAGATGTCTATTCAAGTTTAATTTAGCACCTTGAACCAAAAAGCATATACACTCCTTATGTTAACTTCAACATAACAAAACCCTCCAGTTGTTTCAAATACAATGCCCATTCCAATCTCCATTCTAAAACCGAAGTTTTTACCATCCATTTAATGGATTACAAAATTGTTTAACAGTTGTTAAAACAAACAACAACAATTTATCCGAGGAGATTTCATTAACCGGTGCCAAGGTATCAAAATAACCAATACCTAAAACCGTACAAAACCTTACATTATTAATCAGGATTTATACATGTTGACTTACATCAACTTTCATCTTTCATTGAAAGATTCATCGCACCATTTGCTCTCATTGAGCTTTACCGGCATATTTAAAAACAACTTTATTGTTTTCCTTCACTCCAACACTAGTAGGAGTTTAATACTTAAAACTTTGTACAACATTATAAATGTCCAAAGATGACATTCCATGATTCAACAACAGATTAAACTGTACTAGAATTAACATAGTTTCAATGCCTCTTTTACTCAAGGAATTAACCTTAACCTTAGTGTTAAGGGTGAAATTTATGATTTATATGACGTTATTCCCGTAACAATATCCTTGGTATTTTAGTACTTTTTATAGAAAAGTGTTGGTTTTATCGAATTATTGAGTAAACGAGTTTTAAATGTGTTTAAATGCAAAATCGAGATATTTACGTGATTTTATCGGTGTTTTATGTTTATCCGTATGATGTTACATTTTGCATGTTTCTATCATGTTGTTAGGTACGTTTGCATGATGAGTAAGGAGCTTAAATGATGATCACATGAAGATGGAAGAGTTGAAAGATGTTTAAGTGAAGAATCATTGAAGAAACCGGAACCAGGCACTTCATGGGAATTTTGTCCACACTTGTAGGCACTTTCAGGGAAGGTTGTCTTGATGACAGTTGTAGAGGATTGAAATAGCTTTCCAACGCATGTTGAATCACCTCATTTGGAGCCCTAGAAGTGAAGTTATGAGCAAAATACTGGAGCTAGGTCCTGGACGGGCGTCCGGATTAATTACGAGTTGAAATAATATTCATGGACGGGCGTCCATGATAATGAACGAGCGTCCGGAGCGGTACTGTAGCAACCGACTTGATTTTCTCTATATATAGCAGCGCATAATCAACCCTAAGACATACAATTTCGAACCCTAAACCCTAGGGAGCAGCTTGGCTGCGTTTTTATTCTATTTTCTTCCAGTTTATGCAATTAGATTCATATTAGATTAGCTACTTCTCATGTCTTTTTATTCATCAATTTCAAGTCTCACGAAGATGATAAGAGGCTAGACCTCTTTTGAATGAGCGGTGTGAAGCCTATCCGTCAACTATTCGATTCGAATCGTGATTGTTTTGTGAGTTCTTTAATACAAGTTGTTTCTTTTATCATGTTTACATTGTTTATTGCGAATTATATCGAAAGATGTTTGCTTTTGTGTTTGTTTTATGTGATGAAAATCATGTTAACTTTAGAACACCATGATAAAAGAGTAGATCTTTAATCTATAAAACGAAAGTTAATAGGTTAGATTTCTAGGTTAGAACGTTAGAGTTTCCACCTTTGTTTTGAAAAGCGTTAATCTTTAAATCGAAAGATAAAGATTGATAGGAGAACCATCTAAGAAATTAGAGGTCGTACTTAGATAAGGCAAATCACAACTTGATTAGAATCACGAAATAATCGAATAGGATCGAATGTTGATAGGATAGGTGGATCAACTGTTCGTTCGTTTGTTATAACTTGATTCAAATCTCTTGAAACTTGAATTGTTTAGCTTTAGTTTACTTTTTCGCACTCTAATTTAGTTAGTTTATCGCTTTCAATCTTTCCTAGCATTGGATTAATCTCCTCTCGTCTAGTTACTTTTATGCAATATTTGTTTAGGTTAGTTTTCGTGACAATAATTAGTTAAAAACAAAAGCTAGGGTTCACAACGAGTCTAGTTCCCCGTAAGATCGACCCGGCATTAGCCTCCATACTACGATCCTTGCACTTGAGGTTAACCGGTTTATTACTTGTTGTTTTGTATTGATAAAATCCGGGACAAGTTTTTGGCGCCGTTGCCGGGGAACCGGACGGTTGTCTAGTTTTTGTTTTTCATTAGTAATTTAGGTTAGGTTTTTGTTTTTATTTCTGTTTTCGTTGGTGATTTAGTTGTTTTACTTATTTGTTTTTTCTGTTAATTAATATTTGTTCTTGTTAGTTGTAGTATAGACTTTTGTTTTTGAGTTTTAGTCTCTGTTTTCTGTTATCGTTTCTTTTTTTTTTTTTCTGCTCTCTGTTCGAATCTGTTCCAGTTGGACGAGCGTCTGGTCATACAGACGCCCGTCCAGTTCTTCCTCCAGGAGGACGCCCGTCCAGTTAATTGGACGCCCGTCCGTCCCGTCTCGCCATTAGTTTTTATTTTTATTTCAATTAGGTTTTCTGTTTTTTTTTCGTAGGTAAGTGTCGTAGATAGGTTTCTAAGGTTGAATCATATAACTCCACGTTTTTAACGATCAAACTTTTGGATAAAAAGGGATCGTTTTAGCACTCTTTAGTATTTTGGCCATAACTTTCGGCTCGAGAGTCCGTTTGGCGCGCAGGACCCCAATTCGGAAAGCTCGTTCCGACGCCGACGACGTGGCGGACGCCGGAGGCCGTCCGACACCGTTTTCGAGGTCAAAATCCACTGTTTTCCCTTCCATTTTGGGGTTAGAAGATTTCAACACATGTTTTTCCCTCTTTTTAGTGTTTTATGTTTTTTCTGTTTTAAATCTTTCGTAGGTTTAGGTTTCTGATTACGTATCCCTTTAGGTAGATTTTTTTAGTTAGATCATTAGGTTTTAGTTCAGGTTATTAGGGTTTAAGGTTTTTATTTTTGTGATTAGTTTCTGTCCCCTGTTTTTCTCCTCTGTTTTCTCAAAATCCCCCTCTGTTTCTGAATTCGTTTCTGTTCTTTCTCTGAAACTTTGCATCTGGACGAGCGTTTATTCGTTTGAACGCTCGTTCACTGTAATTTTTTTCAATCCTGTATCCGAATTCGACCCTTGAACGAACATCCATAAATTTGGACGCCCGTCCAAGACGACTCTGAAGGATCAGACGAGCGTTCAATTTTTGAACACCAGTTCAGTCCAATTTCAAGACAGACGCTCGTCCATTTGTTTGGACGCCCGTCCGTCCCTTTCTTCCTCAATCTTTTTCTTTTCCCCTCTTTTCTTTTCTTTAGGTTTTAATTTTAGATTTAGGTTTTAAATTTCTTAGTTTAGGTTTTTATTTTTTTTTCTTTAGTTTTTAGGTTCAGTATCTTGAGTTGGGTATCGGTTTATGCAAACTCGAAGTCAGAAAGGGCCATTACTCTTTTCACCTGACCTCGAGCGGACCATAGTCCGACCCAATAGGAGAAGACTTCGTTTTACCGATTCCTCGGACGAAGGAAGTTCAACCGATCGGGATATCGAACGAAACCTAATAAAGGAGATCGAAGATATTGTTATAATGGCGGCGAGAAGATCGACGTACGTTGGCGACTACGCCATGCCAGGTGCGATCCATCGTCAACCCGGCTATCGTCCTACCACCATTACCGCACAAACCTTTGAACTAAAACCCGGTCTCATTCGGATGATGCGGCATGCATCAATGTTTCACGGGTTCCTTTCAGAAAATCCTCACACACACGTACACACATTCCTGGAGATATGTGGTACGACACGCATTCAAGGTGTGAGTGAGGATGTGATTAAACTTACACTGTTTCCATTCTCTTTGAAGGGAGAAGCTAAAGAGTGGTATAGCTCTCTCCCTACGGAATCCATTACCACCTGGGCTGCATTGGAGAAAGAATTTTTAAGTCAATACTTTCCACCTGCCAAGACAGCCCAGTGTTTAAGGGAAATATACAATTTTTATCAAACGGAAACGAGAATCTTTCTTTGAGGCATGGAAGAGATTTAAGGCTCTTCTTCGTAAATGCCCCCACCATGGGTTAGACTTGCGAGAGGCAAGTCAATACCTTTTTCGGTGGATTGACCGAGCTCACTAAGGGCATGGTCAATAGTTCATCGAGTGGGGGCGTTTTTGAGGAAAACGCCTCAAGAGGGGTGGGCATTGTTCAAAGACATTGCCAAATATAATTATGCCCCCTCCTTTCAAGCATTCGAGGCACCACCACCTCCTCCCTAGGATCGAGGAGGTGAAAATGCGAACGAGATTGCCATGCGAAGCGAAGCGGGTGGCTCTACGCTTACCACGTCTCCAAATCCGAGTTATCGGACTCCTTCATTTTTACGAACTCTCAAGTTTGTATGCTGCGAGAATTGTTCTCGGACCGGCCATATGGTTGGCCGGTGTCAATTCATGTCCCCCAATTCTTATCAAGTCAATGCGTCCCGAGAATCATGGGCGGTACAATCCGATCACATGCCGGGTATGTGATGATGCGGGGCACATCGCTCGTTTCGTCCTATGATCGGACGAACGCGAGAGATCAATTCCTTTAATGGCCGCCAAATCGAGAGGTTTGGAAATCAATTCAACGGCCAAGGCAACTTTCAAAACCAGGGTTTCCGTCAAAATCAAAATTTCAATTTCAATCGAAACCCTAGTTTCAATCAGAACCCGAACTTGAATGCTCCCAATCTTAATCAAAGGTTCAATCAAAACTGGCCTAACTATTCAAATCCTTCATCTCAAAGTCAATCAAGCCACTTTCTCCCTGAAAATGTTCAAAACTCTCAAGGCCCATCTCACGTTGATGATCTGGAAGCTAGATTGGACTCCTATCGAAAGGAGTCGAAGGAGCGAGAACAATAACTTCCGGAGGGAGCAAAATAATAATATCCAATTGTTGATGAATTCGATCAAGCACCTTGAGAAGCAAATGGGCGACCGGCAAGCTTCTAGACCATCGGGGCGGATGCCCAACTTCACGGAGAGAAATCCCAAAGGTGGTCATGTAGCTCATACGATTTGAATCTTGGCCAATGCACCGACTTGGTTCCTTCACCTCCATACGGTGGAGGAGAGGCCGGTGCAATGAACTTAAGAAGTGGTACTCAACCGAGTGGTCCCCCAACCGGGAAACCACTAGCCCCTCCCCGCCGGTGATAAGGCGGGGGGGGAAGTCGAGCACCTACGTTCCCCGTTCGCAAGGAAGTCCTCGGTGTGGTTTGTTCCCCCGAGAAGTGAAAAAATTAAGGATCCTCGGGTGGCCGATCCCCGAGGAATGAGAAATCAAGTGAAAGTCGGGTGGGCCGATCCCGACTAATCAAAAGAATGAGAAGACGGTTCGGTGGAAAGATTTGGAAGACAAAGCTATCGGTGCATCTTCGAAGAAAGTCTTTTCGAGGATGATTTGAAAAAGCTTCCATTTCCACCGAGAAAGAGCAACATCCCATTGAGCGAAGATAAGAAGTATGAAAAAGTGCTTAATTTGTTGAAAAATACTCGGTTAATCTTCCATTATCGAAGTTTTGGTCGAGATGCCTAAGTATACCAAGTTCATTAAGGATGTTGTATCTTCCAAAAAGAAATTATCGAAATGGATCAAGCGGTTGGTAAAGACTGCGCGATGGTCAATTATCAAGACTTACCAACCAAGAGGGGCGACCCGAGCAAATTTGTGCTCACATTGCAGATGGGAGGCCTTGTCTTCCCAAATTCCTTATGTGACCTGGGTGCATCCATCAGCTTGATGCCATTGTCTGTTTGCAATCAGCTTGGTTTACAAAGTCTTCTAGAACCCACTACCATGAACTTACAGTTCGCTGATAGATCTTCTAAAAAAGCTTCAGGAATCCTGAGAGACGTATTAGTTCAAATAGATAGGTTTACCTTTCCAGTTGACTGGTACGTCTTAGATATTGAGAAAAGTGCAAATGTCCCTTTGATTCTTGGAAGACCTTTTCTATCTACAACTAGAGCCCTCATCGATTGTGATGGTGGGCATGTGACCATTCGAGTTGGTGACCGGGAGGTGAGCTATAGTGTTTCAAAATCTATCAATGTACCTTCTCGGATCTCCAACCGGCTTTTCCGTTGATGAGACTTCGATGATTTCGATGACTTTATGGATAAGCAAGTCATGGTACAGAGAGGTGAATATGAGCGACGATTGATAATCTGAATAATCATGGTGTGGTCAATCTAGACCAGTTAGCAGCTGATTTTGAGGATGAGCTAAGAGAAGAAGCCTTGGCAGTAGGACCACTAAGTAGGCTCAGCGATGTTGAGTTGAAGAGTGGTGATCTTAAATCAAGTCTAGAGGATCCTCCCGTAGATTTGGTACTGAAGCCGTTGCCTAAACATCTTAAGTATGTGTTTTTAAGAGAAGGTGACAAGCTTCCTTTGATCATCTCTGCCAAGCTATCTCGTATAGAGGAGCTTAAATTGTTAAACGTCTTGCGCAAAAATGAAAAAGCCTTTGGATGGCAGGTGGGAGATATCCGAGGGATATCTCCCGACATCTGTATGCACAAGATCAAGGCGAGGAGGGTGCAAAACGAGTTAGACGACCTCGGAGAAGGCTCAACCCTCACATGCAAGAAGTAGTCAAGAAGGAAATCATTAAGCTTCTAGATATGGGTATCATATACGCCATTGCGGACGGTGAGTGGGTTTCCCCGACTCGGGTAGTCCCCAAAAAAGGGGGAATTACTATTGAGAAGAATGAGAAGGGAGAGGAGATAGCATTGAGGCTAGTTACGGGCTATAGAGTCTGTATTGACTACAGAAAACTCAATGAGGTCACAATGAAAGATCATTTCCCCCTTCCATTCATTGATCAAATGCTTGAGCGTCTAGCAGGGCACGCATTCTACTGCTTCCTGGACGGATATTCAGGATACTTCCAGATACCCATCGATCCTGTTGACCAAGAGAAGACCACTTTCACTTGCCCTTATGGTACATTCGCCTACAGGCGGATGCCATTTGGTCTATGCAATGCCCCCGCTACCTTTCGGAGGTGTATGATGGCAATCTTTGACGGGCTAGTTGAAAAGTGCATGGAGATTTTTATGGATGATTTCTCGGTCTTTGGTCAATCCTTCGATGATTGCCTCAATAATCTTGATCGGTGTTATCTAGATGTGTGGAAAAGAACTTAGTGCTTAATTGGGAAAAATGCCATTTCATGGTAGATGAAGGCATAGTCCTTGGCCACAAAGTGTCGGCCAAAGGTATAGAAGTAGATAGGGCCAAGGTAGAAGCCATTGAGAAGATGAGTTATCCTAAGAATGTACGCGAAGTCGAGGTTTCCTCGGACATGTCGGTTTCTATAGGAGATTCATCCAAGATTTTTCCAAAGTAGCCAAGCCCCTATCTACTCTGCTCAAGGAAGACGTTGAGTTCAATTTCGATGAAAACTGCAAGCAAGCGTTTGAGGAGCTCAAGAATCGGTTAATATCCGCTCCAATTCTTATATCGCCGGACTGGAACTTGCCCTTTGAGCTTATGTGCGATGCATCCAACTATGCTGTTGGTGCGGTTTAGGGCAAAAGCTTAATCGAAGGAAAGTTCCAACCTATCTATTACGCCGGCCACACGTTGAATCCTTCGCAAGTTAACTATACACGACTACCGAAAAGGAATTATTGGCCGTAGTGTTTGCTATGGACAAGTTCCGTAGTTACTTGTTGGGCGCTCAAGTGGTCGTGTGGACCGATCACGCCGCTTTGCGGTATCTCGATGACTAAAAAGGATGCTAAACCGCGCTTATTGCGTTGGATACGACCCTCCAAGAGTTTGACGTTCAAATTAAAGATAAAAGGGCGGTGAAAACGTAGTGGCGGATCATGTTTCTAGGGTGTTAAGTGAGGAAAAGGGTGATCCCGATGACATAGATCTTTACTTTCCTCTAGAAAACATCATGTTGATAGACGGTTGTCCTCTCTCCGATGTTCCATGGTATTCTTCCATAGTGAATTACCTTCATGCCCGTTATCTCGATCCCGAAATGTCTTATCAAGAGAAGAAGTTCTTCTCGATATGAAGTCTTTCGTTTGGGATGAACCTTACCTCTTCAAGATCTGTAAAGATGGTTTGCTAAGGAGGTGTGTTCCCGAATCCGAGCAACGCGATATAATCGAGCAATGCCATAGTGGACCCACGGTGGTCACTTTGGTCCTTGGAAAACGGTTGCGAAGATCTTCCGATCCGGTTTCTATTGGCCCACGATCTTTAAGGACACGGAAGCTTTTGTAAAGCTTGCGATAGGTGCCAAAGAACCGGTACTCTAACAAGGCGGTTTGACATGCCATTGAAACCCGTCCTAGAATGCGAAGTCTTTGATGTATGGGGCATTGACTTTATGGGTCCATTCCCATCTTCCTGTGGAAATAAATACATCTTAGTCTGCGTAGACTATGTATCGAAATGGGTGGAGGCAATAGCCACTCCTCGCAATGATCATAAAACGGTCATGAATTTTCTAAAGAAGAATATCTTTGTGAGGTTTGGATGTCCACGTGCCTTGATCAGTGATGAAGGGACACACTTTTGCAACCGACCTTTGGAAAAAGTCCTCGAGAAGTATGGTGTTCGCCATAAAATCGGCACACCATATCATCCGATGACTAGTGGTCAGGTTGAGCGAAGCAACCAGAGTCTTAAGAAAATCCTGGAGAAGACGGTGAATAGTCATAGAAAAGACTGGAGTCTGAAGTTGGACGATGTACTTTGGGCATATAGGACTGCCTATAAGACCCCTATGGGTACATCGCCATATCAAATGGTTTACGGTAAGCCATGCCATCTGCCAGTCGAGTTAGAGCACAGGGCGTATTGGGCTACGAAGTTTTTGAACTTCGATTCCCAATCCTGTGGGAAACATCGATTGCAGCAGTTGCATGAGCTGGATGAATTTAGACTCCAGGCTTATGAAAGCGCCAGGATTAGTAAAGAGAAGATGAAACTACTCCATGACGCCAAGATAAAGAAGAGAGAATTCCGGTCGGCGAGCAAGTTCTCTTATACAATTCTAGGTTACATTTGTTTCCTGGGAAGTTGAGAACACGTTGGTCCGGTCCTTTTGAGATTCTCCAAATCATTCCTGGAGGTGTTCTAGAACTACGCGGTTATCCGGACCAACCGTTTCGAGTTAATGGTCAAAGGTGCAAGCACTACATTGGTGAACCTAAAGAAAAACCTTTGATTGTTAAATTTCTCGATATTCTCGGATGTGGTGTTACAGAGGGTCAATGAATTTGACGAGTTTTCATCCGATTTATTCTCCGAGAATGACGGTATTGGTTCATCGGCAGAAGTTCTAGCAGGTAGTTGGGATATGGAGGAGTATGAAAGAGAGCAAAAGCTTAAACGTCATCAGAGGAATCAGAGAAGAAAGAAATCAGCCATGGGGAAGATTAAACGAGTTTGGAAGGTTATAAAAGATTTTACCCCATGTGTTAGATGCTGTTTCTGCAGCCACACTACGGACCGGAGCTTAAACGAGGTAGTGGCTGGCAGAAAGGTTAAATGGCCTGATCCAGGCTGAGCTTCAAATGTGTCGAGCTAACGACAATAACCATTAGCGCTACTAGGAGGCATCCTAGATATCCCTTATTATATTAGTTTCTTTCTTTAGTTATTTTTCCTTGTTCTAGTTGTTTTAATCTTATTCGGATTGTGTTGTTTTTGTCAGTCAGCCGTCCTAGGCTTATAAAGGGTCGAAGTGTTGTTTTGCTTACGATTTCCTCTTATCTTTATCTCTATCACTTTTGCGCGATATGATATAATCCCTTGTATCCCCCGAGGTATTTCTTTGTTTTTCAAGTGTGCAGGATATTTTCGATAGCGATTGTGAGCTTTAGACGATTTCAGTTTTCCGGTGGATGGTCCACAGTCTCCTGATTTCCTCAAGCATTTCGTATGATCGGACCATGGCCACTTCCAGACTTGCCACTTTCGAACTACAATCAGCTAAGTACTTTCTTTCTTTTTTAATTCTGCACACCATGAGGACATGTTGTCATTTAAGTGTGGGGGAGGGGATAAGTCGATATGTATCTATACATTTGCTTACATGATTTTATTTCTATGCTAAAATGAGCTAAATTTTAAAAAAAAATTTGTTTTGTCTCGAGTGAGCAATGCATGTTTTTGTTCGGTTTGTTATATTCATTGATGCTGTATGCCGTATGTTCCGTAAGTTAGTTGTTTCACCCGATATTATTTTTCACGAAGCCATAGTGAATGATGAGCTATTTATAAAGTTATACCCCTTTTGATTAGTGATGTTTGATTCCTTATAAGTCATGTGCTTAGTGCTAATGTTCATATCGTGAGACTTATGATAGTTTGTGTTTAGTTCCAAGTACGATGTCTTGTGAATATCTAGAAGTTTGAATGTGATAAGTAATACGTAACTAATGTCATTTGAAAAAGTTGAGTTAATAATGAAATCAATAGTGTGTGTCGGAAGGTGGTCGATGATTTGAGTGCGGTAAGGCATTATCTCGAAATGTTTTATTCCACTATGATGACCAAAAGCTCACGACGATCGAAGAAAGTGCTTTATGATTTGAGTAAGGTAGGGTATACCACGTATGTCCTATTCTGGCTATGATGAGCAATAGCTTATTCTGATGTGTGTTTAAATGTGAAATCAATTGAATCTACTTAAGAATTGGTATGAAAAGAATGAAATGAGACTTAGTTATCGTTAATCTTATCCCCAGTATAAACCGATGGATATGCTGTAGAGATTATCCTCTAAGTATGTCGGAAAGGTCTTAAATGTGTTCTATCATCTTTTCCGGGATATGCTCCGTTTTGTA
Organism: Gentiana straminea; assembly: GCA_036785695.1. NCBI lineage: Eukaryota > Viridiplantae > Streptophyta > Magnoliopsida > Gentianales > Gentianaceae > Gentiana > Gentiana straminea. The sequence continues at coordinate 10,886,686 of JAVUPR010000114.1, read as the reverse complement.
GGGTGCATCTTATAAGTATCTTTTATTACTAGTTTGAAGGGGGTATTAGCTAGTTTTGCTTGAAATATTCAAGTTTGGATTTAGTGGAAATTTGCTATGGTTTTGCACACACACCGGGGTGAACATCTAATTTATTGAATATGTGTTATATGTGCTGAGATGTCTATCTTTTCTCGAGCCTTTATCTTGTTTTGTTTTGCTCGGGACGAGCAAAGTTTAAGTGTGGGGGAGTTGTTAAGGGTGAAATTTATGATTTATATGACGTTATTCCCGTAACAATATCCTTGGTATTTTAGTACTTTTTATAGAAAAGTGTTGGTTTTATCGAATTATTGAGTAAACGAGTTTTAAATGTGTTTAAATGCAAAATCGAGATATTTACGTGATTTTATCGGTGTTTTATGTTTATCCGTATGATGTTACATTTTGCATGTTTCTATCATGTTGTTAGGTACGTTTGCATGATGAGTAAGGAGCTTAAATGATGATCACATGAAGATGGAAGAGTTGAAAGATGTTTAAGTGAAGAATCATTGAAGAAACCGGAACCAGGCACTTCATGGGAATTTTGTCCACACTTGTAGGCACTTTCAGGGAAAGTTGTCTTGATGAAAGTTGTAGAGGATTGAAATAGCTTTCCAACGCATGTTGAATCACCTCATTCGGAGCCCTAGAAGTGAAGTTATGAGCAAAATACTGGAGCTGGGTCCTGGACGGGCGTCCGGATTAATTACGAGTTGAAATAATATTCATGGACGGGCGTCCATGATAATGAACGAGCGTCCGGAGCGGTACTGTAGCAACCGACTTGATTTTCTCTATATATAGCAGCGCATAATCAACCCTAAGACATACAATTTCGAACCCTAAACCCTAGGGAGCAGCTTGGCTGCGTTTTTATTCTATTTTCTTCCAGTTTATGCAATTAGATTCATAGATTAGATTAGCTACTTCTCATGTCTTTTTATTCATCAATTTCAATTCTCACGAAGATGATAAGAGGCTAGACCTCTTTTGAATGAGCGGTGTGAAGCCTATCCGTCAACTATTCGATTCGAATCGTGATTGTTTTGTGAGTTCTTTAATACAAGTTGTTTCTTTTATCATGTTTACATTGTTTATTGCGAATTATATCGAAAGATGTTTGCTTTTGTGTTTGTTTTATGTGATGAAAATCATGTTAACTTTAGAACACCATGATAAAAGAGTAGATCTTTAATCTATAAAACGAAAGTTAATAGGTTAGATTTCTAGGTTAGAGACGTTAGAGTTTCCACCTTTGTTTTGAAAAGCGTTAATCTTTAAATCGAAAGATAAAGATTGATAGGAGAACCATCTAAGAAATTAGAGGTCGTACTTAGATAAGGCAAATCACAACTTGATTAGAATCACGAAATAATCTGAATAGGATCTGAATGTTGATAGGATAGGTGGATCAACTGTTCGTTCGTTTGTTATAACTTGATTCAAATCTCTTGAAACTTGAATTGTTTAGCTTTAGTTTACTTTTTCTGCACTCTAGTTTAGTTAGTTTATCGCTTTCAATCTTTCCTAGCATTGGATTAATCTCCTCTGTCTAGTTACTTTTATGCAATATTTGTTTAGGTTAGTTTTCGTGACAATAATTAGTTAAAAACAAAAGCTAGGGTTCACAACAGTCTAGTTCCCCGTAAGATCGACCCGGCATTAGCCTCCATACTACGATCCTTGCACTTGAGGTTAACCGGTTTATTACTTGTTGTTTTGTATTGATAAAATCCGGGACACTTAGAAAGTCACAAGACCTCCTCACACCTCCAAACCTCAAGTTTGGATTTATTATACCAAAGTTCAAGTAATTTATCAAACAAACAACTGTTAGAGGCTTGGGATTATAAACAAAAGCTTAAAACTTATGCTTAAATACTTTCCAATTAAACTCATTAAAACATACACTCTTTTCATTTACCTTTTGGAGGACATGATAGTTATTTACTACCATTTTCATACCATCACTTGTATTACTACAAAGTAACGCAAATAAACGATGTATCTATTAACAAAAGAGTTACAACTTTTCCAGCCAAGGATTCATCATCTTCTAAACCGAAGAACTACAACTCTTACAACCAAGAGATACAACTTTCTATATCGGAAAGTCTCAACTTTTCAAAATAAAAATTTCATCCTTCTGAACCGAAGAATCACAACTTTTCAAAACAAGTCACAACTTTTAAACCAAGAGTTGTAACCTTAAAGCTGAAAAGTTACTACCTTTAAACGATAAGTTATAACTGTTCAAAAGAATACAAACTCTAATGAATTGTATTCTTTCACCAAACCGATACATTCTTTAACAAATCAACAACATGATTTTTCCTCCAAAACATTCACTTAAAATCAAAGCGAAAATCCATGATACTAATCATGTTTCTGAAAAGAATAAGTTCAAAACAAGTTATAAACATATATTACATATATATATTACCAAATAACAAGTATAACATATGAAAGACTAAATACATAAACATTTTAGTCATAGGACTAAAACGCAAAAGTATAAAAAAAGCAATTATACTGAACCAAAGCACTCATATATAAGTCCTATTGCATAGCAACATATCTTATATACATATAAGTATCAATTAAGCATACCAATAAACATACATGTATAATTATTTCAAATCATACAAACCATGTACAACTAATGTTTAAACTATATACTTTCAAGAACCAAAGGATATACTTAAATCTCTTAACAATGACAACCTTGACTCCTTTTCATGAATGTCACGGATCAACAATCCACCGATTCAAAACTTCAAACCAAGTTGATCCTTACACTCACAATTTTCCAAACCGGAGTCAAAACTCAAAACAACATTTTATTAGTTGTTTCACCAAAACTTAGTTTACCGTCATTATTCTATCCTTTGTTTGATCTTACATACTAGGCATTCAACCTAGTAAAACAAGTTTTCCAGAAATCCAAATTTCTTTAGATTTGCCAACTCTTCATTACAAGTGTACTATCAAAGATAGACATTTAAAATCATTATCTCTTCAACATGATTTCCATCTATTTGTACCATTAGAAAACATCTAACTACAATAGACATCAAGTTTTCCAAGAGATAACACTTGATTCATCCCAACATTAGTTATACACAAACACTTAAATTTCTAAACATTAACATGATTTTATCACCAAGATCAATGAACATTAAACATTAAACACGCAGCAAGTTTCATCATTGATTCAATCATGTCTAGAAATATCAAGCCAAACAACATATATGTATAATCAAATAACATCCAAGAACAAAACTAGACACTACAATCAAATTTTATATTGATTGTAGTTACTTGTTCTTGGACACCACAAACTTTCATGAAATAATGTAAATAAACATACATACCATTCATCCGTAGTCATAGCAACATCACAAAGCAATTTTTACAAAGTCATTCCAATGAACTTTTACTTACCAAAAGATTATAATCGACTTTGCATCAATCAAAAAACCGCAGTAACTTCTCAGAATTTCTGACAACTGTCAACATCGAACCAGACCGCAAACTTGATATCACTGCGATCCTCGTCTCGCCACGATTCTAATGGTATCTCCAGATTTTCAAACCGATTCCTGAATCAAGAGTTATGCCCAAAATACTAGGACACAACCTTTGATCAAGTCTCGCCATCTTCTAAAGTTCACTCCCTCGAACTCTTCCGCTTCCCGAAATTCGCAGTCATTTCTTTGCATTCACCATTGTGATCAGAACATTAAATTTAAGAAGATTGTTGTTGTTTTAGGGGCTTGAGACTTGATCACCAATGCTTCCAATGCCTTTAATATTCCTGCAAAATCTGAAAAACGGATCCTCTCAGTTTCGCAACAAGTTGCTGTCCTTCTAAAATTTATTCGTCGCCTTATTTGTCCGGAGTATCACGAATAATCTAAGTGAGATATAAACAGAGAGTTCTTGCCTTTTTGTCTAGGACAAATAGATCAAAAAGATCACTTAGAAGTGTTTGTATGTATGTAACTTTTCAAGGATGATTGCTTGTGTTGTATATATGTTCAACTAAACAAAAACACCTTTTAAAGGCACTTGGATTGAAGAAAATCAGTTGCTAGTTCGTTTACTAAGGTTACAACCTAAGTGAAGAGGTATCACTTGGTTATAACCACTTAAAAAGACCAAGAGGTACCTAAAAATCAGTTTTTGGGCCACAGGCGGGCGCCTGTGGTCAGCCTGTGAAAACAGAAAATCGTCCAAGCATTCAGAATCAATTTTAGGCATAACCTGAAACCACAGGCGGGCGCCTAGACCCATAGGCGGGCGCCTGTGCCCCTGATGCTCCAAAACTTAGTTTTTAGTCCTTTAACTGGATTTCTGGTCCTTTAAGTGACTTTCTCGAACTACGCTAGCTTATTTTCTATCCGTATACTCATATACACTTAACATAAGCGTGCACTCCGCACCTCCAAGCTTATAAATAAGTGTTACGAGTATATCCATCCTTGTACTAAACCCCGATTACCTCAACGGCTCGTGATACACTTAAATCACTAACACATTTTGAATTTGCATCAATAGTCAGCTGTAAACATTTGTATTATTTTTTAGGGATACTAAACATTACTGTCTGAAGTAATTTTTCAACACAGTGCAGTAGATTTGTAGGGCAAAAGCTGCTATTGTATTTTTTTTTTTTTTTTTACAATTTGACTCTTAGTGTCAAGATTCTGCTGACAACACGATCAGTTTAAAATAAACAGAGTAATCGCTAATGAAATATTTTAGCAGAGATCTATTCCCTTTGAGGCTGAAAGCATTTACTATATCGTTATTCCTGTTCTGTTATGCTGCCTTTGGATCTACTGGGAGTGTCAAAACGTGGTTGAAATATTGAATAACAGTTGAGGTTGAGTATACAGGCAGTAGCAGTACAGTAACAACTGTAATGATAAACAATGTGGCAGCAGTGTAGCTTGATCACAAAGCTTATAGACTTACACTCTGATAACATGATAAATTCTTGTCTCAGCTCAGCTTAAAAATCCCGAAAAAGTGTACTTTATACATGTATACATTTTAACCGTTGCTGCTTTAATTGATGGGCTGAAGGTTTCCTTAGCCCAACCATGCTGGTGGATCAGTGGCTGCACTGAAAACTTGAATATGGTTTCGTTTTAAGCAGGCTTTTCTACTTGTGGAGGATATTTGAAAATGCTCATTGATACATCACCTACCTGATTGAATTACCATTTTCCGCAAAAGGTTAAACTGTTGGGGAGGGCAGTTTATATATGTACATGTAACACTCTTCAACGGTCTTGAAACCTGGGAAATTTGTCCTTTGGATCATTTTTATATTTTCTTGCTAATATCTGACTATTAGCAAGAAAATTTGGACAAGTCTCAAAAACCCACACCTGCACTCCTTCACTCCATCGAGTAGTGCAGCAGCGTATGCCAGCTTCCAGAGACGATATCTGTCTCGATCCACATCAGCAGAAGACGACAACAAGATCAGCATAGGACCTCATAAAGTTGGAGATTATTTCAGGGAAACATGATGAAAAAGAAACCGGGGTAGCATCTTGTGTCATATTCTTGAGTGCTTCAACTACTGCTGCTCTTCACTGGTTTGTTAGCCCTTATATCCATAAACTGAGATGGCAGCCCGGTTCTGACAGCTTCGAGGTGGAGATGATGACATGGCTAGCAACGTACACCCCGACGACGATTAAGTTTTCTGATATAAGGTTGCCAGAAACTAACAGGCCTTTTGTGACATTTAAGGCTAACGGCAAATTCTATTTTGTTGATGCTGATCACTGTCATAACAAAGCACTGCTGGCTAAACTGACACCGCGGAAGCAAACTCACGAGTCGCCTTTCAAGAACTTGTAATGAATTGAAGACTGTACTGCAGAGTTTCTATTCTGAGGTAATAAAAGATGAAGAACAGGGCCGGTTTTCATTGTTAATTTTAAAAAAAGAATAGTTGTGTTCTATTATAAGGGGTAATCAAACAGGTCCAGTCATTACATTCTACTAATGTCTCAATTTGTTTGCTGTAGTATCAGTTTCATACTTCTATTGCCTTTGTCTGTTTTTTCTTTAGGATTAATGGAAAATGGACTTGACGCTGGTCAACTCAGATTATCTCTCTTCGTAACTTTTTTATTTGTGTGTGTGGTGGTAGTAGTGGTGATATGTTGACTCCTCGGTTGCACTCCACGACGGGAGTCAGGCCATCCTTTTTTCGTTTTCCTTGGCGCGTTTCTGCGCCCGGGATTGATTGTTTGTGTGACGAGCGACCGGTGGTCGACGCCGTGCTCGGGGCATCGGTCCGTGGTTTCCCTCGTCCCGAACACCCGTGCGTTAAACATGTTCTCGGGTCGTCTGCTTAGCAGGAATCGATAATGATTTTAACACTTTTCACCATTGATCATGATAATGCTTATATTTATCGGTGGGCCATGCATTTAGATCAATGGACGTATATATATACCGAAGAAGAGATGCAATGAAAAAATATTATAGACGAAGCCTTTAAAAGCACTACGGTTCTCTCGCCTGAAGCACCACAATAATTTTAAAAGTAAGTGGGTTACCTAAGGTACCACACGTCACACGTTTCTTGAGAGCATCACATCTGCTAAAATTTAAATCATTTATGTCTAGATGGTTTTGAAGATTGACTATTTTTTAAAGTCAACCCTTAATTTCACATTGAGCCAATTGAACACCAAGGTTCGACTCTGAGGCACTCGAATAGCTTTGAATAAACCTATATAAGTATTATCAAGAATGTGTTGAAAATATAATTCTTAAATATGGTGTACTCTGGTTTCTTCCAAATTAAGGATTAGTGAAGAGAAAATTAGATCGGCGGACTATAGCACAACTGAGCTAAAACAATCAAGTAAATAGTAAGCTGAGTAAGAATCAACTAAGTCAATCAGATGATCAGATGAAAATCCAGCTTACTGAGGACGAATTTCTGAAAGGGGTGGCTGGCCAGAAGGACAAAATAAGATGCAAAATAGTTGAGAAAGACAAGACGCGTCTGTTACTACATGTGTTACTACATATTTCTACATGTGTTACTACATGTTGTCCTTCTCAACCATTTTAGATTAAAATCGGCTTCCACAATCTTTAACCTTTTCTGAAAATCACGTGGAGAATTAAGGAGCGCTGCTTTAATTAATTCAGAGGAAATCAAAGACATAAATCATGGAGAAAGATTGAGGAAATCAAGAAAATCATGGGAACGAAATCAGGAAAAATCAAGGGCATTGAATTTGTGAAATCAATACCAACAAACGAAGCTAGCAATCGAATTGGATATTCACATGGAGAAATCAAGGCAATAAATAGTGGACTTGATTAGAAAATAAAAAGACAAGAATATACAAGGAAAGACAACAGTCCGACCTTCAAACACGGTGATCAGGCCATGCAATCGGGCTGATTGAAGCATCAACAAGTAAGAAAGTGGCCCACTCAAACCCAATAAACCCTCCGGTTCAACCGGTGAATTGATGGCTTATACTCGAATTGGTTGGGTCAAGTAAATTTAAGGAAAAAATGGAAAAAACATTTATCAAGCTCGTGTAAAAGTGGGGGGAAAAAAAACAAAAAAAAAAAGTGAAAAAAATACAATGGTTTACAGTTAAACATTATGTGCACATTTCTTTTTGCTTGAAGCCCCTCATATCCTTGTAAGGAAATCAAGTAATTGATGTAACAGAATTCAAAACTTTGATTTCCTTTTGGCTATGATATTATTCATGAATACAATAGAAATGAATAAGAGAAGGAAAGAAACATTACCAAACAATGTAAAAGATCAAAACTTTCCTTTGGTTGTTGATCTGTCGCAATAGCCGTCCACGTGTCCAGCCGGCCTCTAACGATGATCCACACAAACTAATAATCAGAATCTTTCAAAGATCGCCACTAGGAAAGTTCGGATAGACAGAGAGGGCGGCGTGCGTATGTGTGTGGTGAATCAAGAGCCATCTAGATCCTGCTTCCCACACGAAGGTGCTTTTACCCCTTGAAAACACATTCCAAAGAGCAAACATAGCTCTTAAATTTCGAGCCAGATGTTCCCATCTATGCCCCGTTGAACATCTATGAAGGAAAAAACATAACTGGCCCAAAACTTACCCATCCCAAAAATTCGAATAAGCTTTTTACATGATGAAATTAATATTTTCCAAATATTAAATCTAAACCACAAACACAATCCAATTAAAAGAGACAAAATGTGCATTAAATAAAACACAAGAAACATCATGTTTTTATCTTTGAGGGAACAAGAAACATCATATTGTTGACATGTTTTATTTGGCAAATATAAAGACAAATATAAAGACAAAGGCGGCAGAAACACAGTCAAACTTAGGTAAAGAGTTAGCAATAATCCCCATAATTTTGATTCTCAACACATTGAAATTGAATCTCGGAAATTCGGCTCGGCTCGACTCGGCTCGTTACTTCTCCTCCTCCTCCTCCTCCTCCTCCTTATTAGAACTTTCATCTTCAGGTCCTTCAGGTTTATTATAGCATTTGTAAATTCCAATTTGGGAAGGTTTATCCATATCACAATTGCAATATTTTTCAAACGCGCATGTTGGATCCTGTTTTGTGCAGTAATCATATTCACAACCGTATTGTGTTAGCGATCTCATTCCCATCTTCAATCTTTTAGCCGCCACCACTCCACCTACCATTAATTACTATTATTAACATGCAGTATGTAGGAACATACATATACAGGGGCGGACCTATATATAGAGAGGCAATGGGGCGGCTCGTGCCCCCTTAAATTTTCCAGAAAATTACTAAAATACCCTTCCTATTCGGTAATATATTGATAATGATGTAATATAGATTATATGTTCCTATTAAAATCTTAGTTGTGTGTTTGGTCTAGTGGTCTGCTGCTGAGATTTTATATATATGAAAGGGATTGGGTTCTCGAACTCTTGTACCTGTATTTTTTTAATTTTTTTTTACTCTAGGGTTTCAACACTTCTTTTCTTAAAATTTCTTAACATTTTAGAAAAGAGGACAATCCAATTTTTATTTTATTTTATTTATTTATGTTTTACTCAAGGGTTTCAAAAGTTCTTTTCTCAAGATTTCTTAACATTTTAGAAAGAGGACAATCCAAAAATTTCGAAAGTTATTTACTATATTAAACTTTGGATTTTTTATAGTCATTTATTAATATTAATGTCAATTATTAATAAAAAAAAATATATAGTCACCTCAATTTGTAACTAGAGTAATTTTTTATTTTTTGTAAATCACCTCATTTATAATATACATCACCTCAATTTTCTTATTTGTAACTAGGGTAAATTTTTTTTACACTTTTTCCACGGCAATTATCTTTTAGAATTCCGCCCCCTCTAAATCACAATCCTGACTCCGCCCCTGACTATATATATATCTGTCACGTAGCAGTAAAAAAACATACCATTAGGTGCAGTGCTGCCGATAGTTGCTTTGCCAGTTGGAAGACGTGATGATGCAGTGCCAGTAATTGCTTTGCCTGGAAAGCGGGCTTGAACAAACATGAAGATGCACAACAATGTTACTAAAATGATCGGCAGTTTCATTGCAGCAACCTGCATCTTGATTTTTATTATGCTTTTTGAAGAGATTGCTTAATTGCTTATTTGCTTTCATCGTAAAAACCTTCCGATTTATATATAGTACTTGTTCAAGGCCATTCCCTCATGTTAATTAATGCCATATGTCCAGCCAAGAATCCTCTACCTAGATATTCCATATGTACTACTAGATTTCCTCTTAGATTTTATGTTATTCCTTTGTTTTACTATAATGGAGAATTTTTTAGACAGAAAATGGATAAAAATAGTTTTTGTTGTGTATTTGTATTTTATATTCTTACAATTGTTAAAGGATCTACTTAGCTATTTTATCCCTCTGTCCTCCTTGTAATAAGAAAACAAAGAGGAGCAAACGTGGCAGCAATATAGCAATTTGCAAAGAGACTGTCTTTTCACGCAAATTTTGTTTTACACATGCCAAGGGCGAGAGTGAACTTCGTTTAGATATTTTTTAACACGCATTCATTATGACCATAAATGAGTCCGGAAAATGTATATTATTCTGCCCAATTTATAATATGCTTTTAACCTATTTTACGGACCTTATTTGGGTAGGAATAATTCTCTTTGTTTTTTTGGGGGTTGTTTTCACGCTCTCTAAATGAGTGTGGGAATTTGTTTGTAATTGGAACACGTTTCTGACCAATATTGCATCTGAAAAGTTTGTACCCTCAAAAAAAAGTTTGTGTTTTCTTGATCAAACTCAAGTCCGAATAAAACGACATTATACACGTTACAGGAAAGGTTCGGACCATGTTACAGGCCAAGAACACTAAGTTTTCCGGCCCAAAGTTTGGTCAGAGTAACGAGACATTGTTTTGTATACTTGGAAAACAATGCGAACCAATTGACAGGCTGAAACATTACGTTTGCCGCTGCTATTTCAAGTCAGAATATAACCCGGCGTGTAAGGTTTTCCTAACCACGTTCGGGTCAGAATAAGCGGATGCGTTTTTAACGTTTTCTTCTTTAACAAGACACTAACCTATTGGGCTATTACCATATTCTTTTTATTATCCCTCTTTTTATACACAAGATAATTAGAAACTTTTAGAGGGTTGATCAATCAAATCATGGATCAAATACAAGTTAATGGTTGAAGTTTATGTCAAGGGCGCATTACATCTTTCTCCCCACGTTCTTCGCTAGAAAAATCAACATTTTTGGTGAAAATCTATCATATGGAGTAAAATCAAAATGTAAGCAACTATTACCTTCTCTTATTTTTGTTTTTATTACCCATTTGACATTAAAAATGTCTTTTTTTCATTTTGCCAATATTAAGCATTGGGTTTGGTTGGGAGAAGGCTGCAAATCTGCAGCACTTTCGTCAGATTATTTCTGACCAAAATCGGGTCAGAATATTCTGAACAACCTGACTACTTTAAGGGCATAATTATAATATGGTGTGATACTCCTTAGAAAATTTCTGTCCAACAGTGGGTCAGAATATTCGCAACATCCAGACTACTTCAGGACAGAGGTATAATTTATAGTGTGAAAAATTAAAATATGAAATGTCTACAAATTAATTGCTTGAACTTTATTATGTTTTTAAGGCATCTTCGGCTTGCAACAACCTGAGTTACATTTCACATGACTACACGCAAGATTTTACGAGAAACCAAGTAAGTTGAAGTTTATGTTTATGTTTTAAACAATGTCTTATAGGTAAGCTAAAAAACTATAAGTAATCAAGATATATCCATAACGCTTGCAGGTATTCGAGAGTAGAAAAGAGCTCTTGGTTTCGTGACAGTCATTACTAATTCTATAAAGGCAGGGGGAGGGAAGACACCTCAATTGTACTTGGGATGTGAGAGAAGCGGACGATACAGACCTCAGTCTGGTAAGGAGGGTGGTGTCAGCCTAAGTAGGAAAACAGGCACAAGGAAGTGTAATTGCCCTTTTAAACTACAAGGGGTGAATCAAGACGGTGTTGATAGGTGGAAGTTAAGAGTTTGGCATGGAATGCACAATCATGAAATGGCAGAGCATTTAGAAGGGCATGAGTTTAGTTGTCGGTTGACAGGTCCGCAAAAGGCTCTTGCCCGTACAATGTCGAAATCACCGGGGATCAAGCCACGACATAACAAAAGTGATTAACAGTTGCAACTTTTAATCCGTAAAGTTATAACCTTTTACTGAAATGATACAACCTCTTACGGGATCGTAACCTTTTACTGAACCGTTGCGATCCTCCATTAATTTTATAATTAATTTTAAATCAAATATCTCCAACAACACATTCCAAAAAGCAAACATAGCGCTTAAATTTTGAGCCAGATGTTCTCATCTATATCCGTTGCACATCTATATATGATAAGAAAAAAAACATAAGTGGCCCAATACACATATACCGATTGCAAAAATTCAAATAAGCTTCACATTCCAACAAAGGAGGCAACAGTGCATTAAATAAAACACAAGAAACATCATTTTTATTTTTTATTTTTTAGGGAACAAGAAACATCAAGTTAAACCGAGAATGTCATATTGTTGACATGTATTATTTTGCAAAGATAAAAGACAAAGACAAAGACAGAGACACAGTCAAACTTAGGTAATTAAAGAGTTAGCAATAATCTCCAATTATTTTGATTCTCAACACATGGAAATTGCATCTCGGAAATTTGGCTCAGCTCGGCTCGTTACTCCTCCTCCTCATTAGAACTTTCATCATCAGCTTTTTCACGTTTATTATAGCATTTGTAAGTTGCAAAATGGCCAGGTTTATTATCATCACAATAGCAATATTTTTCAAACGCGCATGTTGGATCCTTTTCTGTGCAGTAATCATATTCACAACCGTATTGTGTTAGCGATCTCATTCCCATCTTCAATCTTTCAGCCGCCACCACTCGGCCTGCAATTACTACTGTAAAAACGCGGGAAAAAAATAAAAGGGGAACGAAATAAAAAGCAAAACGAGGGTGCAAAAAGAGGGTGCAGTAAAAAAAAAACATACCATTAGGTGCAGTGCTGCCGATAGTTGCTTCGCCAGCAGGAAGACGTGATGCCGCAGTGCCGGCAGTAATTGCTTTGCCTGGAAAGCGGGCTTGAACAAACATGAAGATGCACAACAATGTCACTAAAACCAACGGTAGTTTCATTGCGGCGGCAACCATCTTGATTTTTATTATGCTTTAATTTTTGAAGAGATTGCTTGTTTGCTTTCATCTTAAAACCTTCCAATTTATAGTACTTGTTCAAGGCCATTCCCTCGGATTAATTAATGCCATCTGTCCAGATTTCCGCTTCGATTTTCTAAATGTAGTACTAGATTTCCTCTTAGATTTTCTGTTATTCCTTTGTCTTACTCTAATGGTGATCATTGTATAAGATCTGCAGCTGTAATTCTTGTTGCTATTGCATATCAATTTTCACATTCTATCAGTGTGATGTTATTTTAACTTGGTAATGGAGGACCATCAAGCATCATCATTTTCTACATAGCTCTTATGGTCCACGATTTCACATTGATGATCATTAACCGTCTAAGACTTATATCAAGTGATTTGCATGAGATCTGCAATCCCTTCAATGTGGAAAACTTATGAAACTTTAATTTATCATTTATTTTGATAATTTTAAGGTTACTCATAATTATCAAGGGTCACTTCATTGGAGAATACAAGTTGTCCTTTATTTGCATATTCTGGCGGACTTGCACATTTTCATCGATCCAGTTGTCATCCCGTGGACTATTTTGATCCAAGAGAAACCCAATGTGATGAAGTACATATCCAAATGAAGAGAATGATTTCTTACTTGGACTCATTTAACACATTTGGGCCGAAGAGCATGGATCAAACACTGAAGAGAAGAGGAGATGGGCTTTTTGTTACTTTATTTTTATTTGGATTCTTCTTATTATTAGTGTCCAATAAGGTCTACCAAGACCATCTAGCACGAAAATTAGAAGTATTATGGTGATTGATTTCATCAAATCTTCATCTTATTTTGGTAGATAATCAATCAATCTAATTGGGGGATTATTTACTAATTTGTGATTTGAAGATCTTTTGTATTTTTGGAATTATCTTTTTTTCTTTATTTCACCTAGACTTAGGAGTTGTCTAGGTTCATTTTTATTTTACATTTTCTTATTTTATTTTTATTTTCTAGGAAATAAAATGCCAACGTCCTTAGCCTATAAAAGGAGGGGCACACCATATGTATTTCACACCTTGATTTATAATCATATTGAGAGTTTTTCTCTTAGAGTTCTTACAACTTTTATTAAGTGCATTTTAAGTTTGTGAGCATAGCTTAAAGTGTTTCATTGTAGTCTTTGGTTTAAGGATCATTAGAAGGGTCTTGGCTTCTTCATAGCCATTGGTTCTTCTAGTCTCATCCTTGAGTTAAACTACTTTTGCTCAAGTCTTTTCCTTCAACTAATTTTATTTTCCTTTTTATTTCGGGATATTCATTGTATTACTTAGGGTTCTTGACAATTTCATTGTTAGGGGTCCAAGGTATACATCACTTGGTATTAGAGAGCCATTCATGGCTGGACCACTACTTCTGCAACAACTCCGGTGACCCGAGCTCCGGTCACCACTACTATCAACATACCCTGTTTTTCTCATGCCATTGAAGAAAAAACTTTATTAAATTTATTTACATGAAATCAGTTTTAAATCCTTGTTTGGAGGATTTATTATGTTTTAATCCACCCTGATTTATTTATTTAGTAGTAATTATTGGGAAAACAAACAACCGCAATGCCACACGTATCAAAGGTTACATTGGAAGATTACAAGGATAATGATGGATTACAAGCCTTGATATTGTCAACAAATCAATGGCCAAGATGAAAAGAAGTTGGAAAGATTCAGAGGATTAACCAATGGACATAAGTCAAAGGGTGGACAGACTGAAAACTGACAAAAAGCAACCGACAAAGTGTCGACTATGTACGAGACGAAAGCAAGTCAAGATGGAGACAAATCTGAAATGGCTATGTTTGAATTTCAAACATAAGTCACAGGATTCTCACCTATAAATAGAAGACTCCTGATCCAGATACATGTGATGAAAAGTGATAATCTACTCAAAGCTATCAAGTTTCTTATCAAGAAAATCACCCTACTGACATAACTGTGCTTAAAGCTACTGATCCAGAAAACTCTTCAAGTGTAACATGCTATCAAGTTACATCAAGTTCACACACTTGAAGACATCAAGTTGATGATCATTTCATCATGATCAAGCTGCTGATAACTGAATCATTTACTTGATTCAACCTTTCTTTTACAAGAAACCCACTGAAGACAGAAAGCACTTAGGTGTCAAGAACCGTTGTTTGTGGTGGAGCCGGTGAAGAGGCAATTCTACCCTTCAAGGACCAGTACTTAGGAGTATCAATCCTACCTGTTTCAAATATTCAGTTTGTGAAGCCATAGTTATTGGTGAAGGATAGACAACTTAGGGATTTTTGTAACTGCAACTTCAAAGATCTCTAGTGAATTTCCTCCAACATCACAGGAGAAGAGTGGAGTGACATGATTACACTACCTGGAACCACTATAAAAATTGCCTACTTACTTTCTGCATTTACTTTCTGCATTTAGTATACTGATCACATCAACTTACTGAAACTAGCAACTGAATCACACACTTACACTACTGAGTATCTAATACTTAGTATCATCTCTTTAACAACAAGTTACAAGGCTTAATTTGAATATATTTCGCTGCAACAAATCCAGTAATATCTGTTGTCAGCAGACTACTGAGCAGTCAGCAGGCTACTGACATTGCTGAGTTTGTTAACTCCAAAAGTTTTAAGTGTTAAGTTTATTCACCCCCCCCCCCCCCCCCCTAAACTTAACCAGAACCTTTTCAAGGGACCAAAAGTCTTGCTCCTATAAAAGGTAATGTAAGAATATATATGTATATCCAAAAAAAATCCAATGCAAAATAATTTCATTTATCAATGCTAATGTTCATCTAGTCATGAACATGTATTAGTCATAAGAAGAAAAAAATCAAACAAAATCTCAAGTCTGATGCATAATTTCATTTATCAAAAGATAATGTACATATAGTGATGAACGTGTATTAAGTCTTGCTCCTATAAAAGCTAATGTAAAAATATATATGTATATCTTAAAAAAAATCCGATGCAAAATAGTTTCATTTATTATAATCTTTCTCAAGTGGAGTGGTACGTATGTTGGTTCTCAATTGAGATGGTTCCTTTAGTATGTTCCCCAACCTTTGGTTGGAGGCCATGGGGTCGATACATATGTATTTAGGGACCTTGGTGAAATCAGACAATTTTCTTTTTGTTAAAATAAATGAATGTGTCATTTATGTACCTAATGAGATCCGAACATTTTCGGTTTTTTCATTAAAACGATTTAATTTTACAGTTAAAAATACAATTCGTCTCCCCATTAATCGAGATCAAATGATTTGTATTTCCTTTTCATCAATGTATTAAAGCAAAACAGTTTTAATATAAGAAAATTACAACTAGAAAATGTATACGTTGAGTGTCCCACTCGATAAAAGTCCTGTCCATATTTGAATCTTTGTTATTGGAGCGGTAAGCCAGCATGAAAGATGTATAAGATATCAACTAAAAACAAGTTACCTTGTAACCCACTTATTTAAAATAATATAAATAATGGATGACGGGTAAAAAGAGTTAAAAACTGAAGGTAGAAATTTGAGACTTGTATTCAACTACGAAAGCAAATTTATTTCACTTTTTTATTTCTAAATGAAAGTACATGCAACATCTATAAGGTGATCGATAGTAAATGACTAGAAGAACAATAAGGTGGGCTTGACTCAACTCGACTCGTGAGCATTAAGGACTCAAATTTCTCAGTGTTCCTTCTGTCCATATTTCCCAATTCATTGTTTTGAGCTAGACCCAGGTTCATTACTAGGTTTGGGAATGAGATCTTCAGCACCAAGCCCATGTTTCATCTGAGCTAGTCTAGCATGTTTCTCTCTGTTGAGCTCTTGAACTTTCTTCGCCAGCCTACAATTCTCAATAATATGCGGTAGTTTTCCATCAAGAGCTTTGCATTTTCTTGCTCCATATCCAACTGCATCAACTAAATAAGGTTAGACACATGAATCAAGATATATACACAAAAATAAAATCTAAAAGTGTGTATAAATGAATACCAAAATCTTTTTATGACCTTCTATCCCATGTGATTTCATTTTTTTATTTATGAAATTGATATGTACCATTTATTTTGATCAAATACTATACAAAGTAAAAAATCTTTATATAAAGCAAGAATTTGAACATGAAACCTCCATAGGCCTATGCATATGTTTTACCATAAGGGCTTTGCATCATTGGCGACCTTCTATCTTATGTGTTAAATAAGACACAGATTATATTACATGAAGAATATATCACTATATTTATTAACAACACCGTTTCACTAAATATTATAGACCATTGATCAATGAGTATAATTCACGTTAATCTATGATTCACATCATGATCAATTATCAGGAATGTGTAGTGAGGCAATGCACAACTATATGTTTTTTAAACATTTTTTCGAGGGGATGGGGGGTTGGGAGAAGGAAAAGGAGATGTTTATAATATCGGGGGATGAGATTAGAATACTAATTCATATATGTATGTAATATATATATATATATATATATATATATATATATGTTAGTAGATGAAATTTACAAGAAGCAACTTACAGTAGTAGAGATGAGTTTTGATCTGAATGAATGAGTACTAGTGTTTTTGGTAGTGATTGAGATGAATGGTTGTCGTCCGGTAGAGGGAGAATATCATGTATTTATACCGGAGTGTTGAACATGAGGCGAAGATTATTCACCCAAAACGGCATATTGTCATAGCTGTAAAGCCCTTACTTTGCTTCATCTTTTGTCATCATGAATATACAATAATCGTGATATAACCATACAAGTCTTGTTTTGATCATGCTCTTGAAATGATATCAAACATGAAAGTTTCATGTTTATGCAATTTTAGCTCTGTTTTTAAGCGGAGAAAAGCCTAGGAAGATTTTGATGTGCAGAAAAGGAGGTTACGTTTTTTTTGAAACGATGGACATGATAAACAACGTGGGCGGTGACAACTAAGATTTTTACATAAATCTTGTTTTACTTGATTTGTGATCATAAATTGTGATCATGAATTGTTACACCTAAATCAATAATTTTAACAAAATTAATGATCATCTTGCCATGTATCATATTATTCTTATTCAAAACTGATTCATATAACAATCTTCATGCAATTTGAAAATTCGTTTCTCATATAACCAAATTTATAAGATCAAAGTATTGGATTATTTTAGATAAATTATTTTAGTCTTCTCGAAGTTTGTGTGAAGATATCATGGATATAAAGACCAATGAATCATTTACTGAAGTTGTAGAAAATTTTAAGACATGATAAGGGTAACATTTATATTTTTATTAAATATGAAATAAACATATGCTTATGTTGAATTACTATTTCTCTCAAAAGTTTAAGTGAGATGATAATTAACATTTTATATACTTTAACACGTCCTTCAAGTGTGAGTCTTTTTTATGTGGAGGTAAATAATTAACATTTTTTTATGTGGAGGAAAATAATTTGGGACTTTTTATATAGTTTTTTTTAGAAAGGCCTAACACTTGTTTTTGCTTGCAACGGGTTAGAACTCAGGACCTCCTGTTCTGATACAATGTTGAAGTATCATATTTCCCAAAAACTTAAGTTGATTAGGAGGTTAAATAATTAACACTCTATATATTTCAACACGTACGTCTACTCGAGTGTGATTTTTCTTTTTGGTGGGCCATTACTTGATTTTTTTGAGGGCCTTTTTCTAGTTTTTTTGGTGGCCCATCACTTTAATTTTTTTTTTTTTTTTGTTTGTTTACATACCATGCTTGAGCTAAAATCTTTTCCAAAAGCTGATTGAGAGGTAGATAATTAATATTATATACTATATCTGTCCCAAAATATAAGTAATTATGTCTCTTCTTTTTTTTGAAGAGCAAATTTAAAATTTTATTAAAAGACTTATCTATCAAGATGATAGAAAAGCCAAGAGGTCAACAAAAACAATACATCAAAGATATCTCAACACAAACTCTTAACAAAACAAACAGATCACAATCATCATAAGAGCACAAGCAACTAGCACCAATGCACCGGCAAACTATCGGACAGGGTCATTGGATCCGTGTGAACGCGCTAAACGGGTCTTCAAGCCACACATTCCAGTCTCCAACGTATCTAGTGTTTCTCCCGTTAATCCAAGTGAGACTGACAATTTGGATTTCCTTAAACAACGCTTTTACATCCAAAGGTTTATGATTGAAGACTAAACTGTTTCTTTTGATCCAAATGCACCACAAGGTGGTTTGCTTGATAGCTTCCCAAATCCAAGAGAAGTGACCAACATGAACAGAAGGAGTGTAATAAGTCCAACTAGATGGAAGAGATATGTGAAGTTTGCACCAGGAGAGAAGATTGTCCCAAACCATTCTTGAAAACGCAATGTAAGAGTAGGTGCGACTCGTTTTCGTCTCGGGTATTGCCAAAAGAGCACTTGACGCTAAGGAGATTAATTCCTCTTTTAGCAATATTGACTTTGGTTGGTAACCTGCAAAACGAAGCATTCCAAAAAAATATATTTATTTTAGAAGGAAGAGATTTACTCCATCTTGTAGCAATGGGGGCTTGGGAGTTGGCTCCCGTAGACATCATTTTCTCAAGTAGAAGCATTTTTAGGCTTGCCGTAGTGAATTTTCCGTTCGAAGAAAGAGTCCAAAAGTGTTTATCACAAACATTTTCCTGCAATAAAAAATGAGACAAAGTCGACATGAGGGAATTTTAAGTCACTCACCTCTCTACCCCTGAGCTCCATTTTCCACTCAAACATCTACCTCCACGACCCTTCCTCAAAGACACTGTAATCCCTCACAAGCATACCATTTTTTTTATCAAGACGAAACAGTCTAGGAAAATCATCAACCAAACATCTATTACCCACCCAAACATCCGACCAAAACAACGAAAGACCCCCATTTCCCACTTTCATCGAATGGAAGGAAGAAATAGGTACACCCACCTTCTCAATCGAGGTCACATTTCTAATAATACCTAACCAAACATTGCCTCTCCCGCTCCCTCTAACGCCCACCCCGAACCCCCTTTTTCACCGTACAAAGCACTCACCACCTGCCTCCAAAGAGCATCTTTCTCTTCCTTAATCTACACCACCACTTACCAAGTAAAGCCATATTGTGAATATTTAGCCCCCCCCCCCCCCACCCCTAGCCCACCCAATTTGTTTGGTTTAAGGATAGTGTTCCACGATATCCAAGCCAATTTCCTCTCATTCCCTCCCCTTCCCCAAAAGAAGTTTTCCCTCAGACTCTCAATTTGATCAACAATCGTCTTCGGTGCATGGAAAACGGAGAGTTAATAACATGGTAGACTACCAAGGATAGATTTTATTAAAGTGAGCCTCCCCCCAACAGAAAGCAACCTAGCTTTCCAACCGGCGAGCTTACCTTTTATCCTTTCAATGATTGGTTGCCAAGATGAGACTTTATTACATTACCAATGAAACATGTATTAATATTTTATCCATCTTACTCCTAAATTATTATCAATCTAACAACTTTTTATTACTTAAGCACTACTGCATTAATGATAGTCAATGGACATTTTGGACATTTAATCTTCAAAATTTATGACATTTAACCACTTTTTTAATCTGTGTGAAAACACTTAAAATGACTTATATTTTGAGACGGGGTAGTATATTTCAACACGTCACCTCAAGTGTGTCTTTTTTCTTGTTTTTTTAATGGCCCAACACTTGATTTTGTTTGTTTGTTTTGGAAGACTATGTTTGTAGCGGAGTTTGAACTCACGACTGTTATAAAACGGATGGAGATAACTTCAGATGCAAGAAACAGAAACAGAAGCAATCAAACATAAACAATCAAAGGAGATAACAGAAACAAGAAGAACGCAGATTTTAACGTGGAAAACCCCTCAATGGGAGAGGTAAAAAACCACGGGCAGAAAAGAGATATTTTATTATGCACCGAATTTTACGATTTCAACACACACGGATAATGCGACAACAAGCGTATTTATAGGCACAAATCCCTAAACCCTAGCCGCCAGAATCTTTGTCGATGCACCATAAATACCCCTACACGTGTCCTCCTTTTAATGACACGTGTAGTCGTCACATAACGTAATTAACGGATGTGGGACCCCGTTGTATTCCAAGATACTCGGCGTACTATCACCTTGCCGATAGTTACCCCGCCGACGAAGCTCGCAGACTTCACCCTACCGGCACGTAATTGAATACACTTCTCGGTACCGTCCATCACACAAACGAGTCTTCGAT
Organism: Gentiana straminea; assembly: GCA_036785695.1. NCBI lineage: Eukaryota > Viridiplantae > Streptophyta > Magnoliopsida > Gentianales > Gentianaceae > Gentiana > Gentiana straminea. The sequence goes on along the minus strand of JAVUPR010000114.1, from coordinate 10,865,643 downwards.
TGGTTCCACCAGATGTAGAGTTTAAGTCACTTTACTGACAAATCTCCACCTTGACTTCAACTCCCACTAGAGTCAAACAGATTGCATAACCAGATGTACTTGTACCAGGTGCATTCGTCAATGCCAGATGTACTTGTACCAGACTATCTCCACAGCATCCACTCCACCGATCCGCCCTCGGTAAAGTTTCCGAAACGCAGATTATAAGCTTTGAATATTCGGTAAGTCCAGGCAAAGCCGGAACTTACTCGTATTTGAACCGGTTTAGTGAACATATCAGCAGGATTCTCCTTTGTGCCAATCTTCTTCACTACAACCCTCTTCTCATTCCTCAAGAAATGATACCTGACATCAATATTCTTGGTTCCTCATGATGAACCTGATCCTTGGCTAAACATATTGCACTAAGACTGTCACAATATATATCAGCCTGATCCTGATGCAACCCCAAATCACTGACTAGCCCCTTCAACCGGATACCCTCCTTAGCCGCTTCAAGGTAAGAGCCATGTATTCGCTTCGTAGTTGATAAGGCTACGCCTGAAGAGTAGCTTTCCACCGACCACCGCATTTCCCAATGTAAACACATATCCGGTCATTGATTTTCTACCGTCAATATCACTGCGCATAATCGGCATCACGATGAACTTTGTGACCGGACCGATATCACCTCCATAAATGAGACCAATATCGGTTGTACCTCTCGGTACTGAATATCCTTTTAACGACTTTCCGTGTTCCTTACCAGGTTGATCCATAAACCCGCGACAACACCGACCGCCCGAGCCGGATCGTGCCTAGTGCACACCATGGCATACATCGGGCGCTAACCGCACTAGCATAGGGAACTTTTGACATATACTCATTCTCTTCAGCTGACTATGAAGCATAAACAGACAAATGAACATTTGATGCCATAGGAGTATATATTGGTTTTGCAGCAGACATCCCAAACTTGGCCAATATCTTCTGCACATAACCCTGCTGAGACAAGAATAATTTCTTCTAACTTCTATCTCTCCAGAACTCCATCCCAAAGATTTTCTTGGCTGCACCCAAATCCTTCATTTCAAACTCAGCACTAAGAAGGTTCTTCAGATTTTGAACATCAGACTTCCTTGATGCAGCTATCAGCATGTCATCCACATACAGAACAAGATAGATATATGATCCATCTTTCAACAGACCGTGGTATACACAACAGTCATAAGGACTTCTGTTGTAACCCTGCTGAAGCATAAAACTGTCAAACCTTTTATACCACTGCCTTGGAGCTTGCTTCAAACCATACAATGATTTCTTCAACTTGCAAACATAATTTTCCTTTCCAGGAACTTGAAAACCCTCAGGCTATGTCATGTATATCTCCTTATCCAACTCACCATGTAGAAAAGCAGTTTTCACATCTAATTGCTCAAGTTCCAGATCCTGCTGTGCCACCATTGCTAGTAACACCCTGATTGAAGTGTGTCGACCACGGTGAAAATATTTCATCAAAGTCAACCCCTTCCTTTTGACCGAATCCTCTTGCAACCAAACGTGCCTTATACCGACCCCTTCGCCTTTGTTATTCCTTCCTTTTTCTTGAAAATCCATTTACAAGTCACAACTCCCTTGTCAGTAGGCTGTTTGACTAAGTCCCAAGTCCGATTCTTCGATAATGACTCCATTTCATCTCCCATGGCGCATGCCACTGAGATGCTTTTGTACATGTCATTGCTTCCCGTAAGTAGTAGGTTCGAAACCTCTACTTCTTACGCAACTTGGAGTGCATATCCGGCGGTCATCATATCCATATCTCCTTGGAGGTATCCCAACATTAGATCTTTTAGGCCGCCGCGCCTAGACTCGCCGATCAATGTTTGTATGACGCCTATTTGAGGTCTCGGTAGGGCGGCTTGGATCGGATTCGGTTCATTATCCGGATCGGTATAGTGTTGATTTTGGTCCACCGATTGTTGCATATCGGTAGACTCCACCCGAAGCTCCACCTCGTTTCTCAACACTATCGATTCAAGATCGGTTTCGGACTCGGTAGACCTCCCCACCGATGAGTTTAACATAGAATTTTCATCAAACACAACGTCCCCGCTCGAGGATTACTCGGACTCTGCTGATGACCAAATCCTATACCCTTTCACTCCATCACCATACCCCACAAACACTCCCTTCTTGGCTCTTGGCTCCAACTTCCCTTCACTAACATGATAGTAAGCTGTACTTCCAAAAACCCTTAGAACTAAGTAGTCAGCAGGCTTGCCTGACCACATCTCAAATGGTGTCTTGAGATTGATTCCTGTGTGAGGGCTCATGTTGATTAAGTAGCAAGCTGTCTTAACAGCCTCTTCCCAAAATCTCCTTGATAAACCAGCTTGAGAAAGCATACATCTTGCCCTCTCCAGGTAGAGTTTGATTCATCCTTTCGCCTACACCATTCGCTCGAGGTGTATTCCTTACGATATGATGTCCGGCAATACCCTCGGTACACAAAATGAATCAAAATCCGTCCAAATAATTCCAGACCATTATCTGTACGAAGCTTCTTGATTTTCTTGCCTAACTGATTCTCCACTAGGGCCTTCCACTGCTTGAAGTTATTGAATGCATCACTTTTGTTCTTCATCATCACCACCCAAGTCATCCTTGAATAGTCATCTATGAATGACACAAAATATCTGTGGCCACCCAATGACTCAACTTTTGATGGACCCCAACAGTCTGAATGGATATAATCAAGTGATGCCTTTGTGTTGTGCAACCCTGCTGAGAACTTACTTCTATGCAATTTCCCAAACACGCAATGTTCACAAAAGTCCAGATTCTTGACCTTATATCCCCCAAGAAAACCTGTTGAAGAAAGAACACCGCATACCCCTTTCACCCACGTGACCAAGTCTCGTGTGCCACAAACTGAGTCTGCGAGGCCCGGTGAACTGCCGAGGATGCAACGACGAGCGGTGCGGATACGATAGATCCTTGTAATATATACAAGGTTCCCTCTTGATGCCTTTGAGGACTACAACCGAATCTTTGAAGACATTCGGTACATCCACCTTCACCCTTGAAATTGAACCCCTTGCATCCAAGAGTGATCGAGAGATACCAAATTCTTGGTCATCTCGTGGAACATGTCTTACATCTTTCAGTGTACAAAATTTACCATCCTCTGTCCTTAACTTTACTGAGCCAATTCCCACAACTTTACAGACCTTGTTGTTGGCCATATAGATTTGACCACCATCTATCTGCTCATAAGTAGAAAACCACTCTCTGTTTGGACAAATATGGTAGGATGCTCCAGAATCAAGTATCCACACATCATTGTGGTGTGTAGAATCCCCTGCAACTAGAACCAGATCCTCATCAGATTGCTCAGTAGCCAAGGCTACTGTGCCAGAATTGCCTTCCTGCTGTTTCTTCTTCCTTGGACAATTGGACTTCCAATGTCCACCGCTCCTTACGGAATAATTACGGACATCGGTAGACTTAGGACCTTTGGACCCGACTTCTTTTTCTTCTTCTCGTCCATATCCTTTTCCACTATTCTTTGCTAGCTACTAGCCCGGCGGCTGACTGTCTGTCCCAAAGACCTTGTGTCTAAGCTCCCCGGCATGTAAGGCGGACCTCACATCCTCCAAATCTATTGTATCCTTTCCAACTATGAAAGATCGCACAAAGTTTTCATATGATGCCGGTAATGACACCAACGGGATTAGAAATGCCGCATCTTCATCTTCAATTTTAACATCAATATTCCTTAAATCAAGTAATATTGTGTTCGAAATTTGGTCAAGATGTTCCCTCGGTGGGCTCCCTTCATGCATCTTCAAACCGAACAACCTCTCGTTTCAACAACAACTTGTTGGTCGGTGACTTGGTCATATACAAGCTTTCAAGCTTTTTCCACAACTTGGCTGCGGTGTCTTCCTCGGCAACCTCGGTGATAACATCATCGATAAGCACAACATGATGGTTGAATGTGCTTTCTCTTCCGGACCGGCATAATCTACACTTTTTGTATTTGGTTTGTCAGATAAAGGATTCCACAAACCCTGCTGTTTCAACAGTGCACGCATCTTAATTTGCCACTGACCAAAACTGTTCCTTCCTGTAAATTTATCGATTTTTACGTTTACTGCTGACATCTTTTCTTGCTAAAGATCACAACTTTATCACAGATCCTAGCACCTTGCTTTGAAGGTCTTGGTGAAGATGAAGTTGATCGTACGATTGTTTTCTCCGAACTTTGTCTACGATACAACTTGTTATAAAACGGATGGAGATAACTTCAGATGCAAGAAACAGAAACAGAAGCAATCAAACATAAACAATCAAAGGAGATAACAGAAACAAGAAGAACACAGATTTTAACGTGGAAAACCCCTTAGTGGGAGAGGTAAAAAACCACGGGCAGAAAAGAGATATTTTATTATGCACTAAATTTTACAGATTTCAACACACACAGATAATGCGACAACAACTGTATTTATAGGCACAAATCCCTAAACCCTAGCCGTCAGGAATCTTTGTCTGATGCACCATAAATACCCCTACACGTGTCCTCCTTTTAATGACACCGTGTAGTACATCACATAACGAAATTAACGGATGTGGGACCTGTTTGTATTCCAAGTACTCGGACTATCACCCCGCGATAGTTACCCCGCCGACGAAGCTCGCAGACTCCACCCTACTGAAGCACAGAATTGAATACACTTCTCAGCTGTCCATCACACAACCGAGTCTTCAGATTGGTTCCACCAGATGGAGAGTTTAAGTCACTTTACTGACACGACCTTTTGCTCTCTTACCATGTTAAATTATCATTTCGTTCAAAAACTTAAGCTGATAGGGAGATGTAAAATTATCATTTTATATAGTTTAACAGTTTAAACAGGAAACAAAAAATAATGTTTGTTTTTTTAAATAACCCGAACATAGTGACAATTATTGAGTTTCCATACCGATGGCAATAAAGGAGAAAATTATTGTGCCCAAAAAATAATGTTTTTTTCTAAATAACCCGAACACAATAACTATTATGTCATTAAAAAACATAAGGGTTATTTTTGAAACAAAACTAAAACATGAGTGACTAAAATTGTTAAAAATCTCTAGATTTAATATAACTAGAAATTGTAAAAGTCGGTGTCCAACTCGATGTCCTGGATCTGTCACCGGCGGAGACTATATCTATTTCATACGTATAAGATAAATAGTTATTGTTGTACAAAATATATTAAAACAATAATCTTTTAGCACTCCATACTTGAATCTTTGTTATTGGAGCGGCAAGCCTGCATGAAAGATGTAGGGAAAATTGGATTTTTCGTCCGGTAATTTTATTATTTTTCGATTTTCGTCATGTTTTTATTCCGGCGAGAATTTTAGTCATGTATCTTTTTAAAAACGTTGCAAAAATGGTCATATCCAACCGGAAAAGCTTGATTGGATTCAATTTCCGGCAAAACTTGATGATGTGGATGCCACATAACCTAATTTGACTTTCCCCTCTCCAAATAAGCTGATTTTGGTGGGAAATTCCCTCCAACCATTCCCCTCTTTCGCATCTTCTTCCCTCTTAAAAAAAATCGATTTCCTTCTCCCTCATTTCATCTTCCCCAATCAACCCCCCATTCCAATAAAAAAAACCATCTGCAATAGCCCTTGGCAACGAAGGAAGGGCTGAGATTTCATTGATTCAGGTGGTGTGAAGCATGGATTCGATAGACATCTACCATGGACCGTATGGGCATGGAGGGTCTTCATCAAGACCATATGATAATAACAAGACGAAGGTGGTGATTGATTTCATGAAGGGAAAGTCAAAGGGGTTTCAGGTGGATTAAGAACAAGTATACTCTAGTAGTTTATGGGTGGTGATGATTGATTTCATGATTACTTGGGTTGTTTGTGTTTCATAATCTTTTTGTTTTCCCTTTTAATTTCTGGCGATGTTGAAGATATTAACCCTAACAATGACGGGTTGGAATCCGATCAGGACAATGAAGTTCAAAACGGAAAAATAAGGGGATAATTATGGACAGATAAGGAAGAACACCATTGCTATTATCCGGTTCAGTTCAAGATCAGGCTTATATTTGAAAATTTCGACAGCATATGTTTGGTGATAATTTGTGTTTAAGAGACATTTGTTTTAGGATAAATGTGTAGTAGAATTTCAATATGTTTGAATATAATTTATCTACTAGTTTGAATAGGACAAAACTCTATCTCCCATGCTTTTCAGACTCTATTGCAAAGTGATGTAAATACGGGCTAAGGTCTGTGATATACATTCACAGCAGGTGCTGTGTGGTAAGGAGGGGAAAAATTGGATTACTTCTTGTGTGTAATTTCTTTGCTCGATCCCCTTCTGTTTTTAGAAGATAAAAGTTTAATTCTTGTGTGTAATTGACTGTTTTGCAAAAATGAAAGTTATCCATGGTACGTAATAGTACAAGATTATTACATCCTAAACAAGAAAAAACCAGGGGTCATATAAGAGTTATCTCACAGAGCATATCCCAAGAACAACAACACAACATCAGCTGAGTACACAATATTTCATCAGCAGAGCAATCAAAGAAAAGCTCTGCTGATACCAAACACTTCATACTCAGCTGATAATAAACTCAGATGGATTTACAGAACCTTTATCAGCAAAGCAAAGAACACCTAGCTGATAAAAAAGCCTGCATACACAACTGAAAGGTACACCAAGGGTAACCAAAATCCTTAAAAATGCCTATGCCAATCCCAGGGCATATGAAGCCAGAAGATGACCTCAAACAACTACCAACATTCAGCAAAACAGTAGCAAATCCCTAACAACGAGGGGCAAAAAGAACAAGAAGCAAGATATATAAACATAAATTTCATTCAGCAGGCAAGGAACAAAATCCTTTTTGGACGATTTTTTTTTGATTCCATGTAATGAGCACAAAATTTCATCCAGCAGGCAAGGAACAAAATCCTTGTAACAAACTCCTTTTTGGAACATCCTTACCTTTCCCTTTCCCATTCTCCTTAGAAACACCAGGTGTATTGTTCATAGGAGGGTCAGTAGACTTCTGAATAGGATCAACAGACTTCTTATTAATATCAGCAGGCTGCTGAGGAGCATCAGCAGACTTCTGATGAGCATCAGTAGGGTAGCAGGCTTCTTTTCATTCACATTTGGTTGCTTTTTACCAGCATTTGGCTTCTTATTCCTTGTAACACACAACTGAGGGGTATCCAAGAGACAACATTCCTTTCCCCCATCTACCTGAATATCTCCTCAGCTACATTTACCAAGCCAAATCCTTCATATACCCAGCAATCAAAGAATTCCAATGAGGCAAACTTCTCCTAGGCATTTCATCAAACAACATGCGTGCATCATCCAATTCCCCAAACTTCACATAAAAATCAATCAACGAAGCACCAACATACAAATCAAACTCCAGCCCACTTCACAAACTAAGCCCACGAACGCATTTCCCTAACCAAACACACGAAAGGAATCTCTGGTGTAAGATACCTGCAGGTAATGGTCCTCATGCAGGTATCTATACGACATGGGAAGTTGCAGAACATGCAACAAAAGGAATCTCTGGTGTAAGACACAAAAGTTTTAATTCGCTTTTAGCGGCAAAGGTTGCAGGTGACATTTATGCTAAGGCAAACAACACACCGCCACCAAAATTGATCTCTAATGCAGATTTTTTAAAAGTTACGACTTTCAAGGAAATCCTGAAGAAAGAAAAGAAACCTCAATCTATGGTTTCACTAGGAAGATTTTCAGTTCCCATTATGACTGAAAAACCAATTGTCATTGATCTGGATTTTGAAGGACTATCCTTTTACTTTCAGAAGGCAAGAGCAGCAGGAGAAGAACAATTTATTGATGAAAAGTTCTTCACTACAGATAATGAGCAAATTAGTTTGTTCAATTTTATTGAAGGCGCCGACCCAATAAAGGTATATGAAGCGTTTTCTTACGGATTGGTTAGGATGATTTATCCTGGCAAGAATCTTTTGGAAATTAATAAATTCCCAGAAGACATTAAAAAGGCAATCAAAAATTTTAGAACAAAGGTTGTCAAAGAAGCTGATCGGGCTATATTCTTAAAAATATACAGCAGCCTACCAGCATGGAATGATGGAATGTTTCAATCCCCTTATCATTTCATAGAGATTGGAATCTCCAGCGAAGAAACTAGTAATTGACCGTCAAAGGTTATGGACACCAGTTTCTCTCATTATGATATTGAACATCTCAATGTCATTAGATTCAAGATCATCATTGATAAAATCCTTAACATCAACGATGATTCAAAAATTAAAGTGAATTACCAAAATTCTCATATTTTGATGATTTCTAAAGCTTACAAAAAGCTACAGCCAGAAGATACAGAAATCCTTCTTCGATATGAAAGACTGTTCAAGACCGGACGGATAATGAGTTGGCATCAGGACAAATTATGTCAAATGCTACAACAAGCTTTTGTTAAAGTAAAATTGGAATGCAGATGTACAAAATGCATTAATTCCAACAAAAAAGACATGAAAATTATTGGCCTTGAAATTGATGATAAAGATCTTGCAAGTGGATCATCATCAGCATCTACAGATGAAATATAAAACGTCAGGCATGACGAAGGTGAAAATGATTGAGAAAACTTTATTTCTCAGTGGAAGAAAAGCTGCCGGCCATTGGCAGAAAAAGACAAATGACAAAGGTGGAATCCGCGTCAACAACAACTCAACCAACTTTAATAATTAAAGTTAGTGCGATGTAGATCGTCAGCAATGACCAAAATGTAAAATGAATATTCGTTTGAATTATTCGGGATCCTTCTTTCATTACACTATAAAATGAAGAAGTTTTGGCATTTGTAGATAGAATGTTTTTTACATAGCATTTTCACAACTCTTCCTTAGTTTCAATTATGCATTGTGAGTAATCCTCCATAGTGAGGGTATAAGAAATAATATGGTTATGTAATTTCTATACGTAGTATGTTTGTATTTTATTTTTCGATGAAATAAAATCCGTTTTTAATCTTTCTTTTATATACACTTCAAAGCTTCAAACACTAAAGAACAATCTGAGAACCTGGAGTGGTCTGATACGACACAGGGAGAGTACCGCCAGGCAGGAGGCCGTTAGGGAAAGCGCCCGCAGTCGTGACCATTGGTGCTGATACACTTAAGTCAAAAAGACCTTGAAAGGTATATTGTATGAAATTTTAAACTTGTGTTTATTTCTACGAAAATATTATTTACATTCATAAAATGATTTGAAATTATACATATACCATGACTATATCTTATATCTTTACTATCCTCCTCTCATAAGAAACTTCCCCATTTCCGCCATCTATTTTTATAATCCGCATAGAAAACTCAGAAGTACATGCTTCAGAAATTGGTATCAGAGCCTTGAGCTCGACCCAAAACATGGTAGCAGTGCCTTGTTAAAAGTTCTATAGTAATTTTCCATTATGGAAAAAAATCTTTCAGATCTAAATCATACTTCTGATAATAACTCAGAAAATGAAAATGAGTCTCAACTCATATTTAATGAATCTTCAAATGCTCAAATAATGATTCAACAGGAATTATTATCAAAAAATTAAAGCTTCTAAGTTAGAACTTAAGAAAGAAAAAAAATTTAGAATGCCTAGCTTTGTAAGCAGCGTCTTTAGAAGAGAAAACAAAATTTATTATTTTGTTAGTACACGAGAACTTCATGTTGACATTAAAGATGTCAAAGGAGAAGTATATTTACCTCTTATTACCCAACAAGAGATAAATAAACATCTTGTTAAAATTAAAGAAGAACATAGATCTACGATCAGTATGGTCCATCTTGGAGCAATAAAGATTTGTATAAAATCTCAATTTCAAGAAGGAATTAATACGCCTATCAAATTAGCGTTAGTCGATAATAGGATTAACAATAGAAAAGATTGTGTTCTATGTGCAGCAAAAGGTAACATAGCCTACAATAAATTTATGTTTGCAGTTTATCCTAAGTTTGGGCTTAGTATACATAGCAAAAATTTAGATTAAGCCTTATCGCTTATACATCACTTCGAAAGAGAAGATTTGATGAATGAAGGTGATAAACCTTTTAGCGTAAAATATTTAATAAGTTATGCTTTAACTAATAGTCATCACAGTATTGACTATAAAAAACAGAATACATCAAACTAGATGATGTCTTCTCAGAAATAGGAACTATAAAGGAAAAGAACTTTTCTAATATAGATCCCAATACTGACTCTTGGGCAATAGATATTGCAAAAGGGAAATCAATATTAGGAGAAACACCTAATATGCCTAGCAAAAGGTTCTCTATTGGAGAAACCTCTGCACGAAGGAGCTTTGTAAAAACTCCTATTGCAAGAAATAACTTGCTTAACAGATCTGAGTCTATGAGATCAGATACTGACCTACTCTTATCAATCTCAGAAAGAGTAGATAATGCTACACAAATGCTTAAAAGGCTTTGTGGATAGATGAATCCTTGAATTCAGAAGAAAAGTCCAAAAGATTCTCAAGAACTTTGGACATATAATAGGATTAAATTCCTTAGTAAAAGAAGTAAATTTCAAAAAGAAATTTATAAAAGAGAAATAACGGGCAAACCATTAAAGGCATCACTACCTTTAAAGAAATATTATTCAAAAGAATAATGGATATCGAAGATATTCAACAAATCAGATTAGAACAATATTGGTCTATGACTGAATACTGGATTTACAGGAGAATTGAAATTCTCAGTAAAAGACCAGACTTCTGTAAAGAAATTCACAAATGTGAAATTTCTGGAAAGAAAATGAAAGAAATGCTTAAGAAAAAGCAATTCTAAAGAAAGAATGGATAAAGATTCAATCTTTCACAAAGAAAAAATTCTTAAAGAAACAAAACCCTTAAGAAATAGACCTATTTGGAAACCAGTAACCTGGCTTACTATAGGAATTGAAGGACTTATCCTTCATGAAAAGAGAGTTTCAATCCTTTCAAATAGAAATGGATTTCAAAAAATATATATTTACGAGAAATTTCTGGAAATAAGAAATTATCTAAATCTTAAAGATATGACTACACCACATATCGTTAATAAGGGACGATTATTACATATCAAACCCTTAAATCGAGATACCAATATTACACATTGGTTTTCTACGAATGACCTAACAAGAGATAAATAAAAATCTTCTTAAAATTAAAGAAAAACATAGATCTACGATCAGTATGGTCCATCTTGGAGCAATAAAGATTTGTATAAAATCTCAATTTCTAGAAGGAATTAATACGCCTATCAAATTAGCGTTAATGGATAATAGGATTAACAATAGAAAAGATTGTGTTCTAGGTGCAGCAAAAGGTAACCTAGCCTACAATAAATTTATGTTTGCAGTTTATCCTAAGTTTGGGCTTAGTATACATAGCAAAAATTTAGATAAAGCCTTACTGCTTATACATCACTTCGAAAGAGAAGATTTGATGAATGAAGGTGATAAACCTTTTAGCGTAACATATTTAATAAGATATGCTTTAACTAATAGTCATCATAGTATTGACTATAGAAAAACAGAATACATCAAACTAGATGATGTCTTCTCAGAAATAGGAACTATAAAGGAAAAGAACTTTTCTAATATAGATCCCAATAATGACTCTTGGGCAATAGATATTGCAAAAGGGAAATCAATATTAAGAGCAACACCTAATATGCCTAGCAAAAGGTTCTCTATTGGAGAAACCTCTGCACGAAGGAGCTTTGTAAAAACTCCTATTGCAAGAAATAACTTGCTTAACAGATCTGAGTCTATGAGATCAGATACTGACCTACTCTTATCAATCTCAGAAAGAGTAGATAATGCTACACAAATGCTTAAAAGGCTTTGTGGATAGATGAATCCTTGAATTCAGAAGAAAAGTCCAAAAGATTCTCAAGAACTTTGGACATATAATAGGATTAAATTCCTTAGTAAAAGAAGTAAATTTCAAAAAGAAATTTATAAAAGAGAAATAACGGGCAAACCATTAAAGGCATCACTACCTTTAAAGAAATATTATTCAAAAGAATAATGGATATCGAAGATATTCAACAAATCAGAATAGAACAATATTGGTCTATGACTGAATACTGGATTTACAGGAGAATTGAAATTCTCAGTAAAAGACCAGACTTCTGTAAAGAAATTCACAAACGTGAAATTTCTGGAAAGAAAATGAAAGAAATGCTTAAGAAAAAAGCAATTCTAAAGAAAGAATGGATAAAGATTCAATCTTTCACAAAGAAAAAATTCTTAAAAAAACAAAACCCTTAAGAAATAGACCTATTTGGAAACCAGTAACCTGGCTTACTATAGGAATTGAAGGACTTATCCTTCATGAAAAGAGAATTTCAATCCTTTCAAATAGAATTGAATTTCAAAAAAAATATATTTACGAGAAATTTCTGGAAATAAGAAATTATCTAAATCTTAAAGATATGACTACACCACATATCGTTAAGAAGGGACGATTATTACATATCAAACCCTTAAATCGAGATACCAATATTACACATTGGTTTTCTACGAATGACCTAACAAGAGATAAATAAAAATCTTCTTAAAATTAAAGAAGAACATAGATCTACGATCAGTATGGTCCATCTTGGAGCATTAAAGATTTGTATAAAATCTCAATTTCTAGAAGGAATTAATACGCCTATCAAATTAGCGTTAATGGATAATAGGATTAACAATAGAAAAGATTGTGTTCTAGGTGCAGCAAAAGGTAACCTAGCCTACAATAAATTTATGTTTGCAGTTTATCCTAAGTTTGGGCTTGGTATACATAGCAAAAATTTAGATAAAGCCTTACCGCTTATACATCACTTCGAAAGAGAAGATTTGATGAATGAAGGTGATAAACCTTTTAGCGTAACATATTTAATAAGATATGCTTTAACTAATAGTCATCATAGTATTGACTATAGAAAAACAGAATACATCAAACTAGATGATGTCTTCTCAGAAATAGGAACTATAAAGGAAAAGAACTTTTCTAATATAGATCCCAATACTGACTCTTGGGCAATAGATATTGCAAAAGGGAAATCAATAATAGGAGAAACACCTAATATGCCTAGCAAAAGTTCTCTATTGGAGAAACCTCTGCACGAAGGAGCTTTGTAAAAACTCCTATTGCAAGAAATAACTTGCTTAACAGATCTGAGTCTATGAGATCAGATACTGACCTACTCTTATCAATCTTAGAAAGAGTAGATAATACTACACAAACGCTTAAAAGGCTTTGTGGATAGATGAATCCTTGGATTCAGAAGAAAAGTCCAATAGATTCTCAAGAACTTTGGACATATAATAGGATTAAAATCCTTAGTAAAAGAAGTAAATTTCAAAAAGAAATTTATAAAAGAGAAATAACGGGCAAACCATTAAAGGCATCACTACCTTTAAAGCAATATTATTCAAAAGAATAATGGATATCTAAGATATTCAACAAATCAGTCTTAGAACAATATTGGTCTATGACTGAATACTGGATTACAGGAGAATTGAAATTCCCAGTAAAAGACCAGACTTCTGTAAAGAAATTCACAAACGTGAAATTTCTGGAAAGAAAATGAAAGAAATGCTTAAGAAAAAGCAATTCTAAAGAAAGAATGGATAAAGATTCAATCTTTAACAAAGAAAAAATTCTTAAAGAAACAAAACCTTTAAGAAATAGACCTATTTGGAAACCAGTAACCTGGCTTACTATAGGAATTGAAGGACTTATCCTTCATGAAAAGAGAGTTTCAATCCTTTCAAATAGAAATGGATTTCAAAAAGAAATCTATTTACGAGAAATTTCTGAAAATAAGAAATTATCTAAATCTTAAAGATATGACTACACCACATATCGTTAAGAAGGGACGATTATTACATATCAAACCCTTAAATCGAGATAACAATATTACACATTGGTTTTCTACGAATGAAGTCAATATCAAGGCAATACAACATTTAGGTAATAACTTAAATGCAGTATCTGCATGAATATTACTAGGACTCTATAAAATGCTTTCTTTTTTTGGAATAAGCAAAGATCCCAGCCAAGATCTATCAAAAAATCCTACCAATTGGAATAGATTTTCTGATCTTTTAGATAGGGGGGATATAATGATAATAATCTGGCACAAATCGAACAAAATCAGGAGTTATTGATTTTGTTAGAAAAAACCAATACAGAGATACGAACTCTGGGCTGTAAGATCGACAGACTTGCTCTTGAGGTATTTCTCAAGAGCATTTTAGGACAAACATAGTATCATGACAAGTATGATAACTATTAATGAAACTGTCAATCTTATTCATGAAGAGATTAAGATCATATTAAGACATTTAAAAGATATTCATGAAAGAATATCAAGACTTGCTACTAGAACCGAATTGGATTTTTTAACAGCAAAAGTCATAAAAGAGCTAAAAGAGGAAATAAATAAAGTTTCCTTTTACACAGAAGATAAAAATATTTATACTTCTACCTCAGCTTTCCCAAAAGATGGAATGTATAGTTATCCCAATCACAATGTGGGAAATATATAACTTGGTTCAAGAACTGATCCAAATGCATTAAGCTGGCCTTTTAAATGAGCTTAGGTGCAAAATTAGAAGAATATTTCTGGAATAATCTAGAAAAAGATGAGTTCATTCTTGATGGACAGAATACTTCACCCCTTGATGAAGTAGTCAAACTTATGACTCTGGATGAGTTAGAAAGAGAGAAAGAAATGGAGACTAGACCAGAATTAAGTAAAATTCTTGGTATTGAAACCTTCTATGCTCTAGAAGAAAAATCTGAAGATACTCCTAAAACTGAACCTTCAAAAAAACAACCTGAAGCAGAAACTTCAAAAACAAGAGAAGGATTCTCTAAGAAAAGAAAAGGTAATGATGAAACCTTTTATACAGGTTATCCAAAAATTCCAGGAGAACCTAAGAATATAGGACTTCCTATCCTTGATCTTGATAATAAGATAAATTGGAAAGAACTCATTGATAGATGGGCTACAGAATTGAGTTTAATTATTCAAACTAACAAAGAGGCTTATGGTACAACCAAAAATATACTCCTCTTAATTGAACATAAGACTGCGGGAATTGTACAAGATTTTGTAAAAACTACAAAGTGGAATCATTCTCCAGAAGAAATATTTGGAGCTATTATGGATAGCTTTTATTCTATGTTTTTAGGAATCAATTACACAACCGATAAAGCTAATGTGATTCTTAAACAACAAGAAAAGGCTAGGAAACGCCTTGTTAAATTACAATTATGTGACATTTGTAATTTAAATGATTTTACATACGATTTTGAAACAAATCTTTATAAATTACCACCAATAGAATTTGTTGGGTTTATAAAACAATATTTGACCAAAATCCCAATTGTAGGAGAAACATCACTTCAACGATTTGAAGAAGAAACTATAGGGGTAGTCCAATACAGTCTTGGATTTGCCAATAGGATTGTTAAACAAGAAATCGCCAAAATTGCGATCTCTCTAAACAACAAAAGAAATTAAATAAATTTAATAAAAAAAATGTTGTAGAGATGATATGGAAGCACCCACAGAATATGGTTGCACACCCCAAAAGACTTATACGAAAAATAAGTTTAAAAAGAATTATAAGAATAAGTTTTCTTATAAAAAGAAAAATAAACGGTTTAAACCCGGTAAGTATTTTAAGACCCGTCAGAAACCTGACAAAGGAAATAAAAATACTGACAAAAAGAAATTTTGCCCCAAAGGCAAGAAAAATTGTAGATGTTGGATCTGCAATGTTGAGGGTCATTATGCTAATGAATGTCCCAATAAACAGCAATATCCTCATAAAGTTAATCGTATTGAGGAAATTATTGAATTAGGTTTTGAACCAATAGAAGATATATATGAATCTTATGAAGAAGTTTATATCTTTGACGAATTCTCTGAATATTCTACTGATGATTATAATTATTCACCAGATGAATACTATACAGAGGATACATACTAATTTAACTATTCAGGAAGAACCCTGGATTGATGAAGAATTAGTAATAACTAAAAATATTACTAATCCAAATTCTAATTATATCAAAGGACAATTAAAATTCTCTGGATATAAACAGATAAATTTACAATGTTATGTAGATACGGGCGCTAGTCTTTTCCTAGCTTCAAAGTTTGTTATACCAAACGAACATTGGGAAAATGCACCCAATACCATTCCGTTAACCATTGCAAATAAAGAAACATTACATGTTTCTAAAGTTTGTAAAAATCTTAACATAAGAATCGCAGGTGAAATATTTCATATTCCTACGATTTATCAACAAGAAAATGGCATGGACATTATTCTTGGTAATAACACCGGTGGTAGTGGTGGTGACACCTTGGCTTACCATGGATTTTGTAGAAGACGCCCCCACCGATGGTGGCGTAGTGGGGTCGACCATGGCTCTGATACAAACACAAAATCTATAATTGATATTGCATTAATGATATATATAACATAGGAGATTACACAGCAGCATATATATGCTCAAGATACTAACAACCTTTTAATCTAAGGGATACTACCATACCACTTGGTATAATCTAAGCAATAAACTTGTCTAACATACAAACACACACATGGCTAATTCTCCAATTATCCTAACAATGAAGAATAGAAACATCCATCTAAAAATAGAAATGTAACTTATTACACAAAATCTCCAAAAGAAATCTTACAACGTACGAATCCTCCAAAAGAAACAATAAAAGAAATACCAAGTCTCAAAAGGAGAAATTACATCAATATCCAAATAATTACTAATAACCAAGTCTAAAATGTCATGTTAAAACGATAAAAAAAAATCTTCAACATAAGCATCATCAAACGTCATCATCATAGTCCTCATCGATATCTGGATCCACATGTTCATCTTCTCACCCCCAAACACATAACAAAAACATGCATTTGAGGTAAGTACAATGTACTCAATAAAAGGTAGAAGCTACAATTTTATTAAGATTTATAAGACAAGATTCATGATTATTAGATTATCTTTATAGGACCGACTCAATCGAAGATTCACTTCATGTCCATCACCATGTCAAGGCTATACGTTTCTACCTTAACTTATCTTGGTTACGTCAGCACTCAAGGGCACTACGCGAGGTGTATATCCACCACGAGATACTTGCCGACTACAGTGGGTTACACCGGTAGCCCTGGGATCGCCCCGGTATGCATACACGTTCGGTGAAGTCCCGATGTCATTTGACCACTTGTTGGCCATAGAGTTATCCACATGTTCTAACGTGTCACATAGCCGATGTATACTTATGCCTATCCAAGAATGGCGTGACGTTTAATCTTTTTACTATACACGTATGTAGCTTATTAACCGTTAACTAGCCACCTAAGTGATTTCAAGGAAAAACTCACCGGGACAACTCTACTCCCTCATTTAGACAGCTAGACTCCACATCCTATCAAGTACACAGACATTGATGAATACTACTTTTATCAAAGCACAAACCTACCATGCCCTTCCGACGGTCCCGAACTTCAACTCTTATGAAGCATTCATTCGGTACCGGAACTAAACGCATCAGAAACTCAATCAAGGCTTGTTCATATTCAATTAATGCTATTAGATCAAGAAATAGCATTTAAAACTGAACTCGGGGCTTAAAAAACATTTTCCCCAAAACTAGGGTCAATGCGTGCGCATTGATCGACCAGAAACTTGCTGAAAGTCTCTATCTTGCCCTGTATCAGCAATGCGTACGCATTGCTAGCCAATACATGCGAATTGAGCAACCTGTAACAAAACCCGACTTCCTGTATCATGAATGCGTGCGCATTCGATACTGTAAAACCCTAAACGCAGTTTTCTACAACTTAACGATTTCCAATCTATTTCCAACGTAATTAATATCAAAAAACTCAACAAAAAAAAACACCAGAAAGCTCATCTTTATCAAAACAAATCATCCCATACTCTTTAATCAACAAGTAGACACGATTTCTAACATCAAAATATAACAAATCATCAACCTTAACCCTATAAACCATGATTAAATTGTAGGAAGAGACTCTTACCTTTTATCAAGCTAATCCAAGTCCAAAAGTTACAAAAAAAACTGCAGCAAAACTTGAACCTTTGCGTAGAAACTTAGGTGATCAATCCAAACTTATATTAGATTCGATCACACGCTTCTAAAACAACAAAGCTACGATTTCATGTGTTTAAAATCCATCAAATTTGTCCAAGAACACATCTAGAGCGAAAATCATACCTTTTGCAAAGTTCCAACTTTCTTGTCTTGAAACGACGCCCTCTTCACGACGATTTGAAAGCTCTACTCGAATCTGAAAACGGATTGGAAGCGTCTTAGAATTCTGAAGAAATCTCCTAGCCCTTTTCTCTTTTGCTCTCAAGGGTTTGCAGAGAACGTAGTAACAAATTTCTGAATTCTAATAGGTTATAAGAGTTAATGGGGAGTTATTTTCCTTAAATAACTTTTCCTAAAATAATAATTACTTATTATTTTCCCTTAATTGCCCCTTAATTAGATTAAGTCTAGATTTTCCATAAATATATATATATATATATATATATATATATATATATATATATATATATATATATATATATATATATATATATTCGACATACTTATATATATAATACACTTTAAATCCAAGAATAAATAATGAACATAATATTTTGTTTTCACAAAATGACACGTCTGCCCTTTCCCGAAAATCGGAATATTACATTCCTCCCCCCTTAAGAGGAGTTTCATCCTCGAAACTAAAACATACCTGGTAAATCCACAAAATCTAGAAACTCGCTGATAATATCATCTTCAACTTCCCAAGTTGCTTCGCTCGGTGAACGATTGCTCCATTGCACCAAAACCATAGGAATCATCCGTCTTCTGATCATCTTTTCTTTCCGGTCTAGAATCTTGATCGGTTTCTCATCATAAGAAAGGTTACCTTAGAGAACTTCCGGATCGACCGTAGCCTCAACATCAGTCTTTGTCAAACACTTCTTCAACATTGAAACGTGGAAAACATTATAAACTCTTGACATTGATTCCGGTAACTTTAATTTGTAGGCTAAGGGTCCAACCCTCACAATGATCTCAAAAGGTTTGACATACCTTGGGCTTAATTTCCCTTTCTGTCCAAACCGTTTAACTCCTTTCATCGGTGAAGCCCGTAGATACACTCTTTCCCCAACCTCAAACTCTAGAGGTCTTCTTCTAACATCAGCCCACCTCTTTTGTCTGTCTTGCGCTGCCTTCAAGTTCTTCTTTACCAACAAAACACTTTCTTTGTTCAACCATTTCCGGCCTGGTGACTTGTCTCTCCCCGACTCCATCTCAAAACAACGGCGTTCGACATCTTCTCCCATAAAAAGCTTCAAAAGGTGGCATACCCAAATTAGCGTGATAACTGTTGTTGTAGGGCAACTCGGCTACAGGTAGGTAATCATCCCATGACCCGTCTACTTCCAAAACACATGCTCATAGCATATCCTCTAGTGTTTGGATTGTCCTTTTCGACTGTCCGTCTATCACAGGTAATGATATTCCCTCCCAATATTTCCTCTTCTCTATCACTTATTCTATGACTCTAAACTTAAGCAATATCAGGTTGGGAAGAAGTTGATGCTATTTGATATGGAAGAGTTTGTTGCGGGCACCATGTGACGGGAACAAGATCTCTTCATTACGAGCCAATCTCCATGTTCATTGCATTACCATCAGATTGTGAGGGCGTGTTAGAGATAATGACAAGATTGAATGTTTAGATAATAATGTGTGAATTTGAATTATGATACAATTATAAGGATAAATTATTTGGTTTAGATAGAGTTCCATTTGAATAGATCTCTATCTTTAATAAGGCTATAAATATATATTCTAATGTTTTATAGTCTTATCAATCAATGCAATTTGTTAATAGGATTGAATCCACTCATTTTAATTTCTTTATTATGTGCAAATGGGGTGGCTGAAAGCCATTGATGCCGGGAACGAGTCGAGGCTTCAATAGCCATGGATGTACATATTTCGACCGGTTCGAGCCAAGGCATTCTAGGTTATGGAGTTTGGGAGGTGAGTTGGTGTTGATTGGTAGTTGATTTGAGGTTTGATAAGGTCGTGGGTGGCAGAAGGATGCATGTCCTTAGTTCAAAGTTGTCGAAGGATACCCTGCCAAAGGTCGGGTCAAGGCAGACCTTAGTCGGACAATTTGCAATTAATGGAGAAGCAGCATCGAAGCTGACCGGAAAAGGTCAGACATTTAATCGACCAGAGACCCGAACATATAGCCAGGGACGGAGCTGTTATTTGGGCTTAGTTGGGCTAAGCCCGCCCAAGTTTTTTTTAATACCTATATATCCAAGCTACATACCACAACCTACTATCCCAATTTATCCAATAGCCCACCAAATTATTACAATGAACAATCCTAATAAAAAACAAAAACAAACAAACAGAAGATCCTGCTGGCCTGATTTGTTTTTAGTTTCTTTTTCTATACGGAAAAATCAAAATTTAATAACATACTATAACTTAACTATATTCTTAACCCCCGAAAAAAAAGCTACTTTATCATTTTGTTTCAATAATACAACTACAAAAGATATTATACCTTTCAAAAAAAGAAATATTATACGGTAAAGATGCTCAATATATTATATAAAATAAGATACACACAAAACATTTAAATCTTTGATCATACTCTAACGACCACACACATTTTGCTGTGAGGCTCATCGTTTGGCTATACTGACTAATGCGTTTTTTTATTTATACAAAATGAGATATATTCACATTTCTTGTAAAATCAACAAGAAAGAAGAGGATTCGCCATGCCCTAATCGAGAGGCTGCAAAATCAAGACCCTGGCATCGATCTGAGCATGGATTAACCAGAGTAGGATTAACTAGAGTAGTCAAGGATTCTTCATCATCGGAACTTGAATCGAGATTTTGACGAGAAAGGTGAAGACTTTTGATCTTAGCAGTCAAGGCAGAAGATAAAATTTCATTGAAGTCAAAAGACTTCTCAACAATTGAAGTGAATGAATATGGAAGAAGATGAAATGAGATTCGGGTAATGGAGAAGTGAAGCATAGGTTTGAATGAGAGGATGGAGGTTTCAAGAAATCAGATATGGAAGTGGCAGTTTCGATGAAGAGAGGTGGAACGGTTAAAGAAGAAATTAAATGGAGAAGTTAAAGAGTAATAGAGAAAATTGGGGTTGTGTGATGTGAGGGAAATATACGGTACTGGGCTAATACTACCTTCGTCCCAAAATGTAAGTCGTTTTTAACTTTTTAGTTTTATCTTAAAATGTAATTTCATTTATAAATCTAATAAAGCATTTATTACATCTTTCTCCTTCTACTCCTAATTTATTATATCATCAACCACGTTTTACTACTTTGCATTAATACAAATTAAAGGTCATTTTAATCTATTTAATCAAAATTAATGACAAATAATAAATTTAATTAACTTTTTTAATATTTGTGAAAAAAAACCAAAAATGATTTACATTTTAGGACGGATGTAATATTTACATAGTATGTTTTTGGACTGAATGCTTTGGTTGTGGTGTATTTGATATCTAAAGTTTATTGGGTACACAGAAATAGATTGCCCAAACATGAATAATCTCCAGCAGCAGGGTGTATTAATTCATATGATCCAGAAAATAATCCATACTTAATTATAATGATCGAAAGCATAGCCCAAACATATCAAACTTTACATAGATACCTTATATATAACAATACTTGGATAAAACATCATGATCATGAAGTATATAATATATAGAGAAAAGTGTAACACTTATATATTATATCTTGAGGTATCTAATAGATCATTTGACCTTCATAGAGAGATCATAGTGGGAATATAGTATTATCATAAATTGTGTCTTCGTAACTTTGATAATAGCATATTATAAGAGACTAGATGTCGGTAAACGCGCGATGCGCGTTTTGGGCCCTCAGTTGGATATAATTTCCGGTTTTTTTTTATATGTATCTTAGTTATCTTTATTTGTGGTTGCATTCTATTTATTTGGAGTTGTTGTTTGGCCTTTTTTTTGTGGGTTGTAGTCAAAGGTTATATTAATGTCACATTGGTTTGTGTATGTATTAATGCATTGGTGCATGCATGTTCATGGTAGTAGTATTCCATGTAATGTGTACAATTACAGTTAACTGTAGTATGTACAATTCCATCTGTTCATGGTAAACCAAAGGTGCTATCTTTAATAGTGTCAAGTGTCAATCATACATTGCTATAAAATGCTATCATTCTGTAAAACCAAAGATTTAAACAGTTGAGGATTCAAAGAGTGCCTTGTTTCATCACAAACCCTTTGCGTCTCCTCTTCATAACGTTTTCTGTAGTATGAGATCAAAGCATTCTTTCGGACCCATTCGCCACAGAATGGCCCACAGAATCTGCAGCATTCGCCATTTCCATTAGTTAAACGGACCACAAAAAAATATACAAGTAAGGGCCATATTACATACCTTGTGCCACTTAATTTTAGGCGCATTTACGAATCGTTCGATCATCATTTTCGCCTACATCCCCTCCGGATCGTCCAAAAGATTTGAGCACTCCTCTTTCCGGTACATAGCAATAAAAGGAACCTACAAGAAAAGGAAACCCAAAAAAAAAAAAAAAAAAAAAACAAATCTAAGTGAGTATGCAGTATCTCAAATTGCCTCAATTCTACCTAAAAGATGTTACCTACATCTAACTTTTGTGCATGAGTTAACTCCAACAACTTTGTGCTATTATGCAGCAGGTTGTCTTTGTCATTTGGTTGCAGATTCCCATCCATGTCTATAGAATGTGCTTTGCCCAACAATGGCATTGTAACATTAATGAGCTGATTGTAAATCCAGGAGCTCTCCTCTTCAATGATATTCTCATATGGACAAAAGAAGACAACAAGAGAATTTGAAACCGTAAAACCAAAATACTATTAAGATGTTCAAGAACCCGCATTCTCTTAGAACATCTATCTCCCGGATCCGATCATCTTTCGCAAGCCGTATACTTCTCGTAGGCAATGATAGGTTCAAAGCCGTTGACAAAAAATCGATGACCAACTCGCGGACTACAAACCAAAAGACCGTTAGCATCGAAAACAACCATACAACCCCGAAACTCAAAAAATCAAAGCATGCATCTACAATGGCGAAAACCATGGAGTAAATAACATACACGAAGATTCCCCCGGAGAAGATTATCTATAACCGAAATCCCGGCTAGTGAAGATATGTTCAAAAGTGACAAAGGCAAGAGTACTTCGATGATAAACATAGCAATCCGAAGAACCTTTTGTGACTCATTAACTCTAATCGCAATTAGTGCGTCTTGTCGTATAGCCATTGGCACACCGGGTGAAATCACAAGATAATAAAAATTTGTCCACCAACCATAAAAGACAATACTTACAGGGCTTGTCTCTGAGTGTGAGATAGAACGTCAAATGCTAGTGAAACAACCCTTTCGATAAGAAATCCAAATCTCCCGCGGGGAAAAATGCATCCGACATTTTTAAATAAGCATTTTTTGCACCCGCAATTCGTCAAAGACATGCCAATGGTTTCTACTCAATGCTATATATTAGCTAGTCGCTTTCACAAAAATTACAATGTTTTAAAAGGAAAGCTAACAGAAGGGAAATGAGAGTTATTATTTCATTAAATGTGAGCATTCAACACTTACACTGACAAGTGACCAAGGCACAGAAAATTAATAAACTTCTCTTTCCTATCTTTAGGCGCAGAGTCGGATCATACGTAGGTGTTGTTCGAACATCAAAGTTTAGAGAACCCAAAATCCCAAACAGATTCTGGCAAAAAGATGAAATCAAAGGAACCAAAGCAGAAGGCATGTGTGATCTAACCTGCAAAAGATAGTGACAAAAATTAAGACTCGGATATTCAAAAGACTAAAGATTCCACGCGGGATTGAAGCAAATCTTAAAGAAAGAAGGAGAAAGCCAGCTACTTTGTGGGAATCAATGCAATTTAGAAAACTAAACCATGAAACAGAAACATATGCCTTCATTTTTTGTTTCCTTAACGACATCATTCCTCAATCCTCATTTCCAGCCCACATTGAGATTCCCACATTTTTTTGTTAATATGATTACCACATTATATCCGATATTTGTTACATACACACTCAGTATATGGCCAAACTGACTTTGCTGTGAAAAGAACTGTAGTGTACAAGGAATTTGTGTGCTTAAAATTACGAAAGAAGTTATAGGAATTGTAAAGGACCCATGAGTCCTAGAGATGTGAGTGCCATATCCAACATATTTGCAGGACCAAATCACATAAGTTACCCCCCACTTCTACTTGGACATTATGATATAGCAATGATCCAGACCGTATTAGACACATTATTCATAATAGTACACGCTCTTAAATTACAACTTTTTTTGAGATTAAGTCAGAATCGAGGAGCTTAAATTATATGCTTCACAGAATGACATCAAAGTTGAACAAAAAGTATTACCTCTCGGGACAAAGAACTCGGTTTGCCAACAATTGTAGAAAAATCGGGCTCACCAAACAAGCATGCATCCTCACTAACAACCAAATAACACCATCAATACCAAGCAAACATCCTAATTAACTACAAAAAGACCCCAACAACAGAAGTGAATAAGAAAAGAAACATGCATCGATTGAAGCATACCAAATTAAAAAAGCACAAGAAAAGGACAAAGAATCGATTTGCCAACAATTGCGTAAAAATCTTCTCTCATCCGATTCTTGTATAATTCTTTCGCCTAAGGGGGATAATCTTCACACGCCGGTAATTCGTGCATAGACATGACAATCTTATACTCCCGAGAAATATGCAAAACAACGACAAAGAAGAATAACCCAAAATTGAATAAATTCGTAAGGCAGAACAATACCTAAATCTTGGATTTCCTGATGAGAATACACCGTCCCTGCAAAATCCATGGGTCCGGAGTGCTTTTTGAACGAGAAGAAAGGGCGAGGTATGAATGCCATGGCATTCGTTGGAAGCTGAGACGCCATGCCGGAAGCGAAGCCGACGACACTGCGAAGAAATTAAAAAATTGAAGAGACAGAGAAGCTCAAATATGATATATCATACTAAGAAGTGGAGAGCAACCATTGATTTTCCGGCGAATTCCTTGCATTTCCGGCGACCATCTCCGAAATCGGACTGGAAAAAGGAGAAGGGAGTCGATTAAAGCAGATTCATTATTCAGCACAAAAACAATAATTAAAAAATAAAAAAAAGAGAAGACTGGGATGAAGCTGAGTCGCCGTTGATGCGAATCGTCGTTCTCAACCCTTGATTTTCGTCGTTCACAACAAACGAGAGGAGGAGCGATATGAAAATTATTCGGTAAGGCGGTGAGTCTTCGGTAACACAGCCTCCTCCTCCTCCGCCGCCGCCAACCGTTCGCTTAGATATGAAGGAAGAGAAGATGAAAGATGTACGCATTTTGTCTTCACCATTTCATCGCAGACGAGCTCGATAAGAAGTGCACATTTCCCTTCCCTCTTCGTCGTACGTATATGCAGAGTGAGGCGGTGGTGGACACATATGTGCTGAGGTGGGGGGTACGTGTCATATGCCTGGGAAAAAAAAAACAAAAAAAAAAAAAAAAAAAAAGGACATACTTTAGCGACGCCGAAAACGTCGCTAAAAGCGGACGACCAAAAAGGCCTCGAAAAGCCATATGCAACTTTAATAAGTATACTCCTAAGTATGATAATGTAGTTTTTAGGGTGCTATTATTTAATATATCATTTATCACATTAAGCTTAATATACTAATGTATTTCATTATAGAATGATTCATTAGATATATTAAGATAAGATATATAGCACACTAATAAATAAATGATACTTAAAAGATTTAATCAAATAAGATATGTGAAAATCAATTAACCATTTCACAACAGAGTCAGTTGAGTTCACATCTGGGTATTTTAGTCAATCTGCTAGTATGTCTTTATGGCGGCTAGGTCTAGGGTTTTGTGACTATAAATACACGTCTGTTGTAACCTAGAATATTTGCAGTAGCGGCAGCAGCAGTAGCAGGGGAAATTGCATAAGCAATCTCCAGTGATAATATAATCTCCTCGTTTCTGCCCGTGGACTAGTCGGCACATTGACGGAAACCACGTTAAATCTTGTGTTATTGTTTCTTGTGTGATTTATGCTTTCTCATTTATTCTTGATTTTACAATCCGTTTTGATCTCTGACGGTCCTGTTATAACAAACTGGTATCAGAGCATTCAGGTTATCATCAGGGAAGCTGAGGTTTTGTTTGGGAATCTGAGGTTTGAACAAAATTTTACCTTCACCGGTGCTAGGATTCGTGATAAAATTTTTGTTCTTTGGCACGATCAAGATGTCTGGTTTAAATGTAGAGATTGATAAATTTACATGAAGGAACAATTTCAATCTGTGGCAAATCAATATGCGTGATCTGTTGAAGAAACTAGGACTTTGGGCTCCATTTAGAAAGGCGGTGGATGTTGGAAACGCTAAGATTGCCAATCTGGAGGAGAAAGCACATTCAATGATTTTGTTGTGCTTGTCTGATGATGTTATCACTGAGTTGTTGTAGAGGATTCAGCAGCAGGGTTGTGGCTGAAGCTTGAGAGTCTATATATTTCAAAGTCGTTGACCAACAAGTTGATGATGAAGCAACGTCTGTTCAGTTTAAAGATGCATGAAGGAATGTCTCTCAGAGATCATCTGGAAAAGCTGAACACAATTTTGCTTCATTTAACGAGTATTGGTGTTAAGATCGAAGATGATGATGCAGCTCTAATTTTGGTGGTATCATTGCCAACATCATATGAGAATTTTGTGCAGTCTTTTGTTGTTGGGAGAAACGCAGTGTCATTGGAGGATGTTAGGGCATCTATCCACAATCGAGAGCTAAGGCATAATGCAGCTGGCATAAGTACAGACAATCAGGCTACTGGTTCAATTGCTAGTAGCAGTTGCAAAGGGAATGGAAATCCTGAAAAAAAATAGATATTCAAGAAGGGTGATTCCAAAGACCTTAATGAAAATCTGGTCTGAACTTGAATCTGGAGTGTTGACAACCAGGTGGAGCTTCAGGTCCACACTCAGCTGAGTTTGCAGAACTCAGCTGAGAACAATCAACACTAATCTGGCACTTGGTTGTACATGTGAACCTGAAGAATCAAGAGTTGAATCTGGTGGAACCAAAATCTGGAGGTCAGCTGAGTAAAGTGGAATGTTCAGGTCTGGGAAGTTAGTTGAGTGAAAGGTCAGCTAAGTCCATCTGTCAGCAGAGTGGCATCTACTGAATCTGTTGAACATGTGTTGGTTCTGCATCTGTGTCTGGAAACCTCTGCTGAGTAAAGTCATTTGAGTAAGACAAATCTGATATGTTTGGCTGAGTGAAGGGTCAGCTAAGCATCTGGTGAACACATCTGAATTAGAGTCTCGTATGATCTGGGAGATTCTTGTATGATGTGGAGTTCTCATCTAGAGTTAAGTCTCATTTGGAGAAGTCTAACCTAAAGTCTGTTGTGTTCACATCTAGTCAGCTCAGAATCTGAATCTGCAATTTGTTTAGTTGAAGTTGAGTCAGAAGAACTCAGCTGAGTGTCCTCAGCTGAGTTGATTACATCTGAATCTGGTAATCACATCTTGTCTGGTGATCAAGTCTGAATCTGTCGGTCATACTTGTTCTCAACTCAATCAAGTCTGAATATGTTAACAGCAAAGGATCTTATCTGAATCTTGGGGGTTCTCATCTGAAGTTGGTTTCTCATCTGGAGTTAACTCTCATATGGAGGAATCATACCTGAAGCTGTTAAGTCTGAAGAAAGAGGAGGAATCGGGTATAGTACATCTGTCATTGACGAATGCTTCTGGTACAAGTACATCTGGTTATGCAATCTGATTGACTGTGAATAAGAGTTCAAGTCAAGGTGGAGATTTGTCAGCAAGGTGACACGACCTCTCATCAGAGCTGAGTACTAAGCAGGACAAAGTCAGCTGAGCAAGGTCAGCAAGTTAAAGTTAGCTGAGCAATGTCAGCAGGGCAAAGTCAGGTGAGCAATGTCAGCAGGGCAATGTCAGCAGAGTAAGTCAGCTGGTTATGTCTGGTGGAGGCAGTTGAACTGAGTTCACACCTGGGGTATTTTAGTCAATCTGCTAGTATGTCTTTATGGCGGCTATGTCTAGGGTTTTATGACTATAAATACACGTCTGTTGTAACCTAGAATATTTGCAGTAGCGGCAGCAGCAGTAGCAGGGACGATTTCATAAGCAATTGCAGAGTCTGTAAAATCTCTAGTGATAATATGATCTCCTCGTTTCTGCCCGTGGACTAGTCGGCACATTGCCGGAAACCACGTTAAATCTTGTGTTATTGTTTTTTGTGTGATTTATGCTTTCTCGTTCGTTCTTGATTATTGCAATCCGTTTTGATCCCCGACGGTCATGTTATAACTGCAATGACAAGCAATCCCTAGTACGAGCAAATTATCCACCAAAATGCATAGACAAAAAGGATCATCGGCCATACCCGGCATCACAAAAGAGTAAAAACATTATACCAAACATTTACAGGCGGCCCCCCGATACGTAGCACTTTTGTTTGACGTCGTTTGCTCGACGTGGATAAATGGTGATTAATCGTGCATGGATACTAACTAACAACTATTCACGTAAGCACATAACAATTTAGCACAAAAAGACTAAAAGATAATGCTTAAAGAATAATTGGAAAGAAAGAACCCAAAGTTGCTAAATTTAAAGTCTATAGCTGGACTTTTTCATCTTCACCTTTCAAAGCACAGGAGGGGCATCATACATATGCATCACATCCGTGTTTATCAATAAAATCGGTCCCAAGTGGAGTCCGGACTGATGCCATTTGCGCCTTCGAAGACCGGTAGAAGACCTCACATCACAGGGTTGCTTAGTGCAGCACTGTTTGGCGTTATTATCCAGTTTTGTTTATGTTTCCTTTGCTTTTATTCAGTGTGTGGGAAATGTCCATTCGCATCTTTTAGCTATGCGTGCTTTGTGACGGACTGTTTCTAGGCTATACAATCCTTACCGGCAGTGTACCGGGTCAAATTGTAGTGCTAGTCTGGTGAGTCAGGTCGTATCCTCAGGGAAATGAAGATCTAATTCAAAGTGTGGTTAAACACCAAGAAGCTATTATTAACTCGATCTAAGTTGCAGTTTTTACCATTTTCCTCGGGTTAGATAGTTAGATTAGTTAGATTGTTAGTAAAGCAGTAAATAAATATATAAATATAAAAATAGATAATATATATATTTTTGGATCTAGCCAAGAATACGTTACTGAATTACGATCTCTTTTGTAGTGAAATTGAATGAGACATATCTTTTCCTTGATGCAAGGAGATCAATTATGTATGAACCGGTGTACTCCTAAGCTAGACAACTCCTCCTCACACGAGCGTATGAAATTGTCATACATCTAGTCCTCTGTCCAATGTCATCTTAAGCATGGGTCACTCCCGTTTTGTCATTCGGCCAATTTTAAGATTGATTCATTAAACGGTGATTTTAACGTAATAATATCGTGAGCACAATTTTAATAAGATTTATCTCTCCCAAGATAAATCTGCCCCCGGGTAGGAAATCGGATTCCGTTGTCACGTTTTCACTCGGCCAATTTTACCCTCCGGTCTTTCTATTACGATCTCGTATTCTAATCGCGAGTTGTCAATTCATTAGATTACGTTTCTAGTAAAAATCGAGTGGCTAATTCAATTTTTACTTTCATTAAGTGCAAATAGAAAGAGATTCATTATAATTGGTTTTAAGCATTATTACCAGAGTCGATCATTCATTTTACCAAAAAAATTAAGTAATTCAGATTCATATCTTGGCTAGATATATTTTTAGCTTAACATAATTATAATAAGTAATATATAAATAGAAATAGAAATAGTAAACATAATAATATTAGAATATATTACCGGTTACAACTGTTGAATCGGGGTCGTTTCCACCGGATGTAGCAAAAAGCTTCGAAATCAACAATCTTCGATAATTATTCCGCCATTACAACGGTACTATATAACTACTTTATTTATATATATAAAAACATATATATACATACATAGACATATGTATATATAAGCGCCCAAAAATAAAAATAAAAAGAAGAAGAGAAAAAGAGAGGAGATATATATCTAACATATATATATATATATATATATATATATATATATATATATATATATATATATATATATATATATATATATATATATATATGTGATCTACAGAAAATAAAAAGAAGAAGAAGAGACGAGGGAAAGAAAAAAATGGGAAAGAAAGAAAGAAAAAGGGGAAAGAAGGGGGCAGCCCTCATTTAGTCTAATGAAATGTATATATAGGCTACAAAAGGGGGAGGCCGGACTGGGCCGGGTAAGAGCCGGACCGGGCCGGTCTAATCATTACATTCATCCTCTAATTTTCGGATAAAAATTTATATTTTGGAATAAAACTTAAAATTCATATCTTTGAGTTTTAGATCTCCAAATGACATGATTTAAGAGGCATTGGAAAGCTCGTTGAATGATCTACAACTTTCATGAAGGACTGCTCTTCTTCAGAAAATGTCTTTTTGATGGGCCATTCGTTCGTCGAAGATATTTCTCGATTTCCACTAAATCGAATCGATTAGCCACTTGACCACTTGACTTAATGATACTTGAGTTGTAGAAGTCCGATTGACGTGATTCAAAATGCGTTGGAAAGCTCTTTCAAAGATCTACAACTTTCATTAAGGACACTTCTTCAGAAAATGCCGTTTTAATGAGCCATTTGTTCGTCGAAGATATAATTCGTTAGTGGTACCACTAACCACTGAACCACTTGACCACTTAAGTTAGTGGCACACTCTTATATCCCTAAAAATACCTCTTTTAGGCCTCAAAACGTGTCATTACTCGGGATTTTGGTCAACCTATAATTCGCAATAAACCACCAAAATACCAAACGTAAATCCGACACGACACTCCGGTTACTAAACCGGTACAAAACTTATAAAAACTTATAAAAATACGATAATTTATATAATAACCACTATTTATATATTTGGATAAAATTAAGTAATTATTGACTTAAATTGGTACAATAATGCTCAAAGTGGTATCAATATTGGGGTAAAA
Source organism: Gentiana straminea (assembly GCA_036785695.1). Lineage (NCBI taxonomy): Eukaryota > Viridiplantae > Streptophyta > Magnoliopsida > Gentianales > Gentianaceae > Gentiana > Gentiana straminea. The sequence goes on along the minus strand of JAVUPR010000114.1, from coordinate 10,834,351 downwards.
TGTCGTAATAATGATCATTAATTTGTCTCTCATCACAACTCCCCACTTAGCTTTTGGTCGTCCTCGAGCAAAACAAGCGATAAAACAAAATGAATGATAGATAAATTCATGAAGATATAAGATATAAGGGACAACCGAGATCTTTGCAACCATTAGAATTACAACCGGCGTTAACCTCAATATAAATGTATAACGAGTGTGTGTGTGACAAGTCTTTTCAATTTCCACTATCCTCTCTTGAATAATTCAAGCAAACGCACAAATATCCATTCAGACGATCCTAATGACTTTCCTAGGTATAGGCGATAACGAGTTCCACACAAAGTTCTCCCGTGTACTTATTAGGATAATCCCTAAAGCATATCATTCGGTTTATACTTGGGGATAGTCAGAAGATAACTAAATTTTCAACCATGCTCTATTTTTTTCATAGAATACTAACATATCCGAACTCATTGCCAAAATCGACTATCTTGTAAGCGTCATGAGGTGAGATCAAATACATTAATACCTATCTAACTCTTTTTCTTCTTCTTTTTTTTTTTTTTTCTTCATATGTGTAGCATATGCCCTCATTCCCAGCAATAGGACGTTTCGAGATAATACCCTAGCTGGACTACTATCATCAGGCAGTCGGGAGCTTTTAAACCTCATAGTGATATAGGACGTTTCGTGATAACGCCCTACTGCACTCAAATCATTGGTAGCTACAACCGACATATATATAGTTCATCTTAATTTGGTATTTTTCTTTTTATTCCACTTAACTTATATCCTTTCTATCACATTCAAACCTTCAGATATTCACAGTACATGTTCAAAAATTAGGTACTAAGTTACTGCAATTATCTATAGAATAACCACTTAGATACCGAATGGATACCAGTTTAAAATTTTCGCTTCAATATCAAAGGCTTTACGTGAAGGAATTCATGTTACACAAATATATTTGGAATTACAATGCACTTACGGTTCACGTTGGTTATACACATCCAAATTGATCATTACATCTTCAAATCAATGAAATATATGCCTTGTACAATTTATTTTAATCAACTAAATAATGCTCGAAAAATATCAAAAACTAAGGGATTTATTGATACAAAATAAACATTAATTCCATTGCTAGACCAACGACTCCACTCCCCACTTACGAACTTACATTGTCCCCAATGTAAAGTGAGTGTAAATAAGTTGTTGGGAAAGCAATGGTGCACTAAAACAAGTCAAAACAAATACTCGGATGATATTAAAGGGTGGGTGGGTGGGTGGGTTAAAGTTATGACCTCCTCAATTCCATAGTATTTGAACTAATACATGTCACACGTTATTTGAAATTTAAAACAGACTAGATCATGAAATGTAACGTATGGCAAAGTATTAACTCTGAGTCTTTTATACCCAGATCCTCAAAGGTTATTTCAAATCGTTCGAACAACCTAAGTCCAAGAAATGACGCATTTGAATTTTTCTCTTTTTTCTCCATCGGGATTTTCGGATAACCACCTAATCATTCCCTTTTTTAATGACATTCAAACATTCATCCTGAGACTTGGTGAAACAAAATGAAAATCAATCCGAAGTATTCGCAAAGTATCATCCAAAGTATGAGTAATTATTATATTTAGCATTTTTGCAGGCTGCCTCCCGGTAGCGCTTTTGGTTAACGTCGTTTGCTCGACAAACTTAAACAACCAAAATGATGATGATTAACTAATATACTAAAATAAAATAGGATACTTCTAACATTTACTCACAAAAGCATGTAATAATTAATTTCGTGAACTAACTAAAAAAATGCTTAAGGAGTAAATAGGAAGGATAGTACCCGTTTTATAGTCTATAGCTAGACTTGCTGCTCCGGTTTTCTAATGCACTGGTGGTGGGTCATCCTCACACACCACATCCTCCTTCAATACCGGTCTCCAACAGAGGTTAGACAATTTCCACCAATCCAAACGATTCTTGACCTTTTCCTTTGATTTTCGAGCTTTGGGTTTGCAAGCTTTCACATTATTGCTGAAGTCATCTTCTTCAATTACCTGTGTGTTAGTACGATCCACAGCAAAAGGACACAAAGGGTCCACACAAGAACAAGATTCTAGTGTAGTGTATGGATATTTCAATGAATTGTAAATGTTGAAGACAACGCGCTCATCATTAATTCCCAAACTAAGCTCTCCCTTATAAACATCGATGAAAGGGCTATTAATTGTTAAGTGCCGAAAAGTGTCAAGAAAATGTGCATACTTCTTATCCAACTTCATCTTTTTGATTTCCTTTTTCGGGGAATGGGGGAGTAATTCAAGATCAATTAAAGTAGGGTTAGAATGTATACCTCCCTTACCCTTGTCGTTAAACGAAGATGGTAAAGCTTCCTGGAATGATTGTGCCTTTTGAGGACACTGTGTGTTATCATTCTGTACCTTTTTCTTCAAAATATGCACTGGATATGGTGCTGCCCTATCAGATTGAACCGAGGTGAATTTGGGTTGAGCCGGATAAGGTTCGGTTTGAATTGGCCTTTCCAAACTTGATTCATTCTCAACATGATCATTGGTCAAGGTCCTACTCATTCTTGGATTTTTCAATATTCTAGGAACCTTGACCCATTCCTCATCCTTACTTCCAGGTTCAATATATCTGTTCTGTCTTAGGAAATCTTCAATAATGTATTCTTCCTCTTTGGTGAATTCAGGTTCATCTTTAGATTCCACATTCTTTTCAAATTTACCATCTAAATCATTCTCTACTTCATTATTTCCGAAGTTTTATAATCCATTACTTCCACAGATCCTTCCACTTCTAATAATAACGGCATTTACCCCACTCAGATCTCTTTTAGTATTACTTGGTAGTCCTCCTGGGGGTCTACTGTTTTTACGTTCTCCCTCTCTACTCAAATGATATTCCATATTCCTTATTGAAGCTTCTACAATTCTCATTCTGGTATCATGTCCACTTATAGATGTTTTCAACGTACTCATATTCTTAGTGACTGTACCTATAGAAGTCATCATGGTTTCCATATTTTGAGCTTGAGTTGACATCATACCCATCAGATTTTCGATTAATTTCTCCCATTTATCAACTCCCTCAAGGTTGAGTTGAACTTTGGGTGACTGGTATGCTTTGAGTGGTATGTTGTGGATATGGTCTAGGTAATGATTGTAGGTTCAGATTCGAGGTATCTCCTTGATAAACTTGATTATTATATGGATTCTCATACTGGATTGGATATTGTGGTTGTCCTTGCTTACTAGGGTTTTCAGACCAACGAAAAGTAGGGTGATCTCTTCTAATAGCATTAAACGAGTTTGAATACGCGTTATTCAAATTCCTATGCTGTTGTAAAAAACTCACATTTTCCCTTGAATATCCTTCTAGTTCTTCTATCCCTAATGACCCATTAGCATGATTTGAGTAGTCATTTGGTATGATATTTTCTGAGTTTAAATTTTTACTGGCTAATAAGCCGTCAAATTTCCTACTCAAATTCTCCAAGTGTGCTAGAACTTCCGTATTTGATGTATATTCTCCTGCAAATGCTACTTTTCTTGTGCTAGAACCGGTTTCCCACATTCGATTGTTTTTGGAAATCTTTTCTATAGCATCGTAAACTATTTGGGCTTCTGTTCGGAGGATTTTGCATCACTAAACAAAAACAATTTATAAAACCCTAACCTATATGCAAACTAACTCCTAACCGACCGAATATCGGGTAATTGCTAGTAAAGCGTAATGAGTAAGGGGTCGATCCACGAGGAATTGGGTGTTGAATCTAATTTTATTAATTCCTCTAAATTATCACTCAAGAAAACAAATAAAGGAAAAACAAACATAGAACAAATAAAATAAATCTAAGCTAAGAACAATAAAAACGACCTAAGCTAAAGATACATGGGATCAAACGAATACAAACTAAGTGATCTCAATCCTAGTTCATCTCATGATTTTAATTCAAATTGTGGTTTCACCTTTACACGAGATACAAATTCCTAATCTCTTAGTGAATCCGTTTCTCAAGCTATGAATTCCTAATTCCTTAGTGAATTCAATTATCGATCTCTCCTCTTCCGAATGTTGAGACCAATATTCCATACAAAACGAAGGTGTAGATACAAGTTAACTCTCGTATTTTAGAATCTAACAACCTAGATAATTAACCGATTAACTTGTCACGAATTAACGATTAAAAATCCTATCTTTCTATGGTGATCTAGCCTAACAACGATTCTCATCGGCGTTAGACAACGATTAGTAAACAATCTCTCGATATAGTTCACACAATAGCATCATAATCATAGAAGGATACAAAATAAATTAAAGATCATAAAAATAAACTAGAGATTGAATAAATTAAAAAGAGATTAAACTCACATAGTTCATACAAGGGTTGATCTTCAAGCATCAACGATGAAAAAAAAACGAGAAAAAAAAACATCCTAATCTAACCCGGATCACCCGAGCACAAGGCTCGGGTGATCGGCCTTGAAACCCCTCAGAAGTGCGGCTGCCTCTTTTTTTAAGGTGAATGGTAGTGTGTATATATAATATCTTGTATAATGAAGGGTGTAAAAGGGAGGCTTCATTTGAGGGAGGCTAGGAGGTTGTTATGGAGGCTTGGGAGTCATGATGAGTTTGTTATGGAGGCTTGGAGTGAGGTTTGGAGTTTGTTAGGAATCATTATTACACTCCACATGCACCATTTGATACAAAAAATATATCTTCGGTTCGTCCGTTTTTTCAAATGTTCGGAAAAAAAATCATAACTTGAGTTGTAGACCTCCGATTGACGTGATTCAAAATGCGTTGGAAAGCTCGTTTGAATATCTACAACTTTCATCAAGACCTCGTCCCCTGAAAATGCCTCTAAGTCAGGTCAAATTTCCATCGAAAACAGGTTACGGTAGAAGCTCGTTGGACAAAATTGATCCCTTTAACTCGTAAACTCGTAGCATCTTCTTCTCTTCCTCAAAATCCATCTTTTAGGATTCCAAAACACGCCTTCTTCATCAAATATTCTCTTTGTCTCAAAATATTCTCTTTGTCCCCTCTTAGATTTTTCTTGCTTCGATCGAAATGCAAAACTCTCGTCTCGTGATTCGGTCTTTAGTTCCGTCTCCGCGATAATTTTATCTTTTTTACCCGAACACAAAGAAACGAACCACGAGTATTTCGACAACAACAGGTTTTAACGATAAAGATATATGTATACATATATATATATATATATATATATATATATATATATATATATATATATATATATATATATATACATAGATATCATCGAGAGAAAAAAAAAACAAAAGAGACAAGCAAAAGACAAAGGGAATATATGGGGGGCCCAAGGAATATTTTTATTCCTTTGAAGATATATATAAATATATGGATAGATAGATAACTACTACTTATACATTTTAGTAATTATGACTTGAGTTGATATAATAATGCTCAAAATCCGAACCTTATCATCTTTTAATCATTTTTTAGATCGAAAATATGTATCTACAAGACATCAAAACATTGCAAAGTGTAATCACATATAAAACCAACGATAAAACACATAAATCAACCACTTTTGCAATTAAACCGTTTAAAACCTCACTTGCTCAATAAATCGATTAAACGCTCATTTTCTATGCAAATTATATAAATGTGGAGGAAATCATTATAAAATATATCATTAGAAATCGTATAAAATCACCCTTAACAACTCCCCCACACTTAGCTTTTGCTCGTCCCGAGCAAAACAAAACAAGAATCAAGGCTCGAGAAAAGATAGACACCTCGAAATATAACATATATTCAATAAATCGTAGGTTCACCCCGGTGTGTGTGCATAGCCATAGAAAACTTCCACTAAGTCCAAACTTGAAAAATTCAAAGCAAACTAGCTAATACCCCCTTCAAGCTAGTAATAAATGATACTTATAAGATGTACCCTACAAAACGTGACATATCCCGAAAAGAATGATAGAATATATCTAGGGCCTTTCTGATACACTCAGAGGATAATCCCTACAACATATCCGTCGCCTTATACTTGGGGATAAGGTATACGATAACTAAGTCTTTCACTCAATGCATACCACTTTCTTATGTAAGTTGATTTAACTAACTTTCTCATTTAAACGCACATCAAAATGAGCTATTGCCCGTCATAGCGAGAATAGGATATTCGAGATATACCCTACCTTACTCAAATCATAAGGCGCTTCTTCTTCGATCGTCGTGAGCTTTTGGTCATCATAGTGGTATAGGACATTCGAGATATGACCTACCACACTCAAATCATCGACCAGCTTCCGACACACACAATTAATTCCATTTAACTCAACTTTTTTTTTAATTTTAATTACAATAGTTACGCTTTACTTATCACATTCAAACCTAAGATATTCACAGTATAACATACTTTGGATCTAAACACAAACTATCATAATTCTCACGATACGTACGTTAGCACTAAGCACATGACTTATAAGATAATCAACTATCACTAATCCAAAGGGGTATAGCTTTATATTTTAGCTCATCATTCACTATGGCTTGTGAAAAATATATCGGGTGAAACAACCAACTTACCGAACATACGGAATACGATCAATGACTATAAAGAACCGAACAAAGATATGCATTGCTTACTCGGAACTAAACAAAAAAACTAAAAATTTTGAAAAATTTAGCTCTTTTCTTTTTTTTTTGCATAGAATCATAATGAATTAAGCAAATGGTAGATACACATAACCGACTATTCCCTCCCTCACACTTAAATCACAACGTGTCCTCAAGTTGTGCAGAAAGTAAAAAGAAAAAGAACACTTAGCTGATTGTAGTCGAAAGAGGCAATTCTGGAAGTGCTTCGAAATCGATCCGTAAATGTCGACGAAAGCGATGAGACGCGTGGACCATCCACCGGAAAACCGACATCGTCCGAAAGCGCACAATCACTATCGCAAATATCCCGCACACTTGACAAACACGAAAATATCTCGGGGATACGGGGGAATATAACATGTTACACGAAAAATCGATACAAGCACAGAAATAATCGCTCGGATGGAAAAATCACCATACGGGGAAAACATAGGACATCTAAGCATATACGTATCATAGAGAATATCACATGAGCATATATCATAATCAAGTCTAAATTCATTTTTATTACACACGGTTTATTAAGGCGGGAAACAAACTAGATCATGAAATGTATGAAAGTGTATTGAGTCTTTTATACCCGGATCCTCAAGGGTTCAACAACCTAAGTCTAAGAGATGATGCATTTGAACGTTTTCGTACTCCCTCGGGATTTTCGGATAACCACCTAATCGTTCCCTTTAAAAGACATTCAAACATTCATCCTGATACTTGGTTGTGCTATGTGTTCAACTTCCATTATGATTATTCATTTCCACATATTCTACATTTCATTAAGACTAGTCGTATCCAAATTATCATTATTATTATTATTATTATTATTATTATTATTATTATTATTATTATTATTATTATCATCGGGCTGCCTCCCGACAAGCGCCTCTCTTTAGTGTCTTTGGCTAGACACACTTAGCTCACTATCCATTATCAAATGGATACGTCCTTCTCGAATTGTTCTTCAACGAATATTCGGCATACGAGGCATCCAACTCCCCTTCATAGGAAATTAATGGAACCATGGCTCGAAGGACCTTTATGAAGTATCTTCCCAATAAAAGAAGAACGGGATTAGGGTGTTCCACTTCCCGGTTCATGATATAGTGATCAAGTGGGAAGATCACTTCTTTTACTCGCTTGTCCACAAACACTTCAACACTCTTCGGCTTCAACGGCTCCTCGTATGTGACTTCCTCCGGGTGACTTATCTCTAATTTAGGCACCGTGTCCTCTTTGTTCTCCAACATCGGGTGTATTTCTTCACCTTCTTGGTGATGAACATCTTCAAGCATCTCTAATGTCGGATCTTTCATAAGACAACCGTCTTCATCGTCACACCAAGTAGGAGGGAGGCTCGACACTTCTACTTCACTAAGTTGAATGTCGGATCCTAAATTCATAGCACTGGCCTCTTCTCTATCATAAGGAAGTGTGGGATCTAGGTCGGTGCATTGGTCTTGATTCAACTCGGTCCCGAGCCCATTGCTCCATCTCGCTCTCAAGATTCGCAAGCATACCACGAAGGAGTTGGAAATTCTCATTGTTCTCCTTCTGATAGGATTCTATTCTAGCTTCAAGATCGTCCGATTGAGAGGGGCCTTGAGAGTTGTAAAAGTTTTGTGGAAAAGATTGGTCAGACCAACTTTGATTGGAGAAATTGATATTTTGGTCCTGACTAAAGTTCGGGTTTTGATAGAAATTTGGATTCTGAAAATTGAAACCCTGATTTGGAAAATTGCTGTGGCCAGAGAACTGATTGTTAAAACTCTGATATTGCTGGCCACTGAAAACGCTCTGTCCACCCATAGGACAGAAAGGAGAAGTATGTCCCACATTGTCACATAGGCGGCATATGATCGGACCGTACTCGTCCTTGATTTTGGACAACATTAACTTGATATGCGAAGTGGAAAGAAGTTGACACCGGCCAACGATGGCCAGGTTGACAACATCTTTCACGAACGTAACATGTGAGTTCGAGGAAAAGACCGGGTCGATTCATAGGATTGCGAAACATCATAAGAGCGCCACCTGGCTGCTCGCCGCAAAGATGGCTATCCGACTTTGCTCATCCATGTCCTCAATCCTAGATAGAAGATTGTATGACCCCGTATTGATTTCGAGTTTTCAAAAAACAGTTCGAACACCAACACCTAAATCACGAGGTTTCGGGATTTTTTTTTATTCCTTATGCTTCCGCAGAGTGGGATTCACCGAGAATCCATCACCCAACCTCGACGATTGAAACGTGTTCCTTGGTTTTTTATATTTTTTTCTCTTTTTTTTTAATTTTTTTTTTCTCCCGGTAATTACCGACTCCACTCGGTATTTACCGAGTGCGATTTTTTTTTTTTTTTTTAACCTACCTACAAAAAAAACTTGATAACAAAAACTAGAAAAATTAATAAAATTAGACAACCGTACCTGATCCCCGGCAACGGCGCCAAAAACTTGTTTTTGGTTCCGTTGACGGGAAAGCTACCTACGAAAAACAAAACAGAACAACTTTAGAAAAATTAATAAAGAACCAGACGACCGTACCGATTCCCCGGCAACGGCGCCAAAACCCTAGCTGGACTACTATCATCAGGCAGTCGGGAGCTTTTAAACCTCATAGTGATATATGACGTTTCGTGATAACGCCCTACTACACTCAAATCATTGGTAGCTACATCCGACATATAAATAGCTCACTTATTTTGACATTCTTTCTATCACATTCAAACATTCAGATATTCACAGTACATGTTCAGAAATTAGGTACTAAGCTACTGCTATTTCTAGGATAAACCACTAGAATACTGAATGGGTACAGTTTAAAATTTTCGCTTCAATATCAAAGGCTTATGTGAAGGAATTCATGTTACACAAATAAATTTAGGCTAAAATGCACTTACGGTTCACATTGGTTATACATATCCAAATTGATCATTACATCTTTAAATCCATGAAATATATACCTTATACAGATTATTTTAATCAACTAAATAATGCTCGAAAAAGAATCAAAAACTAAAGGTTTAAACACTTACTGCCATTTCTAAACCAACCAGACTCTACCCCCCACTTACGATTTTGCATTATTCTCAGAGTGTGAATGAGGTAGAGAGGAAGACTTAGCTTATAAACCAGACAGAAAGATGCTATCGAATCCCGTAACAGCCATGAGAAAGCACGATCCGAATCCCTATACCAAAACTTAAAACAAAGAAAACACGGGACATGGTCCTCGTGCCAAGACATCGAATAGGGATATGGGAATAATAAGATAATGGCCCCGTTACGTCGAAAAATTCGATAGGCAATATATATATAGCTTTAGATGGAAAAATAACCCACACGGGTAAAGCACAGAACATCTAAGCATATATGTATCACATGAGCATATAACATAGTCAAGTCAGCTATTCCTAGATTCATTTTTTATTACACACAGTTTTATCATGGTTCGGCTATTAAGGTGAATGGTAGTGTGTATATATAATATCTTGTATAATGAAGGGTGTAAAAGGGAGGCTTCATTTGAGGGAGGCTAGGAGGTTGTTATGGAGGCTTGGGAGTCATGATGAGTTTGTTATGGAGGCTTGGAGTGAGGTTTGGAGTTTGTTAGGAATCATTATTACACTCCACATGCACCATTTGATACAAAAAATATATCTTCGGTTCGTCCGTTTTTTCAAATGTTCGGAAAAAAAATCATAACTTGAGTTGTAGACCTCCGATTGACGTGATTCAAAATGCGTTGGAAAGCTCGTTTGAATATCTACAACTTTCATCAAGACCTCGTCCCCTGAAAATGCCTCTAAGTCAGGTCAAATTTCCATCGAAAACAGGTTACGGTAGAAGCTCGTTGGACAAAATTGATCCCTTTAACTCGTAAACTCGTAGCATCTTCTTCTCTTCCTCAAAATCCATCTTTTAGGATTCCAAAACACGCCTTCTTCATCAAATATTCTCTTTGTCTCAAAATATTCTCTTTGTCCCCTCTTAGATTTTTCTTGCTTCAGTCAGGCAAAACTCTCGTCTCGTGATTCAGTCTTTAGTTCCGTCTCCGCAGTAATTCTTATCTTTTTTACCTGAACACAAAGAAATGAACCACGAGTATTTCTGACAACAACAGTTTTAACAGTACAGTATATGTATACATATATATATATATATATATACATAGATATCATCGAGAGAAAAAAAAAACAAAAGAGACAAGCAAAAGACAAAGGGAATATATGGGGGGCCCAAGGAATATTTTTATTCCTTTGAAGATATATATAAATATATGGATAGATAGATAACTACTACTTATACATTTTAGTAATTATGACTTGAGTTGATATAATAATGCTCAAAATCCGAACCTTATCATCTTTTAATCATTTGTTAGATCGAAAATATGTATCTACAAGACATCAAAACATTGCAAAGTGTAATCACATATAAAACCAACGATAAAACACATAAATCAACCACTTTTGCAATTAAACCGTTTAAAACCTCACTTGCTCAATAAATCGATTAAACGCTCATTTTCTATGCAAATTATATAAATGTGGAGGAAATCATTATAAAATATATCATTAGAAATCGTATAAAATCACCCTTAACAGCTTCACTCATCATTAACGAACCACCACATGCATGATCTACATCTGCACGTGAGTCTCTCCTTAATTTACGACAGAAAAGTTGGATTTGCATATCTAAGGAATAACCATGATCGGGACAAGCTCTTAATAGCTTTTTAAATCTTTCCCACGCATTCCCAAACGTTTCTTCAGATCCTTGTCTAAAGTTAGCAATCTCGACCATTAATTCCAATTTTCTACCAGGAGTAAAATACTGCTTTAAGAACTCGGTTTGAATCTCCTCCCAACTAGTCAATGAATGATGTGGAAGTGACAGAAACCAATCTCGTGCTCTTCCTTTTAAAGAAAAAGGAAACAAAGACATCCTCGTTAATTCATAATGTGGATTACACAATTCTCGTTAATTCAAACCAATTTTCTACCATGACTTTTGGCTGTATTACACAATTCTTCGAAAAGATAGAGATGATGATGTGGATCCTCATCATCTTCTCCTAGAAATTGGGCTCTTGTGTCAATTAAACCAAAAAGATGAGATTTTATTTCGAAATTAATTGCTCCTTTATTGGGTAAACGAATTGGATTATTAATCTGGTACCTTCTTACGGTCGATCACATATAGGTCTCGGGTTAGGCTGGTTCTGATTATGCTTATTCCGATTCTGATTATTTCTATTATTCTGATTCTGGTTATTAGGTTGAGGTAAATTCTGATTAAGGTTTTGGCCATGCCCTTGAGCATGAGCAATCCCTTGTTCAGGTGTTTTACCAACGGTTTCGACCATTTTCGTAACTCGATTTGACAATTCTTGTGGAATAAAAAATATCGAATAGAAAATAACACGAAATCGATAAAAAAACCACATTTTTTTTTCTCTTGGTAATTACCGAGTCCACTCGGTATTTACCGAGTGTATTTTTTTATTTTTTATTTTTAAATTGGTATCTTACCAATAGGTAGGTACCAAAAAAAAATAACGAACCGCGTTTACTTTCTACTATCAAAAATAAAAAATAACTCGAAATTGGTAGAATAAGAAAATTGGTAACTAAAAGAAGGTAGATACCAACGGAAAATAAAAATAGAAATGTGATAAGAAGAGTGTTGACTTATCCTCGAGAATTTTGAGCTAATACAAGTAGTAACCATAGACACAAGGAATTAGCGTCGTGTCCCCGGCAACGGCGCCAGAAAGCTGACGGACTGTTTCTAGGCTATACAATCCTTACCGGCAGTGTACCGGGTCAAATTGTAGTGCTAGTCTGGTGAGTCAGGTCGTATCCTCAGGGAAATGAAGATCTAATTCAAAGTGTGGTTAAACACCAAGAAGCTATTATTAACTCGATCTAAGTCGCAGTTTTTACCATTTTTCTCGGGTTAGATAGTTAGATTAGTTAGATTGTTAGTAAAGCAGTAAATAAATATATAAATATAAAAATAGATAATATATATATTTTTGGATCTAGCCAAGAATACGTTACTGAATTACGATCTCTTTTGTAGTGAAATTGAATGAGACATATCTTTTCCTTGATGCAAGGAGATCAATTATGTATGAACCGGTGTACTTTCTAGGTAGACAACTCCTCCTCACACGAGCGTATGAAATTGTCATACATCTAGTCCTCTGTCCAATGTCATCTTAAGCATGGGTCACTCCCGTTTTGTCATTCGGCCAATTTTAAGATTGATTCATTAAACAGGTGATTTTAACGTAATAATATCGTGAGCACAATTTTAATAAGATTTATCTCTCCCAAGATAAATCTGCCCCCGGGTAGGAAATCGGATTCCGTTGTCACGTTTTCACTCGGCCAATTTTACCCTCCGGTCTTTCTATTACGATCTCGTATTCTAATCGCGAGTTGTCAATTCATTAGATTACGTTTCTAGTAAAAATCGAGTGGCTAATTCAATTTTTACTTTCATTAAGTGCAAATAGAAAGAGATTCATTATAATTGGTTTTAAGCATTATTACCAGAGTCGATCATTCATTTTACCAAAAAGATTAAGTAATTCAGATTCATATCTTGGCTAGATATATTTTTAGCTTAACATAATTATAATAAGTAATATATAAATAGAAATAGAAATAGTAAACATAATAATATTAGAATATATTACCGGTTACAACTGTTGAATCGGGGTCGTTTCCACCGGATGTAGCAAAGCTTCGAAATCAACAATCTTCGATAATTATTCCGCCATTACTGACGGTACTATAACTACTTTATTTATATATATAAAAACATATATATACATACATAGACATATGTATATATAAGGGCCCCAAATATATAAATATAAAATAAAAGAATATAAAAAGAGAGAGATATATATCTAACATATATATATATATATATATATATATATATATATATATATATATATATGTGATCTACAGAAAATAAAAAGAAGAAGAAGAGACGAGGGAAAGAAAAAAATGGGAAAGAAAGAAAGAAAAAGGGGAAAGAAGGGGGCAGCCCTCATTTAGTCTAATGAAATGTATATATAGGCTACAAAAGGGGGGAGGCCGGACTGGGCCGGGTAAGAGCCGGACCGGGCCGGTCTGATCATTACATTCATCCCCTAATTTTCGGATAAAAATTTATATTTTGGAATAAAACTTCTAAAATTCATATATCTTGAGTTTTAGATCTCCAAATGACATGATTTAAGAGGCATTGGAAAGCTCGTTGAATGATCTACAACTTTCATGAAGGACTCTTCTTCAGAAAATGTCTTTTTGATGGGCCATTCGTTCGTCGAAGATATTTCTCGATTTCCACTAAATCGAATCGATTAGCCACTTGACCACTTGACTTAATGATACTTGAGTTGTAGAAGTCCGATTGACGTGATTCAAAATGCGTTGGAAAGCTCTTTCAAAGATCTACAACTTTCATTAAGGACACTTCTTCAGAAAATGCCGTTTTAATGAGCCATTTGTTCGTCGAAGATATAATTCGTTAGTGGTACCACTAACCACCGAGCCACTTGACCACTTTAAGTTAGTGGCGCACACTCTTATATCCCAAAAAATACCTCTTTTAGGCCTCAAAACGTGTCATTACTCGGGATTTTGGTCAACCTATAATTCTCGCAATAAACCACCAAAATACCAAACGTAAATCCGACACGACACTCCGGTTACTAAACTGGTACAAAACTTATAAAAACTTATAAAAATACGATAATTTATATAATAACCACTATTTATATATTTGGATAAAATTAAGTAATTATTGATTTAAATTGGTACAATAATGCTCAAAGTGGTATCAATATTGGGGTAAAATATCGTAATAATGATCATTAATTTGTCTCTCATCACTTTGTGACTCTCAGTGCGGACATCTCAGGGTAATTCACCCCCGGGGTGACGTATTGACTGCTTGTTTTGCAGATGTTGATTAATAAAACTTCCTCTTTAATTTCCTCTAAAAAAACATTTGTCTAATACTCCCTCCGTTCCATAATAACGAGGCAGTTGCCAAAATATTTTGTTCCATTTTATGTGAGGCAGAACAATTTTCAATGCAACATTTATTGTGTTTTTACTTGATTTACCTTTATTTATTACACTAGAAGATATAAAAAAGAATGTCACATTAATTATATCTAAGGACATTCTAGTCATTTTATTGTAAAAATTAATGCATGAACTCACCTCCTTAATACGCGTGATTTTGACAACTGCCTCAGATAAATTGGAACGGAAAGAGTAGCATTTACATTTAATGCATTAACCCCACTCTTTTTTTTTCCATCTTCTAACAATGCATTACTCAACGATAAGTGCTATGGTTATTAATTTGAAGGTTTCGGGTTCGAGTCTCGGTGAAAAAAGTATGCGTGCGTGTGTAAAACCCAACTTTTTAGACATTGTAAAAATTCAAAAAAGACGCATGAAATGAGTCGGAACAATGGCTGGCTACTAATATAACTTATGAAGTTAAATTAAAACCAAATACACGCTAATTTTAGCATTAGAATTTCCGTTTTTTCTTTTCTTTTTTTGAGGAAGCATTAGAATTTCAAACCATGCACTTCATATAAAAACACTCCAAGAACACATTACAAAACATCAGTGGTTTTATGGTGGTCGAGGATCACCATGTCATACTTGTCCACCAATGAAATGTCTTATAAGAAGGGTAAAAACGTCAATACATGGGATTTATATTTTACACGGTGGACCATTGTGTTATTTGTCATTTTTTCTATTAGTCTTGGATCACCAAGTCATCATTGGTCCAGGACCATAATAAAATTTCCCACAAAACATAAAGAAATACTCCATATTACGACATAATTGAAATTTGACTCGTTTCTCACAAACTAAACTCCACAAACTTAACATCATGGTAACGAAACTAGCACTTGGGTCCAAACTCAAAGCAGCAGGGTGTGGCCAGTGGCCAGTGATTAAAAGACATTTATTTGTATTAATTAGTTAACTAATTACTAACGAAAGAGATTTGAAGTGTCTCCAACACTGAAATTGACACTCCAATTAACAAAAGTTTCGCAGCCGGCCACACCCTATATATATGTCTCGGATTGATCATCAGCTTCTTCGGATTCATCATCAGGTTTAACATAAACACATATACTATCATAGAGTTCATCACACGTACTGACAATCTTTACCACCACGGTTTATGCAGAATGCGTTATCAGGGCATGACTCTTGTATTCCCTCACATTTTTCCTTATCATTTAGGAACTCCTTGCTTCTTCTGAATCCTGCTGCTGAGCCTGATAATGATGAATCAGAATGTAGCTTATTTTTGCCTAAACTTGCATTTTCTACATAACAAAAGTCGATGGTACGTTATTTTAATAATATTATTACAATTAATTTTGCAATGGTTAATTAATTAATTAATTAAGATACTATACTATACATTGTTATTTCCTTTATATGTTTATACATAATACATGTACGTAATAGAAGATAAATTTTGAATGATCGGATAAATGTCAAAATAAATAAAATTGTTATATTGTTGTTTATGGTTATGATTTAAATAGATTGCAACAAATCCTTAGAATCCTTTATCCTATGAATTCTATTATTATTTATTTATTTTAAATTATAATTTATGCTATTCATCTCCTATATAAAGGAGACTCAATGTATACTTTTTTCAATTCTAAATAAAACACCAATTGATTGTTTTACATTTCTACGTATTCTGTTTGTCTTTAGCACATACATGTTATCCCTTTTCTTTAAGTGCCATGAAAAGTATCTTACAAAGAAGAATAGGAAACCAGGTATAAACGACAAGATTAATAAACATTATTAGAGATAACATCGATAATTAATATTCTTTGAAACATGAATAAAAGGGAGAAGGCCACAAGGGACAAAAAAATGAATAAATGGGTCCGAATGACAAAATTAACATTTTCATTATTATAAAGGACAAAAATCACAATTGTTATTTTAAAATTGTTCTTCACGCGTGTTAATGTTACTTTGTGTTTCACGATTATTCTTCATATTTACTCTATTCCACATTTGTTCTTCATATTTGTTACTTCATAATTGTTACTTTTGTCCTTATTAAATTACAGTTTCCTTCAATCCCGATTTTTTGATAATTTTATCCTTCTGGACAAAAATCTATAAATAAAAAATCAATACTTATACCATAATTAAAGTTTGATTAATACTTGATTACCTGATCCATCTCCAGCCAAATCATAAGCCATGGCAACATTACGTTCATCACCGGAGACAATGATGGTGGCTGGGTGACGTACGGCAGCATGCTGACGGATGCTTTCACGATTGTTATACAATTTGGAGGCATCGGTAAACACGACGCCAACACAAATGAAAAAAACTGAGATTGTGATCGGTATGGAGAAGATGACGACTCGAGGAGCAAAAAACATGACGACTGACTGTTGAAAGAGGCTCTTCTGATCTATTTCCTACACACATCCAACGCAATTTATAGCTTTAAAGACTTTGTTTTACTTGCCGGAAAGCATCTGATTTAAAGGCTATAAGAATTTTTCAAATTAATAAACGCGTTTACTATTTCTTTCTTTTATTAGTGTTTGTTTGACAGTATATTGTGTATGACTTATAACTAATCCTTTACTACTTTCTTTGTACATGGGGTCGAGGGAGGGGGAAATGAAATTTTTGTTTATTTCACAACCCAAAATTGAATTCAAATTGGTTTTCTTTTTTTTCCCTTCTTTTTTTCGCCTCATTTATGTAATATATATTTTTTGGATTGACTCGGCTATTCCACCGAGTCAATCCCCCTTCTTTATCATAACAGTACGGGCATAACCGCTGAATAAAAAAAGAAAAAAATCCGTCTATTTCATAACCTCTTCTAAGATCTAAGAAATGATAGGTAAAGCGCTCTAACCCTTCAATAACAATAAATTGCACCGATGCTGGCGTTGCAGGAGCACCTATACATTGTACATGATATGAAGTTATAGATCGAAGTGTGCCCAAGCGAGACTAAGCCATTCACTACTTTCACCGCCAACATCCTTCCACTGCCAGAAAGTTACTTAATTAAGAACAGGAAAATATTTAAAATATCAACAAGAACCGGGATCCATGAACTGGGTTGAAAATGGGTCAAGTCGGAACGAAGGTGATAGATGAATGATGCGTGACTTTCATTGATGTATAAATGTACACTAGTATAACGTATATATACACTTCAGGAGATCTGTATTCTAGAACCTACTGTGATAAATACACAATAATCACAATAAATACAAAATACAATATACATATCCGACCAAATTCCGACCAAGAAAAACAAGATAGGCACCAATAGAAGAGTAATCAGAATCCTTGTTGCCACCCCAATCAGCATCAGAAAAAGCATGAAGATCAAAGGTCGAGGAGGCAAACAACTTCAAGCCATGATAAATAGTAACATCAAGATAACAAAGAATACGCTTGACAAGAGACCAACGTAAAATGTAGGAGCATGCAGAGAGCGTATTAACCGCATAAGAAATTCCAGGATGAGTAAACAAGAGATATTGAAGCGCCCCCACAACCTGCAAAAGTTGAATGACATCAGAATAGGGTTCGTTCGAGGCATGCATAGACGAAAAAACATCTGTGGGCAAATGAATAGCAACAAGCTTAGCAGCCTGCATATTCACCCAATGAAGTAAATTCGTAATATACCTAGAGGAGGTAGGAGTCACCTCCACACCAAAAAAATAAGATAAAACCTGGCAAAAATATCATTAATAGAAAACCAACCGCGAAGTTGATCAATAATATGTTGAGCATGATCTTCAGAAGAACCCTTAGTAACAAGATCATCCGCATAGAGAAGCAAAATAGTAATGACGACAGAGCGAGGACGATAAATAAACAAGGAGGAAGCAGCAGTGTAGTTGCAAAACCCCAACGAAGAATAAACGTTTTCAACTCATGATACCCTGCACGGAGAGCTTAATTAAGCCCATAAATTGCCTTATGCAACTTACAAACATGTTGAGTATGATCAACATCCTCAAAACCAGGAGGCTGAGCCATGTAAAAATCCTCATTGAAAACGTTCTAAAATAGTTTTAAAGGCCTTAGTTTTGTCAGACGGCCGACCGGTTTCTGATTGAAAGAGGTAATTGAAGGACGGGGAACAGGGTGAATGATAAGAACGGGTATCTCAGTAAAATTACATGGAGTTTTGTCCTTTTTAACAAAGATCATTTGAGCATGTTCTAAGTGCCTAATTAAGTTCTAAAATACAAAAAACCAATTCATTTACTTAAACTAAACATTAGTAAGACTCAAATCGGTAGACACATTCAATCAAATTTTTTAACCAATTAACTTATATACAATTTTTTTTACACATCTTCACAATATATACCCGAAAAATAATTTATATACAGTAGTTTTTGCACAATCAAAGTCTCTACAACCAAATTTTTGCTTAGGACACCGAATTACACACGGACGCCCCTGACGACAAGTCTTTTGCATCTTGAGACATATTGTGAATCGCTATGCTTGAGTCCCCTTCGAACTCCGCCTTGAAGAAACCCAACATATTATAGCCATAAAGATAGCGTGATACGTATGAAGTCAAGGCTTCTCCAATTAAGACCTCAAAGCCCCCTTCCGATTTCTTGGAAAAGCATTCGAGATTTTTTCCACTTTTCTTCACGATCAACACCTCCAATATATAGCTGTAATATTATCATGGATGACATCCACATTAAATTTTACTAAGCTATAGTATACTACTTAAGGTTGTATTTTGTTATAATATTTTCTCTAGTGGAGGTGTACACATGTTGGTTCTCGACTGAGATGGATTTTTAGTAAGTTCCCTAGGCTTTGGTCGGAGAGATTGATGGATCCATATGTATTTAGGGCAGTGGCGGAGATTGGTGGATCCATATGTATTTAGGGCAGTGGCGGATCAAGGATTTTTTTTCAGTTGGGGCCAAATTTAAAAAGAAAAAAAGCTAAAAAAATCAACTACTGGGTTTCAAACAAATGACCTTAGGGTCAATAATAAACCTTCTAACCAGTTAAATTATATAGATTATTGTATTAAAAATTGTCTGAAATAATATAGATACACGATTTTTAATAATATTAGAGGGGTATATTAGTACATTCGCACAGAAATTTGAGTGGGTCCATTGACCCTGGTGAGATCCGATAATATTTATGTTGTTAAAATTAATAAATATGTCATTTACGTCTTTAATGAGATCCGAACATTTTCATTTTTTATTAAAACGATTTAATTTCACAGTTAAAAATACCATTTGTGTCCCTATTGAAATCAAATGATTTTGTTTATGTATTAAAACAATATAGTTTTAAATATAAGAAAAATAACAACTATAATTTGTAAACGGTCGGTGTCCAACTCGATGAAAATCCTGGATTTGTCACCGTCGGAGACTATATAAGATAAATAGTTATTGTTGCACAAAGCCATATTAAAACAAGAATCTTTTAGCACTCCACATACTTGAAACTTTGTTATTGGAGTGGCAAGCCTGCATACAAGGCTGGCCCTGGTATTTTTTGAGACAGCATAAGGTCAAATCATCGAATCAGTTATTTTAATTTAAAATTTAATATTTATCGATTTAAATTAGGCCAAATAAATTTTTTTGGGAGGCCTTTATCAATCGAGTAAAAAAAATTTGGGCCTTTATCAATTCAAATAAAAAAAATATTAACACATCATATTAGGTTGATCATATTGGATATATACAAAAAAAAATTCTTTTATCAAAACACATAATATTGAGTTCCCGGGCACCGTTGGGCCTAAGACTACCGGCTCTTTCGCCTTAATGATGGCCGGCCCTGCCTGCATGAAAGATGTATAAGTTATCTACTAAAAACAAGTTACCTAGTACGTTATCGACTTATTTAAAATAATATAATAATATAAATAAATAATGAAAGACAGGTAAATGAGAGGAGAGCTCCATCCATGTATGAATGCGAGCTTGGGTTCCCTGCTGTATTGGTATATCACAGCATTACTGTGAGAGAAAAGGAGGGTACAAAGGTAAATTCAGCATGTGATGCTATAAAAAAAATATAAAATAAAAAAACATGAAATCCTTTGTTTGAAGAAGACGCAGAAAGCTGTACAGAAGAGGATCCTAATTCAATAGATCCCTCAAGCTTGTTTTTTTCGTAGTATCCTTTTTCTTTTTTTTTTTTTTTTTGCAGGGAAGTATCCATTTATTTTAATCACAATTTTTTTTGGCGTTGTATCCATTTATTTTAATCATATCCCACTACCCATGCTTTTTTCCGTGGGAAAGGATCCATTTATTTTAAGGCGGTTTTTATTTTTACTTTAATTGTCACCCTTACTTCGTACACTCTTAATATTAATATTAGTATTACCATAATATTTTATTATTTTTGTGCAACATAACATCTATATTACTGAAGTTTGTTTTCGATACTGACATCACTGACCAATGTTAGTAGCATTGATATTATAGTTAATAAATATATTATTGAAAAACATCAGACCCGCTGATATTGTTAGCGAAACAAAACGTCGGTGGCATTGACAATCATACCGTGGTGCCGAAAAGCAATGTGGGGTGGTGGTGAAGTAAATGAAAAATAAAAAATAAAAAATAATGTCAATAGTAAATTCGTTGTGCCGATTGAATCCGCTTATTTTAATGTTTAGCTACGATGTAATGGGTTGTGGTTACTTATAGGGGAAAAGTCCTTTTACCCTTTGTGGTTTGTCAATTGAAATGTTTGCCCTCTTATGGTTTAAAAATATACTCTTTACCCCGAAATTGGAAAATCAGGTTATGTCAGACCTTTGACTTGCAAATCAGGTTGTGCCTTTTCTGACATTGAAAATCAGGTAAACGTAAGGTTTTCTACGTTTAAACGTAAGGAACCCTACGTTTAAACGTAGATAAATCTGAATAATTGCAACCCCTAATTTATTGAAATAACCTACGTTTGAACGTAGGTTCCTTACGTTTAAACGTAGAGAACCTACGTTAAAACGTAGGTTATTCCAATAAATAGGGAAGTAGCAATAAATGTATATTTCTCTACGTTTGAACGTAGGTTAGAACGCATTTATCTACGTTTAAACGTAGGTTTTCTACGTTTACA
The DNA here is from genome assembly GCA_036785695.1 of Gentiana straminea. Classification (NCBI taxonomy): domain Eukaryota; kingdom Viridiplantae; phylum Streptophyta; class Magnoliopsida; order Gentianales; family Gentianaceae; genus Gentiana; species Gentiana straminea. Next base: position 10,812,461 of record JAVUPR010000114.1, on the reverse strand, counting down.
AAGCAATTATCTACGTTTGGAAGTGGTAGATGGCAATTAATGTTGTTGTAAGGTACTTGTTCAATATACACCACATTACGGGTTGTTTTTCTCATTCTTTCAGAGTATTGCATGTTAATATACATTATCTAACCACTTCTTCATCTTTCAAGTCCATTTCTTCATCTTTCAAGTCCATTTCCTCATCATTCAAGTGCTCAAATGGGTAAGTTTTTGCTATTTAATTTGTCTTAATTCAATTGCTCAATGTGATTATGTTATTTATGCTAGTAATGAAATGTACTTAAACTAATTGTGTATTTTTAGTAGGTTGTTTATGTAATGTTTATACATTTAAGTAGTGTGTTTAAGTCTTTTCTTAATTAGTGTTATTGTTTAGGGTTTAATTAATAGGGTTTAGTGTAAGTAATGATATGTATTCAACCGAAATGTGTGTTTTAAGTAGTAATTATGTTATTTATATTGTAGTAATGATATGTATTTATCGAAATGTGTGCTTTAAGTAGTGATTATGTTATTTATATTGTAGTAATGATATGTATTTAACCGAAATGTGTGTTTTAAGTAGGTTGTTTATGTAATGTTTACACATCTAAGTAGTGTGTTTAAGTCTTTGGTATTGTTCGATTGTAGTATACTTTGGTATTGTTGATTTGGTATTGTAGTTTTGAGAAGTTGGGAAATTTGTTGTTGGTAGTAATGGAATTGTCCGTATTGATGGTTTGATCTTGCATAAGGGTGCTGTTCCTACCCAAAAATGGTACTGAAAATGGCTCTGTTTCAGAGACCATTGTTATTGGAAATATTGATCACATTTAAACTTAGAGTGAAAGAGTTTTAAGTGTTAATAGTCTTTGTTTCCTTGTTGGGGTTTAATTAGTAGGGTTTTCGTGTAAGTATATTTTGTTTTCTATTTGTGATAAATTTGCTTAGGTAGGGTTTTGAATTATTATATTGAATGTCTATAATGACTTGAATTGTTTTTAAAAAAAAAAAACAGATAATCGCAACTCTATGATTGTTGTCTCGTTCAACGGAGAATTTACGTACGATCCTCTCTATAACCGGTGGAATCATGTAAATGGATCGATGTTCTCATTATTTGTCCGAAAGAACATAAGATTGAATGCGTTGTTGGATAAATTGCATGTGAGGCTTGGTATTGACCGGTCTGTTTCAAAGTTTGGCGTAAAAGCTTTGTTTACTTATGCTAGTGTGGGGAATATACCACCTGATGATATCTTAGACGACGAGACACTAAATGGTTACATCGAAGCGGCCTCTGACAGTAAAAATGTGATTTTTTGCGTGAATGCTACACCAGTGAATGCAAACAATGAACCGATATTTGAGGATGATGGCATTGATTTAAATCAAGATTGCAATGCCCCGGATGATAACAATAATTCGGATTATAGTCTTGGTAATTTCCCTTCTCCGGTACAAGAACTTGCTACGGATCCAAATTTTAATCCATTCGAGCAACAAGGTATGGATGTAGTGGGTTTGAAAACCATGTTCCTACACAAAGGCTTGGTGAAGCTTCGGACCAACGGTTTCGGTATGAACCGGTCGGACCAAGTCATAATCTTTCAAATCAACCTTCAAGTAGTCGTGCTCAACCTATCCAACAACCATATAATTTGTTTGGTGGATCGGTCACTAGTTTTTTGGCTTCTCCGTTTGCACCTCATATTCAAACCGATCAAACGGGCAGGGATGACAACAATAATCAGGGTGCCAATGCTAGGGCTAGTGTACGAGAAGATTATTCATGGAGGATTCCCACATTTGAAGATGATGATTTACCGCGGTGTCTATCTACCGGTACGTTACATATGAATGACGTGAACGAATTGTTCATTGGGAAGCATTATGATTCTAAAGAAGATTTTAATTTGAAAATAAAATCGTATGCGGTTGCCAATAATTTTCAGATGAGATTGGGTAGGTCGGACACACGTTGCTTGTATTACACATGTCTAAACGATACATGTAAATGGCATGTAAGGGCGAAAAAGGTGAAGACAAATACAACACATACATTTGAGATCACAACATTGAATGATGTGCATACTTGTGCCTCTCAGAATGCGGATAATGACAATCGACAAGCAACACCTATTGTTATTGCGAGTACGCTAAGTCGAGAAAATGGAAGAACTCGGCAATGAGTATAAACCCGGACATATTATGGAAGACATGCTCACAACTTATAGTGTACGGTTGACTTATGACCAAGCATACCGAGCTCACGAGATGATGAGAATGCTTTGGTTAGAGGTTCACCGATGGAGTGTTACAATGCGATACCCTCGTACTGTGGATGGTGCGTGAGGCCAATGAAGGGACCTATGTTGACTTTCAGCTTGATAATCTGGGAAGGTTCGGTAGTTGTTTCATGGCTTTGGGAGCAAGTCGTCGTGGTTTCAAGTATTGTCGACCTATTTTGTGTGTGGACGCCACTCATCTAAAAACCCGTTTCTCAGGTCAACTATTTGTTGTTGTTGCTGTAGATGCCGGTGTCCACCTATTCCCTGTAGCCGTCGGTATTGCTGAAAAAGAATGCAACGATTCATGGGGGTATTTCATGAGACAATTGAGGGTGGCCATTGAAGGTATCCATGCTGAAAATTTGAGCTTTATATCTGACAGACACAAGGCTATTAGAAATGCGGTTGGTCAGGTATTTCCCAATGCATATCACGGTGTTTGCTATCATCATTTAAAGGGCAATCTAACAAAAAAATGGAAGGATTATGGTTTTTGTGAAGACACATTCTATCAAACAGCCTATGCATTCTCGGAGGCCGAATTTCTCCGAAAGTACGCCTTAATCAAGGCACAATGTCTTGGTGCATATCTAAAACTAGAAGAAATAGGTGTTGAACGGTTGATGAGCGTTTATTTCACCAAACAGATTTATAATACTCAAGACAACGGTGACTAAACAAGCTCTCTAACCGGCAGTGGACCGGGTCGATTGCTAGTATAGCTACAGGAGTCCGAGGTCGATCCCACAGAGAAAGGTGTGTTTGTGAGTACCAAAGCGAACTTGTGTCGTAGTCTAGGCAAACAAGTGGTTGGAATGTTGGTTATTACAACTTTACTAAAACATAAAAGAGAGAAATAAGATTAAACTACTAAATTCAACGAGGGAGAAAGGGACATAGCCGAACCATGATCAAAATGACTAATCTCAACCCTAAGGTAGACAAAACCGGGAGTGTGCAACAACAAACGAACTCTCACATTTCATCTCACGGGTGCAAACTCCTATTCCCGATGCTAGGGTCTGAACAACTCTCACCCAACACCTTATGCAATGTTAACTACCCTTCCCTAAGGAAAAATCACTAACAAGGCATGTCTTGCACTAGAGCCGCTTAAACGTGTAAACGAGTAACTTCACGATAAGCTCAGCTTAACAACTAAACCGAGACTACACCGCGATCCTAGAACCCTTTTCCCACACCCCTCTCTCTGAACAACTCTCAAGAGTGATGTGTGTGATTTTGACCTAGGTGATCAATCTAGCCCAAATCCGTTATAACAAGTTCTAAGACGTGAGACATGCAAGAAACAACAATAAAAAGCACTACACACTCCCAATTTCATCACCCAAAGGGTAATTTCACCAAATTTCACATGATTCGACTATGGGGAGGAATTAGCTACACATTATACTAGTTAAAACAAACATAAAGGAAATAGTAAAGGAGAATCATAACAAGCATAAGAGAGAAGAAATTTACCATAAAGTTGCAGAAATTCGAGTTTGGAGAAGAAGAGCACAAAAGAGAGAATTACATAAAAGATAGAGACTTGTTGTTTGTAATGAAAATCTAATCTAAGAAATGAAAAGAGTGAGTTAAGAAGTCTTTGATCTACATAAAAGGAAAGTGTAACAAACTATTTACAAAAATCGAGCAAAACCTAGCTAAGGGAAGGGAGAAAGAAGAAGTCCCCCCAAGAAATGGAATGAGGGGGTATTTATAGGGGGAGAGGAAAATCTGCAGGTTTTTGGTTCGAACGCTGGTTTGAGCAGGTGGAACGTGCGTTTAGCTTGAGATCTGGGCAGCTTCTGGCTTGTAACATGTAGAACGCACGTTTGACATGGGTCAAACGTGCGTTTGGCTTGCCTGGAACGCTGGTTTGGACAGCTCTTAAACCAGCGTTTGAGAGCTTTCAACTCTGTACTCAATTTCATCACTTGGAACGCACGTTTGAGGCTTGGAACGTGCGTGTGAGACTTGGAACGCCCGTCTGGGTTTTCTGGACGCCAGTCCAAGACCCAGCTCCAGTATTTTGCTCATAACTTCACTTCTAGGGCTCCAAATGAGGTGATTCAACATGCGTTGGAAAGCTCTTTCAATCCTCTACAACTTTCATGAATACTATAAGTCCAGAAAATGCCTCAAAGTGTGGCTAAAATTCCCATGAAGTGACTGGTTCCGGTTTCGTCGATGATTCTTCACTCCACTCTTGTGCTACGAACATGTCCCTTTCTCCAAAACATCGCCTTCCGGGTCCTCGAGTCACCTAGGCCCTACAACATCATAAACGAACAAGACACACAAACCATTCCGGAGGGTAAAGGTGCTCGGAATGAGGTTAATATCAATAAAAAGAGGTAGTAAACCATCAAAGCGACGGAATTACTCCCCGTGCTATAAACTCACGATATTACCCCAAAGATGGTCTAAATACACCAAGAAACATGCTAAAAGTGGGATAAACGGGGGTAGAAAATGCACCGGAATCACGTAAAGTTGACTCCCATCAACGGTGGGCGCGTGCCAAATTTCCTGGGAAAAGATACGCCTTAATGACAAGCAATTACGCTGAAAGTTTCAACTGTGCGATTAGAGGAGCTCGTCGTTGGCCTGTTCCTAGCCTCTTGGAATTCATTAGAGCTACACTGCAGAGATGGTATAATGATAGACGACTGAAGGCGCTGGATTGTGCGACTGTGTTAGCACCGGAGATCGATGAAATAGTGGCTTCGAATATTACTGCTAGAAGGAAGTTCAGGGTTAATCCTATTAACCCCAATGAGTTTGAGGTTCACGGAAATAACTTGCTTCATGGGACGGTAAATCTACGAGACAGGAAGTGTTATTGTGGTTATTTTGAGAAAATGGAAATACCATGTACGCATGCTATAACAGCCGCAGCAACACGTAGAATTAGTCCACCCGAACTCTGTTCACGGTATTATAGAGCTGAATGTTTCAAGGAGATTTACATGGGTAGCATATATCCGGTTCCTAACGGGAGGATTGGGATGTTCCGGAGGCGGTAAGAAACATGAAAGTCGGAGTGCCTAATATGAGATATGCGCCTGATGCTAGTGGAGCTCCAAGAAGAGGTAGAATTAATACCACTAGAATCCCTTCTGAATGGGAACGTCCAGGCCATCTGAATGTATGTACTAACTCGCAAACATCCAGGGACATAACGAGCTAGTTGCACGCAATACCGGTAGGATCGTTATTAGAATGGATTGTTATTGATTTTTGTTATGGTGGTATTAGAATGGATCGTTATTGTGTAACGTATTAATAGAATGTAGTATTTTATTAATGGATTGTAGTAATGATTGTATTCGGTTATTAATCGGAATCAAGTTTGTCTTTTATTACACTACCTCTCGTAAAACTAACAAGAATTATTACGGGGTTTACACACAAGAAAAAAGAGTAATATTACATTGAGATAACAATAATATGACGCTTAAATAAACTAAGGGTGATCGATATATAGGATAGTATGACGCCTAAATAAATGATCTTCAATATTTAGTAATCACCACATTAAACACGACGTGATTTTCTATAGGTTGATCAATGACTTCAAAGTCGCATTCATCTCCCGCATTTAGGTCATTGTCCGTAATGAAATCATACAACCCGCTTAAACGAACTTTTTCATTTACCATATAGACAATTCTAGCGAGGCCATGATTCCTCTGTGGCAATACGCAGTTCCACGGACTTGTTTCGCAACATGTCGTTTGTTCTCGCAAATGCCTTTGGAATACTCTACAAATCACAAACAAATTTAAATACTGTTTCAAAATGGGGAAAAAAATATCAAACAAGAAAACAACTAAAAATATATTAAATATCTCACCACATAATAACAACCATGTGAAAATACCCAGTTTGGCAGCGTCGTCTGAAAATGGGGATTTCGGTTACCTGCACCTGCATCATCAACTGCATCATCACCTGCATAATCACCTGCACCTGCATCATCAACTGCATCATCACCTTCATCATCATCTGCATCATCGGTCTCAGAAAAAGTCTTCTGACAAGTAGTGTGATCATAAACAAGAGTGTCGAAAGTGAAATCCCCCCTGTGTTCAAACACTATAAACTCCCTCTCATTCAAGTAATGAGCCGCCACATACTCCTCCCAACCTTCCCCAAAGAAACGAAGATTTCCATTGTCTGTGGCTCCAACTCTCACTTCCCATGTCCCTAATCGGCTTTTGAGAACGGCCCTATCTAGGTTCTTCAGCGTGTCGTTCAACCTATTAACGTATGCTGGAGGTAGTGTCTATGAAAAAAGAAACATTTCACGTTTGTTTGATCATAATAATACAAGTGATATAAAAGTAAATAAATTAATAATGACATACCAAACTTGTTGCGAAACCGCCATCAAGAACTTTAAAGAAACGATCATTATCCATTTGCTTCAGTGTAAATTGAAAGGTGAAGAAGTGGTTCTCTTTACACTACTTAAAAGAGTTTGAATAAATCATTTAAAGGGCTCGTACTTGTACAACAACAATAATTGCCATGTACCACACTAGTACTTGCATTCCCTACGTTTGAACGTAGATAATGTTGCATTCCCTACGTTTGGACGTAGGTTATCTACGTTCAAACGCAGAGAATATTGCAGCCATACATTTGGACTAGGTTCTCTACGTTCCAACGTAGAGAAAGTAGCATTCCCTACGTTTGGACGTACATTCTCTACGTTTGAGTTGTTTTTTAAACAAATTGAATACTCATCAACACAACATACACCAAAAATATAACATACACCAAACATTCCTACACAGTTTGTCAAAACAACATACACAAAAATACCTATATATCTACTATTTGATTAAATAACTCGTACATAAAGTTTCTTTCTTATCAACGGCATATTGTCATGATGGATCAGAGAAAAGTTTTCCTTGTGCATCAAATGCTCAATGAACTTGACCGTGTATACCCCACAGTCACCCCTGTATAATATGAGTAGTGTGAGAATAGTATAAACTGTATAATATAATAAATAGTTTGAAGTTTATAACACTTACGATATTGGCATTTGTGGTACGAATTCAGGTTTTACTATTCTGACATCAAAAAGAGGCTTCGCTGGATCAACCATTTGTGGGAGTTGACGTAGACGAGCATTCATCTCCAACACTCTCCTAAATGAAACACCCCACGCTTTGATGTTTTTCTTCACATCATCCTTATACGGCTTTCCCGACAGACAATCCCACACCCTAATCTTCCATTCGGGAATACACACTTCGACAGCTGCCCAGTGAGCATAACTAATGGACCAGGGCATGTAGATCACGGTGTTTTCATCCCATTGCTTGACGTACCGATCCACAAAGTCTGGAATGACCGTTTTGTCTGGCGGCTTTCCCTGATCTACATGAGCTTGCCCGCAAAAGGAGGCTAATTCAGAGTATGCAATGGCCGTATGCGGTTGAAAGCATCCTGGATGTGCTTCCATTTGCCGTTCTATCAGGTCCAGATACCCATCGACATGCTGTACGCATGCAAAAATAAGTTAGAGATAATGAAATCAGGAATATGAAAATTTCAGAAATGTGAAAATGAAGTCACAAGAATATACTTCTCGGTCTAACTCTGAAAGAGGGCCATGGAGACGTGTGAACCACTCCTGGCCAAATTTTTCTATAAAGCGGCAACCAGCTGCGTACCCCGTCGGAATCTCAATTGGGGGCGGATTTTCTTGTTGGTACCACGTTGTGAACTTGTTTTCCAACTCGTCCGGAAACTTTTTCCACGCTGACCATCTCACAACGTTATCACTAGGCATATTGACTATGTGAGACCCGTCAGTTAAATACCGTGGTCGGCTAGTAGTCTGACGGGTCGTCAATTTTCTGTCAATTGTATCAACCGTCTTTCGTTTACCCAATTGTACAACACTTAGGCCACCAGCTAAACAAATTTCAATACATTCACAAGTTAGATAGTTTTTCACAAAATAATTTATAGTTTCGAAATTAAAAATCAAATAACTTACTATAATCCATCTCAGGCTCCACAACCGATCCCTGGCTGGTCGTAGCCTCGGGAGGGGAGGGGGCGTAGCCTCGGGAGGGGTGGGGGTCGTAGCCACGGTAGGGGTCGTAGCCTCGGTAGGGGTCGTAGCATCGGTAGTAGCATCGACGATATCTCGCATCAAAATAGGCACTCTCATCAATTCACGATAACAAACAATATCTATGTTAATAATACAAATTTCAATATAAATAACCTACTAAACAATAATTAGATATAAATAACATAATGCTTACCCGAATAAGGATCCTCCACGAATAATTCGTCGACGAAATCCTTTTCGACTCCCTCCTTCTGAACTCCCTCCAACTGCACTCCCTCTTGCCCGGGTTGGGAAATGCCTTCAAGAATCTTATCAAATCCGAGCATCATCATCGGGTCGTCGACGGACGGGGTAGGAGATGAATAAGTATGCTGATGCGTATGCTGACTAGGTGGAGGCTGATGAGTATGCCGACTGGGCGCCGGAGACCGATCGCATGCGATCGGTACGATGACCCCGTGTAGACCCATCGGGGAAAACGAGAAGATGTGCCCCGGTCGGTATCATGTGGAGGAGGTGAAGGAGGTGGAGGCCGATGAGGGTAGACGAAAAGATGTTGCCCGGTTAGTATCATAATACGTACAACTAAATTTATCGCATAAATAAATTGACAATGAAATAATTTTTTACACGATCTCCGGATGACAAATACCGCATCAACCCCTTAAGTTCAAGAAGTATCGCCCCCATGCTCATTACGCCGCCGTATAACCTCTCGAATTACTTGCCGGTTCTCGTCATTACGCCGGCGAATTTCCTCCCGAATGTCATTCAACCCATTATCTATCCTTCTCTTCACGGCCCCTATAAAGCCCGGCGGCTTCATCTTCTTCATCAGATTCATCTTCTTCCTCCTGTAGCATCTCAGTGAATGAACTGTGCGGCACACGTCGTGAATGAGGAGGTAGAGACCGTTGTGAAGTAGAGGGATGTGAAGTCGAGGCAGACTGTTGTGTAGCAGAGCGTGTTTGCTGTGTAGTAGATGTACGTCTAGGAGGTGGCCTTGCAATTGGTACAGGCCGAGGGATCACACGTGGCGGCTCATTAATCTCCGCATCAGGGATGCCCCTATGTAGCATCAACTCCCTATCAACTTCCCTTGCAGTCAGGTATCCTGTAACAGGGCTCTGCAAACAATGTATATTTCATTAGAATCAACAATAAGAAAATGTTTAACCATACCGGATATAATTAAGAGAAAATGTTTATTAAGCTTATTACCTTGCTTGCCTTCGCCAACACCCCCTTCCACTGTGGAGGGGTAGTCTTGCAACTCCATCTCAGCATCCGAGGAGCTGCTTCAGGAGCTCTGAGGGTGGCAGCAATAGTCGGAACATCAATGCCCTGGAGGGTCTCATAAGCCCAAAACTGTAAGGCATGTATAACCCCTTGTATCGTCACCCTGCCTTCTGCACTTTCCTTGTAGGTATTCATCATGCAACAGATCTTTCTATAAGTCCGATCCCACAACCAAGTACCCCATGGAAAGTCATTTAGGCCTTGTACATTCTCGACCAAATAGAAGGTCTCACGAGGTACCTTAGTAGTCTCATCATGACCCATCATAATACCGTGAATAAGGTAGACTAAACCTACACGGTAGAGAACTTCAGGGATGCTCACCCTCATCCAATAACCATCTCTCAATATCCGGTATGGTGATCGGTTTTGGGTCAGGATGATGGATGTGGCCGTATGTCCCCTCAGCAAAACACCTGGAAAAACTATCAGGAGCTTCCGGGAGATCACCAAACCTAAAACCGGTCATCATGCAAAACTCCCGCCTACCGAACTTCGCGGTCGTCTCACCAAATCTAAAATGAAGCTCACCGGCCACATTCGGATAAACGGCACTGAAACATACATATTGCAAAATTTTGGCGGAAAACTGCCAGTGCTCGTACATTTGAATGAATTCTCCAAAAACCCCACCTCTCAATGTTGCCTCAAATCCGATCCTCCTCACGTGAATGTCAAGAAGATCCGAGAGCTTGTTCTTTTCCCCTCTAAAAGTCCATGTCAAATTTTCCTTTACTTTGTAGACATCGGTTCTATGAGGGCCAATCAACGTTAACAAATAGCATTGTTTCAAGTCAATCACACACATATACTAGTCAATCACAAGCTTTATACACTAACATTGTGAAGTAAATCAACTATATAGTACATCTAATACCAAAGAAGAAAAAACAGAGCTACCAATACCTAAATGATTAATGTAAGTGTAAGTGTGATCAATATTTCCAATAACAATGGTCTCTCGAAAAACGAGCCATTTTCGCACCATTTTGGGTAGGAACAAAGACACCTTATGCACGATCAAACCATCAATCACACCATCAAGCCTCAATCAATCTCAACATATACAAGAAAAAATGCATAGTAACACCATACTCATACACTATCAACTTAAATGTCCCAAATTTAAACATACCTAGCCACATATTGCATGTTTTTATCAAATTACAATCAAGACTGAAAAAATCAGCCTAAACACAGAATTTCATGTTTAAGAACAGTTTTCTACGTTCAGACGTAGGAATCCTACGTCCAGACGTAGATGATTCTACGTCCAGACGTAGAAAACCTACGTTCAGACGTAGCAAAACCAGCATAAACACGGAATTCCTCCCTTAATCGTCTTCTTCAAAATTTCACCTTTACTTCAACCCACATAAAGAAAAATCAGGCTAATCCCCTCTATTAGTCAACAATATCAGACTAATCACCACAAGGCCAACAGATATCGGGCTAATCACCACTACAAAACACTAAAAATTGGAAAATATATACAACATAATTTAGGAAAACAATATAACAATAAAACGTTTTAAATGCATCATAAGGGGAAACACTTACACTTTCTATATTGCTTTGATCCATTATGCTTGAGAGCAGAGGTGCCAAATCTGAATATTTGGTGCAAAATCGCCGTCAAACGTAAAGAAACTGATGAGAAACGTAGGGATTTGAACAGGAAGGGGATAGAAGAGAGAGAGAGAGAGAATTATTCAAAACCCTTCAGGAGCTTACCGTTAAACGTAGGATTCTTTACGTTTAAACGTAAAGAACTCTACGTTTAAACGTAGGTAAATTTGAATATTTAATTTATTGGAATAACCTACGTTTTAACGTAGGTTCTCTACGTTTAAACGTAAGGAACCTACGTTCAATCTTTACCCCTTTGGGGTTTTTCATAAACCATCAAACATCAATCCCGAAAAATACTAAGAAATATTCCGTTAGAATATTCTTAACTTTATTTGTTTTCTCCATTTGTCTTTGTTTTCCAATTGTGTTTTGCCAATCCTTTGTGTTTTGCTCAATCCCCAAATAAAGGCCCCAACTTTTTTTTTTTTCATCAACATTTCAGATATTCAAGGAATATAAAAGCTTTCAATTTGTTGGATACAGCTTTTGTTGCAGCTTCCCATGTCTAGGTTGCTCACCGGAGCTGCTAGTGTTGTAGGAGGACAGCAAAATTAGTTTTTTTATTTTTGGTTTTTTTTGTTGTTGTTCTGATTCAGCTCTGATATGAAGCCTAGCAAAGTAGAAGAAGATGATTTGTTTCAGGATCACATGGGTTGGGATTTGATGGATCACCATCAGAACCTTTTTGGGCCGTTGATTTTTTATAACGACCCGCCAGAAGATGACCGCTTTTCAATTCATGAAATCGTCCTTTTCCGGGACGAATCGTCCTTTTCCGGGACGGACATTTATGGACTCGTTTAGCCGCTAGCCGGGTGCGGGGGCATTAAGAGTGGTATTCGGGCGACTATCGACGGAACTATGCGGCGCGCACCGTACGAAGAGGCCGTCCGGCGAGGACGCGCGGCCCCTTATAAGGGGGAGAATGTAAAGTCTCACATCGGTAAAATAAGAAAATGCTCACCCTCATATAAAATGTGAGACATAAAGGTGACGTCGCCACACTTCCTCCGATGCTGAAAATCCTCAGCCGATTCACCACCAGATTTTGGCTCCCAGTTCCTTATGCCTTACCCAGACCCTGATTCCACCACCGTCATCATGTGTCACCGTCATCCCCAACCCTAAACCTAATGATAATTCTAGCAGTGCAGACATCGACGTCGGAATTGACGGGGGCAGCCGCCATCATTGGCGTTGCTCCTATTTTTCTAGTAGTCGAGCTTTTCTTTGACGGAGGGAAATGAATTCTGATGTTTTAGATAATTGGAAAACAAGGGCAAAACGGGAAAACCAATAAAGTTAAGAATATTCCGACGGAATATTCCCTAGTATTTGCCGGAATTGATGTTTGACGGATTGTGATGTTGGATCGATAATGCGCAGACACGGCAATTTAATACAGAAATTTAGGAGCTTAAAAACTGATCTATCAGTCAAACTTCAACAGTGATAATCAAGTTCTTGGAACTAGATTATCAAGGCTGAAAGTTTTACAAAACTGATTACAAGGATCAGTTAACTAATGCCTACAACTATAGGGAATTTCCAGCACAGTTTTTCAGGCTAATCTTGACAATTGCAGCAGGAAAGATGTGAGCAAGGCAGCAGACATAATACAAAATATAGCAACCAACAGTAAGACTACATACTCCAAACTCACAGCAAAGGGGTGTTTCAAAATTGATAATTAGCAACACTAAGTGTATGCTAATGATCAAAGACGAACCAGCAAGATTATGGGGATGAACACCAACACAACAGAAACACACAATACTTGGAATCAACTCAGACAAACCTCTAACAGTGAGTGAAGACCTACAATGTAGTCAACACTTACAAGGGCCTTGACTGAAAGACTTTTAAATATTGTATGAATCAAAAACAAAGCAAGGACCAGAATCAAAAGATTTGTGTCTAGTGCAAGAAACAAAGACATAGAGTGTTGATTCCAATTAGACTCAAAATATAGACAGTATACCCCACTGGGCAGACTTGTTTTGACACTTTAGACCAAACAAGTTGTTGTCCCGTATTCTGATCACACAGAATCAACCACAATAATCAAGGTTTCAGAAACTGAACCAACACAGAATCAACACAAGCAAGACTAGTATCAATTAGACTAATATCAAGCTAATCTAGGCAATCATAAAACATTCAAAACACAGAAAATTGAAAGCTAAATTGAGTTAAGTGTTACCTTGCACAAAGGAACACAGAACCTCAATTGCAGGATTCTACACTTAGCTATTGATCAGAGCCACTTCTTCTTAATAGTCAATGTTAGAATCAGACTCCAACTTCAGTTCAAAAATAAACACCAAAAATGAGAAATTTTAAGTGATTATAGAATGTAGGATTGCTCAAGAAGTGATATTATGAGTTGTTTCCCGGTAAGATTCAAGCTTTAATGGATTTCTTTTCTTTTTTGAAAAAATCCAAACTTTAATGTTGATAATGCCTTGATTATTGTGGTTGATTATTTTCCGGCGTGTGATTAGTTTTTATTTTATACGGGACAATCTATCGAGAGATTGTTAGTTGACTATTGCAATGAATTATGCATTCATTTTTTGGTGGTCTTTGTAACATTTTAGTGTTGCTCCTTTGTAAATTTTGGTCTTGTGGCATTTTGCTTCATAAACTTCCACCTAAGGATGCTTGTTGCAAATTCTTCTCCTCTTGTTAAGAGAAAAATGGAAATTTGATGAAGTTATGTATAGGACTTAAATCTACTATTATCTTACAACACTTTTGTTGACAAATTTACAAAATTTGTTGACAATAGTCTTGTTGAACAAAGAATTTACGTCCCGTAGGCCAATTATTTGAGACGAGAAAGCAATGTTGTCATTCCCCATGTAGGCCAAATATTTGAGACGAAGAACATGCCTATATAGCGCAATGAAGGGATTTGGCGTAAAGCGAAACTTTCCAAAGATTTATGATAACCGCGACCGAGAGACAAGAACCGGGTGCAAAGCAAGTTTTGCTATTAAGCGTGTAAAAGAAGAATGCCCGTTTTGCAAAGTTTAAAGCATATAAATTTGGGAAGAGCATAATCATCTTCTTAGACCAATATTGGTTCACATGCTACCTTGTCAAAGAAAAATCACAGAAGAACAGGGGCGTCAGATTGAAGTTGCAGAGCAGTCTGGAATTCCATTAAGGCAGGCGCATGAGCAAATTGGGAGGCATGCCGGGGGTATAGAGTCACTTGGTTTCACAAGGTTAGATCAAAAAAACCATCAAAAAATGATATGCATAATTCATTGCAATAGTCTACAAAGAGCAACACTAAAATGTCTACAAAGACCATCAAAAAATGATATGCATAATTCATTGCAATAGTCAACTAACAATCTCTCGATATTTTCACAAAGCTGCTATATCTGCTCCTTTAAAAGAAGTGAGTAAAGCTTAAAATAAACAAAACAACTTTTCAACTATATTAAATATTGCATAATAAATTACTTGACACTGATTTAAATAATCACTTCTTGCTTCTTCAAAGAATTATGGCGTTTTCCGTCCATCTCTCTCTTAAATCGCAACAATGGTGGGGCCGCCGGACCGGCCACCGGAGCCAAAGAAATCTTTTGATTTTTTGAGAAATGGGGGAGATCCTTGCTTTGTTTTTTATTCATACAATATTTAGAAAACGACGTCGTTTTCATTAAGTCTTTCGAGATCAAGGCCCTTGTAAGTGTTGACTACATTGTAGGTCTTCACTTGTTTCAAACCTTGATTAGAGGTTTGTCGGGACGAGTTGATTCCAAGTATTGTGTGTTCTAAGTCTTTGTTTCGTTGTGTTGCTTTGTGTTTATCCCCATAATCTTGCTGGTTTTGTCTTTGATCATTAGCATACACTTAGTGTTGCGAATTATCAATTTTGAAACACCCATTTGCTATGAGTTTGGAGTCTGCAGTCTTGCTGTTGGTTGATATATCTTGTATTCTGTCTGCTGCCTCGCTCACATCATGCTTGTTGCAATTGTCTTGATTAGCCTAAAAAACTGTGCTGGAAATTCCCTGTAGTTGTAGGCATTAGTTAACTGATCATTGTAATCAGTTTTGTAAAACTTTCAGCCTTGATAATCTAGTTCTAAGAACTTGATTATCACTGTTGAAGTTTGACTGATAGATCAGTTTTTAAGCTCCTGAATTTCTGTATTAAATTGCTGTGTCTGCGTATTATTGATCCAACAATTGGTATCGGAGCGAAGGTCACCTAGTGATCAAGTTTCTAATATTGATAGTTTGATTGACTGCATTTTTATTACCTCGATTTTACACTTGATCTTGTTGAGTTTTTGCAGAATTTTATTCGATCAAGTCCAATCGTATTACATCTGTATCTACGTGCTAATGGTTCGATTTAAATTCAGATTTATCTGTGTTACAATACCCCCTCTTACGTTATCACATTTTAATTGAGGCTGTAATTAATAAATTGATTTAAGAATTCTCACACACCACTACGTCATTCTTCTGTCCAACTATATAAGTGTTTCTGAGATTCCATAGATCATATCATACTTGCATTGTAATCACTACATTTTATTTGTTCATATATTGCATTGTAATCGCATACCATATAGTGTAGTGCATAATTTAAAAAAAAAAATGCATAATCCCATGTCATCTACCATGACTCCATGGGAGGGCTTATCTTTGGCAAGGCCCTCATACTTTGATGGATCAGGGTATATGGAATGGAAGAATTCGATGCGACTACATATTGAATCAATGGATTATCAACTATGGCGGATTATTAAAAATGGTCCATTGCTTCCTATGAAGTCTGTCACTGTGGCTGGGATTACTACACGGGTTCCCAAGCAAGACCATGATCTCGATGAAGATGACTTTAAAATGTTGTCTTTAAATTTGAAGGCCCTGGCCGTACTTGTGAACTCTCTCAGTCCTGGAGAGACTCGAGCTGTGAACTCATGTAAGTCTGCGAAATAAATTTGGGAGACTCTTGCCCAACGGCATGATGGTACATCCCGAGTCAAACGCTCCAAAATAAATGGTTTTCTACGTGCATTCAAAATGTTTAGGATGGAATCTAATGAAACAGTTAAACAGATGGACACTAGATTCAACGATATTGTAAATGCACTAGAAGCGTACGGTAAGCTCGCCTCTAATGAGGACCAAATCCTCAAGATTCTTAGGAGTCTTCCTCCTGAATAGGATTCAAGGCGTATGCCATTGAGGAGGGTAATGATGCTGAGGTTCTTACTAAAGATGAGCTTATTGGCATCTTGATCGATCACGAGATGCACTTAGAAGCTCGTAAGTGTGATAGAGGCACTCCCCGTAACTTTGCACTCAAAGCAAATGAATCTGAATCCGAATCCGAATCTGAAGCTTCTGAGAGTGACTGTGAAAACGAGGACTATGCAATGGCCGTTCGAAACGTCAAAAAGTTTTACAAGTTTCAACAACAAAATTCCAAGAACGCCAAGAGACATAGTGGAAAGACTCGAAGCAATAAAGAAAAGGATTGGACTACTACCGCACAATGCTACGAGTGTAAACAATTTGGGCACATTGCAAACGCCGGCCCGAACGTGAAAAGTGACAAGACGAAACAATGTTCTGGATCCAAATCCAGATCGAAATCCAAGTCAAAGTCTATGTCACAGTCAAAGTCCAACTCTAGCAATACCCACGGGAGCTCAAACACAAAAACTAAGAAAGCCTTGGTTACATGGGAAGATAGCTCGGAATCAGACAATGACAATAACTTCGAGTCTTCCGAGCAAGCAAACTTATGTCTCATGGGTTACTCGCAACCCACCAATGACACAGAAGATGAGGTATCAAGCCCATCATCACTCACAAATGATGAACTGCATTCACTTAACGAGTCTCTAGCTAAAGGGAACTTAGATCTTAAGGCTAGACTTGAAGATATAAACGAACTTAGGATGCATCACGACGACGAAGTCGTCTCACTTATTAACACACTAAGTCGTTTAGAGCTAAAGCATCAAGATACGGAAATTGATACATCTTTGAAACAGGAGGTTGTCACCCTAAAACAAGTCATCTCATGACTTGAAGTGGAAAATTCCTATCTCAACAGACAACTCACCTCTATCAAAGAAAAAGGGAAACAAGCTAGTGGTTCGGGGACTAAACCCAAACCAGCTACTCCCGCCTCAACTCCCGAATCTTTGATGCCTAAGCCTATCGCCTTAGAAAAATCAAAGAAAAAGAATGCACCTAAGGCACCTACACCCCTTTTGTTTGTTATTAAATCTGCAAGTCTGTTTTCATTTTGCTAAATCCTTGATCTTGCCTGCATTACTAGCTGCCCTTGCAAGCCTGCATTCTGTGATCATTGAACAACTTGTAATAGTCTTTAGACAATAGTTTTAGTAAGCTGAGCATTGTAGTCAGTTTGTACAAGTCAAGGCTTGATAATCCTCGTATTTTTACCTTTGATTATCAGTTCTGAATTGGACTGAAAGTTCAGTCTTCAACATCCTGTTGTAATTTGCTTTGTAATCCTGAATCGAGTTGGTTATAAGGCTGTTGAACATCTGTTGATATTTGTTGTAATTAATCTGCTGCATTTATAGTAATTTATTTATTCAGGCCTGCATTTTTTTTTTGTTGCCTATTTCACTTTTTTAGTTCAGCATTGTACCTCGTTTAGCATTTTTGTTCTGATACTTAAATTTATATATATATATACTCGAACTGAACTTGTGCTCAAGTGTTTCAATCAACAACTGTGATATAAACTTGATCTAGGTATAATAGTTACACTTATAACTTAGATTTAGGTTCTACTTCCAAACTTTATCTAAGTGTGTTAAACTATTTTATTAAACTCTGATTTTATCATAATATATTGCCTACAATATTTGTCAAAGTGAGAGAATTTTTAAAAAATTTTAAAAGGCAATATTTGTCAAAGTGAGAGAATTTTTAAAAGGCAAGTTTTAAAAAACCTTTTGCCCCCTCGTGGTTTGTCGATTGAAGATTTTGTCTCCCTATGGTTTAAAAATATATGGTTTACATTCATGAGGTTTTACACAAACCATCAAGTAGCAATTCAGGCTAATACAAAAGAATATTCCGTGTTAACCTTATTTCCGTTTTACCCTTATTTTTCAATGATCATCTCTTCAGTTTTCCGGCGATATTGATGATTCCAACCATGATTGACTGTTTTTCCGGCGATATTTAGGTTTTCTCCGGTAATTCAAGGTATGTTTTTTCTAGGGTTTGAATCTATCAAATTTAAAAGTAGATTTGGATGCAATTTTTTGTGTTCAACCTCAAAAACTCAAATCCAAACCAAGCAGCTCACATTTATCTGACAAACCCATTTGTTGTACCCTAAAAAAGCACCCGAATCAATGGGCAGTACCATCATTTTCATCCCCGGAAGCTGGTTTTCTCATGTTAATCATGAATCATGGTCTTGCAGCTCTTTCCCTTTCCCTAGCACTGAATTATTTTCCTTTAATACCACTACAACCTGCATTGGCATCTGAATTTGATGTACCAAGTGAAGTTCCAGCAAAAGATTCTTATGCAGTTGATGATGCTGGTGTGCTAAACATGGTTACAAAATCCGACTTGAAGCAGCTGTTGTCTGATTTTGAATCAAGAAAGGGGTACCATATTAACTTCTTTACTATCCGGAAAACGCAGCTAATCGCGGTCCAAGGTTGTGGTTCTCATTCCGATCTATTGGATATTTGGATACTCAGACTAGGCACCGGGTAATTAGTCCCAGGGATTCCAACAGATTCAATGCGTCCAACTCTGCCGGGTCGGATCATCCGCCACCCGAAGCTAGTAGCTCCAAGCAATGTTAGGGAAGAAGCGGCGATTACAAATTTACGATAGAAAGGGAGACAAGTGAGCAACCAGTGAGGATGTCGTTGATGGATTGATGGAGTTATTGGCAGAGAATGTTAGGCAAATGGGTTTTGATGGGTCAGCGTTTGTGATGGAGGTGTTAGAGGAAGAAGTGGAGGAGAAGGGCGGTGACGGCGGCAGTGGAGGTGGAGAGTACAGTTGTTGTGTGTGTATGGTTAGGCATAAAGGACCGGCGTTTATTCTATGCGGACATACCTTTTGAAGATTGTTAGAGAAATATAGGTTCAAAGGGGTAATTGTCCACTCTGCAACACTTTGATCTTGGAAATTCTTGACAATATCACTGGAAAACGGGTCGCACTAAGGAGAAGTTCGTCGTTAATAGAGATGAAGTATGCAGATGTTTACATCATTAAATAGAGGATAAAATTGGAATAAGATTAAAAAAAAAATATTACGACGGAATATTCTTTTGTATTAGCCTGAATTGTCACTTGATTGTTTGTGTAAAACCCCAAGGGGGTAAACCGTATATTTTTAAACAAGGAGGCTAAAGCTTCAAATGACAAACCACGAGGAGGCAAAATGTTTTTTTACCCTAAATGCTACCTTCGTCCCCAAAATACAAGTTCATTTTCTCTTTTGGTTTTGTCCCATAATTTAAGTACATTTAGAATAACAATTAAACATTTATTACAATTTTCTCTTTTTACCCCTCATTTATTATTTATAACTTTTCACTACTCACATTAATAACATTCAAAGATCATTTTAGCTTTATTCTCAAACGGACTTACATTTTAGGACGAATCCGGTAGATAGATATTGTTGACATGTTTTATCTTGCAAATTAAACACCACACACTGGAAAGACAAAGAAGCCATGAAACAAAAGATCAAATAACAGAGACTTCTTTCAAGAGAACAAAATATTCACATTTAACCTAGAGTTTTAGTATCCTCTAATCATTTCTATATACAGGAGGATCCTTTCACAGGGCAAAGATGTTAGTTATTAGCATTCCTTGGAACCACCCTGACAACAGTGACTATATATGTGTGCATTTTAAAACAGCAACCCAGAACCAGTACACCTACCCAGAAAAGGCAGACTCCATGGCACGGAAGATTGAACTAGTATCAAACCGGAAATTTCTGAAGCTCCGGCCAGGACGAAGATCAGAGGTCTGGGTATCCGCTGTAAATTTGTTTGGCTGAGACTCTGCAATATTAACTGTACTGCTTCCAGTTGAGCTGTTCTTCGCCTTCCAAACACTTACTCCTGCTTGAGACAATACCTTATGAGATAATTAGGCAGTATATTGCGAACTAGTATTTACGGGGGGTCTAACATGTGTTTGTCCTCGATTGTCTCCCTTCAACAAATACGGAAGCAATGTTAAATACCCAGAATGCATACCCAAGATTTCCTGCTCTAGTATCATGTAGAATTACAATTCCACCTAAAAAGCTACTCTATTTATAGGTCTAATTTAACCAGTGCAATACTTATTTTTACACTGATGAGCTCCAAACCTCTATGCATGGGCATCTGTGCGTACATGTTTGAATTTTAATATGTGGGTAAGGGGGAGTGAAAGGTAAAAGGAGAGAGAACCTTCCAAGGGCCAGTCAGATTGGGGCGGATTTGCAGGCAGGTGGGTTGAGATCCATGCTTTCAAAGATCTGCACAATTGTTTTAAACAGTTTGTAAAAGACAACCGACGCAGCAATATATGCAGTATGTGAAGTCTGAACAAATATTAAGCTTAAAAAGTAATTTCCACAACATGCAGGGTCCTAAAGCATGTAAAAATAACAAAGAAAGTAGGGGTGCAAAAGAGGTTAAAACTTCAGGGGGCATTAAACTTTTTAGTTCGATACTAACTTTAGAAAAGGGGCAACCATGTACAGCTTGAGTCCAGTGATACTACGAGATATGACGTCATTATTCGCCGGTAGCAGTTCATCGAGTCGCTGCCAGGCTATTTCCTGCATAGCCAAAGATATATAAAGGAACCCATCAATACATATTTGTCACCAAGACACACGTTCAACATTGACAAACCAAGATCGTACACAATCGGATAGCACAAAAGCAATACATCATAGCTTCAAAACTGTGTCACAAAATTCTCCGGCCGTATATAAATTACTACTTTGTAACCGAAGCATGCACAGAAACAAGAATGCCAACAACTGTCCATAAGCAATCTAATCTTTTAGCTTATGATGACCAGAGCGGCCTTCTACAGTCCGCTTCAAAGTACACTCACGGAGGGGAGGGAACTTTTACATACAGCAGAAGGTAGTACGAAATGAAACTAATCTTGCCAGGGAAACATCTATATCTGATTACAAGGCTTATAGCAGATGCAGTAGCAGTTAAGTCAACTCTGAGATATAGAAATCAATCTCAACATTATTGCATGTGTAGGAAGGGTAAATTTAAGATATTTTGTGCACGAAAAGTCAGTGCACATCCTGAATGCATGAAACACACAACAGAAAGGAAAAAAGAATATGAATAAAGATTGCGAGGGTGTTTGGACAAGGGAATTCCCTTACTCTACTCACTCAACTTTATTCATTGCGAGAAACAACTTTCCTCATATGAATAAAGCAACATTCTCTCTCTCAGTTCTCTCACATTAGTCGACATGATATTCGATGCAATGCAAACATCATAACCAAAATATAGTTACTGAATATGAATAATGGTGAATCAAATCATGCCCAATCAGACCCTTAGAATCTTTTCTACATTAAGAGTAATTACACTTCTTCATTAGGGAGCAATGTCTAAGAGTAAGTACATATGAGGAGTTAGATGATAAGTTTCAGCTTAAAACACTAAAATAAAACTTAAACAGGTAGCAATCAAGGGCCTACAGAAACTTTCAAAAGCATCTTATCAAACTAGCAAGTGTTCTGAATGGCATACACTGATCTCCTTTTTCGTAAGCGGGGCAAAAGGTGTATCATCCTTTACCCCAGCAATTATATACAAGCGCACTCTTTGCTGTCCGAATATCATTTCAATATACTCTTCTTTGTTAAGAAGATTTGAGACATCAAAACCTGTTTCCTCCATGACCTGCATCCAGAAAAGTACATATAATGACAATTACACAACCGAGTAAATAACCTCAAACCATGCAAAATGGCCATATCAAGAGGATGCTGGAATGCCAAGAAATAATCTTCACAACTGTAGCTCTGTCCCATTTCCATTTAAAAATGAATGCTACGAAAGATGAAACAGCATTGCCGCATTGGCATTTTCAGAACAGAACAAGGCATATGTTGATAGACAAGTAGATAGAAAAAAAGTCTAATAAATTTCTCTGTCAACTATCATGACCAGAAATTCATCTGACATGGACTAGCTTTGCAGGTTTGAGAGGTGAAAAGATGTGTGAGGGAAGGATTTAAAACCATAGAAACCCTACACTAGTAAAGCAAGATTCTTTTTTCCTACTTCAGAAGCTAGCATGTAAATTCGTCTGATTTACACATTAACAACTAGTTTGAAAACAAGGTCTAAGCAGCTAAAAAGCAGAGGCGTATACTTCTCTAATGGCACAATTGTTGTCTTCTTCATCCTTATTCTTTTTTCCACGTGGAAAGCTCCAGCTTGTACCCTTCCAACCCTTAACTAATAAGCACTGCAATATTAAGTAACTTATATCAGTCAAAAATGAAAGCATAATGAAATTTCATCCATGTTAAAGCTGTCAATCATCCATAAAACAAAAGAGGCTTTCCCAGCCCACAATTAAGACATTGATTAATGACTAGAGAAGGATAGAGATATTATAAACTTCAAGACAAATCAGATCTTCCTTCGTGTCTTGGATTTTTTTTGATAAAACTTGGCATATCAAGCTGCAAGACTTTTTAACCACCACAACTTCCAGCGCACTCCCCCAACCCACCCACCCCCACAAGGAAGAAAAACACAAGGGTGGGAAGAAGAACAAGGAATATCCATAATAAACTTGTCATATCCTAATTCCTAAGCAATTTTGCAATTCAAATAAGAAATATTTGAACGCATTAGGAGCTGCGTGGAAATTTAATTTTTAGCATGCCACCTACTCACCCTTTCATAAGATTCGTCCAGAATGATGGCCCCGGTTACAGGCACTCGAACCTTATACGAAGTAAAATCCTTAAATATGTCATCTATGTGAGGGACATAAGGCTTCAAAACATCACAGCTGTTAAACACTTGGCAAATCAAGGAAACCATAATATTCTCAGTAACAATGTGACCAAAAGGAGAGAATATTGCAGTAGAGGGGAGTTGAGGAACAACCCCATAAGCATCAAGTCAAGATACATGCATGATGCAGACCACTGATGTCTGTGGTATAAACTTTGTGCCAAAAAGAGTGAGCACTACAGTGTAAACAATGGAATAAGGTAGTAGAGATTGAGTGTTCCTTGAAAGGTTTCAAATCATGTCATTTATTTCATTTTATAAAGTACTAGCACCAGTAAGCTCATCATTTGATTCCCTTAGCAAACCAAATAATAATTCATTTCAAAAATGGAGGGCTCAAAGTCAACAATGTATGTGACACAAAAATGATGACAGGAAAGGATACTTAAAGAAGTGAATTCTTTCAGAGTGAATGACTTCAAAGAGGGGTTCTTTTCCACAGAGTTGTCCTCATAAAACCAATGAGCGTATTCCACAAGGAACAAAATCCTCTCAAATGACTGCTGATCTTCTTTTGGCACATTAAGAACAAAGCGGCTGCAGTAGCAACAAAAAGTCGTACTCATAAGAAACAAAGAAAAGATATACTGAGACTCCGTGATAATGAAAACAAAATTAAAGCAGGCCGACACCAATAATGGTACAAAACAGCAACAAAGACAGCAAACAAGAAATTGAATATCTAGCAGCTCTGCATAGCATCACACTTGGTCCAAAAAGAAAAAATATAACCCCAGCCATCAGAGTAAGCAAATAATCAGCATCTGAACTGTCGAATAACATAACCAACATTCAACATTGATTATACAAACACTCAGCAATGTGATAAGAAATAAGAAAATTCAATGAAATTAATCCTACTCCACTAACTACTCAAACAACCAAAAAAAAAATCATCCCACGGGCGGTTACGAAACTCATCAGTTACTTCATTCGTCTGAAGACATCTTCTGAAACTCGATAAATACACTAAAATGCGAATATAAACTATAGTTGATCAAAATGGTAATTTCACAAAATTCTCTGAAACATGAAACTAATGAAATGCTAAAAATTATAAATAAATAAAAAAACCTGCAGAGATCGTCGAGGAGTTCTTGAGGAGGGAGACCATCTTTAGACGGAGCGCTCGAAGATCGAGGGGGTCCTCCCATCATTTTCCGACTTTTTCGTGGCCGGAGGAAAAGGAAAAAATCAAAACCTAACTTGGAATTATTCTTCTTGGAACTGAGAAAGAAGATACTGCTGAGTTAGTACTAGGAGCCAATTATTTACTCGATTCACGAGAGTTCGATATAGAATATCAATAGTTTCTTTTAACACGGATTAGGATTTGCTCTATGATCAATATAAAATTTGTGTTTTTAACACCGTCTTGGTAAGTCTTACACAACCATAAGAACGGGTTTCTATTGACATCCCCATTTTAATTACTGTCATCCTATTACTTTCAGTATCATAAAAAAATTACTTTGACACTACAGATTTTTTAATGAACGCAACGTCAATGTCAATGAAGTTGGTTTTTCAATAAGAATAACGATGTAATCGATGTTCTTGTTTAAAAACGAAAATCAGTGGGAGCGACGTTTACGTTATAAAAGTGTCAAACTTAAACGTCGATCCATACGACGGGCCGTCACTGTAATCAGATCCCAGGCGAAAAATTTTAAGTCCTTCAACTCGTAAAAAATAATATATCATAACTATTTTCAAAAACGTTGATACGTTGATGAGCTTTATAAAAAGGTAATGAAATTTGATTAGTTTTTTTTCACGAATTATAAATTTAGTCTACCGTGTTTTAAACTTGAGTAAAAAAATAAAAATTAACCTAAAATATACTTTTATATTACATAAAAACGTGGGCCAAAAATGTTTATGTGACGCTCCTGGCACTGTTAGTGGGACGGCTACGTGTCGAAGTAAAAGCAAGAATATATATGTGTTGCTGGACTAAAAAAAAATAATCAAAAAAAAAATGTCAATAGTAAAACTAGGCATGCCAATAGAATCCGCTTAAGAATAGTATAAGACTCCAAATGTAATGGCATTTATTTGCATCACACGGATTATACCTTGCATTATAATAACAATAAGATTTTTCGTAAGTTTATCATGACAACCGACTAACGGAAAATCGGATTTTCACCCTAAAAGCAACTTTCAAAAGGTTGATCATGTGTTATAGTTGTGGTGTATCGATAAAGGTAAGCACGCACCCATTTTAATATAGCTGAAATAATCAAAGCACGCACCCATTTTCTTCACTCAGGCCTTCATCATATTGAACTTCTTTCTAAATAGGGGGATTTTATTTGCACCATCATGATTTTATCGGTGTACCACACTACCTGTACACCACGGTAGAATCAATTTGTGAAAGTCGATTCTATAGCTAAGATGCGACCTTCCCAGTGTCGTTCCTGAATCGACTTTGCGGGAAGTCAAATCTTGGCTCTAGAATTAACTTTTACAGGATCAATTCATTAAAGATTGTGTGGTGCACCAGTAGGTTGGGGCAATTGGTAGAACAGCTATGAGGCAATAATAACCCCCTTAAATAACCATGAGATGACATCTATATCGATCAAATATGCAAACCACCCTTCACCATCCTCCAATAAATTCAAGAAACAAAGCATGCAAGCTCTAAATACTACATGATGACTTCTTGTGGGTACTAGGTTCTGATCCTTTCACCTAAAAGACCGTTGAGTCACGTGATTAATCTCATCACCACTCTGTCAGGTCAGGATGTGGGAGTCCGGCAAGGGATATCACCACTTACCAAAGAAACAAAGCATGCAGTAACATTGAGGGGTTAAAAAGAAAAAGGCATAATAGGACCATTCAATAACAAAACAAAAATAAACCCTGCTAAAGGAAGCAAAAGAAATAACACAAAACTAAATAAATACTACTGACCTCAAGAACCTACTAGTTTAAGGACCTAAACAATGCTACTTAGTTCTAGATTAACACGTCCGGATCCACTCCTGTCACAGAAGGGTACTGTCAGTGTAAAACACTCAAAACGACGTCGTTTTGATCACCAAACACACCACAACACCGTGCTGTGTACAACAGAGGATCTGATCTCCTACACTAACCTCCCATTCTGACTACCCTTTTTTCACTAGGCTCTTCTTCATTTCTTATGAAAAATACACCATGACTTCACCATCTAAAGCTCCTACCCCATCATTACATATATTTACAGAGAAAACCATTAACCAAGTAATGATAAACAACAAGACAACACCATGAGACAGACGATAACATGGAGACATGGCCCGACCCATTGAGGAGTCTGAACAGAGAACGGGGGAGACATGCTATTCGCCTATATTAGATGTGGTCTAGTGCAATGTATCTCTGGCTGCAACATCTACGGACTTTTCTTCAACAAGCTTGTTGTTCCTCATTTCAATGACTTGTCTGTGAGAATTTGAATGCAGGGAAGGAACAAAAGTAGGACTTGCAGCAGGACGATACTCGGGTAAGAGCCTTCCAGAGTTGTACCGGACCCCACATGCATTACACAGAGTTTTTGGCCCCATTGGTCCATTCCTCCACTGTAGTGTCTTTGTTATCGCGCAATGCTGGCATCTCTTAACTTCATGTGTCCCATTTTTGTTCTGTTTTACATCCATTGGACCTAACGGAATCTTCGGCGTTATCATCTTTTCTTCCATGGCTTGAGGATTGTGATACTTCTTCTTCTTCCCATTCTCAGGCTCTCCACAACCTTCAGTTTCTGAAGAAATTCCAGAAACAACAGTGAGATGGTTTTCGTGAGACGGGGGATTAGGAGATGTCAGCTGAACAGACGTGCATGGACAGTAAGTTGCAGAACGCGGGCGCTTCGTCCTGGCACGTTGTGTAACATCTACAGACTTTTCTTCAACAAGCTCGTTCCTCGTTTCAGTAACCTTCCTGTGAGAATTAGAATGCAGATAAGGAGCAAAACTAGGACTTGCAGCAGGACAACGCTCGGGGAAGAGCCTTTTCGAGTTGTAGCGAACCCCACATGCATTACACAGAGTTTTTGGCCCCATTGGTCCATTCCTCCAATGTAGTGTCTTTGTTATCATGCATTGCTGGCATCTCCTAACTGCTTGCGTCCCGTTTTTGTTCTTATTTACATCGATTGGACCTAATGGAATCTTCGGCGTTATCATCTTTTCTTCTATGGCTTGAAGCTTTTGATACTTCTTCCCATTCTCAGACTCTCCAACACTTTCAGATTCTGAAGAACTTCCAGAAAGAACAATGACTTGATTTTCGTGAGACATGGGTTTAGGAGAAGGGCACAGACTGAAAGTTGCAGAACGTGGGCGCTTGGTCCTAGCACATTGTTTAACAACTACGGACTTTTCTTGAACAAGCTTTTTCCTCATTTTAATGACCTTCCTGTGACGATTAGAATGCAGATAAGGAACAAAAGTAGGACTTGCAACAGGACGATACTCGGGTAAGAGCCTTCCCGATTTGTACCGAACCCCACATGCATTACATAAGGTTTTTGGGCCCATTGGTCCAGTCCTCCATTGTGGTGTCTTTGTTATCCTGCAATGCTGGCATCTAATAACTGACCGTGTACCGTTTTTCTGTTTTATCTCCATTGGGCCTAATGGAACCTTCGGTTTCATCTTTTCTTGAGGCTTGTGATACTTCTTCCCATTCTCAGACTCTCCAACACCTTCAGATTCTGAAGAAATTCCAGAATGAACAACGAGATGTTTTTCATGAGACGGGGGGTTAGGATATGGCAGCTGAAAAGACGTGCATGGACTGAAAGTTGCAGGACGTGGACGCTTGGTCCTGGCACGTGTGATAGGAGAAAACTTCAACCCTAAGCTGCATGAGCTGCTGTTTCTGCTGCTTTCGAGTACTGAAACCGGACTTGAAATACTCAAAAATGGGTTCTGGGATGGCTCCTTCTTCTTGAAAATGTCCATGGTTAGGGTCATTCCATCACCTGAGAAAGAATCCTCCATAAATGCTGGCAGCCATTCAAGCTCCAAAATGTCCTCAATCTGAAAACAGATTTAAAGAAGATGGAGTTAGGTAAGAATCAGCCAAATTAGCTTCTGAATTTAGCCAAGAAAGCATTATCTGCGTGACAACGAATGTTGAGACCGAAAAATCAACTTTACGTTGTTTGTAGTCTACTAAACCGTGTTTCACTGCAAAATATGTGAAATGAACTATCTTTTGAAGTTCAAACCATCTGATATACATATGCCTAATCAAAGGTAAAAACAGGACAGATTTCAACAAAACCGTGTTCATCCCAAATAGCAGGATTCAAGCATTAGCTTTACATATCTGCTGCATATCTCTATACAAATTATGCGTTGTGGAGATTCTAATACATTTCACATTATACACAATGCAGAAAACTACTTGAAATGATTGAATTCAGCTAGACAAACGTAAAACACAAAAACCATTACCGGAACTGAGATCTCAGCAGAGAGGTCTGAAGCCAAGTTGCTGTTGCTCCCTAGCAAAAAGGGTTCGGTAATATCCGTCAATGCCCCATTGCAAATGCTAGGAAAAGTTTTGCAGTCACCAGAATCAAGAAGGCCACCATTACTACACTCATTATCAAGAGGATAATCAATCAAATCATCAATTTGGTCATATAAATTTCCACAGTCTAAATCATCCATTGGATTCAAATCCATCACTGCACTAAAAAGTCCTTCAGAAGTTCACCTGAAACATTCATTACAAATCAGTACTAAAAGATCAAACTTAAAAATTCATATAACACAACCTTACCTTAACCTTACAACTTCAAATAAAAGACTACAAGAAATTCTTGTTATTACAACACATGATTGGACGAAAGACATTTGTATAACAGATGAGGGATTACTGAATATGTTAATTTTTGAAAGATTATGGCCAGAAACAGTATTGTTTTGCTAAGATAAAGATTCTTTTAGCAAACAGGAAAGATAAAAACTCAGGACATGTCATTGTGCACCGACAACCTTAAATTCTTAAAGCGATTACATGTCGAAAGGGGAACTTTGCAAATAAAAAACAGAGAATTCCCACTAAAAAAAAAAAACAAAACAAAACAAAACAAAAAAACAGAGAATTCCAAACGAAACAGAGAAACGCAACCCCTGAAATCAAGGGATATATTATATATATATATATATATATATAGTATACATAAAATATTAAGTTTAAAATGCTAGAAACGTGTGAAATAGTGACAGCTAGCTCAGGTTCCCTCTCAACCAATTAAAAACACATAATAAAGCGTGGACGAAACAAAAGGGGCCCTGAAATGGATAGCTAAAAAAGAGAAGAAAAATCTTCAAAAAAATAAAGAAAGAACGATTTTTTTTTACCAAATATACAATAAAGACTCGAGCTTTAAATTATTTAGTTCACGAAAACGCCCGAACTCGAGAAGTTCGGTGAGACAATGATGAAATTCACCAAAAATCCAACTCTTTTAAACAGCCCAATTACATAAAACCACTAGTTTGAAGGAAAAAAAACTAAGAAAAATGCCACAAAGCAGAAAACTATACCCGAGTTAACTAGGAAAAATGCACATAAAGCATAGAACTATACCAGAATTCAAGTTCAAGTAC
Source organism: Gentiana straminea (assembly GCA_036785695.1). Taxonomy (NCBI): domain Eukaryota; kingdom Viridiplantae; phylum Streptophyta; class Magnoliopsida; order Gentianales; family Gentianaceae; genus Gentiana; species Gentiana straminea. Next base: position 10,782,440 of record JAVUPR010000114.1, on the reverse strand, counting down.
AAGAAAATGGCTTCTTAATTTCAACGGCACAGATAACAAGAAAACCAAGCCCGAGAAATGGAGAATTTCGAAGAACGAGAAGAAGACAAGACCTGAAAAATTGACAAGAACAGGGAAAGGCCTGCCAAAACCCTTGAAAGAAAGACAAAAAGAAAGAAAACAAAAATCTATTGTAAAACACTTTCTACCTATAATTTATGCCACTGTACCTCCTTTGCCAAAACAGTACGAACAGAAGTAGCCATGAATTAGCAAGCTGAAATAGAGTTGTTGCTTTTCATGTAAAAAAGTTGAAGAAAGGAGGAAGAAAGGGAGAAAATGGGTAATTAAGGAGGAGGGAAAAAAACAAGCGCTTCCCAAAACAAAACAACAACAACAAAAAAAAATTTACTGCCGACGTAAAAATAAAATTTAAAAAAAAAAAAAAGTAAAATAACTGTTCACGTAAAAGACTAAAATGAATTACAACCAAAGACATTATCATCTATCTGTCATTCAAGTCTAAGGTTTCCGGCCCTTTAATTTACATCAGACAAAAAAATATGAGTAGGTGGCTGGATAGACTACTTCATTGTCGTGAACGCATTGGTTTTTCCAATACCAGATACCACCAATCGCTTATGTGAAGAGATGGTTCTAGTTGTCCTTCCCAAAAGGGTGAGTGAAAGTCTCTGTGAGGTTCAACTTCAGCCAGTCTCCCATTGTTGCATCTTCAAAAAAGGTCCTCTGAGAATCATTAGGGACCAGTTGGTTTCAGATCTGTCGAGGCCAAGGTCAGTCTCGAAAGGAGTGGAGTGTAGACTCAATGTCCTTATGGAAAAGTGGACAAGTAGGGGATGCAACAATGTGACGTCTACAAAGGGACTCCAGCACCATAAGGGAGTCATGGAATAGTTGTCAAAGAAGAAAATTGCCTCTTAAGGGTCCTTTGAGGCACCAAACTAGGCTTCAAATGTCGCCATCCGATAGCGCATAATTACAGTCGCACAAGGTCTTGTAGCAAGATTCAATAGTGTACTTGCCATTCCTCTAGGCGGCCCGGTGCAACGTTCTATGATTATCACCCGCATTGTCTCATATGTTTTTCCATGCGACACATATGTCTTTCCGAATCCTTGAGGATGAAGTTTTCACCTCGGCGTTTCGGTCCTCATATTTGTCTCTCAAGACTCTGGCCCACAATGCTTGGGAGTTTTCCATGAGGTTCCAAGCAAGTTTGCCCAAAAGAGTCATATTCATTTTTCTTGTCAACAAACGACTCTAACAAGGTCGGTTTTGCAATTCACTGGCCAAGTTTGAAACAACTTGGGTTGGGTCGATTGATTATGCAAGAACCGACTTCCTGTAAAGTCGGTTTTCGGAATGCTTTTTTACCTAACTCTTGTTTTGAAATGATTTCAAAGCTTGTGTTTAGTATATGATTCTTATGTACTTTCTATGTGAGTCTGTGTCTTGTGTTTCAGTTTGATAGTAGGTATTTGCATTGGTCGGGTGATTTGGTTTTGTTGTGTTTCAGTTTAATAAGATTTATGTGGCTTACTAGGCTTGTATGAGTGAGTGAACCTGAAAGGATAGTTATCTTATCTTTAGTCTTATGCTTTATGATAAAAACATATGATTTGCACGATAGTTTAAATCTGTATTGTTATTGCGGATCGATCAAGAATTGATTGTGATTGTGAGTAAAGATAAGCAATCAACAAGTAAACAAACACAGAAACAAGAAAACACAGATTTAACGTGGTTTCCGGCAATATGCCGACTACTCCACGGACAAACGAGGATATTTTATTATCACGAGAAAGTTACATCAAGTTACAATTAATACATATGGTATTTATAGCCTTGGGAATCCAACTCTAACCGACTAAACAGCCAAACCAGAAAATGACTGAAATACCCAGAAGTAACTTAGCCAAAACTCGGAAAACCATGCAGAAGACATGTTCCCTAAGTCTGCTGAGAATCAGCTGACTCAAAACTTCAGCAGCCTTAACATCAGCAGGTTGATCAACCTACCGATCTTGCCTCAGTTGAACACCAGACTTCAGCAGATGCTTCATACACTGCTGACCAGAACATGTTTCCATACCAGACTCAGTAGCATAGTTTAAGTCACCATTACAAATCTTCACCTTGACTTCAACTTCATGCAAACTGACCAGATGCACAACCAAGTGCCAGAAATCCTTTTGTCTTCAGATTTGAATATCTCAGCAGACCCCCACCTGCATCTGAGTATTCCCAGATTCACATTAACAGCTTTGGATATTTAGCAAGTCCAGACATAACTGACGCTTGCCAATTGGAACTGGTTTAATGAACATATCAGCATGATTAACATCAGTGTTGATCTTCTCCACTTTGACCCTCCTCTCATTCCTTAAAAAAAGATACCTAACATCAATGTGCTTGGTTCTCTAATGATGAACATGATCCTTAGCCAAACATATTGCACTAAGACTGTCACAATACAACCTGGCTTGATCTTGATGCAGACTCAGATCATTGACTAGCCCTTTTAACCAAATTGCCTCTTTTGCTGCTTCTGTCAGTGCCATGTATCCTGCTTCAGTAGTAGATAATGTCATTGTACCCTGTAAAGTTGCCTTCCAACTTACCACAGAACCACCCAAAGTAAACACATACCTAGTCATAGATCTCCTACTGTCCATATCAGTAGCATAATCAGAATCACAATACCTTGTGGCAAAACATTGAGTACCACCTCCATAAATGAGTCCAATATCAAATGTACCCCTAAAGTACCTAAATATCCTTTTCACTGCTTTCCAGTGTTCCTATCCAGGTTGAGCAATAAACCTGCTGACAACACTGACTGCTAAGCCAAATCAGGCCTAGTACAGACCATGGCATACATTAAACTATCCACTGCACTAGCATATTGAACTCTTGACATGTATTATTCCTCTTCAGTTGAATGTGGAGCAAACACAACAGACAAATGCAGATTTGGCGCCATTGGAGTATCTATAGGTTTGGCTGCTGACATGCCAAACTTGGATAATACCTTTTCAATATACCCATGTTGAGACAAGAACAACTTCCCATTCTTCCTATCTCTATAGATCTCCATCCCTAAAATTTTCTTTGCATTCCCCAAATCCTTCATCTCAAACTCAGCCTTGAGCAGATCCTTCAGATCTTGAATATCGTACTTGTTCACAGCAGCTATCAACATATCATCCACATATAAAACTAGAGAGAAGACTGAACCATCCTTCAACTTGTTGTGATATACACAACAATCATATGGACTCCTGCTATAACCCTGCTGAATCATATAACTGTCAAACTTCTTATACCACTGCCTTAGGGCCTGCTTGAGTCCATACAAGGACTTATTCAACTTGCAAACATATCCTTCCTTGCCAGGAACTTGGAAACCCTCTGGCTAAGTCATATAAATTTCATTATCTACATCTCCATGTAGAAAATATGTCTTCACATCCAATTGCTCAAGTTCAAGATTCTGATGTGCCACTATTACTAACAGCACCCTGATGGAAGTATGTCTACGATTGGAGAAAATATCTCTTCATAGTCTACCACCTCTTTCTGACTGAACCCTCTTGCAACCAAACGTGCCTTATACCTGATGCCCTCAGTATATGTCATTCCTTCCTTTTTCTTGAAGATCCATTTGCAGCTGACGACCATCCTATCCTGTGGTTGTTTGACAAGATCCCAAGTCTTATTCTTCTGAAGTTACTCCATTTATTCTCCCATAGTAGCAAGCCAATGAGATGCCTCAGAACATGTCACAGCTTCCCTGTAAGTTTTTGGTTCAAAATCATCCACTTCTTCAGCTACCTATAGTGCATATCCAATCATATCCTCCTCAAACCCATATCTTCTTGGAGGTATGATATTGGTCCTCCTAGTTTTGCTGAGAACTATACCCTGCTGACCAACATCAGCTGTTTGAGCATCTGCTGACCCTTGTTCAGCAGATCGGTTTGGATCCGTTCTGGATCTGCTGACTGCTGACTATCCCCTGCTGAGTCTTTTAATTCAGTAGACTCTACTTGAAGCTCCACTTGTTTGTCAACCTTCTCAGTCTCAGATCCAATTTTAGATTCAGACGTGGCACTCACAGATGAGTTAAGCATAGAGTTTTCATCAAAGACTATACACTACTATTGAGTATAACCTTATTTTCAGCTGATGACCCTCCATATCCAACAAACACACCCTTCTTGGCCTTAGGTTCCAGTTTACCCTCACTGATATAATAGTAGACAGTGCTTCCAAAAACCCTTAGTCCAGAGTAGTCTGCTGATTTTCCTGACCAAACTTCAAGTGGTGTTTTAAGTTTGATCCCAATGTGAGGCCCCCTATTGATTAAGTAGCATGATGTGTTAACAACCTCTACCAAAAATCTTCTTGCCAGACCAAAATTAGAGGGCATGCATCTTGCCCTCTCCAGAAGAGTTAGATTTTTTCTTTTTGCAACACCATTTTGCTTTGGTGTGTCTCTGACAGTATGGTGCCTAGCAATGCCTTCATTCTTGCAGAATTCATCAAACTCAGACCAACAGAATTCCAGTCCATTGTCAGTTCTAAGTCTCTGATCTTCTTCTCTGTCTGATTTTCAACCAAGGCCTTCCACTGCTTGAAGTGTTTGAATGCCTCACTCTTGTGTTTCATCATAATTACCCAAACCATCCTTGAGTAATCATTTATAAAAGACTCAAAATACCTATGACCACCCAATGACTCCACCCTTGAAGGTCCCCAACAATCAGAATGGACATATCCCTTTTGTGATGTGAATTACTTTTGGGAACTTGCTCCTATGTAGCTTCCCAAACACACAGTGTTCACAAAAAAACCAGCTCATTGACCTTATGTCCCCAAAGTAGATCAGATTTAGACATAATTTGCATCCCTCTTTCACCCATATGACCCAATCTCATATGCCACAACTTGGTCAGCTGTGACTGGTGAACCTCTGATGATGAAACAACATCAGAACATGATACAGTAGACCCTTGTACTATGTACAATATCCCCTGCCTGATACCTTTCAGAATCATACTTGATACCTTATAGACATTCACCACTCCACCTTCACCCCTGAACTTGAACCCCTTGCTGTCTAGTAGACTAAGTGATATCAAATTCTTGGTCATCTGTGGAACATGCCTAACCTCATTCAGTGTGCAGAATTTACCATCATGTGTCCTCAATTGAATAGATCCAATCCCAACTATTTTTGCAGACCTTGCTATTAGCCATTGCAATATGGCCTCCATCCACCCGCTGATAAATTGAAAACCACTCCCTGTTTGGACACACATGATAAGATGCCCCGGTGTCCAGAATCCACACATCTCTGTGCCCTGCTGACTCTGAAACTGCTAAGGCCGGATCTTCTTCAGAGTTGGTGTCTTGTTCTGCCAAAGCAACTGTACCATTTTGAGTACCCTGCTGCTTCTTCTTTTTTGGACATTCTTTTTTCCAATGTCCCTGCTCCTTGCAGTAGTTACAGACATCCTTAGCTTTAGGACCCTTGGATTTCTTCTTGAATTTCTTTATTGCCTGGCCCCCTGCTGACTCCACTGGCCACCATTCCAGCAGACTGACTGTCTGTCCCAGAACCAGATGCCTTATGGCGTAACTCTCGAGCATGGAGTGATGACCTTACATCCTTCAGTGATACTGAGTCCTTCCCAACAATAAATGACGTCCTGCACAAAGTTCTCATATGATGCAGGCAATGACACAAGTAGAATCAATGCAACATCCTTATCTTCAATCTTCATATCAATATTCATTAAATCAAGCAATATTGTGTTCAACTGGTCTAGATGATCCCTCAGCCGAGTGCCCTCATGCATCCTTAAGCTGAATAGACGTTGTTTCAACAACAACTTGTTGGTTAGAGACTTAGTCATATACATGCTCTCAAGTTTGGACCACAGCTTCTCAGCAGTGTCCTGTTCAGCAACCTCTGTGATAATATCATCTGACAAGCACAACATAATTGTTGAATGTGCTTTCTTCTCCAGACTGGCTCTCTTAGCAGTGCTTCCTTCTGTTGATCCATGTTGCTTCAACAAAGCATGCAACTTGATCTGCCACAGAATAAAACTGTTTCTTCCTGTAAACTTGTCAATCTTAACGTTTACAACAGACATCTTTCTCACCAGAAAATCTTGTGTAGATCCCAAATCCTAGCGTCAATTATGACCTTGGTGCCAATCTACCTTGCTTAAAATAGATAAACAGATTTCTTGATGAATTTGGATGCTCCGATACTAGTTTGTTATTACATATCGATCAAGAAGTGACGGTGATTATGGGTAAAGATAAGCAATCAACAAGTAAACAAACACAGAAACAAGAAGAACATAGATTTAACGTGGTTTCCGGCAATGTGCCGACTACTCTACGGACAAACGAGGATATTTTATTATCACGGGAAAGTTACTTCAAGTTACAATTAATATAGATGGTATTTATAGCCTTGGGAATCCAACCCTAACCGACTAAGCAGCCAAACCAATAAATGGCTGAAATACCCCAGAAGTAACTTAGCCAAAACTCAGAAAACCATGCAGCAGACGTGTTCCCGAAGTCTGCTGAGAATCAACAGACTCAACTCGATCATCTTAACATCAGCAGGTTGATCAACCTTGCTGATCTTGCCCCAGCTGAACACCAGACTTCAGTAGATGCTTCATACATTGCGACTAGAACATGTTTCAATACTAGACTCAGTAGCACAGAGTCACCATTACACGTATAAATTTGTGTTTGCCTATCCTTGTTTTTTTTGTTAGTCTGGATCTTAACCAGTCAGCATAATAACTTGAATTTAACATGTGTTAGCATCTTTGTGTATATATGAATAAGCCATGGCCCCAAACTAAGTCTAACACCGACGAGGAGCTTTCAAAACAACATAGAGCAATGACCGCTTCTTATAGAAGGGATAAAGCGGAGAAACATATGAAATAAAAATGGCGTGAACACGAGGAGATGAAGATGTTACGATTTTCTCTTAGGTGTGGATGATGAGAATCGTTTAACTTCGAATTGTATTAAAAAGGGAATGACCACTTAGCGCATCATCGAGTGAAGAATGAGGTAAAACATCACTCATCTGTTACAATATACCTACTAATCTTACTATATATGTTACTTTTTATTGTTTACGTCATTAGCGTTTACCATTTTTACTTCGAATAGGACCGTGGTCCACTGGGGTGTACGTAATACACAAGAAAAATGTGGAGTTGCAATTTGAAAAGAGAGGTAAAGGCCACTTAGAATATCATAAACAATCGGTTTCATATCGCATTTTTAGTGGTTCTATAGGACGGTGAATAGGGTGCTTGTGTCAGATTTTGTCGAGCGTTGGCATCCTGAAACAATCTAATCCCACATGCCTTATAGTAAGTGACAATAACGTCAGACGATGTAGAGCAATTGTTGGAAATTCCTATCATTGGAAAGCCGATGTGAATGATGTTGGTCCGATGCATGAATGGATATTATGGCCTCTTGGAATACCTGCCAGAATAATGTTACAAAGCTGGCTAAATGCAAATGAAATTCTCTAAGGACTTCATGGATTATTAAACACATGTTGAGGGAATAAAACACTCATTGTAATGCACAGCCAGAGCAAATTGCGAGAGGAAATGATCAATCAAAGTTGGATCATAAACAAAAATAAAAGAAAGTCCGTGGTGAGAAATGCTGCAGATGTAAAATGGAAGACTAATCATCTTGTCCAACTTTACCGGATCGCATAAAAACAAGAAAAGAAAAGTTGAGACAAATTTTATTGATAAAAAGAATGTCAATGATGACGTGGATATTAATACGTCACTGATGTCATATCAGGATGTTGCGTATTTTTTTTTTTTTTTATATTGCTTGATGGCTTCGGATTATTATGGTTTTTTTTTTTTTTTGGGGCATTTTCAATAATGAAACTTGCAGTCACCTCAAGAATACTTCAATGAAGTGGGAATGACCCCCAATGATTGATCCTTTTCTTCTCAATATTGGATCGAGAGATTATAAGAGTTGATATATGATCGAAATTCGAAACAAGTTCTATAAGTTAATATATGACGATAAGAAACATTAATACCATTGACGTTTCTTTCCGTGAGAAAACAATCGTGAAGCTATGTAAGTGAATTCGTGATACAATGACGTAATCGTAATGCTCGAAAGTAAAAACGTAACGCCAATAGACCACCGGAGAAAATACAAACGTTGCTGTGGACATTATTAAGCCTAAAATAACTAGCAAAACCCTTGGCCATACTAATCAAGAAAGTTATATCTTCCACTAAGGCAAAAAGATTTACAATTGAATATTCCCAGACAAAAAAAGTCAAAATATACACTACTACTTCAAAAAAAAAAAAAATGTTCAACTTGTCTGGGCAAGAAGGAAAACAGAACAAAAAAAAAACATACATTCACAGAACTTTCATAGTTTGTTTGCCATTTTCTTCGGCCTTCTGTCGTGTGTGTGCGTGCACGTGTGTGTGTAAAAAAAGTAGTAATCTTCCCTGCATTTAGACTTCAAAATTGATTTTTTCATTAGCTCATAATAGACTCAACCGAAACCGATTTGGAAGCATCCAGGTGATTTAACCGGCAAGTTCCTAGGAGAAACTCTGGTAGCTCTTCCTGGGTACTACCCTGTAAAATGCATGTTCATATAGGTTAACGATCACCGTTTAGCGTTTATGAAACACGATAAATCTATGAAATAGAGATCTAAAACCCTTAATCAAATCTAAAAAAAAAAAATCAATGTAATTCATTAAATACTGATTCTGTATTCATATTCAGAATGAAATAATGTAAAATAGAAAGAAAAAAATTGAGTCAGTAAGATAGAGAATCTAACCACTATTATAAAAGCACATTATTTCTTCATTTTAATTTTGATTTTTTGTCCAGGAATTAATTGTAGTTACCTGTATCAAGAAGGCCATTTCTATAACAAGATTGTTCAAGTAGCCAAGAACTAAGTTCACAACACCCCTTGCAACTGTTGATGATCCAACATCAATGTCAAGCTGAAATTATTTAACAAACAAATCAGTACTTTAATTAATGTTAACAATCTCAGAAACTGCACATTAATGATAAATAAATAAAACATAAATGTAAAATAAAACTGTGATAAATAAATAAATAAAACATATACCTCCAAGTAGTTCTTTCCTTGGAAGTAATTTACTTCAAGTGCTTGACCTACCAAACATGCTTTCTTTCCTACACTCTGCTTTACAATCCATGATCCCTGTAAAAAAAAAAAAATCATAAGAAAAAAGTGTTTTAAACACCATAATCGGGGCCGCCTGTGTGTGTATTTTTAATGTTTTCAGTGCTACTATATATACCTTAGAAATGTATGGGATGAGCTTAAACCGCGAATTCCTAAAGGCATCGTCTCCTTTAACAAAGCGGTCTAGCAAAGGCGTTTCCTCCAATGGCGTATTCATCATGTAGTACAGAGCTAAGTTATATGCAGTTGTTCCCGGAACCTGATCATAAAATACGCGTGTTGTCATTTATCGTGTATTGCAGTTAGGTAAAAAAAATCAATAATGATGAGGGCACCTGGATGTTAATGACGAAAAAGAATTCCGGTCCTCCTTGAGCTGCATATTTCTACAAAAACCACATGAAACTGTATGATAGAGAATCTGTAAACTCGTCATTAAATCTTCTAAATTATACTGGATTACATATTTAGTTAAAAAAATAGATACCTGAACAATGCTTCCGGGCCGACCTGCAAGGTCGTCTTCGCGTTTATCAGATGTAATCCAGTCTGCAGCCACCATTTGCATCAAAGTACTTTTTGCCTTGACCTGCAAGAAAAAGACAGAAATCTCATCTATCTGTCTCGAAAATGATATATTCATCATCTACACACCGCACTTTTTGGGCATGAAGAAATGGAAATTACCTTTAGATTATCTTCCAAATAAGTACTGCCACGAATCAGAAACGACGAGGGATCACCCGCTGCCCAAGTGCAAGGCATACTAAAACTCGGGTCCTTCGGAAGGGTAGCTCCATAATGCTGGTTTGAAGATATGCCATCATCCCAAGTTACTTCTTGTAAGTCCACATACCCTTTTTTGTGAACTGTAATTTAAGATATCGCGAAGATTATACGAGTACGAAATATTCATAGGATTTAATTAAGTAGCTGCATTCCATAAAAAAAAAAAAACCGCGGGACTAACCTGCCAGATCATGCAATCTTTTCACAAAATTAGCTGCTGATGATAATTTTGGCTGATGTGATGATTCAATGTAATCCAACTCCGGGCTCGTGTTTAATGACCATCCACGCTCGGAATAATCATCATCCGACGGTTCAGGGACATCGAAGAACTCATCAGGAGCGTCGTTTAGTCCCAAAAGACTCGAACTTGCAGAAGGCGGTCTCTGATCTGATTCGTTGTTATTGATTTGTACTCTGATATCTTCGATTTCACCACTTATTTCTCTTGTCAACTCACCAGTTAAGAATTCAGACGCATATTTTCCGCCCTTTGCACGAAGTAATTCTCTCAATGCTACATCAAATAAAAAACATCATCACAAGATTTTAAACAAAAAATCGTTTGCGTTTATTAACGGTGTTAAGTTAATTACCTGCAATTCTGCCAACCAAGTGGATAGTTAAGCGCCTTGACGACGATTTTTGAATGTAAGATTTCCAGAATTTCCAATCAATAGCCATCATATGCTTTACAATAGATTCTCTCCCTTGGTTAACCGGGGATACCACGTACCCGCCACCTGCAGGATTTGAGAAAAATACTGCAATTTAAACCGGATCCTGTATACGTAGGATATTTCCATAAACCGGGTGCCCTTTTGATTATACTATGTGATAATGCTTTATAACGATGGACACGAATCAAGTTTAACGCTCTTAAAACTTAGTCTAAGATTACATTACTTTTAAGGTTGGCGCGGACATATCCAGATTGTGGAGGACATTTGCTATGAACCACAGAATGATACAAAATCACTGTCCAAAAAAGGAAAGCTTATTAGTCCATGAAACCGAAAAAAACATAACATTGGCTGTGTTTTTTAGCTGTATTTGATCAGTACCGTAAGTCCCGTCATCTTCTCTTCTCCAATAACGACGAAGAAGTAGGTCTCTACGTTTCATTCCCCTAAACAGCACGATTATTAATCAAGAAACCAATCTAATATATGAAAAAAATTGAAACGTTCTGAAGCTCGTTCGTATTCTAACCAGGGTAACCAATGGCTGTAAAGCTGTAAGTGAATAATATCAGTGTGGCCATCAAGGTGCTCAACTACACTGCCTCTATGAAAACAAAAATCCCATCTATATACAAATGCAGTATATATAGTCAGTCCAACATACAGACATGTCAAATGACGATATTACCCATGCCACACGATGAAGAAACGAGAAGACAAGAAGTAAGTATGTGTCCATTCCATTCTTACTCTGATCTTGATGGGCCAAGAGACATAAGTAGTCGAAAAACGGCTTCTGAAGATCCATCAACCACTCCAACTGCCATTATTGCTGGATGATCATCCCAAGACTGGAAATAAAAATTTCTTATCAATACAAAACGTAACACACTAGAATACGTAACGGTGGTTATTACTATTAGGCTAAAACGAGTAACTAACCCTCCCTCCAGAATCCTGTTCTTTCGCTTCCTTAAACAGCCTTAAACCTGTTAATTAGGCACAGAAACAGGGAAAAACATATGTTGGGACATATTTCAAGAAAGCAAAACATAAAATAAAACCGATCCCACAATACCGTTATGGCATCCGAATATTTTCCAGGGGGAAGGTGCAATAACATCAGATGTCATGGCATCTAAGCGCATTGATTCTGATCCCGTGTCTGAAACATTTTTTGCTCTTCTTCTTGACATACACAATCTGCAGAAATAACAGAGTTGGATAAATAAGGACTAACATTAGGACTTTTGACAATACAACGAACGGGCACTACCTTCGGATCGAAGGTACACGAAAGTCCGTTAAAGAGCTAAGTGCAGCACTTTGTAAAGAACGGATCCATTTAGCAGCTTCCTCCGAACTGGTTGCTCCCAACTGCAAAAATAAAACGAATCGATCTTAAACCGCTCTTCATAACATAAAGTTTAAGCATAGAATGGAAAGATTAGGACACCTTCAGTTGATCCTTATGATCAGAAGTGTTGTACAAGGTGAAAATAAAGAACACCTGCAACTCAAAAGAAGAATGACAAATAAGAAAGGGAAAAAAAAAAAAAAAAACCCCGGATATTATGGCTTCTAATCTTGAAGATTTTAGAGAGAATACTCTTCTATGATGGCTTTCTCTTCCGTTATCCATAACGCGAATGCACGAGTCTACTATTGCACTCCTTAACGGCTCCTAGAAAACATAACGAATTCGCGGTAATCAAAATGAATGTTAAGGTTGAAAGTTAAAGAAAAAAAAATTGGAAATTAAAAACAACAATGAAGCCTAGAAACTATAGAGAGATTTCTTGAAAAGGATCAAATATTTCCATATTTAACTGACAACATAAAATCTAAGATTCATTGTCAATCATGAGATAGAATAATTGCAATACATCAAATCATAAAAAAGACCCTGCCCATAATTACTATGAATAAAAACAATGCATTCCTTAAATTCAAATCATGCATTATCCAATTTAAACAAACAAAAAAAAGAAGCAAAAAATCCCAAAATAAAAATGAAAATATGACCCTAAAAAGTTAATGATTCACCTCTTGCATGGTGGTTGGTATGGATTTGAAGCTCTTGAGGCAGTTGTTTTCAAGAATGAAGTATCTTTTACGTGAATATTGAAGACCAAATCTATTGAAACGAATGAGAGAAAGCCATCCCTCCATTTTGCCTCCACTTTCAGGGATTCCCATTTCCAAGAAGAAGAAGAAAAAAAAGCGAGATCAAGATCCCACCTTTAGAAAATCTTTCTCAAAAGTGAACTCTCTGTTTCTCTTATTAGATAATGTCAAATCATCATTGAGAAACCCGTCAGAAATAAAATATATTCCACTTTGTTCCTTAAAAAAATTCGTGAATATAATTTCAAGATTATGATGATGATGATGAAACAAATTGGAGAAAAAGGGGAAGGCAATTAGAGAGATGACCCTCTGATTCCAGGAAACGGAATCAGAGAATCAAAATCGTGGAGAATGACAGTCCTTTTTCTTATTATTTTCTGGCAAATTGTCTGATGAATGTTTGAAGGTGAGTTTTTTTCGTTTTTTTCCTTCTTGCCTCCGTTCTTATTTTGTATACTTCTTGTTTTGTTCTCCCCTCTCCTCTTTTGCTTCTAAAAAATAACTGTTTTTGTCTTACGTGGCCTTTGACCGTTATGTCCTTGCCAATTGTCCATCACACCGGATCTGTTTTTTTTTTTAATTTTATATATTGCCGGATTTGTTCTTTTAAGATTGATGTTGTCTCTGCCAAAAAAAAAAAAAAAAAAATTGAAATTGTCTCTCAAAAAAAAAAAAAAAAAATATTGTACCCTAAAAAAATGATATTGTTTCTTTTATCATTTAATTTAATCATTTAAAATGAAAATGGATGATATATATTTTTAAATCTGCTTACCTATCTGAACCAATGATAGTCCATCCTTTTGATTTGACGTAGATAACATAATTAATGTACAAGTAGTGATAGAGGTTGATTTCTTTGTGAAGGAAAGACAGTTATTATTTTATAACTTTAGATAGACTTGCATTGCATGCGACAATTTTACTATGTATAAATTAATTATGTTATGATGTAGTGGTCTTCGACGTAATCGAAAGAAATTAACGTTTCTTTTCGTATGACGAATCATCGAGTGTAAATCCCCGTCAATTTAACCTAGAGACAATATTTACGATCTAAAAAACCTTAAATAAAGTATGAAACGAAGGAGAAATTGGTGGTGTTTATAGATTGAGCCTGAGAATGTCCGCTTTCAAGTTGCCTACGTATCATTAGATTATTTAGGAATCAAGTCTCCCGTAGTTGTAAGGAACGTTTATATAGGGAGCATTTGTGCCATAGGTTATTGTTGTGTCGTGTCTTTCAAGGACTCCCACTTGTAACCGTTGTGGATGTATTCGCGATTATCTCCGTGATTTTAGGAGAAAATTACGACAGTTTAAGTGACATGATCAGAGTCTTTATGATGGAGGATTCTTTCCATAGTTATCACTAATACTATCTTCGTGAGATAAACCGTGGCTAGCTCTATCCGACATGCAGAGAGCTCCAGACGACGCCGTGGTCCGAGCTGTGTCGCCCTAACTTCGTTATGCCCTGACCGACGTGCGGTAGGCTCGGAGGCGTGTGAAGCAGCTTATACCGACCTCCCTCTTGGGGACAAAGGTTTATCCTTGAGCCTTAACTAGGGCTCCTAGCCTTTAATTGCTCTGCCTCTTTTTCCTCATTTATTACTTTTCCATTTACGGGATGACACGTGGCCGAGACTGAACTGACCTCCGTCATAAGCCACTCAGAGCTGATCATAGTAGCCCGATCTGATCAGCTTTGAATTCCGTTGTTGAAGCTCGGTCTCTGTCATTAAGACTTTGGAGCCCTTTAACTGCTTGCCCTGCTAGGTGGCAGTGTCTTGTTATGACGCCGTTATGACTTTTCCGGGAACCGAGGCGTTTCCCGCCCACGTCTACTGTAGGGGACGGTTTACGAGACCGTGTTGGGGTTTATAACCCACGTCACATCAATCCTTTCCTCTTTTACACACCCCATCTGCAATTTAAAGTCGGAGGACCCGTATCATTTTGCCCATCCCTCTTCTATTTTACAAGTAAGCTCTGCATCTCTGCTTTTATTTGTGCGTAAGTATTTCCTTTCTACCTTCGTATTTATTGATGAGAGCCTCAACCCCGTCAAGTTCTTCCGTAGAAGAGTTATTTTCATCTGAATCTGAACCTGAGGCTAGAGGTCTAGAGCTGATTTAAACCTTGCCTCTCCTTCCCGTCCTTCCTATGAAACATTTGACCCGGCCTTTAGGTTTAAGATCTGGGAAGAAACCCGAAAAATCATAAAGAGTTACGGAATGGAGTCTGTTCTATCAGATAGTAGCATAGACTACATTTGCCAGGAGTATAGGATATATAGGGTCGCATTGGCTTCTGCACTTCCTAACGATCCCCGACCTTACACTTACCGGCCTTCGGAAGGGTTTTGCGCAATTTACGAAGGTCAACTAAAGGGAGGATTAAGATTACCCTGGTGTCCCGCCTTTTTGGGGGTGTTGAGGCACTATGGCATAGTTGCCCAGGTTGATCCTAACGGGGTTAGGAGTATCATATGGTTTTCCATCTTGAGCCGGATGGTCGGGGTTTGTTTCTCTGTGAACCTTTTCAGAGGATATCCAGTATCTAAATCTGAACTTGTGTTAGCAACTTTGGGAGGTTTGGAGAAGGAGTATGAAGCTGTGATTGTGAATATTACTGCTTGAGTTGGGTCAGATTGATTAAGGGACATAGCCGAATCATGATCAAAATAGCTAGTTTCACCCCAAGGAATGACAAAACCGGGAGTGTGCATTAAACGAACGAACTCTTGCATTCAATTCCACGGGAACGACTCCTAATCCCGGTGTTAGGTTCTGAACAACTCTTCCCCAACACCTTAAGCCTAGTCAACTAACCTTCCCTAAGAGAGGTTTATTCACAAGACAATCATGCACGAGAGCCGTTTAAACGTTAAAAACGAGTAACCTCGCACTACAATACGATCCTAGAACCTTTTTCCCACATCCCTCTCTCTACGAACAACTCTCGAGAGTAATGTGTGTGATTTTGACCTAGGTGATCAATCTAGCCCAAATCCGTTATAACAAGTTCTAAGACATGAAATATGCAAGATATAATGATAAAAAGCACTACCCACTCCCAATTTCTTCACTCAAGGGGTGATTTCACCAAATTTCACATGATTCGACTATGAAAAGAGATTAGCTACTCATTATACTAATTAAAACATGCACAAAACAAGAAATAATAGCCATAACAAGTAGAAGAGAAGAGAAATATACCATTAAATTGCGAAATTCGAGTTTGAGCTAGAAAGTACAAAATACGAGAATCACCAAAAAGTAGGAGACTTGTTGTTTGGAATGAAAATCTAATCTAAGAAATGAAAAGATTAAGCTAAGATATGTTTGATCTACATAAATTTATCATGTTCTAAGCTATTACAAAATTCGAGCTATGAAGGGGGTAGAGTTGGGCTAAGAAGATGAATAATAATCCCAAAATGGGCTAAGGGGGGTATTTATAGGTGGAGGGAAAATCCTGCAGATTTTGGTTCGAACGCTGGTTCCAGATGAGTGGAACGTGCGTTCTGCTTGAAATTCTGGGCAGCTTAGGGCTTTTGTCTTGCAGAACGCTGGTTTGAAGGCAGGGAACGTGCGTTCGAGAGGCCTGGAACGCTGGTTTGAAGGTAGGGAATGTGCGTTCAAGAGGCCTGGAACGCACGTTTGAGGTAGTTGCTGAACCAGCGTTTGAAGGGGCTGAACTCTGTTTGACTCTGGCAACTATGGAACGCTGGTTTGGGCTTGGAACGCCAGTTTGAGGATCTGGAACGCTGGTTTGAGAGTTCCAAACGTGCGTTTGGACCCTGTGCCACCAATTCTTCACTTTTTTTCTCCCTTTTCCACCTCTTTTCTCACCTCGGTCATGTTTCTCATTGTAAACCATTGCCTTTCGGGTCATCGAGACACCAATACCCTACATCATCACAATAACCAAAAACAACCAAAACATTCCAAAGGGTAAACGTGCTCGGGAATGGGGTCAATATCATCAAAAAGGGGTGGTAAACTATCAAAAATGACGGAATTACCCCCCGTGCTAGGAACTCACAATATTACCCCGAAAGTGGTCTAAATCATCCAAAAATGTGCTGAAAATGTGGTAAACGGAGGCCAAACAATGTAGCGGAGTCACGTAAAGTTGACTCCTATCAACTGTCATGGCAGGAGGTGCAATCCCAACTTATCACACATGAAAGGTTGATTGCCAGATTCAACCCAACTCAGCTATCCGATGTGTCTTAACCTACTGCTCACTTGGCCTCTAAGTCCTCACCTAGGACATATAAGAGGAACCAGAATCAAGGCAACTTTAACTCTAATAGAGGAAGAGGACAATCAAGAGGTGGAAGGTCTAAGGGTAAGAGGTGGAAGAGGATCCAGTGGAAATGGCCGGGGCACTAGCACACAATGCCAACTCTGTGGCAAGATTGGGCACACTGCAAACATATGCTGGTGCAGGTATAAAGAAGATTTCAACAATAACACACAAAGAACCTCACAGCAGGGACATCAGCAGCCTTCAAACCAGATACCCCAAGCAAGTCTCTGCTTACCTGGCCACTCCACAATCTGTAGGAGATCAATCATGGTATATAGATAGTGGTGCATCCAACCATGTCACATCTGACCTCAATTACCTTCACTTGAGCTCTAGTTATGCTGGTAATGACACCTTAACTGTTGGTAGTGGTGAAAAACTGAGAATAGCACACATTGGTAGTAGTATTTCACACACACCATACACTGATCTTGTACTAAATTCACTACTCCATGTTCCACACATCACCAAGAATCTGCTAAGTATATCTAAACTTGCTTGTGATAACCCTGTTTATGTTGAATTTGACTCTCCCAAATGTTTTATGAAGGATCTGAATACAGGGAAGACACTTCTAGTAGGGGTACTTGCTAATGGTCTCTACAAGCTGCCTGCCTTGTTTTGGGAAGAGCTCCACTCAATCCAAACCATCCTACACATCTCAGCTGCCTACTCCATCAACTCTTATTAGTCATAGTAGTCCTAAAGTTGATGCCACTGTTTGGCACAATAGGTTAGGTCATCCATCTAAGAAGGTCTTAGACCAAGTCTTGTCTACTTGTAATGTCACTGCTTTTAATGAAATGAAATTCTGTGAAGCCTGACAATTTGGCAAAGGCCATGCTTTACCTTATGCTTCTTCTAATTCTCATGCTTCCTCTGTATTGGACTTGATCCATTTTGACATATGGGGACTAGCCCCCCTAAAATCAACAAATGGTTTTTCTTTTTACATACACCTCATAGATGACTTTTCCAGGTACATGGATTTACCCTCTTAGGCACAAATCTGATGCCTTAACAGCCTTTAAAGAATTCAAAAACCTTGTTGAAAATCAGTTCCAAACACCCATTAAATGCCTTCAAACAGATTTTGGGGGGGGGGGGGGGGGGGTGAATACAAAAGCTTAGTACCCATCCTTAAAGAGTGTGGCATCACCTTCAGACATCCTTGTCCATATCTTCTTGCCCAAAATGGAAGAAGTGAGAGCAAACATAGACACATAGTTGAACTTGCCCTTACCCTCCTAGCCCAAGCATCCATGCCCCCCAGATACTGGTGGGAAGCCTTTAAACATGATGTCACCCTTATAAATATCCTTCCCTCCTCTGTTCAAAACTTTCAAACCCCTTTTGAAACTCTTCATCATACCAAACCTGACTACACCATCCATAGGGTGTTTGGATGTGCCTGCTATCCCCATCTTAGACCCTATAACTCTCATAAGTTTCAATTCCACTCATCTAAGTGTGTCTACCTAGGGACCTCCACAGAACACAAGGGATACCTTTGTCTTGATACTTCTGGCAGGATATATATCACTAGAAATGTCACCTTTAATGAACTATCCTTTCCTTTTCAAGAAGGTTTCACTCAAGGTTCCCATAGGTCTATCCATACTGATCCATCCACCTTCAACTTCTTCCTTCCCCTTCAAGCCTCTCCAGTACCACATCTCAACAGCAGCAACACTCAGGAGATTTCAACATCTACATCAGCACCTACCCCCACTGGTGGCTCTTATCTCACATCCACTCCATCTTTAAGGAGGGATCACCACAAAACACCATCACCTTCACTCTCATCATCACCTTCACTATAACCTTCACTCTCACATACATCCTTACATACTATAACACCACACACACATACACCCTAATCTTAATCCTCACAAAGCACTTAAAAATCGCCAGTAATTGATAATCTTGAAGAGGAAGTGAATGTGATACCTACACCCATAGTCACTTCACAAGAATCTAGACACAACACTCAAACCACCAAAACTGCCACACACCCAATGCAAACCAGATCAAAAAGTGGGATCTTTAAACCTAAGACCTACACTACCACTGTTGAGCCACTCTCAGAATCTTATCCTATTGAACTTGTTAAAGTGTCAGAAGCATTGACTGTTCCTCAGTGGAAGCATGCTATGACTGAAGAGTACACTGCCCTTATGAAAAACAGCACTTGGGAACTTGTACCACCTGATTCAAAACAACAACTTGTTGGCAACAAATGGATATTCAAGCTGAAGTTGAATCCAGATGGGTCAGTCCTAAAGCACAAGGCAAGATTGGTAGCCAAGGGGTTTCTACAAGCATATGGAATAAATTTTACAGAGACGTTCAGCCCTGTAGCTAATGCATCAACTATCAGAGTCATCATTTCCATAGCAGTCACCCTAAACTGGAGCATCAACAATGCCTTTCTGAATGGACCACTTCAAGAGACAGTGTACATGCCTCAACCTGAGGGATTTATGGATCCAGTCAGGCCTACCCATGTATGTAAACTAAAGAAGGCTCTCTATGGGTTAAGGCAAGCTCCTAGAGCATGGATAGATGCTCTTAGAGTTCGGATGATCAACTGGGGATTCAATCAATCAAGATCAGACAATTCCTTATTTATTTTCAGGAAGGATCAGTCACTAATGTATGTCCTAGTGTATGTCGATGACATACTAGTGACAAGGAACTCCATTGGACTTATCCAAAAATTTATTCAAACCCTGAACTCCACCTTTGCTCGAAAGGATATTGGAAATTTATCTCACTTTCTTGGAATGGAAGCTCACAGGGACAGCTCTGGACTCTATCTTACACAGAAGCATTATGCAACTCAACTTCTCAAAAGGTTGAGCATGGAACATGTTAAAGCGTGCCCCACCCCAATGGTTGCAGGGAGACACTTAAGCCAAATCAAGGTACACCTATGTCTAATCCTAGTTTATACAAAAGTGCTATAGGAGGCTTGCAGTACTTAACACTCACAAGGCCAGATATCACCTATGCTGTAAACTCCCTCAGTCAGTTTATGCATACCCCCACTGATGTTCATTGGAATGCACTGAAGAGACTGTTGAGATTTGTTAAAGGCACCATAGGTCAGTGCCTGCATTTCAAACCTAGTTACACCCTGCATATCAGCAGTTACTCAGATGCAAATTGGGCCTGTGATGACATAGATAGAAATCCATTGGTGGCTATTGTGTGTACATAGGTGACTCACTTGTATTTTGGAGCTCAAAGAAGCAACATGTGGTATCTAGATCTAGTGCTGAATTTGAGTACAGATCATTGGAAAACCTGTCCTCAGAACTGCAGTGGACACAACACCTATTGAAAGAAATGCACTTAAAAATTCCCAGAACACCTTTGGCCTGGTGTGACAACATCAGTGTAACTTTCCTGGCACATAATCCAGTGTTTCATGCTAGGACAAATCATGTTGAGGTGGGTGTTCATTATGTAAGGGATTTGGTACAGAAGAAGATCATATCAGTTCAGTATGTTCCATCAGAAGACCAGATTGCAAATTGTCTCACCAAAGCCTTGCATCAGCTCAGTTCCAGCTATTCAAAGACAAACTCAATGTGGTACACCCCCATCCAGTTTGAGAGGGGGTGATGAGGAAAATAGATGATGAGTAGGGAACCTGCTGTGTGACAAGTGTCAAGTGTAATTCATCTCTCTGATGATGTGAAGAAGCCTATTGTCAATAAGCGTAAGGCCCGACCCACCAAGCTTAGGTCGTGCATTTCTCCTGGGACTCTATTGATTATTCTTGCAGGACGGTTCAAGGGGAAAAGAGTTGACTTACATCTTGGATGCTCCTTGTGACTGGACCATTCAAGATTAATGGTGTTCCATTGAGGAGGGTCAACCAGGCTTATGTGATTGCAACTTCAACTAAAGTGGACATTTCTGGTGTTTCTGTGGACAAATTTGTGACAAGTACTTTGCAAAGCAAGTTGAAAAGAAGAAGAAAAAGGCTGAAGGAGAGTTTTTTGAGGTAGATAAAGAGGAGAAGAACGTGCTTCCCCAAGATAAGAAGGATGACCAGAAAGTTGTGGATGCACAGCTGGTAAAAGGTTAAAAGCTATTGAGGGAGTTCCCGACCTAAAAGCTTATTTGGGTGCCATGAGCTTGTCTTTTAAGAAGAAGGATATCAAGATTTATAAGAGTTGATTTTGGTGTTTTTACCTCTTGTTGAACTTGTTTTTTAATCCAAGGGAACTTAATCGCAGTATTTGTGTTTTGAACTTTTTTTTTTGGGTTTTATATCTATTTCAACTTTGAATAGCTGGTTTTGTAGCTAGCCTATGGTGAACCTAGTTTTTCTTTTTGCAGCCATAATTGGTCTCTTCAGTATATCGTCGTGCAGCAGCCCTCTTGTGTTTACAAAAAAAAAAAGAGGGAAGATTTATGAAGATTTATTTTTTGCCTCGTAAGTAGCTCATATTCAGATAGTATAAAAGTAATCACTTGACAAGACTCTATTGTTGCTTCAACAAAGACTAGGCTATCGTCAGCAAACAAAAGGTGTGTCAACTCGAACTTGTTTTGTTTTCCAAATTGAACTCATCGGAGAGAAAGTGTAGCATTTTCCCGGTTGATCATTGCCGATAACCCTTCCACACAAAGATAAATAAAAAAAGGATAGAGGATCTCCTTGACAAATTCCTCGAGATGGCCGAATAATAGGAGAGGGGTTGCCGTTAACCAATACTTGGAAAGATGTGAAGAAATACAGTTTATAATCACAGATACCAATGAATCTGGGAAATTCATTTTCTCCATTACAATGCGAAGGAATCCCCATTCCACTCTATCGAATGCCTTCATCATATCAAGTTTTATGGCTACATGGTTATGACATCCTTTCTTTCCCAGTTTCATTGACTGAAAAGTCTCAAAAATAGCTATGACATTATCCGTTATAAGTCTGTTCTTGACTAAAGCTGATTGAGTAGAAGAAACAATCAAATCCATCACTCTTTTCAACCTAATAACCACTGTGTGGGGAGAGGATTTTGTAAACCGAGTACTAGAGTTAGAATACAAAACCGAAAATGTCGCAACGTTTGCATCACTTTTCGTATCTTGGTATATTCCACATTTTAATTTTTCTAATTTAATCAAACTCGTAAGATATCATATATCTAAGAGTTGACTTAAAGTTAGATAGATTTATCTCAACTTACTTGCTTAGGATAGAGACTTCGATAAGTTCTCTTACTTAAGCACTTGCCCTAATTTCCTTTTTAATCCTTCAAGCACTCGTAAATATTTCTCAATTTAATCTTCATAAGGCTTGAGAGAAATTACCAGAGCTATGTCTTCAATTTTTCTTTCGTGAAGAAAATCAAAGTTTATTAAATAGTTTATTTAATCTTTTGAATCATATTCAAAACATGAACCATTTAATTAATATTCAAGCAATGATTAAAGAATTAAGTCGATACTTAAATCTCATAATTTTGAAAACAATCTTTCCAAAATTCGTTGTGGTCATTCATATTCAACACATCTAGTGTTTGAATTAATTGTCATCGTATGACTGAATAATCCTATTGGATCGTATCCAATAAATGATTCATTCATTGAAACTTATTTCAAGTGCTTTAATCATATCACGGGCTTCCGCTTTGAATAATAATTAAATTCTAAGAGCACTACATCAAGTATGTAGTCTCTTTGTCTCTAACTACTATAACAAAGTTGCTCTTGTCATTGCTTATTTTAAAAGGATTAGAATTAATTAGCCATACTTGAGAACGTTTCTAAAAAGGTAACATTCATAAATTTGGTTTTAACAATCGAAAATAAAAACATTGAAATAAAATTTGCTAAAAATACAACATAAAATAAAGATAAAAGAGTGTTGTTGTTTATACACGCAAAAAAAAAAAAAATGGTCTTTTGTTTTATGATTTTCTTACACTAGTCAACTACTCCAATTGACTTTCAAGAATTTTTCAAAAATGTTTTAGTGGCCAAGATCCCACCTTGTTACGTCGATTCTCTGTTGTGGCTGGTGAACCGAAATAATTCGGTGAGTAGGTGACCCTTCACCAATCACATCACTATGTGACTCTTGGTTATTGACCAGTCAACTCTTTGACAATTTACATCACAATGTGGTGGCCAACCCTTGTCTCTAAAAATTGCCCGACCCCTGCTGCGGGCTGATGGTCGAATAAATGTTAGTCAAGTCATAACCCAATATTTGCGAGATCGCATACGTTCATATCTTAATAATAACGATATACCGAAGGTAGGTCAACCCCCAGCTGTGGCTGATGGATCGGATCCGAACAAGAGCTCTTTACCGTCAAAAAGTGATGCGGTATGAATATTACAAACGGGTAATCGGGTAATTCTAATTAGGAAAATAATATAAGAACACGAATGTTTGGGTATAATTTGGACTGAACTCTTGAGAGAGCTGCCTACGTATCCAA
The DNA here is from genome assembly GCA_036785695.1 of Gentiana straminea. Classification (NCBI taxonomy): domain Eukaryota; kingdom Viridiplantae; phylum Streptophyta; class Magnoliopsida; order Gentianales; family Gentianaceae; genus Gentiana; species Gentiana straminea. Next base: position 10,758,762 of record JAVUPR010000114.1, on the reverse strand, counting down.
TTTAAGTGATAAACTGGAATCAAGTCCCCCTCGTAGTTCAGGGTGTTCTTTATATAGTAGTAGATCGTGTCTCTCTTCCTGGACGTGCTAGGAAGTTATTGTTGAGTATCTCCTGGACGTGGGATCTACCCACGTCCGTAAGCAGTTGAGATCTTGTTGACCCGGTCTTTACCACGTTCAGCCCGTTATTCTGTCCAGAAACCATTCTGGTCAGAACACGGTGGAGTCCTGCTCCTCTAACTATTCTGTCCAGCGTCTTGATCTGGTCAGCACTTGGTGGTCTGGCTTGACTGGTTCATTTATCTTTATTATCTAACTTTCATGTTGGGCCCGGCCCAATTACGAATAATCCGACTCACTGGGCCCATATATCATCATAAGTCCCCCCAGACTAGGGTGGACTGCTTTACAGCTGCCCTAGTCTAAAACGGTTCTGCTTCCGTTATTAATACTACGCGAAACGAGGCCAAGTTGCATCCATCCGTTATCATTATAACCGTAGACTAAACCATTACGTCGTTTCATTTCTTGTCACATAACCCTTTCTCTGTCCACTTTACTCTTATAATTTAAACCTTTGGGAACGCCCCTCTGCAACCGCAAGTAAGTCTTTTTCTATTTTATTTTGCATTTCTTTGAAATCGTTGATCTTTGATGAGTTTGAGAGCCAATACTGCTTCTAGTGAATCTGTAGAGAAATTATTTGAATCTCCAAAGAAAACATCCCGAGTCATAGATAGTGAGGAAGTGAATTCGTCTAATCCTGTGTTTTGCCCTGAACTTGTAGTAAATTCCGATCATCCTTCCTCCTCGATTGATCTAAGGAACACCTCCACCTTTGGAGATAACCCATTGTGTCTTTTGCCTTCCCACCTTTTGCCTCCTGGGATATTTACTCCCACTTCGATTGTACACCAGTATCCGGAAGATCACACTGCTTTCTTAAACACTTTAAAGAGAGAAATCAATCGTTTTGACAAAACCAAAGCAATAATGGCCTGCCACGGTGTTGCCAGCAAAATGACCAAGACGGAGATGGCTGGTTTATTAAAAACCTATAAGATCCGTACTGAGGCCTTCGAGGTTGTTCTTCCTAAACCGACTGAGTATGCTTACAGCCCTCCGGCCGGTTTCTGCACAGTATACGCTGATCAGCTTCACAGTGGATTACGATTCCCTCTTCCCCCTGGGTGTGTAGAGATAATGAAGTACTATAAGTTAGGAGTTGGCCAGATCCATCCAAACAGCGTTAAATTCCTCATAGGTTTTATGATTTGGTGTCGTCTGAACACCACACCCTTTTCTGTTAAGCTGTTCAGGAATTTCTACCAGTGTAAGTTGACACAGGGGAGTGGAGGATGGTACCATTTTTGTCGTAGGGCCAGTGCTCCAATTATCCCTATTACTGGCAAAGATAAGACCAAGAAGAAGTGGCAAGAACAATTCTTCTTTGTGAAGCATAATTCGGATGCCACTTTAGGGCGGTGGAATACTGCTTCCATGAAGGATAAATTGGAAGACGCCATTGATGAGACATTATCCCAATACCTTGTTAGTAACAAGATTTCCCTGAACTTAGACTTTATAAGTTCTGCCCTGATAGATGCTGCTCAGCTTCATACTGCAGGGCCTGTTGGCTACGTGGAATTCTCCAAGAAACAGTACAGAAAATGTATGTTTGTACTTGCATCTCGTTTTGACTTTTGATTATAACCTAATTATCTTTTTCCTCTTGTAGTGGCCAATGTAGATGACTTGATCAATATCGATGTTGATGAGGAGGAAGAAACAGAACAAACGATAGACGATTCTGAGCGGACCTTGTCCGTTATTCCAGAAGGTGGTGAACTTTCTGGTCAGCATGAGGATGCACAAATAGGCACTAGCTCGGTATTCTTTGTGCGGGAAGAAGTTCCCACCGGCGATCCTTCGAGAGCGAATATTCGAACCCCACTAATCCTGTGGACTTGACGGTTGGAGAGGATCTCCCCGGGGACCAAATTACTTGGTTTGGATCTTTGTTCCCCTTAGAACTATCTCTCAAAGACAGAAAAAGAGGCATAGGTCCACTTCTTCTGGCAGTTCTACCAATGGCTCCTCTTTCAACTTTGAGGACATGTCTGCTGATGATTTTGCAGATTCTGTAAGTGGTCTTTTTCATAAAGTTTTCATATTTATGCTTATTTTTCTCCTTCTCAGACGTTTTCTTTTGTAGTGTTACCGCCTGGGTAAGGCTCTGCACAAAAAGACTGCTAGCATGGCCAAAGACATTTCTGCCCTGCAACACAAAGTGATCCAGCTGGACGAGGCCAATGCTAAGGTAGCCAGTTTGGAAGAGTCTAATCATGAGGCCAGTGCTAAGGTGGCCAGTTTGGAAGAGGCCCGCCTTGCTGATCGGCGAGAGATTGAGAAGCTGAAGTCTGATCTTGCCAAAGCTGAGGCTGTGATATTTACTCAAGAGGAGCAGTTAAATTTAAGAGATCAGCGGTTGGCGAAGCTGAACGAGGAGCATATGCAACATCTTGCCACTGCTAAGAAGATGAAGGCCGATTTTGATGAAACCTTAAGGCAGATGGAGGAGATTCCTGCTCAGAACACTGTCCAAAAAGTTATTGCTGGGTATAAAGCTGCCCCTGAGACTCTTGAGGAAATTCAGATCATACTAGCTCCTGCTCTGCGTAGAGGATATACTCTTGGTGTTGATGAGGCCAAACCAGCCGACTTGGTGATTAGCACCTTGCCCAATCACAAGTTGTATGATAAGAAAGCAGGTGATATTTTCACGAAGCGGTATGACGAATACAAAAATGGGGAGGACATTGTCCGCAAGTATGCAAAGAAGAAGCCTGCTCAGCCTTTTCTTCCGCGCAACCATCTGCTGCTCAGCCTTCTGCTTTTGTGCAACCATCTGCTTCTCCATCTTCTTAGTTTGTGCCTTCAAAAACTTTGAAATTTTTCTATCTTTTCAAGCAACATTTGATGTAATAACTTTATCTGTAATAATATTTGGCTCTGATATTCTTTAACTAGATTGTCTTCTCATTGCGCTGCAAAAAAGTTAGGATTTTTTATCCTTGGCTTTTTTACTTTATATTTCCTGTTTAGGAAATTCTTGCTCTGCAAGTTTGCTGTTAATACCTTTAATTACATGCTCTGCGCAGAATTTTTCTGGCACATACCTTTTTTGATTGGGGTTATTGTCTAGAATGCCCTTACACTGCAAGTTTGGCATTTTTTATTAGGACTTCTGTCCAGAACGCCCTTGCAGTGCGAGTTTGGCACTTTACTTTTTTTGTGGGACTTCTGCCCAGAATGCCCTTGCACTGCAAAGTTTGGCATTTTTAGTGGGACTTCTGCCCAGAATGCCCTCGCACTGCGAGTTTGGCATTTTTTTTTTTTTTTTTTTTTGGGGCTTCTGCCCAGAATGTCCTTGCCTTGCAAGTTTGACACTCCTATTTTTAAGTGGGACTTCCGCCAGAATGTCCTTGCACTGCAAGTTTGACACTTATATTTTTAAATAGGACTTCTGTCCAGAATTCTTGCGCTGCAAGTTCGATATTTATGTTTTCCTGTACCGCCACGTTCTGTTTTTAGTTTTGTGTTTCAACACAATTTCCACACAAGTTAAAACATCGTACAATAATCATATAATGAACATAGATCTATATTCAAGATTACTTAAAAAATGAGATTACTTTAAGGAAAAAACTTCCTTAAATGAACAGCATTCCAACTTCTAGGAACAGTTTTGCCAGAGGCATTAGCTAGTTGATAAGATCATTTTCCATGCACTTTGATAATTTTATAAGGACCTTCCCAATTTGGGTCTAGCTTTCCAGTGGGGCCTTGCTTGCTAGCCTCATTTCGCCTCAGAACTAAATCGCCTTCTTTAAAATACGTACCTTTAACTTTGGAGTTGTAGTATTGAGCAATTCTTTGCTTGTATTTGGCCATTTGTATCAAGGCTACGTCCCTTTTGTGCTCCAGCTCATCTTTGAGATGCAGCATGTCCACCTCCTGCGTTTCTGGACAGTATAGTTCTGTCCTGGGAGACTTGTGTCCAATCTCTGCAGGTATTACTGCCTCACACCCATATGCTAAGGAGTATGGCGTTTCCTGCGTAGCAGCGTTCGGGGTGGTTCGATATGCCCACAAGATATTTGGAAGGTGGTCTACCCAATGAGACCCCTCTTGTTCCAACCTTTTCTTCAATCCCTGTTTTATTTGTCTGTTGGTTTGCTCCACTTGCCCATTGGCTTGAGGATAGGCCACTGAAGTAAAATGTTGGGAGATTCCTAGGTTGGTGCACCAAGTTTGCACTCCTTGATCTTCAAACTGCGTGCCATTATCAGAAATGAGAACTTTAGGGATCCCATACCTGCATAGAATATTCTTCCATAGGAACTTTTGTATCTGGTTGGCTGTGATGGTGGTTAAGGGTTCAACTTCCACCCACTTAGTGAAATAATCCACTGCTACCACTAAAAACTTGAAATTTCCCGGTGCTCGGGGTAGTGGGCCCACTAGGTCCACTCCCCATTGATCAAACGGCCATGGAGACACAATTGGCATCATTTCCTGTACAGGATTATGCGATAAGTTGCTATGCACCTGGCATGTCCGGCAAGTTCTTACCAGATTCTCTGCATCGCCTTGCATTTCTGGCCAATAATAACCGTAAAGCCTACATTTCCTGGCCAGAGCTCTTGCTCCCAAATGATTTCCACAAATTCCGAGATGGATTTCTCTTAATACATAATCTCCCTCATCCGGGGTAACGCTTCTCAACCAAGGTGCTGCATAGGATTTTCTATACAGAACGTCGTTGAACAGAGCATACCTGGCTGAGAGTCTTATCAATTTTCTGGCATGTACTTTGTCTTCAGGTAGTCTCCCATCTCTTAGATATACTACAATTGGATCCATCCAAGTTTCTTCCTGTGTGATTGGTTGTACTTCAATCTCATCACAACTCTTGTGCTTCAACTGTTCAACCAACACAAATTCGATCCTAGTTTGGATAAGGCATCTGCTCTGGTATTTTGGGCTCGAGTTATCTGTTCTACTTCTATCGTTAAGAAGTTCTGCAATTTCTTCTGTGCCACTGCAAGGTACTTTTTCATGGGGCCTTCTTTTGCCTCATATTCTCCCTTGATATGGTTTGTTACCAGCTGTGAGTCTGTATAGACCTTCAAATCTTGCACACCTAACTTTTGCGCTAAGTTTAATCCAGTTATCAAAGCTTCATATTCTGCCTCATTGTTAGTAGCCTGAAAGTCAAAATGAAGAGCATATGGGAATTCTTCACCTTTTGGGCTAATGAGTAGGAGTCCTGCTCCTGCTCCCTCTTTGTTGGAGGCCCCGTCTACATAAAGCTGCCACTGTTCAGAATCATTCTTCTCAGCCTTGTTCTTTTCAGCCTCTTGTTCTATAGCCAAAGCTTTCTCTTCTGCCAAGAAATCAGCTAATGATTGAGCTTTAATTGCTGTTCTTGGTTTGTATTCGATATCAAATCCTGCCAATTCAACTACCCACTTTGCCAGTCTTCCAGACTTGTCTGGTTTCTCCAAAATCTGCTTCAAAGGTTGGTTTGTTAGCACAATCACTGGATGACTTTGGAAGTACGGTCTCAACTTCCTTGTAGCATGTACTAGGGCTAAGACCAATTTCTCCACCTCAGAATATCTAATCTCGGGCCCTTGTAGGGCTTTGCTTACAAAATATCCTGGTCTTTGTATCATGCCATGTTGCTTTATGATGGGAGTCAACTTTACGTGACTCCGCTACATTGTTTGGCCTCCGTTTACCACATTTTCAGCATATTTTTGGATAATTTAGACCACTTTCGGGGTAATATTGTGAGTTCCTCGCACGGGGGGTAATCCCGTCATTTTGATAGTTTACCACCCCTTTTTGATGATATTGACCCCATTCCCGAGCACGTTTACCCTTTGGAATGTTTTGGTTGTTTTTGGATGTTGTGATGATGTAGGTAAATGGTGTCTCGATAACCCGGAAGGCGATGATTTTTGGTAGAAAGCATAACCGAGGCAAGAAAAGAGATCAAATGAGGAAGAAGTGAAGAATTTGGTGGCACGGGGTCCAAACGCACGTTTGGAACCCTCAAACGTGCGTTCCGGGTCTCCAAACCGGCGTTCCATGCTCAAACCCGGCGTTCCCGAGTTGCCGAGTCATTCGAGTTGGAAGCCTTCAAACGGCGGTTCGAGAATCTACCCCAACCGGCGTTCCAAGCAAGCCAAACGCACGTTCCCTACCTTGGAACGTGCGTTCCCGACCTCTCAAACGCACGTTCCATGCACATAAACGGCGTTTCGAAAGACAAAAGCCACTAGCGCCCCGAACTTCAAGCGAACGCACGTTCCACTCTATGGAACCGGCGTTCGAACCAAAAATCTGCGGGGATTTTCCCTCCACCTATAAATACCCCCCTTAGCCCATTTTGGGATGATTATTCATCTTCTTAGCTAAACTCTACCCCCTTCATAGCTCGAATTTTGTAATAGCTTAGAATACTTCCTTTTAGTGTAAATCAACAACATCTTAGCTCAATCTTTCCATTTCTTAGCTTAGATTTTCATTTCAAACACTAAGAGACCACCTTTTAATTACTTCTCTATTTTGTACTTTTTGGATCTCAACTCGAATTTACGCAATCTTATGGTATATTTCTCTTTTCTTTTACTTGTTATGGCTCTTATTCTTGTTTTGTGCATGTTTTGATTAGTATAATGAGTAGCTAAATTCTCTTCATAGCCGGGTCATGTGAAATTTGGTGAAATCAACCTTTGGGTGATGAAATCGGGAGTGGGTGTTACGTTTTATTGTTGTTTCTTGCATGTTTCACGTCTTAGAACTTGTTATAACGGATTTGAGCTAGATTAGCTACCTAGGTCAAATATCACACACATCACTCTTGAGAGTTGTTCAGAGAGAGGGGTGTGGGAAAAGGGTTCTAGGATCGTGGTGTAGTCTCGTTTTAGTTGTTAAACCGAGCTCATCACGAGGTTACTCGTTTTTACGTTTAAGCGGCTCGAGTGCAAAACATGACTTGTTAGGGGAGAGTTGTTCAGACCTTGACAAGGCTTAAGGTGTTAGAAGAGAGTTGTTCAGACGCTAGCACCGGGTTTAGGAGTTCGCACCCGTGAAATTGAATGCAAGAGTTCATTTGTTATATTGCACACTCCCGGTTTTGTCATCCTTGGGGTTGAGATTAGCCTTATTGATCATGGTTCGGCTATGTCCCCTTATCCATCTTTGAAATCTAGTAGTGTAATCTTTCTACCTCTTTTTAGACTTGTTAGCTTGCTTTACTTTAATTTCAACATTTATCCAACAACTTGACCATCTAGACTAAGAATTACGTTCACTTTGGTATTCACAAACACTTGTCTCTTGGGATCGACCTCGGACTCCTGTAGCTATACTAGCAATCGACCCGGTCCACGCCGGTTAGAGAGCTTGTTTAGTCACCGTTGTTTTGAGAATATTATAAATTTTGTTTGGTGAAATAAACGCTCATCAAAATGGCGCCGTTGCCGGGGACTTGTGTGCTATTTGTGATATCTTGTAAGTGAACCGAAGGCTTGGGCCTAGGTTTTATTTTCTTGTTTTCTTGTTGTTTGCTTTTTGTAGTGCATGACCCGGAGATCTCAAACACCACTCGAGCCATACATAGACGGGATTGAAGCTTACGCAAGGCGTAGAAATAGTCAACGAAGAAGAGGTCGTCAAGTAGAGGAGTCGATTCCGGTCTTTGAAGAGAACAACTCGGGTGAGTTGGGAGAAGGATCCGACATGGCACAACAAGGTGGACAAGGTTTGGAAGGAAATTTGGTAAATGATAATGGAGTCCCAATTCAAAACCCGCCTCTCGTCAACAACAATGCACAAGGAGGTGGGAATGGACAAGGAAACAATGTTGTGAATGCAAATGGGCCGATACCTCAAAATGTTCAACACGAGGTCCAAGGGAATCAAATGGATCCCGCTCTTATGCGACGAGTTCAATGCATGGATGTTGAATCAGTTTCAACAAAACCAAAACCAAGCTCACAATCAAGGTGCAAACGCGATGCCAAATTGGTTTAACGGTCAACAAGAGCAAAACCAAGGCGGCTTGACTTGTAGAGATTTTGTGCTAGCTCCCACGGCAAACATGGGGCATAGTCCAATCCGAATGCCACCGGTAGCCGCCAACAACTTGGAATTGAATAGGAACATCATACATTTGTTGGGAGACAACGCTATATTCAAGGGAACCGCTTTAGAAAATCCTCACTTATTCATTGATCACTTTCTCCAAATAGTGAACTCGACAAAGATCAATGGAGTGAGTGATGAGGCACTCAAACTTATGCTTTTCCCGTTCGCCTTGAAAGAGCAAGCTAAGAGGTGGTATGATTCGTTGCCTAATGACTCTTTACACACATGGGAGGAAGTGGTAAAGACTTTTCTACTCAAATATTACCCCCGTCGAAGACCATGGATATGAAAGAAGCTATAATGTCGTTCAATGCATATGAAGGAGAAGAGCTTCATGAGTCATGGGATCGGTTTAAGGCTTTATTGAGAGAGTGCCCGGGGCACGGGTTGAGATCATATGAGGTAGTTCATGCTTTCTTCCGGGGTTTGGATCAAGTTCATCAAAGTACGTTGCATGCTTCATGCAATGGAGATATTATGAGTATGGTACCCGAAGTAGCTATGAACCAAATTGAGAAGATTTCCGAGACCTCGAGGCAATATATATCGTCAAGTAGAAAGGGGACAAGGAGCAAGAAGCCCGGTTTGGTTGAAGTGAAAGAAGTTGAAGCAAATGATCAATATCATGCTCAAGTACAAGCGATGGAACAACGAGTTAGGGAGATTGAAAAAGGAGAATGAGAGCGCTAAGCTTTGCCAAATTTGTAGCGGACCACACTCGGCAAAGGATTGTAGGATGACAACCAAAGCCCAAAACATGGCCTATCCTCAATCCTCGACTCAAGGGCAACCTAGCACTCTTTCTCAAGATAACATGAATGAGTTGGCTAAGCGGATGATGAGTATTTGCTCGATGGAGCAATGGAATACGGGGCTGAATATCAAAATCAATCTCAAAGCCCCTATCAAGGCCAATATATGGGTGAGCAACAAGGTGGGCAACCATATGAAGAATCCCAAGATGTGAACTATGTGGGACAAGGTCAAGGAGGAAACTATGTAAATCAAGGTGATGGTTCTTGGAGGCATAACAATAATCAAGGTTGGAATCGGAATCAAAGCCAAGGCCAAAACCAAGGTTATAGACAAAACCAAAATCAAGGTCAATCTTCACAAGGGCAAGTCTATCAACCTCCACACCAAAGGCAACAACAAGGAGGGTACAATCAACAAGGTTCCAACAATTATCAACACCCTCCTCCTTTGGCTCCTATACCTCAAAAGAGTTCAACCGATGTCATCTTGGAACAAATGAACAAAAACTTTGCGGAGATTAAGAAAGACATGGTTGAGATGAACTACAAACATGGTTCCGCCATCAAAAATCTTGAGACTCAATTTGGTCAAGTGGTAGAACATGTTCAGTTGAAGGGCGGTTTACCGAGTAACACCGAAAAAAATCCGAGAAGTGTAAACGCCATCTTAACCCGAAGTGGCAAAGTGTTGAGAACTAATGGAGAAAAGAAAGTCTTGTGGGAGGACAAGGCTAGAAAAGCACCTATTGAGTCGGAAGCGGGAGCTATGGATGGTGATATAGATGGGATTGAAGATGATGAAGATCATGAGGAATATGTCAAGAAGAAAGAAGTTGAAAGGAAAGAAGCTCAAGCTCGGGGAGATTATGTGGTTATCGATGTGAAAGAAGAGGAGTCAACTAGAAGAGAAGGGAAAGAGCCAATGAAAGAGCCGTCTTCCCCACGCTCCAAAGGTAAGAAAGGTATGATCCCTCCTCCTTCTAAAGATTTTGATTTGAGTACTCTCCCATATCCCCCTAAGAATCATAGGCAAAGTTGCTTGAATAGGGCACAAACTCGATTCATTGAGATTTTACGAAAAATTGATTTGAACATTCCTTTTCTTGAAGCACTTGCAAACATGCCCTCGTATTGTAAGTTTTTGAAAGAGTTACTAACTAAGAAGGGTAAGATGCAAGAAGTTGTGTGTTTAAATGAAGAGTGTTCCGCTATTTTTAATGGAAAGTCTAAGATTCCCCGAAAGTTAGGGACAAGGGTAGTTTTACTATCCCGGTTACTATTGGTACGACTCATTTTCCTAGTGTCTTATGTGATTTGGGGGCTAGTGTAAGCCTAATGCCCCGTGCTATATATGAGAGTACGGATCTAGGAGAGTTGGAGCCAACGGGGATGACCCTTCAAATGGCGGATAGGTCTATTAGGGAGCCTATGGGAGTGATAGAGGATGTCATAGTGAAAGTGGACAAGTTTGCCTTCCCGGTAGATTTTGTAGTGCTAGACATGGAGATGGACTCTAAAACACCTTTGTTGTTAGGACGTCCCTTTTTAAATACCGGGAGGACTTTGATAGATGTTGCGAGTGGTGAGATAATATTGAGAGTTGGAGATGAAAAAGTCGCGGTCAATGTCTATAAAGCCATGAAACATCCTAAGGAGAGCACCGAGGACTGTTTTTCTATTGATGCCATATATCCTTGCGTTTCGGAACATGTTGACATGCGGTATATAAGGAAGAATCCGATGAATGCATGGAAAAAGTGAGTACGGAAACCGATGAAGAAGAAGAGTTGGAAGAGGAAGCAAAAGAGCTCGAAGAGACGACTTTCGTGGGTGAAAGGTGGACGAGAAGATTGATCTTGGGCTTGAAGGAGAGCTAGAAAAGCCATCAATCGAGGATCCACCGAAAGATTTGAAAATGAAGCCACTTCCACCTCATCTGAAGTATGTTTTTCTTGAAAATGATGATTTACTTCCTTTGATTATTTCTTCTACACTAACGGCTTTGCAGGAAAATGAGTTAGTGAAGATGCTTAAGAAGCATAAGCGTGCTTTCGGGTGGAAGATGTGCGACCTTAAGGGTATTAGTCCCACCATTTGCCAACACAAGATTATTCGGAAGATGGAGCAAAGCCGGTAAGGCAACCCCAAAGAAGACTCAATCCACACCTCCAAGAGGTTGTGAGAAAGGACGTGGTCACAATGTTGAAGCTAGGGATTATCTATGCCATCTCGGATAGCAAGTGGGTGAGTCCCACCCAAGTGGTGCCGAAGAAGGGAGGTATGACCGTGGAGATCAATGACAAAGGTGAGGAGGTACCTAAGCGTTTGGTAAGTGGTCATAGAATTTGCATTGATTATCGTAAGCTAAATGACCAAACCCGTAAAGATCACTTCCCCCTCCCCTTTATTGATCAAATGTTGGAAAGATTGAGTGGCCATGCCTTTTATTGTTTTCTTGATGGGTTTAGTGGGTATTACCAAATACATGTGGCTTTAGAGGACCAAGAAAAGACTACCTATACTTGCCCCTATGGTACCTTTGCTTTCCGTAGGATGCCTTTTGGGTTGTGTAATGCACCCGCGACATTCCAACGGTGCATGGTGGCCATATTTGCGGATATGATAGAAAAGTTTTTAGAAGTCTTTATGGATGATTTTAGCGTGTTTGGTGATTCCTTTGAACAATGTCTAGATAATCTTGAAAAGGTGTTGGGTAGATGTGAGGAGACAAACTTGGTGCTCAATTGGGAGAAGTGTCATTTGATGGTTACGGAAGGGATAGTCTTAGGGCATAAGATATCTAGTAAGGGTATAGAGGTAGACAAGGCTAAGGTTGAAGCGATAGCTAAGCTTCCTATACCCACCAACCTAAAGACTCTCGGGGGTTTCTAGGCCATGTGGGGTTCTATCGTAGGTTCATCAAGGATTTCTCGAAAATAGCCCGTCCTCTTACTCTTCTTCTTGGAAAAGACGTCCCGTTTGATTTTGACAAAGCTTGTGTTGAAGCCTTTTTGATGCTCAAGCAATCGCTTATAACCGCTCCCATCTTAGTTGCTCCGAAATGGGATCAAGAGTTTGAGCTCATGTGTGATGCAAGTGACACCGCGGTTGGTGCGGTCCTCGGTCAAAAGATCGATAAAATCTTCAAGCCCATTGCTTATGCAAGTCACACCTTGAATCCGGCCCAACGAGAATTACACCACCACCGAAAAAGAGCTTTTAGCGGTCGTCTTTGCGTTTGATAAGTTTCGGTCTCATCTCGTAGGTTCTCGGGTAGTTGTCCACACGGATCATGCCGCTTTGCGTTATCTCTTTGCCAAGCAAGACGCCAAGCCCCGCCTCTTGAGGTGGATCTTGCTCTTGCAAGAGTTTGATTTAGAGATCCGTGATAGGAAAGGTTGTGAGAATGTCGTAGCCGACCACCTAAGTCGTATGGAGCTTAGTGAGGAGTTGATTAAGGCACAAAGGGAGATAAATGATTCTTTTCCTCACGAGCAACTCTATGCACTTGACACCCTTTCTCCGGCTAAAAAAGGGAACTTTCTAAAAGTCGGTAAGGAAGGTAGTCCTTGGTTTGCTCCTTTTGTCAACTACCACGAGTGCGGTTTCGTAGACCCCGACCTTGACTCGAACCAAAGGCGTAAATTCCTTAGTGAGGTGGGTAAGTATGTGTGGGAAGATCCTTGTCTATATAGGTTGTGTTCGGATGGTATTCTGAGGAGGTGCATCCCAGAAAGTGAGATTTTGAGTGCTCTCTCGTTTTGTCACGACAAAGAGGCCGGAGGCCACTTCTCGGGGCAAAGAACCGCTTTGAAAGTATTGCAAAGTGGGCTATATTGGCCCACTCTATTCCGAGATGCACATGCTTATGTGAAATCTTGCGATGCTTGTCAAAGGTCCGGTCGTATATCTAGAAGGAGTGAGATGCCTCAGAAGCCGATCATAGTGTGTGAGATTTTTGACGTGTGGGGCATTGATTTTATGGGCCCCTATCCCTCTTCGTGTGGTAACAAGTACATTCTAGTCGCGTGTGATTATGTGTCCAAATGGGTCGAAGCCTTAGCCTCACCCACTAATGATAGGAATGTTGTTATCCGCTTTCTTAGAAAGAACATCTTTTGTAGGTTTGGGGTGCCACGTGCTATAATTAGTGATAATGGAAGCCATTTTGCCAACAAGCCGTTTGACAAACTTTTGGAGAAGTATGGAGTGAAACACAAGCTAGGTACCGCTTACCATCCCCAAACGAGTGGTCAAGTTGAAGTCACGAATAGGGGTATTAAGCGTATTTTGGAAAGGACGGTAGACACGAACGTCAAGAGTTGGTCTTTAAAGTTAGATGATGCTTTGTGGGCCCATAGGACAGCCTTTAAGACACCCCTAGGCATGTCACCTTACATGATAGTCTATGGTAAATCTTGCCATCTTCCCGTAGAAATCGAACACAAGGCTTATTGGGCCATCAAAATGCTAAACCTCGATGACACCTTAATTGGTGAGAAGCGTATGGCCCAATTGAATGAACTAGATGAGTTCCGCCTTTGTGCTTATGACCTCTCCACGAAGTATAAAGAAAAGACTAAGTTACTCCATGATAAGTTGATCAAACCTCGTGTTTTCAATGAGGGTGACGAAGTCTTATTCTACAATACTCGTTTACATCTTTTCCAAGGGAAGTTGAAGTCTAGGTGGTCCGGTCCCTATGTTGTGTCGAAAGTTTATCCGTCCGGTGCTATTGAAATCACCCATTCTAAGTTCGGCACGTTCACCACAAATGGCTTGCGGTTGAAAAGGTATGAGCGGTTACCCTACGATGAAGCACTAGAAATAGTGCATCTTGAAGATCCCGTACCTTGTGATGAATCTTGTAAGTCTTGTCATGGACTTTAAACCTTGACTCGTATAATTCCAAATCCATCGTCCTCTCTTTCTACCCTTTCTCGCCTTGTGCCAACGGTATAACTTTGAAAAAGTTGGCACCGTATAATCCATCTTGTCGAGCCAACGACGTAAAACAAAGGCGCTTAGTGGGAGGCAACCCACCTTTTTGTGGTTTAGGTTGTTTGAGTAAGAGTCTAGATTGGTCTAGGGGTGGTTAGATGTGAGTGTGGAGTGATTTCCCCTGTTTTCTGTTTTTCCCCGTTTTTGCTCTCAAACGCACGTTCCCAATGCTCGAACGTGCGTTCCAAGCCTTCAAACGTGCGTTCCCGGTTTTTTAAACCGGCGTTTGAGCCTCTTACCCCCGGTATCAACTCCCCGCGGTTCAAACGCACGTTCCTCGTTCAAACGCCGGTTCCATCTTTGCGAAACGCGCGTTCCCTCTTCCGGAACGTGCGTTTGAGACATGCGAAACGCACGTTCCATGCTCGGGAACCGGCGTTTGACCCCTTTTTTCTATAAATACCCTTCTTCCCCAACCCGGCGTTCCCAAAATCGAACTCGAAACCTAACCGCCGTTCCCACGCCCCTTCCCCTTCTTGCTTCGAAATTCTTCGTTTCTAACCCGTTTTGAGCGATTTTTGTTGCAATCAACACCTCTTGATCCCTTCTTTTGTTTTCTGAGACCAAATCCAAACAACAATCCACCAAATTCCCGGTTCGATCGGTGCTTGGGCATATTTTTCACCATAGTCGATTTCCACCTTCTCCGTTGTTTCGGGACTCGTTAGTCACTCCACAACGCTCACGTAGGCTAATCTAAGCATAAGACAGGTACCTTTTGGTTTACATTTCAGTTTTGAGTAGGGTTTGATTTTTGATTTTTTTCAATTTTTTTTCCCTACCCCGTTTGTGAATTGTCATTGATTATGTACCTTGTTTCTTGTTTGTTTATCGTGTTCTTGGCCTTGTGATGTGTGGTGGTCGTGTGATGGGTGGTTTGGTTTGGTTGTTTTGAAATCCCGTATTGGATGATAATCGGGTCGGTTTGCCTTGTGTTTGATTGTGGTGTGGTTGCTCTCAATTTAGGAAGATGGCGGGAGGTAAACGAAAGGAGATAGGGGATAAAGGGAAGGGTAAGATGCCTGTTGTTGGTAAGAGCCAATCCAAGAAACAGAAAACAGCGGTACGAACTAGAGGCGGTGGGATTAGGATCAGTGAACCAGGGAGAGGTTTGAGCGCGAACCCCTAAGCTCTTAGGGCTGGACAGCTTAGAGATGAGAGACATCGGATGATGATTTTGAGCCCGATACTGAAGGTCGAAACTCTAGCAGTGACGTGATGATAGCAGTGAGGAGGCTGCGGAGTTTGACAGTGAGGCACCCCTGTCCCGTGTCACACCCAGGGTCGCTCGTCCCCCAGTTTCTCAACCAGTTTCTCAACCCCCACACCCTCCACCTACCCAACCTATTCCTCAGTCTTCCACCGAGCCGCAACCCCAAGTAGCTTCTGCCTCATCTGACCCTCTTCCTTACGACATGCGTTTCTCCACGCCCCAAGCTTTGAGTAATTATGAGGAGTTTGTGGTTGATAAAAAAATGTGCTTTGAAAGAGGGCTAGATTTGAAGGTGGTACCGAAATCGTTTGTGGATAATCTGAGGAGTAGGGGTTGGAATAACCTTATCTTGGAACCCGAGGGCAACCTGAACTTGTCGATAGTCCGGGAATGGTATGCCAACTTTACTTGTGGCCGACTTAGAGAGAGGGACTTGTTTGGGTGCGTGGAGTGAATGTCCCGTGGTCGGTCGCGGCGATTAATGGTTTTTATAGGACACCGACTATCGTGGGCGATCATTATGAGGAGTGGTTTCGGGACAAGAATAGTTGGGGTAGTGCGAGGACCCCTTGGAGCGGATGAGGATAGAAATCAACCCCGAGTTGCGGTGGATGTCAAAAGGGGTAACACGCGCGATCGGTGTTGACGACGACTTGGCCCGACGACTGGAAAGTCAAGGCTAAGTTCTCCCAGAATCGTCTACTACCTAAGGACAACATCACACATTTTCACATTAAGGATCTACAGTTGTTATACGCCTTGCATTATAAGTTGAAAGTAGACGTGGGAAGGACAATTTTTACGGAGTTTCGGGAGAACCAGAAAAACAAGCGTCGATTGATTATGTGCCCCTACTTGATTTACGGGTTGTGTCGTGATGCACGAGTTGGTGAGTATGCGGATGATCGGATTAGAAAGAGCAAAGTTTTGCCTATCATGCCTAAGTCGTTCAATGCTCGTTCGCTTCTCGGCCTTCCAAGCGGCTCATCCACACGGTCCTCCAACCTTTCACCCCTACCTCCACTACTTCCACCACCCCGCCTATGCCACCACCTCCCCTCACTACTATCACCACCACCACCATTCCACCACCTCCCGGTTCGGACCTTCCACCTCCTCCACCACTTTACCTCCACCCACACCTACCATACCTTTCACCGGAGGGCCGTGGCCGAGCGAGAGACGGGGACGTTGATAGCCCACAAGCGGCGAGATTGGATGGACGATGCGGATCATGATGAATGGGGCTGCGAAGAACCGAAAGGCAATAGCTCGAGCTCGGCGGGTCCATCTTCCGCACGAGAGACTTGGATACTACAGCCTTCCAGTACACACCTGAGATAGAGGCCGATCTGCAGCGGATTACCGAGAGCCTACTAGAGGATGAGTCCGATGAGGGGTCAGAGGTTCAGATAGAGACTGAGGCAGATGATTCGTTGGATGTTGAGACAGAGACAGGGCATGAGGCAGGGGCAGATGCAGATTCAGAGACAGTGAGGACGGTCTTCTTGAGACTACACGGCCCCGAGAGTGCGATCGGCGTGGCGCACCATCTTCCAGCACACAGGATCCTCCAGTTTGATGTACAGGGCCAGAGCAGCTAGCTTGTTTTTCATTGTTTCTGCTTTTCTTTTGAGCGTGCAGCTTATTTTGGCTAGTCTGTTTTTCATTTATTTGTGGGTACTTTTGACTGATTCACTTTGAGGCAGGTTGACTTTTGATTTCTGACTTTTGGCTATTTTTACATTCTTCACTTTTGATACGCACATGTAATCATTGTTCAGCCCCTGAGGCTGTTTGACCGTGCATGTTTTTCTCCCCTTTGATTCGCATGCGTGGATGTTCTGAGTTTTATTGTTATATTGTATCCGTCCATTGCATATCCCATTCCCCCTCGGCATGCTTTGATATCGTTTCGAGGCATAAACTCGTTTTCTTACGCTCCCGTTTGCCTATTGCTTGATCTTTAGCACGTGGACTTTTCCCGTGCCTGCGCTTTCTTTGTTTCTTTTGTTCTCGCTTTAGGTTTCGGGATGGACTTATACGAGGGTGTCACGAGTTTCGAGTATCGGTTGCGCCTTTCGGCCGGGTTTTGGTCAAACAGCTAAGTCTTTTACTCTTTTTATCTCTCACACACTGAGGACAGTGTTTCGTTTAAGTGTGGGGTGGGGAGACTTAGCCGTTTTCTTGGTATTGATTGTTAAATGTGCTATAAATGTGGTATACTTGGCCTATGATCGGGCTCGAGTCGATTTTTGGGTAATTTTTAAAATTTTTCAAGGGTCTTAGCACCATGTTGTATGTGTTATTTTCACATTTGAGGGGTGATCATCTTAGTCGGGACCCCGAACATATGCATTGCGGTTTGATATTATCTTGAGAATGGAGTTTATTATTTCACGAAGCTACACTTTGTGCACAATTTGATTACTACCACCTTTCATATCGTGAGTCTCGAGACGAAATGTCATAGGTTCACCTAAGTAGGACATGGGATGACGGTTTTGGCGTCCTTTTGACCCTACCATAGCCAAATAAGCCTTAACCGGAACATTTACCCTTCGTAGCCCCTCTCAGCCTTGATAGAATGGTCTGACCACCATTCGCTTATAGCCGTTTTGTCACTTAGTCAGAAACCTACCCTTGAGCCTTAAATATGGTCACATATCCTTCATTTTAACCCTACGAGTGGACCTAGTCCTTAGTTGGAACACACTTGCTAAAACAAGTGTGGGGTGGGGGAAATATGATGTTTTGATTGGGTTGTTGTTTCTTGTTTTGAGCTGTAAGGTGTTGAGGAGCTCGTTTGGGCTTGGTGTTCAGTTTTTGGGCCAAGGAAAAGAACCTTCTTCTTTTCTTTTACCAAAAAAAAAAAAAAAAAAAAAAAAAAAAAAAAAAAATCAAACAAAGTTCAAAATACATTAGCTCTCGTTGAATAAAAGTTGATGTTTATAGAAATAAAAGGGTTGAGCTCAAAAGTTGCTTTTATGATGTTAGAGTTGGGATAGTGAGATAGGTGCTAGTGTGCTTGGACTCACCTTATGAAACTTGAAACATAGTTGAATTAGGCAATGAGTTCGGGTATGTTAGCATTCTATGGTTCCCAAGGTGTTAAAAATAATCAAAAGGAGTTTGGATGGTTTGTATAGTAGAGATGAAGTGGTACACTTATTGATTAGGTTCACTCGTACTTCTTTTTTCTCCGAGTTCCCAAAATACCCCTTTCGACTAACCGAAATCACCCTAGCCTAACGTTATAACCGCTCAAGTCCCGCCCGATCGTGTCCAAACTTAGTAAACCAGTTAGTGGAGAGGCTCGTGATTATGAAACGGTTGGTAGACCTTTTTGGTTGGGATTCAAGCCCCAACAATCTTTTTGAGTACTTGGTTCTAGCTTTGCACCACACACACTCCATTTTCTTGATAATGTTGCACCAATGTGTATATGTTCGTGTTTCTTACTTTGTGTTTACCTTGAGAATGTGAGTAGTAGCACCTACATCATAAAGTTGAATCCCTTGGTTTGTTTTAAAACGCCCATTTTACTCGAGGACGAGCAAAGGCTAAGTGTGGGGTGGTTGATGGGAGTCAACTTTACGTGACTCCGCTACATTGTTTGGCCTCCGTTTACCACATTTTCGGCATATTTTTGGATAATTTAGACCACTTTCGGGGTAATATTGTGAGTTCCTCGCACGGGGGTAATCCCGTCATTTTGATAGTTTACCACCCCTTTTTGATGATATTGACCCCATTCCCGAGCACGTTTACCCTTTGGAATGTTTTGGTTGTTTTTGGATGTTGTGATGATGTAGGTAAATGGTGTCTCGATAACCCGGAAGGCGATGATTTTTGGTAGAAAGCATAACCGAGGCAAGAAAAGAGATCAAATGAGGAAGAAGTGAAGAATTTGGTGGCACGGGGTCCAAACGCACGTTTGGAACCCTCAAACGTGCGTTCCAGGTCTCCAAACCGGCGTTCCATGCTCAAACCAGCGTTCCAGAGTTGCCAGAGTCATTCAGAGTTGGAAGCCTTCAAACGCTGGTTCAGAATCTACCCCAAACCAGCGTTCCAAGCAAGCCAAACGCACGTTCCCTACCTTGGAACGTGCGTTCCAGACCTCTCAAACGCACGTTCCATGCCTGTAAACTGGCGTTTCGAAAGACAAAAGCCCTAAGTCGCCCGAACTTCAAGCGAACGCACGTTCCACTCCTATGGAACCAGCGTTCGAACCAAAAATCTGCAGGATTTTCCCTCCACCTATAAATACCCCCTTAGCCCATTTTGGGATGATTATTCATCTTCTTAGCTAAACTCTACCCCTTCATAGCTCGAATTTTGTAATAGCTTAGAATACTTCCTTTTAGTGTAAATCAACAACATCTTAGCTCAATCTTTCCATTTCTTAGCTTAGATTTTCATTTCAAACACTAAGAGACCACCTTTTAATTACTTCTCTATTTTGTACTTTTTGGATCTCAACTCGAATTTCTGCAATCTTATGGTATATTTCTCTTTTCTTTTACTTGTTATGGCTCTTATTTACTGTTTTGTGCATGTTTTGATTAGTATAATGAGTAGCTAAATTCTCTTCATAGCCGGGTCATGTGAAATTTGGTGAAATCAACCTTTGGGTGATGAAATCGGGAGTGGGTGTTACGTTTTATTGTTGTTTCTTGCATGTTTCACGTCTTAGAACTTGTTATAACGGATTTGAGCTAGATTAGCTACCTAGGTCAAATATCACACACATCACTCTTGAGAGTTGTTCAGAGAGAGGGGTGTGGGAAAAGGGTTCTAGGATCGTGGTGTAGTCTCGTTTTAGTTGTTAAACCGAGCTCATCACGAGGTTACTCGTTTTTACGTTTAAGCGGCTCGAGTGCAAAACATGACTTGTTAGGGGAGAGTTGTTCAGACCTTGACAAGGCTTAAGGTGTTAGAAGAGAGTTGTTCAGACGCTAGCACCGGGTTTAGGAGTTCGCACCCGTGAAATTGAATGCAAGAGTTCATTTGTTATATTGCACACTCCCGGTTTTGTCATCCTTGGGGTTGAGATTAGCCTTATTGATCATGGTTCGGCTATGTCCCCTTATCCATCTTTGAAATCTAGTAGTGTAATCTTTCTACCTCTTTTTAGACTTGTTAGCTTGCTTTACTTTAATTTCAACATTTATCCAACACTTGACCATCTAGACTAAGAATTACGTTCACTTTGGTATTCACAAACACTTGTCTCTTGGGATCGACCTCGGACTCCTGTAGCTATACTAGCAATCGACCCGGTCCACTGCCGGTTAGAGAGCTTGTTTAGTCACCGTTGTTTTGAGAATATTATAAATTTTGTTTGGTGAAATAAACGCTCATCACTTTACCAACACATCACTTACTGCTTCATTGCAAAAAGACAAGTATAGGAACAATATTTCACCTTCCTGTGGAGGAGTTAGAGTTGGCAAGTGGCTGATATGATCTTTTAACTCCTGAAAAGCTTGTTTACATTCTTCATTCCACTCAAACGGACTGGCCTTCCTATGGATTTTGAAGAATGGCAATGATTTCTGTGCGGATTTCGACAAGAATCTGTTTAGAGCTGCTAATCTTCCTGTTAATCGTTGTACTTCTTTGACATTCTTCGGTTCAAGCATGGTCTTCAAAGCTTCCAATTTATCAGGATTGGCCCTGATACCTTCTTTAGATATCATTGTTTAGGGTAAATTTTACTATATTTTCGGGATTAATCCCTAAACAATTTACCTTATTTTTAAGGGAAATAAATGAGAAAAGCGTGTTTTAACCGTTAAATTCCTATAATGGTTATTGAGGAGTTATAATTTAATTATGAGGAAATATTGAGTTTAATTGTTATTTTTGTTACACATTTTATTATTATTATTATTCGATGACTTGGTGTAACGACAATCTTGCAGGAAATTAAAAGATATGCATGGGGATATCATTAATGGAGAAGATTAATCTCATTCAATCAAGTGATTTCAAAAAAAGGAAGAAAATCGGAGCATTGAAGAGAGGATAAATCTAATCAGATCGAAAGAGTGAAGTGGGGAACACGGTATACGAAGCAGCAGTGTGAAAACGCGTGAATAGGTAGGCTCGGTCGACCGAGCCATGCTATTCGGTCGACCGAGTGTCCTAAGTCGGTTGACCGAGCCCCGAAGCTGAAAAATCGACGCGTTTTTCTAGATCCTTCCTTATGTCGGCGAAACTCCTATATAAGCAGCACCATTCGAGCAGAAAAGAACACACAGAATTTTACACACATAAAAAGCACCACATCACACAAAAATATGAGTTTCTTTCTTTCAATCTTGCTTGGGAGTTCGAAGATGATTGTTGGCTAAGCAATCCGCGGTGGGACAACGGGATGAAGCCAACACAACACCATCACAACCAAGGGATTTTCGAGTAGCAATTGTTTAGTGAGTTTGAATTTTAATTTCTTTATCAATTGAATAGATTTGAATGTTTGGTTTATTAGATTGAGAAATCAATGAAACGTTTATCTGTTTTGAATTTTAATGAGAATTGGATTCATATATAGAACCGTTCTTTTGATACGATTAGTAATAATTCAAGAGATTGTTTATTATTGATTGGGTAGGAGATTCGGAGACGAACTCATGATCATGTTCTTCATTGTTATGTTTGTTTTACTCGAGAAAGAAAACGAACCATAAATAAATTTGATTAAGGAAACTAGATCGAATTTAGGTTAGATCGTACCAAGGAATTTAATTCAACTCATAACTTGGTTGGGTAGTGGTTGTTTGGTGGATCCTTGTTGCCCTACTTGTTCCTTTATATTCATAAGAAAGTTTGTACTTTTTGCTTCGTTTAGTTGCTTTTCTAAAACCCTAGTTTGAGATAATAATTCGTAACATATTAAATATAACAACTGCACCTTAATCCGATTAACATTCGACTCCCTTAGGACGACCCGTAAACACCCTATACTACGAACCTTATACTTGGGGTGTTTCGGTTTATAAATTTAGAACTAGTTTTTACCGAACAATCATATAACCCAGGAATTTGCCTGACCTTACTCCAAAAGTACACTTTTTTGGGTTCAATTTCATTCATGTTTGTCTCAAGACTTGGCAAACCTCTGCTACATCCTTCAAATATTGGTCAAGATTCCTGCTCTTGATCAATAGATCATCCACGTATACTTCCATAGATTTGCCAATCTGTTGTTTGAAAATGGTATTGACTGCCCTTTGGTAGGTAGCCCCTGCGTTCTTTAATCCAAAAGGCATAGACACATAGTAGTAGGAACCAAATTCGGTAATAAAGGCGAGTTTTTACAAGATCTACAAATGGGTCCATCATAATCCGATGATATCCCTTATAAGCATCTAGAAAAGCAAAAATTTCATACCCAACTCTAGAGTCTACTAGCCTGTCAATTCTAGGGGAAGTGTAACTATCTTTAGGACAAGCTTTGTTTAAATCGGTGAAGTCTACGCACATTCTCCAACTGCCTTCTGGTTTCTTAACTAACACTGGGTTTGCTAGCCACTCTGGGTAGATAACTTCTTTAATCATGTTGGCCTGCAACAGTTTTTCCACTTCTTGCTGGACAGCTGTATCCTTTCTGGAGCAAATGATCTCTTCTTTTGTTTCACTGGTTTCCTGGTTGGGTCGATGTTGAGCTTATGGACCGCCAACTCTGTTGACAATCCAGGCATATCACTTGCCTTCCATGCAAACACATCTTGATAATCTTTCAAAGTGCTGATTAGCATATGCTTCTGTTCAGCCGGTATCCAAGATCCTATACTGACTGTGGATTCAGGGTCCAATTCATTTAGCATTATTGATTCCACTGGATCGTTTGATTGCCAACTTTTTTCTTCATCTGGAACCAGGTCTTCCATTGTCACCTGCTGCACCTTCATTTTTCCACTGATTGTGGCTGTGTAGCAATTTTTTGCAGCATCTACGTCCCCTTTAACAGTAGCTTCTCCATCGAAAGTTGGGAATTTCATGCTGTTGTGTGCGGGCGATACCACTGCCCTCAGGTCAATTAGTGCTGGCCTTCCAAGAATCACATTATATGCAGATGGAGCCTTTACCACCACATAGTTCACCATCAGAGTCCTGCTCTGTTGCCCTTTGCCAAACGTTGTCAATAATTTTAACATACCTACAGGATGTATGGGCGGCCCGGTAAATCCGAAAATAGGAGTTGATACGGGAGTCAACTCCGAATCTGAGAGTTTCATCGCTTGGAACGCGCTATGATACAGCACGTTTACTGCGCTGCCTGTGTCTACACAGATCCTTCTGACCATATTTTTCTGAATAACCGCCTCTATTACCAGTCCTTCGTTACTCACAACGGCTGGTAGGGCATCTCTAGGACCGTACTGTACGGTTCCCATAACTTTCTGCTTTTTTGCTTCCCCTTGCTTTTCTGTGCTGCCCTTTTTATCTTCCTGAACAGCCTTGCTACCTTCTCCTGGTCCACCCACAATGGTATTCACAGTATTAATTGGGGCATTTTCTCTATGCCCATCTGCATCTGGAGACGGATCTCTGTGTCTCCTCTGGTTGTACCTGTCATGACTGTTATTCTGTTTTTTGAACTCTATCCTTCCTCTGGGATTATCTCCCTACGCTCGATCGATGCACTCATCGATTTTTCCTTCCATTGCTACTGCGTCGATATCTCTGATCAGATCCCTACACTGTTCAGAGTCATGTCCGATGTCTTTATGGTACTTACACCACCTGGTGTGGTCTCTTTTCTCCCTTGGACCCCTCAATGGAGAAGGAGTCTTAGCAATTCCTTTCTTCTCTATAATTGCCAGCATTTGGTCACGAGATCTGTTCAGAGGTATAAGGTCTCTGTCCTGCAAAGCACCTTTTTTCCCTAACCTTTCAGAGATGGGAGCGGTTACCCTATCCCAGATAGATTTCCTTTTCTTGTCATTCCTATCCTCAGTTTTTCCTTTTTTAGCATCCCTATGGGATTCTTCCCTCTTGGCTCTGTTAGCCTCTTCCCCTTGACAATATCTGTATGCTATTTCCAGACATTCTTCCATCGTGTTTGGATCTTTGTTGCTCAGCTTTGCATGTAACCGTCCTTCTCTAAGTCCTGCTATGAAGGATGCTACCAAGAACTTATCATCCAGATCTGCTATCTGGGACGATTCTCCATTGAATCTCTTGATGAATTGTAACACTGTTTCATCACTTTTTTGCCTAACAGTCAGCAAATAAGTCCGGTTTCTTTGGAAAGGTCTTGCTGCGATGAATGCATGCATGAACTTTCTGGTCAAAGTGGGGAAATCTGGTATAGATCTGGGGTTCAACTTGTTGAACCAATCTTTTGCCTTTCCTGTTAGAAGAGTTGCAAATGACCTGCATTTCATCTCTTCTGGAGCGTTATACAAGTTCATGTGTTGAATGTACTGATGCATATGGTCGTATGGATCCTTAGTTCCATCATATGCTTGAATTTTCGGAATTTTGAATCCTGGGGGACATGGGAATGCATCGATGTCCTTAGTGAAAGGAGACACCAGCCCGAATTCATCTTGCTTGGGTTTAAGTATGGCATCTAACTCAGCTCTGGCGCTATCACCACATGGGTGAGTAACTACCACTTGTATGCTTGATTCTGCTTCTTGCTTCTCTTTTCTAGCAATTTGAAGCGGGGTATGTGCTTCGGAAACATCATTATCTTGATTCTTCGCTTTCAAAACTGCCTCGAATATGGCTTTTATCTCCTCACCTTTGAGATTTGCTAGGTTTTCGACCAACATTTGTTTAATTGCATCTGGATTGCTGGTCTGTCCTTCTTCCATAACTCTTTTCCCAGTTTCTTGGTCATTTCGACCTGGGCTTTTGTCTCCGATCTGATTCTTTTCTTTCTCTTGCTGATTTTGTTGTTTATTTGAATTTCCTTGGTTTCTTGCCATTTTTCTGTATTAATCACTCACTAACTAGAATTTGACCCTCCTTCTAGCGCCAAATGATGCGGTATGAATATTACAAACGGGTAATCGGGTAATTCTAATTAGGAAAATAATATAAGAACACGAATGTTTGGGTATAATTTGGACTGAACTCTTGAGAGAGCTGCCTACGTATCCAATTTAAGTGATAAACTGGAATCAAGTCCCCCTCGTAGTTCAGGGTGTTCTTTATATAGTAGTAGATCGTGTCTCTCTTCCTGGACGTGCTAGGAAGTTATTGTTGAGTATCTCCCCGGACATGGGATCTACCCACGTCCGTAGCGCCGAGATCTTGTTGACCCGGTCTTTATCACGTTCGGCCGTTATTCGTCCGAAACCATTCGGTCAGAACACGGTGGAGTCCTGCTCCTCTAACTATTCTGTCCAGCGTCTTGATCTGGTCAGCACTTGGTGGTCTGGCTTGACTGGTTCATTTATCTTTATTATCTAACTTTCAGGCTGGGCCCGGCCCAATTACGAATAATCCGACTCACTGGGCCCATATATCATCATCCTAGGTGCGGTTTCGAATACAAACTGACGAAACCGCGGGTCACAATCGTCAATAGGATCTTTAATGCGCTATCTCCAATAGGATCTTTATTCTTCTTTCTTTGGTCTCCATATTCTGCTCCATTTTTGTTACATAAAATTCTACCTAATAAAATAAATGCACCCGCTGTACACAGGGGAGCTAACGGGAATGAGATAAATGCAGAAAATAAACTAGGTCACGTTCTTCATAACGGCCTAGGACAATTTTTAAAACCAACAGAGAATTTAAATCATTCACATCTATCCTATTGGTTGAGTCCATGATCAACCGGGGTCCATATAATCATATTATATCTACACAATATCTAATCCATATAATAACTTCTTATGAAAAATATAAAATCTTAAAATTACCAACTTGCGTCTTAATTAATTGATTAACGTTTAATCAATTAAATAATTTCATCTAATCAATTAACTAATTAACATTTAATTAATTAATGATTTTAATCGAAATAAAATTAACTGTTAATTTTAAACGATTTCAATTTTAATTTTAATTAATTTGAATTATTCTAAAAATAAATCAAAATTAAAATTAAGCCTCTTTTGTTTCCTAATCAAAAGGGATGCATTTGGTTTCTTAAAACCAAAAAGCAACAACCTCGGCCATTTCCAAAATCAAAATTTTGAAAATGGCCTAAGATTAGGCTTTTTCCAAAATCAAATATTTTGAAAATGATCTGGGCCCATTCCAAACATAATTTGGAAATGCCAATATTATTTAATTCCATATGGCATCCCAATGGCCTAAATTATTTGAACCATTGTTAGCCACATGACATCAAATAAACAAAGAGATATCAATGCACAATAAAATATCACAAAATGATAAAAGGAAGATCGGGGTCCACCGTATATGGCCGAATGACAGCAGCAGTCCTAGGGCCGGCGGCGGCAGCAACACGGTGGGGGGCCGCCTCTTCGGCCCAGACCCAAAACCCGCCGCCGGCCTCCATTTTTTTGTTTCTCGTTTAGTGAATCTAGATCTTGCATCTATTATAAACTAATTACTACGCAAATTAACTAATGCTTATTTCTTAAGCTCGAAGCTCGCTCTGATACCATTGTTAGGAAATCTATGCGGGAACGCAGCGGAATTAAAAAAAATTATTTCCTTTTTACCCAAGATCGACTTTGTTTAAGCAACAAGCATACAAGAAGTAGACAAGAGAATACCTTGGTTGATCCAATTGGCTCGATGCTTTGTCAACGGTTGTAGTTTCTGCATGAAGCCGCCCAAGTGTTTGGCCTCTACCGGTGATCCACATTAACAGCCCGCCGGTATCTCATCATGGATTGCTTCCAGAAAAACTCGGTTGCTAGACCGACCTTTTCTCTCTCTCAAAATCTCTCTAAGAAGCTCTCTTATTTTTCACAAGAACTATTAGTCTCTTGGAACTGTGATGATACAAAAGAGTTTGACACCCACCTCCCATTTATAGTAGATGGTGCGCCCCATACTAGTCCCAAACTGATTGAGAGAAACTTCCTAATAGATTGAGGAGAAAGAAAACATATTACAAGTAAAATAAAGAAAATACCTTTGATTGATTTATCTCATTTAATTTAATATCTCATATTAAATATTTTCAAAATATTGTCAATATCTAATATTGATTATCTTTATCATATTACCATAAATCAATTTTTCATAAATCTATTAATATCCAATATTCATATATGATAATATCATTAATTAAATTGGACAATCCAAGTGTATCTTACACACTTAAAATGGCGCCCCATATTGCCAATATATCGGCATCGGGAATATTCTTAGTTAATATGAAGAGAGTTTGAGAAAGTAAATAATACTTGAGTAAACTTCAACTTAGTTTATTCATCAAATGGAAGAAGTATAAATAGTTACAATTGAAGATACTAGCTAGCTTGGGCGGCCACTAGATGGGCGGCAAGCATGCATGTAAAAAGTAAAAGTATGTCTATGACATAAAGCAACTAGAGTTTGACATATTAATTGTTTATATGTACCACAATTAATATGTCCTTTTACAACTAAAGTGTACAAATAATGTATACACGAAAATAAATAAATATTACATACTATTTGATATGTAATATTTCTACACCCCCCCTCAAACTGGGTTGTATATGTTTATACAGCCAAGTTTGCTACTCAGTCTGCTGAACATAAGTGGTGGAATGGCCTTGGTGAGAATATCAGCATTCTGGTCTGCTGAGGGAACATACTGGAGTTGAATAATCTTGGCATCAATCTTCTCCTTCAGGAAGTGTCTGTCAATGTCCACATGTTTGGTTTTATCATGATGGGCTGGATCCTCTGCCATGCATAATGCTGAATTATTGTCACAGCAGAGTGTCATAGGGTCTTGAATAGGCCGAAGTTCGGTCGGGACCCTTTTTATCCATAGAGCTTCACAAATACCCAAAACTAGTGCCCCGAGTTCACTTCAAGACGCTTCACGAGACGAGGGTTGTTTCTTGCTCCTCCAGGTGACAAGATTTCCCCATACATAAGAACAAGAGCTCGTAGTAGACCTTCGTCTATGTGACGACCCGGCCCCAATCGGCATCGGTGTAGACCTTGATAGATCTCTCGGCGGACTTGGTGAAATGTAGGCCTTGGCCGAGAGTGGATTTCAAGTACCTCGGTATCCTGTTCACGCATCCCAATGTTGCTCGGTAGGGCAATGCATGAACGCTGCTAACCGATCGACCGACCCATATGCAATATCGGGTCTTGTATGGGACGGATAAATGAGTTTCCCTACAAGCCTTTGATATTGATCCTTCCCGACGGCAATGTCACCATACGACGGGGTATTACGGGGTCTACTCTGGGATACGAAGCGAGTTTGCATCCCAAAGATGCCGCTTTCCTTCAAAGGTCCAAGCACATATTTCCTTTGAGAGATAGAGATACCCTGGTTGTTTCTTGCAATCTCCATACCAAGGAAGTATTTAAGATAGCCCAAATCCTTGACTTGGAATACCTTTGCCGGTAGAGTCTTCAAATGTTGGATCTCGGTAGAGTCATCTCCAAGGTAAGGATGATATCATCCACATATACAATAAGAATAGACCTTCTCTCGGTTGGTTGTCTTGATAAACATAGTGTGATCGAGTTGCATTGATGATATCCAGCAGCTTTAACCACAGTAGTGAGTTTTCCAAACCAGGCTCTGGGGGATTGCTTCAGGCCATATAGAGATTTCCTGAGTTTGCATACCTTGCCTTGAGTGTGGGGATTGATGTTGGGGAGATTTTGCATCATTAAAACAAAAGAAAATTTATAAAACCTATACTACCATGCAAAACTACCTCCTAACCGGCCGAATACCGGGTTGTTGATAGCATAGTAGGGTAAGTACGGGTATCGATCCTCAGGGAATTGGGATGTTAAATCTAATCTTATTAATCCTTAAATTGTTACTCTTAAACGAAATAAACGAAAGAAAGAGACATAAAAAACAAAGAACAAATCAAATAAATCTAACCTAGAAAACAAAATAAAACAATCTAAACTAAACTAAAGATACATGGGATCAAACAACCAATATACAAACCAAGTGATTTCAATCCTAGTTCATCTCATGATTTTAATTCGATTTGTGGTTTCACCTTTTCACGAGACATAAACCCCTAATTCCTTAGCGAATCTATTTCTCAAGCTACGAATCCCTAATTCCTTAGTGAATTCAATTATCGATCTCTCCTCTTCCGAATGTTGAGAACGATTTACCAAACAAAACTCGGTGTAGATTCAGGTTAACTCTCGTATTTTAGAATCTAACAACCTAGATAATTAACCAATTAATTTGTCATCATTAATGATTAAAAATCCTATCTTTCTATGGTGATCTAGTCTACGCAACTTTCGTTTGTTGTAAACGTATCAATTAGTAAACAAATCTCTCGATATGAGTCCACATAATAGCATCATAAATCATAGAAAGAAACAACTTTTAATTAAAGGTCATGAAATAAAACCGAAATTGAATAAATCTAAAAGAAGAACTCACATAGTTTGGTTACAATGGTTGAACTCCATGGAAACGAAAAAGAAAAGCTACATAATCTACTCCTAATCTAACCTCGGTTCACCCGAGCACGAGGCTCGGGTGACCGGCCTTCAACTCTCCAAGATGCGGCCGCTTCCTTGAAGAATTATATGTGATAAAATTGGTATATCCTTAGGGTTGGGGCTGCTTTGTTATATTTATAGTAAAACTAAGTCGGTCGCTACAAGAACCTAAGTCGGTTCTCCGCCGAAACGGTGGCGGACGCTCGTTCAATACAACGGACGCTCGTTCGGTTTGAGTGAACGCTCGTTCAATACACGTCCAAACTCTCTGTTCTCTTTTTCGCTTCGAACGCTCGGCCACTTCACCAAACGCCCGTCCAAACTAGACGCTCGTCTGATTCATATGGACGCCCGTCCACTGACGATTAAATTGATAATTCCATCTTTATCTTGATTTATTTCTTTCCTTATCTCTTTTATTCTTCCATATCTTTGATTGATCCTCTTCCATCTCGAATCTAGCCTTTTAGGATCATCTTTTTCCATCATTAATTGGGTATCTACAAATATCAAAAACATACCAAAACGTAATAATTTCCAAAATAATATAAAAACATCAAATAAACATAAAAATCGATACGTTTTCATATTAACCTCTTTAAAACCCCATTTACTCAATATTTAACTATATGGCTCGATATCTATGAAAATAATCCAAATATGAGGGAAATTGATATATAAAACATATGTGAAAATCACTATAATTTGACCCTAAACAACTCCCCCACACTTATCTTTTGCTCGTCCCGAGCAAAACAAAACAAAGATCAAGCTCGAGGCAAATAAACATCCATACAAATATGAAGTATATTCAATAACTCGAAGTTCACCCGAGTGAGTGTGTGCATAGCCATAATAAACTTCCACTAAGTTCCACAATTTGAAAGTTATTCAAACCAAAACTAGCCCGGTTTCCCATCTAAGTTAGAAATATTCAAAAATTATAACGGCACTTTACAAAACATACATATCCCAAAAAGAAATAGTAGAGAATATCTAAAACATTTCGACAAACTCGAGGATAATCCCTACAACATATCCTTCAGTTTATACTGGGGATAAGATCGACGATAACTAAGTCCTTACTTATTCATAATAATAAATTTCAATATTTTCACTTTTTCACACTTTTCTAACACACATCAGAATAAGCTTTTGCCCTCATAGCAGAATAGGACATTTCAAGATAATCCCCTACCTTACTCCAATCATAAGGCAGCTTTTTCTAACTGTCGTGAGCTTTTGGTCATCATAGTGGAATAGGACATACGTGGTACACCCTACCTCACCCAAATCATAAACCAGCTTCCGACACACACAATTACAATTATGTTTACTTAGAGATTTCTGGCTGGCAGTGGAAAAGATTATTTTCTAGTAACACGTACCACCGAGCATAACACCTCAAGTAAACAATTTATTACTTGTTGCAAAGACTTAATCACGTTTCACTTATCACATTCAAACTTACGTATATTCACAAGATGTCATACTTTAACTCTAAATACAAACTACTAAACTTTTCAAGAATTGTACATAAGCAAAGAAACATGCTATAATCATCAAAAATCTCCAACTAAAATGGGGTAGGCTTTCAACATTTAGCTCATCATTTACTATGGCATGTGAAAAAGAGTGTCGGGTGAAACAACTAAAATTACTAAATATACAGAATATAGCAAAAATGATATAAACTCAAGCAAAGATATGCCTTTGTCTACTCGGGACAAAACAAAAATTTTAAAAATTAAGCACTTTTCATAGAAATATAATAGAAATTGAGCAAACGACTCATAGATACATATAAACCATCCTCTCCCCCACACTTAGATTGCAACTTGTCCTCAAGTTGTGCAGAAATAATAAATTAGAGAACTTAGCTGATTGGATGCTGGCAATTCTCGAGGAACCAACAAGAACCAGGATTGCTTGCATAGCTCAGTAGACTGTGGAGCATCACAGGACAACTGAATACATCGTTAAAGTGCACAATAGCTAGGAAGAAAGTATCCTGCAGACTTGATCAGTGCAAAAAGAGTCTACGGGGAAAAGATTAGACTTATACAAATAAAGCACATGGAAAAGAATATATAGAGATATTCAAATTATGCTCACATAAAGATGGACACATATACATGAAAATATCACAAACTCGTAGGCTAGGTGCAACTATATGAAAATATACTACAATGCAACTACGTGAAAAATCCTAAAAATAAAATAAAGACGAGGTAGTATTACGGAAACCGACAGCTTAACTACACTCAAAAAGAAAAATAAACTAGGTGGTATTACGAAAACCGACAAAGTGACCACACTTAAGAAAAATAAAAGGAAAAATAGAAAAACAATGCAACTATATGAAATGCAACTAAATGAAATGCATTTAAATGATATGCAAAAAGAAAATAAAATAAAAGAAAGAAAACTAGCCCACTATATGCAACACGACATATATATAAAATAAACGTCTACCAAATAATGACAAAGTTACGATAAACGACAAGTCTTTGTTCATTACATGCAATGTAGACGCGCCTTAAGACTTATCAAAAGTGATAGCATTATGGAAACCAACAAGCTTAGCTATACTAAACGTATATAACTCATATGACCTAAGATGGTAGCATTACGGAAACCGACAAGTAGCTACCCAAATGAGTTATAATAATTCCTCAAAAAAGGAAGCACGTAAGTCTCAAAAGCTAACAAGATTCATCACAACGGTATGTAGCATACGAGAACCGACATTAGCTACACTAACAATGATAAGAACGAGCTTATAGCGTACGAAAACCGACAAAGTGACTATAACATGCCTAGATGAATCATGCATATAAAAATTAATCGGTTATTTAACATGGATTCATAGATGGAAAGGTAAAAACTTATAAGTTCGGGACATCTATGTAAAATTAATCACCACGAAGCTCTAATGAAAAATCCACATCAAATAAAAGCATTAAAAATAAAATCAAGAAAAACCGAACACGGATCGAACCCGGACGAACGTTCACTTAGCGTTCGAATCCGGACGAACGTTCATCTTTTCAAACGCTCGTTTGCTCTTGAAAACCTCCGGACGGGCGTTCGGAATTCCGGACGCCCGTCCGATCCTTCAACTCGAACGGCGTTGAAACCTTTACGGACGGACGAGCGTTCATACACCCAAATGTTCTTTCACCCGCAAGTTAGGGGCTGGACGGGCGTTCATGCTACCAAACGCTCGTCCGGATATCGAATATGCACGAAAAAGCGTGAAAAATACAAAGAAAACCCTAAAACATATAAACACAACACAAACATACGTATCACAAAGACAAAGAAGCCCTTATCAAATTAAGCACGGGGTTAGACTAGGTAACACATAAACATATAAACTTCACGTAAAACAAGTTGAGTAAAAAACTTTTGCACATTCTTAACCTAACGGTCATCGAAACACGGCAAAATAAAAACTCTCAATCTATTCGACGCTACTTTTATTGAAAGAATACAAAAATAAATCGTAACAAAATCGAAAAATTAATTCAATTAGATTCAACAAAACACCGATTCCCCGGCAACGGCGCCACTTTTGTTGGGGAGATTTTGCATCATTAAAACAAAAGAAAATTTATAAAACCTATACTACCATGCAAAACTACCTCCTAACCGGCCGAATACCGGGTTGTTGATAGCATAGTAGGGTAAGTACGGGTATCGATCCTCGTGGAATTGGGATGTTAAATCTAATCTTATTAATCCTTAAATTGTTACTCTTAAACGAAATAAACGAAAGAAAGAGACATAAAAAACAAAGAACAAATCAAATAAATCTAACCTAGAAAACAAAATAAAACAATCTAAACTAAACTAAAGATACATGGGATCAAACAACCAATATACAAACCAAGTGATTTCAATCCTAGTTCATCTCATGATTTTAATTCGATTTGTGGTTTCACCTTTTCACGAGACATAAACCCCTAATTCCTTAGCGAATCTATTTCTCAAGCTACGAATCCCTAATTCCTTAGTGAATTCAATTATCGATCTCTCCTCTTCCGAATGTTGAGAACGATTTACCAAACAAAACTCGGTGTAGATTCAGGTTAACTCTCGTATTTTAGAATCTAACAACCTAGATAATTAACCAATTAATTTGTCATCATTAATGATTAAAAATCCTATCTTTCTATGGTGATCTAGTCTACGCAACTTTCGTTTGTTGTAAACGTATCAATTAGTAAACAAATCTCTCGATATGAGTCCACATAATAGCATCATAAATCATAGAAAGAAACAACTTTTAATTAAAGGTCATGAAATAAAACTGAAATTGAATAAATCTAAAAGAAGAACTCACATAGTTTGGTTACAATGGTTGAACTCCATGGAAACGAAAAAGAAAAGCTACATAATCTACTCCTAATCTAACCTCGGTTCACCCGAGCACGAGGCTCGGGTGACCGGCCTTCAACTCTCCAAGATGCGGCTGCTTCCTTGAAGAATTATATGTGATAAAATTGGTATATCCTTAGGGTTGGGGCTGCTGTTATATTTATAGTAAAACTAAGTCGGTCGCTACAAGAAACCTAAGTCGGTTCTGCTGAAACGGTGGCGGACGCTCGTTCAATACAACGGACGCTCGTTCGGTTTGAGTGAACGCTCGTTCAATACACGTCCAAACTCTCTGTTCTCTTTTTCAGCTTCTGAACGCTCGGCCACTTCACCAAACGCCCGTCCAAACTAGACGCTCGTCTGATTCATATGGACGCCCGTCCACTGACGATTAAATTGATAATTCCATCTTTATCTTGATTTATTTCTTTCCTTATCTCTTTTATTCTTCCATATCTTTGATTGATCCTCTTCCATCTCGAATCTAGCCTTTTAGGATCATCTTTTTCCATCATTAATTGGGTATCTACAAATATCAAAAACATACCAAAACGTAATAATTTCCAAAATAATATAAAAACATCAAATAAACATAAAAATCGATACGTTTTCATATTAACCTCTTTAAAACCCCATTTACTCAATATTTAACTATATGGCTCGATATCTATGAAAATAATCCAAATATGAGGGAAATTGATATATAAAACATATGTGAAAATCACTATAATTTGACCCTAAACAACTCCCCCACACTTATCTTTTGCTCGTCCCGAGCAAAACAAAACAAAGATCAAGCTCGAGGCAAATAAACATCCATACAAATATGAAGTATATTCAATAACTCAGAAGTTCACCCGAGTGAGTGTGTGCATAGCCATAATAAACTTCCACTAAGTTCCACAATTTGAAAGTTATTCAAACCAAAACTAGCCCGGTTTCCCATCTAAGTTAGAAATATTCAAAAATTATAACAGGCACTTTACAAAACATACATATCCCAAAAAGAAATAGTAGAGAATATCTAAAACATTTCTGACAAACTCAGAGGATAATCCCTACAACATATCCTTCAGTTTATACTGGGGATAAGATCGACGATAACTAAGTCCTTACTTATTCATAATAATAAATTTCAATATTTTCACTTTTTCACACTTTTCTAACACACATCAGAATAAGCTTTTGCCCTCATAGCAGAATAGGACATTTCAAGATAATCCCCTACCTTACTCCAATCATAAGGCAGCTTTTTTCTAACTGTCGTGAGCTTTTGGTCATCATAGTGGAATAGGACATACGTGGTACACCCTACCTCACCCAAATCATAAATCGCTTCCGACACACACAATTACAATTATGTTTACTTAGAGATTTCCGGGCATTTGCGTGGAAAAGATTATTTTCTAGTAACACGGACCACCGAGCATAACACCTCAAGTAAACAATTTATTACTATTGCAAAGACTTAATCACGTTTCACTTATCACATTCAAACTTACGTATATTCACAAGATGTCATACTTTAACTCTAAATACAAACTACTAAACTTTTCAAGAATTGTACATAAGCAAAGAAACATGCTATAATCATCAAAAATCTCCAACTAAAATGGGGTAGGCTTTCAACATTTAGCTCATCATTTACTATGGCATGTGAAAAAGAGTGTCGGGTGAAACAACTAAAATTACTAAATATACGAATATAGCAAAAATGATATAAACTCAAGCAAAGATATGCCTTTGTCTACTCGGGACAAAACAAAAATTTTAAAAATTAAGCACTTTTCATAGAAATATAATAGAAATTGAGCAAACGACTCATAGATACATATAAACCATCCTCTCCCCCACACTTAGATTGCAACTTGTCCTCAAGTTGTGCGTAAATAATAAATTAGAGAACTTAGGCGATTGGATGCCGGCAATTCGGAGGAACCAACAAGAACCAGGATTGCTTGCATAGCTCGCAGACGTGGAGCATCACAGACAACCGAATACATCGTTAAAGTGCACAATAGCTAGGAAGAAAGTATCCCGCAGACTTGATCAGTGCAAAAAGAGTCTACGGGGAAAAGATTAGACTTATACAAATAAAGCACATGGAAAAGAATATATAGAGATATTCAAATTATGCTCACATAAAGATGGACACATATACATGAAAATATCACAAACTCGTAGGCTAGGTGCAACTATATGAAAATATACTACAATGCAGTCTACGTGAAAAATCCAAAAAATAAAATAAAGACGAGGTAGTATTACGGAAACCGACAGCTAACTACACTCAAAAAGAAAAATAAACTAGGTGGTATTACGAAAACCGACAAAGTGACCACACTTAAGAAAAATAAAAGGAAAAATAGAAAAACAATGCAACTATATGAAATGCAACTAAATGAAATGCATTTAAATGATATGCAAAAAGAAAATAAAATAAAAGAAAGAAAACTAGCCCACTATATGCAACACGACATATATATAAAATAAACGTCTACCAAATAATGACAAAGTTACGATAAACGACAAGTCTTGTTCATTACATGCGTGTAGACGCGCCTTAAGACTTATCAAAAGTGATAGCATTATGGAAACCAACAAGCTAGCTATACTAAACGAGATATAACTCATATGACCTAAGATGGTAGCATTACGGAAACCGACAGTAGCTACCCAAATGAGTTATAATAATTCCTCAAAAAAGGAAGCACGTAAGTCTCAAAAGCTAACAAGATTCATCACAACGGTATGTAGCATACGAGAACCGACATTAGCTACACTAACAATGATAAGAACAGTTATAGCGTACGAAAACCGACAGTGACTATAACATGCCTAGATGAATCATGCATATAAAAATTAATCAGTTATTTAACATGGATTCATAGATGGAAAGGTAAAAACTTATAAGTTCAGGACATCTATGTAAAATTAATCAGCCACAGAAGCTCTAATGAAAAATCCACATCAAATAAAAGCATTAAAAATAAAATCAAGAAAAACCAGAACCTGGACTGAACCCGGACGAACGTTCACTTAGCGTTCAGAACTGGACGAACGTTCATCTTTTCAAACGCTCGTTTGCTCTTGAAAACCTCCAGACGGGCGTTCAGAATTCCAGACGCCCGTCTGATCCTTCAACTCAGAACAGCGTTGAAACCTTTCCGGACGGACGAGCGTTCATACACCCAAATGTTCTTTCACCCGCAAGTTAGGGGCTGGACGGGCGTTCATGCTACCAAACGCTCGTCCGGATATCGAATATGCACGAAAAGCGTGAAAAATACAAAGAAAACCCTAAAACATATAAACACAACACATCAACACGGATCACAAAGACAAAGCGACCTTATCAAATTAAGCACAGGGGTTAGACTAGGTAACACATAAACATATAAACTTCACGTAAAACAAGTTGAGTAAAAAACTTTTGCACATTCTTAACCTAACGGTCATCGAAACACGGCAAAATAAAAACTCTCAATCTATTCGACGCTACTTTTATTGAAAGAATACAAAAATAAATCGTAACAAAATCGAAAAATTAATTCAATTAGATTCAACAAAACACCGATTCCCCGGCAACGGCGCCACTTTTGTTGGGGAGATTTTGCATCATTAAAACAAAAGAAAATTTATAAAACCTATACTACCATGCAAAACTACCTCCTAACCGGCCGAATACCGGGTTGTTGATAGCATAGTAGGGTAAGTACGGGTATCGATCCTCAGGGAATTGGGATGTTAAATCTAATCTTATTAATCCTTAAATTGTTACTCTTAAACGAAATAAACGAAAGAAAGAGACATAAAAAACAAAGAACAAATCAAATAAATCTAACCTAGAAAACAAAATAAAACAATCTAAACTAAACTAAAGATACATGGGATCAAACAACCAATATACAAACCAAGTGATTTCAATCCTAGTTCATCTCATGATTTTAATTCGATTTGTGGTTTCACCTTTTCACGAGACATAAACCCCTAATTCCTTAGCGAATCTATTTCTCAAGCTACGAATCCCTAATTCCTTAGTGAATTCAATTATCGATCTCTCCTCTTCCGAATGTTGAGAACGATTTACCAAACAAAACTCGGTGTAGATTCAGGTTAACTCTCGTATTTTAGAATCTAACAACCTAGATAATTAACCAATTAATTTGTCATCATTAATGATTAAAAATCCTATCTTTCTATGGTGATCTAGTCTACGCAACTTTCGTTTGTTGTAAACGTATCAATTAGTAAACAAATCTCTCGATATGAGTCCACATAATAGCATCATAAATCATAGAAAGAAACAACTTTTAATTAAAGGTCATGAAATAAAACCGAAATTGAATAAATCTAAAAGAAGAACTCACATAGTTTGGTTACAATGGTTGAACTCCATGGAAACGAAAAAGAAAAGCTACATAATCTACTCCTAATCTAACCTCGGTTCACCCGAGCACGAGGCTCGGGTGACCGGCCTTCAACTCTCCAAATGCGGCCGCTTCCTTGAAGAATTATATGTGATAAAATTGGTATATCCTTAGGGTTGGGGCTGCCGTTATATTTATAGTAAAACTAAGTCGGTCGCTACGGTAACCTAAGTCGGTTCTGCTGAAACGGTGGCGGACGCTCGTTCAATACAACGGACGCTCGTTCGGTTTGAGTGAACGCTCGTTCAATACACGTCCAAACTCTCTGTTCTCTTTTTCAGCTTCTGAACGCTCGGCCACTTCACCAAACGCCCGTCCAAACTAGACGCTCGTCTGATTCATATGGACGCCCGTCCACTGACGATTAAATTGATAATTCCATCTTTATCTTGATTTATTTCTTTCCTTATCTCTTTTATTCTTCCATATCTTTGATTGATCCTCTTCCATCTCGAATCTAGCCTTTTAGGATCATATTTTTCCATCATTAATTGGGTATCTACAAATATCAAAAACATACCAAAACGTAATAATTTCCAAAATAATATAAAAACATCAAATAAACATAAAAATCGATACGTTTTCATATTAACCTCTTTAAAACCCCATTTACTCAATATTTAACTATATGGCTCGATATCTATGAAAATAATCCAAATATGAGGGAAATTGATATATAAAACATATGTGAAAATCACTATAATTTGACCCTAAACAATTGACAAAACCAGGAGGTACATTCATGTAGACTTCCTTAGTAAGGTCACCATTGAGAAAAGCGTTTTTGATATCCAATTGGTAAAGAGGCCACTCAAGTTGGACAGCTAGAGAAATTAGTACCCTGACAGTGTTAAGCTTTGCTACTGGTGCAAACGTTTCTGTATAGTCAATGCCATAAGTTTGAGTGAACCCTCTAGCTACCAATCTGGCTTTATACTTGTCAATAGTACCATCAGCATTGTATTTTATGGTGAATAACCATCTACAACCGATCGTCTTCTTGCCTTTGGGGAGAGTTGTGAGGTCCCAAGTATGATTATCCAGGAGTGCAATCATCTCGTTTTAACAAGACCCTTCCACTTATCATTTTGAAGGGCCTCCCGAATATTTTTGGGAATAGAGTGAGAGTCCAGGTCCTGTGTAAACATAGCAAATACAGGAGACAACTGGTCATAAGATAAATAAGTATGAATAGAATGATCAGTGCATGATCTTTTCTCTTTCCTTAGAGCAATAGGTCTATCATCAATGTCAGTAGGGTGCTGTAGTTCGGCCAGCCTCTCGAGTCGCAGGGTGTTGAGGCTCGGCGGGCTCGGGTTCGGCGGGCTCGGGTCGCAGGGGCCGAGGTCCAGCAGCTCCGGGTCGCAGGGTGCCGAGGTTCGGTCCGCCGAGTCTCGGGAGGTTGCCGAGGGTTAAGAGTTTGTTGAGGGAACGGATTTAGATCAATTTCAATTAGATTTCCATCGTTGTCCGCTTCGAGACTTGCCGTAGTAGGGAGTCCTTTCAAAGAATTTTACATCCATAGAGTTGTAAAATTTCTTTTCGCAGGTGAATAGCATTTGTAACCTTTCCCCGTCCTTAGCATACCCTAGGAAAATGCACTTGTGAGCTTTGGGATCAAGTTTGCTTCGTGTTGGGCATGGATATAAACAAACACAAGACAACCAAAGATTTTTGGAGGCAATTGGGCAATAAGATGAGGGCAGAGTGTGTGGTCGCAGGGTTTGGATAGGAGTCTTGAAACCTAACACTCTGCCGGGAAGCCTCGTTGATTAAGTATGTGGCGCTCAATATAGCTTCACCCCACATATATTTTGGAACATTTGTAGTGAACATGATTGATCTGGCCATTTCCGGCGGTGCCTATTCTTTCTCTCAAAGAACCCCATTTTGCCGAGGTGTCTCAACACAACTACCGATATGGACAATTCCCTTATTCATCAAGAAATTACCGAGATTAGACTCATAATATTCAAGAGCATTGTCGATCTTCAAAATTTTAATCTTAATGTCAAACCGAGTAGAGACCATGTTGTAAAACTCTTGAAAGATGGATCCAACTTCGCATTTATCCTTCATTAAAAATAACCAAGTGGTTCTCGGTGTGGTCATCTATGAAGGTTACAAACCACCTCTTGCCTCGTTATACTTTTCACTCTTGAGGGTCCCCATACATCACCGTGAATTAAGGTGAAAGGTGTGGATGGGAAGTGAGGTAATTTAGTATACACGAGATTTGGTGAGTTTGGCAAATTGACAAATATCACATTGAAGATCATTAAGATTACATCCTTTAAACAATTCCGGAATTAAAGACTTTAAATAACCAAAACTTGGATGTCCTAGTCTATAATGCCATAACATGATATTGTCTAGGTTTTGAGTCCGGCCGCCGAGGCGGCGTATTCGCCTTCGCCTTCCGTCTTCACAGGGGTTGATCACAAACGATCCCCGAGCAGGGGGTTTAGCTTGACCAATCACTTCTGTGAAGAAAGATCCCGGAATGTGCACCGATCCTTATCAAAAACAACAAATCCAATTCGTATCTTTAGTGAGTTTACTTGACGTATATAAGGTTACAATCTAACTTTGGAACAAATAAGACCCCTTGTAGATATATCGATTAGTAAGTTTAACCTTCCCAACACCTTTTGCATAAGAAACGAACCATCGGCAGCTTTAATTCTCGTGAATTTGGGTGCATGGCATATAGTGGGTAATGAGGTTTTTATTACCAAATGTGGGAAGAAGCCCCGAATCAACAATCCAAGTCTCATTACTCGAGAGGTGAGCGGAATATACCCGTTTTAGCATGAGTGGCCATTTCGGTAGAGGAGCTACCTTCCGATGCCGAGCAACAAAGGCTTTAAAGGCGACAAACCGAGCATTCGGATGGTCGTCATTCTCCTCGTCACCGACAAGTCCGCCTTGATTTTCCCCGGTTGGTTTTGAGGTTTTAGAGGGATTAGGCTTGCCATGAAGCTTCCAAAGCAATTGTCCTTGGTGTGATTTGTGCGTTTGCGGTGATCACAGAACAACCTTCCGAGCTTTTCTCGGCAGGCTTCCCGTAAGTCCCGAACCTCGGCAGCCTTCCCGACATTCAAGCGGGCGGTACCTTTCGCAGGGTTATCGCCGGGGGTGTTCAAGAAGATGACTTTCCTCCCGTTTTCTTCATGTTTGACCTCGGCAAACATGGATTTGAGATTTGGGAGAGGTTTTGTGGCAAGAATTCTCCCTCTAACATCATCAAGAGTAGGGTTCACCCGGTGAGGAACTTGAAGACTCTTTTCTTTTCTATGATGTCCTTATAGAGGGCGCATCCTTAACATCATTCCAGGGGTGAGTTTCCGCATATCTAAGTGTTGCCATGCCTTAGATAGTTGGTTGAAGTATTGAGTTACGTACATATCCCCTTGTCTCAGCTTTGAATTTGAGCTTCAAGTTCGTACACTTCGATGTATTATCTTTCTTGGAGTAAAGATCTCGGCATTGTCCCGCATTTCTTTTGCGCATCATACATCATAAAGTTCTCACCGATAAGTAGTTGTTGCCATCAAGTCTATAATATAATGCTATGATTAATTAATTTGCAAAAATACGTGTATACCAATATACACAAATAATTTCGACTCATACATCAACTATGTATATTTAACTAATCAATATAATTAATATTTTTTATTTAATTTATTCATAATAAATAAATACCACCATATTAATTTATCACTATAACACTTTATAGTCGAGATAAACTTTCCTTATTTGATTATCGTTATTTAATCCGGCTAGACATTCTTATGTGTGTGACCCGATAGGCTTCCGAATATATTGGCCGTAGGCACAAAGTGCAATTACGAAAATGCCCTTCATACCTAACAGCGTTTAGCAACACACTATGACCCCCAATCATCGGAAGAGTCAAATGCAATGACTACTACCTTTCATGTTAAACGGTTACCGTATAAATAGAATCCTATCGCTGTTACAATATCCATACGGTCGTACGTCGAGTGTCAATACATCAATGACCGTATCTTATAATCCGGATATCATGCTCTCTTGAAGTAACTGATTTACTTCCACTTTGAAAAGATTCACTAGAGTAAGACAATACTTATAAGAAGGCCCTTTCTGATATTTACTCCTAATCATAGGATACGTGATTTCTGGACGAGCAACATAAATCCTACGCATGCTTCAGTATCACACCCGATCACTACCGCATGATTGCCCCATGGCTAGAGGAAAGATCAATAGTGTCAAAGTATGACAATCCACACCGTGATGTCATGAAGACTCTGGTCTTAGGATAATTACACAACCACCACATAGTGCGACACTTAATAAAGTATGTTGGTCAGTCTAACTTACGCATTCTCTAATACACGTCCATGTACAGTTCAAGTGCCTCCACACTTTGATAGACGAGATATATCCCTACCTTCAAGAAAATAAAAGACATCCAATACGTGCTAGTCTAATCATACTC
The DNA here is from genome assembly GCA_036785695.1 of Gentiana straminea. NCBI lineage: Eukaryota > Viridiplantae > Streptophyta > Magnoliopsida > Gentianales > Gentianaceae > Gentiana > Gentiana straminea. The sequence goes on along the minus strand of JAVUPR010000114.1, from coordinate 10,715,661 downwards.
TCAATGTCCTGTTTAATAGCACATACGACTAGAGACATTTAAGTATCAAACCTTTTAAAGTGAGTCGAGATCGCATCAACCATAATCACTATTATAATTTCTCTATCACAGTTTGATACTAGGGACGTTATTATATATACAAACACAAATTGGTTCATATAGATAAACAGATTATATAATAACATTAAAGCCATTTATCATAGGTATAAACATAAAGAAATAGTAGAAATGATCCGACCCGACCGGATCCTGTCCAACCCGATTGGGTTTAAGACACTATTTCAACAGTAACAAAGATAAGCTAAGCTAAAAACAAGTAGGATCTTACGACATGTTGATGAGCATGAAGTAAACCCTATAGTTTGAGTCGGTCTCACAAAGATAACTTAATAATGATATGAACCTTTCATTGTAAAAGTTAATTATTCAATAGTTTATACCTCTTTGTTAAGTACTTTTGTCCTTACCCATTTGCATGTTTGTTTGTGCTTTAGGGTGAGAAGACGAAAATGTTGAGCCGGATTATGATGAGTTTGGGGATGACGTTTGATATGCTAGCTATGGAGTCATCTTGTTTTCTTAAATATGTTGAACTTTGAGCCTTGTTGTATTTCCTTTTTAACAATGTTGTTCTTTTATTTTGAGGCTTTTGTAAGACAAGTTTGTACTTAGTACTTTGTAAGATTTGGTTTCCTTGTTGTAAGATGTTCCTAGCAATCTTTAGTATGTTTGTGTTTCTATTCTTAGTAGCAGTGACGGACCCATGATTTTATTTCAGTGGGGGCCGAGATCTCACTAAAATGTGGTAGCAAAACATTTTCTAGTAAAATTGACAAATGTTAATAAGAAGAGGAAAAACATAAATTATAAATACTAGAAAAGAGAAAATAAAACATAAATTACAAACATAGAATGGACAAAAAACAAACAAAAAAAGGATGAAAAAGTGATGTAGCAACCAAGATTTGAACTCATAGTTTGGTTAATAATGTTCGAAACAATATACATACACAGTGTTAATATTATTAGATGGGTATACTAGAAATTTCGCACTGAAATTTGTGTGGTGGCCATGGCCCCACCCTCACCATGCTGGGTCCATCCTTGCTTAGTAGCATTTATGGTTTTAACTGAGTCTTTTTAGCTTCCGTTCGCTTTATTTTGATACGACGACCAGTGACTTGCGTATAATATTGGAGTTATTTAATGTTATACGCGCCGAACGTTCTCTTCCGGATAAGGACTCGGTATCCGGGAGTGGCACGTTACCCCTAATTTTCTTTCCTTCATTTTCAAACACCAATATCTTTTGATCTAGTTCTCCAAACGTGATAGGAAATTCATTGAATTTTTTATTTTTTCATGCTCTTCGTTTTGAGACTTGATTCGATATCACTACATCGTTTTTCGTGAGATTCACTGTCGAAATTCACTCAGTGAATATCTCCGGTGAATCCCGAAAAATAGTGAATTTCGAATAATAGTGAATTTTGACAGTGGATTTTCGGAAAGTAGTTCGGAATATGTTGGATGTGATATCAAAATAAAAAGCATGAAAAAATTAAAATAAAAATGATGAAAGAATTTTCAAATTTTGAGTTATAGATTGTAAAATATAAGTGTTTTAAAATGATTGATGGGACTAAGTGTCTTGAAGTTTTTTTAAGGCGTCCATCTGTTTAAAAGAAGGGGGAATGAGGGAGAAGGACAAAAATATTTCATCAATTAAGTAGAAGGACAGTCTTTTGAAACTTTTGCATAAAGGACAAAACTATTTATCTACTATCGAAATTCACTTGTGTTCGAAATTCAAAATTCATAAATTCAAAATTCACTAATTTTCAAAATTCATTGTCGGGATTCACCGATTTTCGGGATTCAAGTGTCTTCGAAATTCACCGATTTCGGGATTCCAGGGAGATTCACCGATTTTCGGGATTCATTGTTTGTCCTTATAAAAATTAATACGGTTGTCCTTCTCCTATAAAAAATATGTAGTTGTCCCGTTGCTTAATAATATTTCGGATTGTGTCCTTATCCCTAATTTTCCATTAAAAGAATACTATTGTTTTTTTTGCAAAAGTTTTTAATAAATGGGTCTGGAATATCTTTTTATGATTATAAAGGACAAAAATCACTTGTTATTTAAAATTGTTACTTCACGTGTTAATGTTACTTTGTATTTAGATTGTTACTTCATATTTACTCTATTCCACATTTTTTACTTCATATTTGTATTTTTTACTTTTGTTTTTCCTTACCTTTTTTGAATTTTGTCCCTAAAAATTTATTGAAAAGTTTTGAATATCTGCCCTATTCCCTGATTTAGAAAATATTTTTGTTTTTACCTAATTACCCTAAAATTTATTGAAGAATATAGAAATAACTGACCCCATACATAATCAAGATGCACTAAATTCTAAATACTGATGTAATAGTGATCAACTGTGTTGTATAATATTTCATATTTAGTGACAAATAAAATTAGTGACAAATAAGAATTAGTGTTTAAAAATTAAGAAATAAATTATTTTTGCATGTCATTAGTGTGTAAAGACTTTACAATTGTCTTTTTTTTTTAAACCAGACTTTACACTTGTCAATATACTTTCAAGTTATGTACTATTTGTTGACAACTAACCCTGTTGTTCACTAAGAAGAATTAGTGTTTAAAAATTAAGAAATAGATGATTTTTGCATGTCATTACTCATTAGTGTATAAAGCCTTTACAATTGTTAAGAGCACTTGAAGTGAATATCGTAAATCATTTAAAAAACTCTATTTAGATATTTCAATTAAAAATACACTACAGTGGATATTCTATTTTTTACTATAAAATACAGATTATATAAAATTTTCTTTATATCTACATCATTCATCCAGATTCTATAAATTTTACTTCATATCTACCACATTATGTAAAGTAGAGGATCATATGCATCTCATCTTGGATAGAAAAAACGTAAACTAGAAAAACATGTATTTAAAACTGTAAATAGAGAATTTATTTAAAGGATTTGATGCGACTGCTCTAATGTACTTTAAAATTAAAAGACGTAATAATGATTAATCTAAAGGTCTGGCAATATGCTGGAACAACAAAATGTGAAAATTTATTTTTTATTTGGCTTTCGCAAGACCCTTGTCTCAAAGACTTAAATCTACAAGAGCTCGAACTTGAGACCTCTTGTTTAAGGGACCAAGACTCCCACTCTAACCAACCTCCGTTACTCGTATTCCTTAAATTTTATGATCGATGGTGTTGGTGTTGTGTGGATCACTACTTTGTGGAGCCCATAGAATAATATAAAAGAAAATAAATAAGGAAAAAAATATAAGTCAAGTATTATTTAAGGAAAATCAACAAGTTAGGTTAATTTTTCCCTAATCTTCACATCTTTAAGGAGGAAAAAATAAGGATATATTCGCAGCTTTTTTGGGTGTTGAAGCTGGAACTTTCCGGCAATGACCGGGCATTGAAACGGACTCCGATTGGCACAAAATTTTGAGGCGTTTTCCACGTTAAAATTGTTGTGTGATTTTCTTGTGTTTTCGTTTTGCTTTATTTGTGATTTTATCTTCGTTGGGGCTGCCTTGTTTAATTCCGTTGCATGTCATTGGGAAGACTTTGTGGGTGTTTGTGATATGTGTGGTATTGCGGCTGGTTGTTTTCCCAACATGTGGCAACAGAGCCCCGGTTTTAGTAGATTTGGTTTTGAAGTGTTTTGGTGAACCTTTTTTTTATTGGTGAAATGGAACTCAACTTGAATAGAATGATCATTTTGAATGGGTCTAATTATGCCACGTGGAAAAATAAAATGGAGGATCTTTTGTATGTGAAAAGTTATTTCTTGCCGGTCTTCAGTGTAGAAAAACTTGAAGATGAAATATATGAAGAGTGAAATTTGTTGCATAGGCATGTTTGTGGATATATTAGACAATGGGTAATGTTTTAAATCATATTAGTGAGGAGAAACATGCTAGGTCTTTGTGAAAAACACTTGAAGACTTGTATGGAAACAATAAGATGTTTTAGATGTATAAATTGATGAATTTGAGATAACATGATGGAACTCCTATGGCTGATCATTTGAATACTTTCTTGGGTATTATGAACCAACTTAATGCTATGGGTATTATGTTTGATGACGAAGTGCATGGATGGATGCTTCTTGGCTCTTTCTTGGAATCGTGGGAAAATTTTCGAAGTTCTCTATCATATTCTACCCTAGATGGTGCTATGACCATTGATCTTCCAAATACTAGTGTTTTGGAAGAAGAGCAACGAGGAAGGCACACGGTGTTTCCTCACAGTCGGATGTCTCAGTTACTGAGTCAAGGGGGAGAAGTCAAAGCAGAGCCTTTAAAGATAGATGTCGGAGTAGAAGTAAATCCATGGGCACGTACAAAAATTTTGCATGCGATCACCGTGGCAAGAAGGGACACAACAAGAAATTTTGCTTTAAATTGAAACGGGAGAAAAAGGAAAATAATGACACGAAAGATGAAGAGAAGAAGGAAGTTAAAATTAATACACCTTCTTCTGATGATTTCCTTGTGTTTCAAGAGGTTGATGATGTTATTCTTGCTGATGATATGACTAGTTGGGTTGTTGACAGTGGTGCTTAGGTCCATGCTACTTCAAGAAGAGAGTTTTTCACATCTTACACTCCAGGTGACTTGGGTGATGTGAGAACGGCTTAGGATTCTATCTTAAAGTGTGTAGGTGTTGGAGATATTAGTTTGGAGACGTCTAATTACCAAACTGATTCTTAAATAGGTTAAGCATGTTCCAGGGATCCGGTTAAATTTAATTTCTATTGGCAGACTGTGTGATGATGGTTATAATAGCTCATTTTCTTCTGATAAGTGGAAGCTCACAAAGGGGTCTTCAGTTGTGGCTAGAGGTACAAAGACATCACACTTTTCTTGACTCAAGCCAAAGTTATTGTTGATGAGGCTCATGCAGTGGAGTCACGTGATGAGACCGAGTTGTGGCATAAGAGGTTATGTCATATGAGCTTGAAAGGGATGACTGTCTTATCTAAGAAAAAATTATTGTCTTGTTATAACAGTTTACATTTGGAAAAGTGTGATCATTGTCTTGCAGGGAAGCAATCTAGAGTTTCTTTTAAATCGAATCCACCTTCAAGAAAGTCCGAAGTACTTGAGCTTGTTCATTCTGATGTTTGTGGTCCTATGAAGACAAGGACGCTTGATGGTTCCCGTTATTTTGTGACTTTTATTGATGATAACTCTAGAAAACTTTGCGGCTAAACTTTGAAGACAAAAGATCAAGTGTTAGACATGTTCAAGCATTTTCAAGTTTCAATTGAAAGGGAAAATGGAAAGAAGTTGAAGTGTATTCGGACTGACAATGGAGGTTGATATGTCAAAATCGGCAAAGCCCTGCTAAATCCAGAAAGGAGACATAAGACCAGTAACGGATAGGGTCTTCGGCCCAGCTCTGCCTCACTCAATCACGATCCTCATCATTAGCCAAGGCAACAGGAATAAAGCAGCAAACAACTAGCTCGATACAAAGAACCGGGGGCCGACATGATCGCCCCTCCATCTCACCTTCCTTTAACACAACTAGGCCACAAAGTTCATTTACGACGCTCTCCAGCTCGTCACCTTAAGTCGGACCTCAGCTCGGCACTCTAAGTCCGACCTCAGCTCGGCCCTGTAAGTCCGACCTCCGCTCGGCAATCTAAGTCCAACCTCTACTCGGCACTCTAAATCTGACCTTCGCTCGGCCCTCTAAGTCCGACCTCCGCTCGGTACCTTCCTGGTTTTCCTACTTGCCCGCTCGTTCAACAGTCCTTCTTGGCACCGCAAAGCCTTCAACGAGTCCGCCAGGGCTCTCTGCCCATCAAAGCTCTCTACCCGACGTAGGCTCTCTTCCCACCGTAGGCTCTCTGCCCGTCAAGGCTCTCTGTCCGCCATAGACTCTCTGCCCGTCAAGGGCTTCCAGCCCTCCAGGCTCGCAGTCTGCCATCTGTCCTGCTCTCGCCAGCTGGCCAGCTCCATGCCTCTATAAATATCACCTTCACCTCCATTACAACTTTCTGATCATTTTTCTAAGAACTATGTATTGTCTTGACCCCTTACGAAAGGTACGTAGGTAGCCTTTCAGGCACAGCTCATAATAAAAAACGCCATCCTCCTCCTCTTACTCCACAAAATCTCCATCTTTTTTCTTGAGCTCCACCGTATCTCACCGGAGAAATCACCAACAATCAGCTAGATATCCACCTCAAAATCCATATACCGTAAACCTGATATTTTTGACAATATCAGAGGTGAATACAAAGGTCCATTTCATTATTACTGTAAGCAGCAGGGTATCAGACATGAAAGAACTCCGCCAAAGATTCCTCAGTTGAATGGCTTGGCAGAGAGGATGAACAAACATTAGTGGAGAGAGTTAGATGTTTGCTTTCACAAGCCAGATTGCCTAAATCCTTTTGGGGTGAAGTTTTGAGTATAGTGGTTCATGTACTAAATTTTTCTCCAAGTGTTCCTTTGCAGAATGATGTTCCTCAGAAGGTATGGTCAGGTAAGGATGTATCTTACCATTATTTACGTGTTTTTGGTTGTAAAGATTATGTTCACATTCCTAAAGATGAGAGGTCTAAGCTTGATGCTAAGACTTGTTGGAAAGGTGTCCTAAACCCAATCGGGTTGGACCGTATCCGACCGGGTCGGGTCATTTACAGTCTATTTAGTTCATGTAATAAATTTATTATGATTAATAAAAGCACTTATGTTATTATATATTGTTTGTCTTCATATTATTTGTTGTATATATATATATAGTAACGTCCCTAGTATCAATTTGTGATAGAGAAACCATGATAGTGATTATGGTTGATGAGATCTCTAATCACTATAACAAGGTTGGTACTTAAATGTCTCTAGTCTTACATATTATCAAATGGGACATTGATAGTATAATCAGACTAGCACGTATTGGATGTCTTCTATCTTTTACAAGATAGGGATAGATCTCGTCTATCGAAGTGTAGAGACACTTGGACTGTATGTGGACGTGTATTAGAGAATGCGTACGTTAGACTGACCTACTTACATTAAGTGTCACACTATGTGGCGGTTGTGTAATTATCCTTTTGACCGGAGTCTTCATGGCATCACGGTGTGGATTGTCATGCTTTGACACTATTGAGATTTCTCCTAACCACGGGGCGATCATGCGGTGGTGATTGGGTATGATATTGAAGCATGCGGAGTATACATGATTGGTCGTCCGGGAATCGTGTATCCTATGATTGGGATTGAATATCCAAATGGCCTTCTTATAAGGAATGTCTAGCTCTCGAGAATCTTTGCAAAGTGGGAGTAAATGTGTTATTCCGAGAGAGCATGATATCCGTTATAAGATACGATCGTCAATGTATTGACACTCGAGATACGATCGTATGGATATTATTACAAATGATAGGATTGTAAGTTACACGGTAACGCTTCACATGAAAGGTAGTAGTCATTGCTTTTGACTCTTCCGATATTTGGGGGTCACGGTGTGTTGCTACACGCTATCCCTTGATCGTTAGGTATGAAGGGCATTTTAGTAAATTGCACTTTGTGTCTACGGCCAACATATTCGGAAGCCTATCGGGTCACACACATATGAACATCGAGTCGGATTAAAATGCGGTTATAATTTATAACCAAATAAGGAAAGTTTATCTCTAGACTATAAAGGTTATAGTGGTAAATTAATATGGTGGTGTTTATTTATTATGAATAAATAAAATACAAGATATTAATTATATATAAATTAGATTAATTAAAGAAATTCCGGAAGCCAATTTATTGGCATATGGGGCGCCACATTTAAGTGTATGAGATACACTTGGATTGTGCACTTTAATTAATAAGATTGCCATAATATTAATATAAGATATTAATTGATTTTGGAAAAATAGATTTATGGTAATAAGATAATTATAATCAATATAAGATATTGGCAAAATAAATTATAATTAAAGAGATAAATCAATCTAGTTGATTTTCCTTATTTTGTTGGAAAAAGGTTTTCTTCTCCTCCACACCATATGGGGCGCCCCAACCACTATATATAGGAGGTGGGTGTCAAGCTCTTTTGTACAACACAATTGCAAGAACTCATAGTTCTTGTGTAAAATAGAGAGCTATCCATAGTGAGTTTGTGAGGGAAGAAAAGGTCCGGTCTAGCAGCCGGAGTTTTTCCGATAGCAATCCAAGGAGGATTCCGGCAAGGGGTTCGTGTGGATTAGCGATAGAGGCCGGACGCGTGGACGGCTTGCGCATTGAAATACTCTCCGTTGGCGGTCAAAGCGACGATCTTATAGATCATCTGAGGTATAACCGTCAAACTACTTAACGTGTTTATTGCATTAAACGAAGAACGATCTAGAAAAGGAAATCAAATTTTAAATTCCACTGCGTTAAACTAGTGATTTCCTAACAGTGGTATCGGAGCCAGACTTCGAGTTTAAGCAATAAGCATAATTTTAATGCGTAGTATTTAATCAATAGATGCAAGATTTAAATCACGAAACGTAGAAACAAAAAAAATAAAAATAAAAAAAGGGTTTATTGGGGGCTCGGCCGACTGGCGGCGGCCCCCTCCCTCTGCGGCGGCGGCCCTAGGGCTGCCGTCTGTCGGCTGTGTTCTTCCAATAGGGGAGATCAACCCTTTGCGTTTTGTGATATTTATTGTGCATATATATCTCGTTTGTTTAGTTGTGTCATATGACCAACCAATGGTTCAAATAGTTTGGGCCATTGGGAAACCATATGGCATATTGGCCTTTCCAAATTTTGATTTGGAATAGGCCTAGGCCCTTTTTAAATATTTGATTTGTAAAAGGCCTAGGCCTAGGCCACTTCCAAAATTTTGATTTTGGAAAGTGGCCAGGCCTAAACCAAAATTATTTGCCTTTCCAAATATTTGATTTGGAATAGGCCTAGGCCCTTTTCAAATATTTGATTTGTAAAGGGCCTAGGCCTAAGCCACTTCCAAAATTTTGATTTTGGAAAGTGGCCAGGCCTAAACTAAAACAATTTGGCCTTTCCAAATATTTGATTTGGAATAGGCCTAGGCCCTTTTCAAATATTTGATTTGTAAAAGGCCTAGGCCTAGGCCACTTCCAAAATTTTGATTTTAGAAAGTGGCCAGGCCTAAGCTAAATTTAGTTTTTGAAAGGAAACAAATAGGAGACTCAGTAATTTTAATTTTATTTTGAATAGTTCAAATTTAATTAAAATTAAAATCGATTTAAAATTAAATGTTAATTTTAATTTTCGATTAAGTCATATAATTAATTAAAAGTTATTTAATTATTTGATGTGATAAAATAAAGACGCATGAGTAGTTAAAATTAGAATTTAATCTTTTTCATAAGATAAAATTGTATGGATTAGATGTGTAGATATAATGTGATTATATGGACCCCGATTGATCATGGACTCGACCAATAGGATATATGGGAATGTTTTCTTTATGTTGGTTTTGAAAAATTGTCCTAGGCCGTTATGAAGAACGTGACCTAGTTTACTTTTTGCATTTATCCCATTCCTGTGAGTTCCCCCCGTGTGCGGCGGGTGTATTTATTAGATAAATTATAATGTAACAATAATGGAGCAAGAAGTTGAAGACCAAGGAGAAATAAAGAACCCATTGGCGTACAACAATAAAGATCCTATTGGCGGTTGCAAATACCCTTAGTTTGTGACCCGCGGTTTCGTCAGTTTGTATTCGAAACCGCACTTAGGAAAAGTCAATGATCATACCGGTTATTTTGTGCGCGGAATGTTGTGTATGTTTTACTTTATATGATATAGTAGTAATATGCACATAGTAGATATGACCATAATTAAACCAAATTAATTAAGTGAATTAACTTAAAATTATTCCCACGTCAAAAATCAAGTCGGAATTGCCTCCCCATATTATAACGACGGTGAAGAGCCCTTGTTCGGACCCAACTCACCAGCCAAAGCGGGGGTTGACCTAACTCGGGTATATCGTCGTTATCGAGATATGATCGAAAGAGATCTCATGAATATTGGGTTTAAGACTCGACTAATAATTCTCTCGGCCACCAGCCAAAGCGGGGTCGTTTGGATTTTAGAGGCAAGGGTTTGGCTATTTTATAAGATGAAATATTGTCAAAGAGTTAACTGGTCAAACAACAAGAATCGTATAAGATACGATCGACAAATCGTTGTCCACCTATTTAATTATTTTCGGCCCATCAACCAAAGTTGGGGGTCGGGGTAGTTCAATGGGATCTTGCCCACTAAAGGAATTATTTTCTTGAAAGCCAATAGGGAATAGTTGGCTAGTGGGAGTAAAAACCTTATAGAGTTATTAAGTGCAAATTTAGGGTTTTTATACATGAGCTTTTACTTATTCTATCTTTATTTATTGTTGTAGAAAATGTCAAACAAATTGAACCTTCGTTTTATCATCGAAAACAAGCTTGACGAGGCAAATTTTCTCGATTGGGAAAGAAACCTCAAAATCGTTTTAGGCACGAGAAGATTGGCTATGTCTTGGACGAGGCCCTACCGGAAAAGCCCGCCGAGGGTTCGGCTTTGCGGATGTTGTCGAGAAGTACAACAAGCACTTGTTCGATAGTAGATCGATGCTACATGTATCATGCTTGCTTCTATGACACCTGAACTGCAGAAACAACATGAGTCTATGGACGCCTACTCTATCATGGTCCACCTGAAGAAACTTTATGCTTCTCATTCTCGCACTAAGAGGTACGAGGTCTCGAAGGCCCTGTTTAGTTGTAAGATGGCATCTGGGACTGCTGTGGGGTCACACGTGCTTAAAATGATTGGGTACATAAAGAGGCTTGGGAAGCTGGGCCACAAGTTGGAACGAGAGTTGAGTATTGACTTGATTCTCGCAATCTCTTTGATTCATTCTCGCAGCTTCATGATGAACTATCACATGAACAAGATAGATTGCTCCCTTGCGGAGTTATTGAACATGTTGAAGACTGCTGAGGGCACTGTGGGGAAGGGAAAGCAAGTGTTGCTGGTCACTTCGAGCAAGGGCAAGGCAAAAGCCCAGAAGAAGTCCAAGAAGGCGAAGGCTGCACCTAAGCCAACGCCTAAGATAGCGAAAGACAAATCCAAGGATGCTTGCTTCCATTGCGGTGAGACCGGACATTGGAGGAGAAACTGCAAAGGCTTCTTGAGTACCAAGAAGAAGCATTCTGATGCTTCGACTTCAGGTATATTTATGATTGAGATCAATATTTCTTCTTCTAAGTCTAACCACTGGGTATTAGATACTGGTTATGGTTCTCATATTTGTACGAATATGCAGGCACTGAGAAGAACTAGAGATCTGAGGAAAGGAGAGGTGGACCTACGCGTTGAAAATGGAGCAAGTGTTGCTACGCTGGCCGTAGGAGTTTATTTTCTTTCATTGCCTAGTGGGCTAGTACTAGAACTTAATAACTGTTATTTTGTTCCTGCTCTTACGAAGAGCATTATTTCCATTTTTGCATTAGATGTTGATGGTTTTTCATTTACGTTTGAGAATAAATGTTGTTCTTTTTCACGTGATGGAATCTTTTATGGTACTGGCATACTTAGCAATGGTCTCTACATATTAGATATGAATGTTCAAAGTACTTAATATAAATAACAAGAAAGCTAAAACAAATGACTTGAATGAATCCTACTTATGGCATTGTAGACTTGGCTATATAAATAAGAATCGCATCTCCAAACTCCATAAAGATGGAATGTTGGATCAATTCGATTACGAATCGTTTGACGTATGCGAAGCTTGTTTACTTGGCAAGATGACAAAGTCATCTTTTAGTGGCAAAGGGATAAGATCCAATGAATTGCTTGAGCTCATACATACTGATGTGTGTGGCCCAATGTCAATTCAAGCCAAAGGATGATACTCTTATTTTATCACCTTCACTGATGACCATTCTCGCTATGGTTATATATACTTAATGAAGTATAAGTCTGAAGCCTTTGAAAAGTTCAAGGAATTCAGAAGTGAGGTGGAGAAACAACTAGGTAAAGAAATCAAAACACTTCGATCCGATCGAGGTGGAGAATACCTAGATGGAGAGTTTCAAGACTATTTGAATGAGAATGGGATTCTACCTGAATGGACCCCTCCCGGGATGCCACAAATGAATGGCGTATCTGAGAGGAGGAACCGCACCTTGTTAGACATGGTGCGATCCATGATGAGCTATGCAGTTCTCCCAAAATCGTTTTGGGGGTATGCTCTAGAAACCGCATCCTATACACTGAACCGAGTTCCATCAAAGACGGTTGACTCTACGCCATACGAGTTATGGACCAAGAGAAAACCGAGCCTAGGTCATCTAAAACCTTGGGGTTGTCCGACTTACGTGAAGCGGATGATGCCTGACAAATTAGAGCCCAGGTCTGACAAATGTCTATTTGTGGGATATCTTAGGGAAACCAACGGGTACCAATTTTACCATCCTGAGGAACAAAAGGTGTTTGTTGCCAGGAATGGCCACTTTCTGGAGAAAGAGTTTATTCTGGATAGGGTCAGTGGGAGTAAAATCGATCTTGAAGAAATTCGAGAACCACTTACGGATAATAGTCAGTTGATGGAAGTAGAGGACTTGCCACACACGGATGTGACACCGGCCTCTACCGTGGACACACTAGCACCTCGAAGATCCACCGGGGAACGCCGTGAACTCGAAAGGTACACTGGCGTGTATCTCATGGAAGATGAGGACCCTAGAACTTATGAGGAAGTGCTATTAAGGCATGACAAAGAGAAATGGCTAGAAGCCATGAATTCTGAAATGGAATCCATGAAAGACAACCAAGTTTGGGACTTAGTTGATCCACCTGAGGGACTAGTTCCCATAGGGTGTAAATGGGTTTTTAAGAGAAAGACCGACATGGACGGCAACGTGACTACCTACAAGGCTAGGTTAGTGGCAAAAGGTTATAAGCAAAGACAAGGAGTTGACTATGACGAAACCTTTTCGCCTGTTGCCATGTTAAAATCCATTAGAATTTTGCTCGCTATTGCAGCATATCATGATTACGAAATCTGGCAGATGGATGTGAAAACAACTTTCCTTAATGGGAACCTGTCTGAGGAAGTGTATATGACACAGCTTGAGGGTTTCACAACCAATGACGCTGGGATGGTATGTAAACTGCAAAGATCCATTTATGGATTAAAGCAAGCTTCTCGGAGTTGGAATCTTCGCTTTGATGAGATAATCAAACAGTTTGATTTCATCAAGAACGAAGATGAGCCTTGTGTTTACAAGAAGGTTAGTGGGAGTGCAATTGTGTTCTTAGTGCTTTATGTAGATGACATATTGCTCATAGGGAATGATGTGCCTATGTTACAATCAGTCGAAGCTTGGTCTGTCGCAATCCACCTATATAGACAAGATGCTGAAGAGATTCAGCATGGAGCATTCCAAGAAAGGATTGCTGCCCATGTCACATGGGGTCTACCTGTCGAAGGGAATGAGTCCTAAGACAGAGGAGGAAAGGGCACAAATGAGCAAAGTCCCTTATGCTTCGGCAATTGGGTCTATCATGTATGCCATGTTATGCACAAGACCATATGTCTCGTACCCTCTTTGTATGACTAGTAGGTACCAATCCAATCCAGGTGATGGTCACTGGATTACTGTCAAGAATATCCTTAAGTACTTGAGACGTACTAGGGATATGTTCCTGGTTTTCGGGAACGATGATTTAGTATTACGAGGTTACACGGATGCCGGTTCCAACCGACAAGGATGACTTTAAGTCACAATCTGGATTTGTTTTCATGCTTAACGGCGGAGCGAAGTGAGTGGAAGAGTTCCAAGCAGGAGACTACGCGGACTCTATAACGGAAGCCGAATACATAGCAGCCTCGGAGGCGGCAAAGGAAGCGCTTTGGATGAAGAAGTTCATTACCGAACTTGGTGTGGTTCCCTCCATTGAAGGTCCAAAGGCCTCCGTACCGTGATAATAATGGAGCGATATCTCGCCAAAGGAACCAAGGTCTCATCAGAAGTCCAAACATGTGCTACAGCACTATCACTTTATTAGAGAGATAGTAGATAGAGGAGATGTAAAGATTGAGAAAGTCCACACGGATGATAACATTGCTGATCCGTTAACCAAGGCATTGTCTCAAGCTAAGCATGAGAAACATGTTCACTTGCACGGGCTTAGGCATATGGGTGATTGGCTTTAGGCCAAGTGGGAGTGTTTAGGGTGATTTTATGTGATTTATATCGTTATATTTTGTAACAATTCTCTCCATATTCGTATAATTTGCATAGAAATTAAGTGTTTATTTGGTTTATTGAGCAAGTGAGGGTTTAAACGATTTATTCGCAAATTTAGTGGATTTATGTGTTTTATTGTTGATTTTCTATTTATTTGAATGTTATTACACTTTGCAATATTTTTGATGTCTTGTAGATACATAATTTCGATTTAAAAGAGGATTAAATGATGTTTCAATTAAGGATTTACATGAAGGAAAAGGATATGCAAGAAAGCGGATAAAGGATAGAGAAGGAGTCGATTCAAGATCAAAATCGAATTGGAGTGAAGTGATCCTGAACGAGCGTTCAAGTCCCGTCTGCTTGGACGGGCGTCCATAAGAGATAATTAGATTCAGAGTTTTCCCAAGATTGCTGAACGAGCGTCTGATTTAATGAAGGACGGGCGTCTGACCAAGATTCGGCCCGACTCGAAGTTTTTATTGAAGACTGAATTGGCGTCCATACCCTCTGGACGGGCGTCCATAAACCGCCTCAGCTAAACCGACTTCAGAACTTATAAATAGCAGCGATTTTCTCAACCCTAAAGAGAAGAATTCGAACCCTAAATTTTGTCTAGGAGGCTTAGCCTAGTTTTACACCTCTATTACTCAAATTCCATGCTTTTTATTTGCTAGATAAACCTCTTTTATTTTATGTACTTCTATCAAGCAATTCGAGCCTTCCAAGTGATGTTTGGAGGCTAGATCTTGTTGAACAAGCGTTGTGAAGCCATCCCGTCAACATATTGATTTCGTTTCCGGATTATCTTGTGAGTTTTTAATTAAAGTTGTATCTCTATTATGCTCATGTTGAATTTATGCAATTATATCGATGGATTGTTGCATGTGTGATTGTTTGATTTTGATGAGAATCATGTTAAACCCTAGATCACCATAGTAAAGATTAGATCTTTAATCCAAATAACGAGAGTTGTTAGGTTAGATTTCTAGGTTAGAAATTGATAAATTTCGCACCTTTGATTTGAAAGCGTTAGTCTTTGGATCGAAAGATGAAAGATTGATAGGCGAACTTTTCTAAGAGATTAGGAGTTCATACTTTTGTTAGGTGAATCACAACTTTGTTAAAAACCGCGAGATAATCTAGATAGAAATTGATTGTTGTAGGATTGGTGGATCAATAGCTTGTTCATTCGTTAAATTATTGATTAATCACTTGTGATCGTTTTGCTTAGTGAAGTTACAGTTTTTATAGCATATTAGGTTTAGGAAAAAAGTAGTTTAGTTATCTTGTTCGCAACCCTATTTTCCTGGCTTTAGGTTTCGATCTTCTCATTCAGCTTTACTTCCGTTATTTTCATTGTTAGTTTCGTTTTATGTTATAGTTCTTAACTGTTTTCTTATCTTTTTAGTAGTAGTAGTCGTGACATATTTAGGTTAATTAAATAAAAACTAGAATAAACAATCCCGATTCCCTGTGAGATCGACCCGGTATTAGTTGCTATACTACGATCCCTGCACTTGGGGTATACCGGATTTACAATTTATTACTTGTTGTTTTTCTGTGATAAAATCCGAGACAAGTTTTTGGCGCCGTTGCCGGGGAACCGGACGGTTGTCTAGTTTTTATTTTCTTGTCTGTTTTTCCTGTTTTCCGTTTTTTCTGAAATCAGACGAGCGTCCAGTTAATCCGGACACCCGTCTAGTTCTTCAGGCAGACGCCCGTCTAGTAATCCGGACGCCCGTCTGGCCTCTTTTCTTTAAAATCTTTTCTTGGTTTTAACCTTTGATTAAAAGGTTAAACCACTTGATTTTGGTTTCGGTTTATGCAAACTCGAAGTCAAAAGGGGCCACTACTCTATACCCCTGACCTCGAGCGGACCATAGTCCGACCAAACAGGTGGAGAATCCGTTCTGCGGTTCCTTCTGACAGGGCCGATCAAGACCTTGAGGATCGCTTAGCTGAAGTTATCGAAGATTTCATCATTATGGCTGCTGAAGATAGACGTACGTTGGTAGACTACGCCATGCCTGGTGAAGTCAAGGTCAACCCGGCTATCGTCCTACCAACCATAAATGCAGAGACCTTCGAACTCAAGCCTGGGCTCATTCAAATGATGCAACATGCATCCATCTTCCACGGGTTTCAATCTGAAAATTCTCATACGCACGTACACACATTTATGGAGATATGTGGTACGACTCGCATCCAAGGAGTCAGTGAGGATGCAATTAAACTGAAACTATTTCCGTTTTCCTTGAAGGGGGAGGCAAAAGAGTGGTACAACTCTCTCCCTGCTGAATCCATTAACACCTGGGCTGGAGTAGAAAAAGAGTTCTTAAGTCAATATTTCCCGCCATCCAAGACAGCCCAATGCTTAAGTGACATTTTCACTTTCTGCCAAAAGGAAAACGAATCGTTCTTTGATGCATGGAAGAGGTTCAAGTCTCTTCTTCGTAAATGTCCCCATCATGGTTTGGACTTGCAGAGGCAAGTCAATACGTTTTTCAGTGGATTGACCGAGCTCACTAAGGGCATGGTCAATAGTTCTTCTGGTGGGGCATTCTTGAGAAAGACACCTGAAGAGGGATGGGCACTATTTGAGGATATTGCCAAGTATAATTACGCCCCCTCCTCTCAAGCTATCCAAGCACCTCCTCCTCCTCCCAGGATCGAGGAGGTGAATATGCAAAGTCCGATCGCCATGCCGCAAAAGCGGATGGCGCTTCTCAAATGTCTTCTAATCCGATTAACCGAATCTATCATTCCCACGTAACTCTCAAGTTCTCGTATTGTGAACATTGTCGTCGACCGGCCATATGGTTGGCCGGTGTCAATTCATTTCCCTTCTAGTCATCAAGTTAATGCGTTCATGATTATGGATCGTACAATCAAGTCACATGTCGAATCTGTGACAATATGGGGCATACATCTCGTTTCGTCCTATGAATGGACGAATAATGTTTGAAGTAAACGCTTTCTTTGGCCAAAACCGAGAGATTTAATAATCAATTCTCTCGGCCAAAGTAATCTTCAAAACCAGGGTTTCAATCATGATCAAAATTTCAATCAAAATTCGAATTTTACCCAAAGTCAGAATTTCAATAGAAACCCTAATTTCAATCAGAACCAGAATACTAATTTTTCCAATCGAATCAAAGGTTCAATCGAATTGGCCTAACAATTCTAATCCCGCATTGCGAGTCGGTCTAGCCACCTTTTTCCCCAGAACTTCCAAAATTCTCAAGGCCCCTCGCACTCTAATGATATCAGAGCTCAGTGGGACTCCTTTCGGGAGGAGCAAAATAGAACAATGAAGAATATTGAGAGGCAAATCGGGCAATTGGCCGAGCAGTTAGCTTCCAGACCCTCAGGGTAGTTGCCTAGCTTTACGGAGAAGAACCCTAAGGGCGGTCCGGTAGCTCAGACCGATTTAAATCATAGCCAATGCACTGACCCGGTACCTTCAATTCCGTATGGTAGAGAAGAGGCCAGTGCAATGAATCTGAGATCTGGTACTCAACTAAGTGGTCCCCCGAACCAGGGAAACCCACTAACCCTCCTGCCAGTGATAAGCCGGAGGGGGAGGCGAGCACCTACGTTCCCTTTTTCTTGCAAGAGAGTACTCGGTGTGGTCGATCCCCGAAAAGTAAAGAGTTTGAAGGACCTCAGGTGGCTGATCCCCTGACTAATAAGAAAAATGAGAAAGTGGTGAGGTGGAAAGATTTGGAAGACAAAGCTGTCAATTCATCCTCGAAGAAAGTCTTTTCTGAGAATGATTTGAAGAAACTTCCATTTCCACCTAGAAAAAGCAACATCCCCTTGCATGAGGACAAGAAATACGAAAAAGTGCTAAATCTTCTGAAAAATACTCAGGTTAATCTTCCACTATCTGATGTTTTGGTTGAGATGCCTAAGTTTACCAAGTTCATCAAGGATGTTGTTTCTTCTAAGAAGAAGTTAGAAGACATGGATCGGTTGATTGGTGAGGATTGCTCTATGGTAACTTATTATGATCTACCAATCAAGAGGGGTGACCCTGGGAAATTTGTGCTCACATTGTCGATGGGAGGCTTAGTCTTCCCAAATTCTTTATGTGACCTGGGTGCATCCATAAGTCTGATGCCATTGTCTGTCTGCAAACAGCTTGGATTGAATGATATTCTAGAACCCACAACCATGAACCTTCAATTTGCTGATAGATCTTCCAAGAAAGTTGCGGGAATATTAAAGGACGTATTAGTTCAAATTGATAGATTTACCTTTCCGGTTGACTTGTACGTCCTAGACATAGAGAAAGATGAGAATGTCCCCTTGATACTTGGAAGACCCTTTCTTTCTACAGCCAGGGCCCTTATTGATTGTGATGGTGGGCAAGTGACTATACGAGTCGGTGATCAGGAGGTGAGCTACAGTGTCTCCAAAGCTATTCAGAGACCCTCTGATTACCCCACCGGCTTCTCCATTGAGGATATGTCGATGATTTCAATGATTACATGGAAAAGCAAGTCATGGTCGTTGCGACCGAATACGAGCGATTAGTTGAGAATCGAATAATCATGGTGTGGTGAATCTAGAACAGTTAGAAGCTGAGTTTGATAAAGGATTATTGAAAGGAGAAGCTTTGGCAGTGGGACCACTCAGTAAACTCAGTGATGTTGAGTTGAAAAGTGGGGAGCTTAAATCGAGTTTGGAAGAACCACCTGCAGATCTGGTACTGAAGCCGTTACCTAAGCATCTAAAATATGTGTTCTTAAGAGAAGGTGACAAGCTTCTGTTGATTATTTCTGCCAAGCTATCTCGATTGGAAGAGATGAAATTGTTAAACGTCTTGAGAAAGAACGAGAAAGCCTTTGGTTGGCAAGTAGGAGACATCGAGAGGATATCTCCCGACATTTGTATGCATAAAATCAAGACTCAAGAGGGTGCAAAGTGTGTTAGACAGCCCCAGAGGAGGCTCAACCCTCATATGCAAGAAGTGGTCAAAAAGGAGATTATCAAACTTTTAGACATGGGTATTATTTACGCAATTGCTGACAGTGAATGGGTGTCCCCTACTCAAGTAGTTCCTAAGAAATGAGGGATTACTATTGAGATGAATGAGAAGGGAGAAGAAATAGCATTGAGGCTCGTTACTGGTTATAGAGTCTGTATCGACTATAGAAAGCTCAATGAGGTTACAATGAAAGTTCATTTCCCCCTTCCATTCATTGACCAGATGCTAGAGCGCCTAGCGGGACATGCATTCTACTGTTTCTTGGATGGATATTCAGGATATTTCCAGATACTCATCGATCCGGTTGACCAATAAAAGACCACTTTCACCTGCCCCTATGGTACATTCGCTTACAGGCGAATGCCATTTGGTCTTTGCAATGCCCCAGCTACATTCCAAAGATGTATGCTGGCCATCTTTGATGGGTTAGTTGAAAAGTGTATGGAAATTTTTATGGATGATTTTTCGGTCTTTGGTCAATCCTTTGATCACTGTCTTGACAATCTTGATCAAGTATTATCCCGCTGTGTGGAAAAGAACTTAGTCCTAAACTGGGAAAAGTGCCATTTTATGGTAGATGAAGGGATAGTTCTTGGCCACAAAATCTCAGCCAAAGGTATTAAAGTAGACAGGGCAAAAGTTGAAGCTATCGAGAAGCTGAACTATCCTACAAATGTGCGCGAAGTTAGAGGTTTTCTTGGACACGTCGGTTTTTATAGGAGATTCATTAAAGACTTTTCCAAGATAGCCAAGCCCCTATCTACTTTGCTCAAAGAAGACGTTGTTTTTAATTTCGATGATAGTTGCAAGCAAGCGTTTGAGGAGCTTAAAAGTCGATTAATTTCTGCACCGATTCTTATCTCGCCCGACCGGAATCTACCCTTCGAGCTTATGTGCGATGCATCAAACTATCTTGTTGGTGCGGTCTTAGGACAACGGATTAAGGAAAATTCCAGCCTATCTATTACGCCAGTCACACACTAAATCCTACCCAAGTAAACTACACGACGACTGAAAAGGAATTACTAGCCGTAGTCTTCGCTATGGACAAATTTCGTAGTTACTTGTTAGGGGCTCAAGTGATTGTGTGGATTGATCACGCTGCTTTGCGATATCTCATGACAAAGAAGGAGGCTAAACCGCGCTTACTACGTTGGATACTGATCCTACAAGAGTTTGATTTCCAGATTAAAGACAAAAAGGGCGGTGAAAACGTAGTGGTGATCATGTTTCGAGAATGTTGAATGAGGAAAAGGAAGACCACGACGATATAGATCTTTACTTTCCTCTTGAGAATGTCATGCTGATAGACGATTGTGCTCCAGATGTTCCATGGTATTCTTCCATCATCAACTACCTTCATTCCCAATATCTTAATCCGGAATTTTCATATCAGGAGAAGAAGAAATTCTTCTCTGATTTGAAAACATTTGTATGGGATGAACCTTACCTCTTCAAGATTTGTAAGGATGGATTGCTAAGGAGATGTGTACCGAATCTGAGCAACGTGACATTATTGAACAATGCCACAGTGGACCTACTGGTGGTCACTTTGGTCCCTGGAAAACCGTTGCCAAGATCTTTCAATCTGGTTTCTATTGGCCCACGATCTTCAAGGATACGTGCTTTCGTAAAGCTTGTGATAGGTGCCAACGAACCGGAGCTCTAACAAGGCGTTTTGACATGCCATTGAAGCCCATTCTTGAATGAAAAGTCTTCGATGTATGGGGGATTGATTTTATGGGCCCGTTCCCATCTTCCTGTGGAAATAAATACATCTTAGTCTGTGTCGATTATGTATCGAAATGGGTGGAGGCTCAAGCCACTTCTCACAATGATCACAAAACGGTCATGAATTTTCTTAAGAAAAACATCTTCGTGAGATTTGGGTGTCCACGTGCCTTGATAAGTGATGAAGGGACACACTTCTGCAACCGACCACTAGAAAAAGTACTTGAGAAATATGGTGTCCGGCATAAAACTGGCACACCATATAACCCTATGACTAGTGGTCAGGTTGAACGAAGCAATTAGAGCTTGAAGAAGTTCCTGGAGAAAGTAGTAAACAGTCACAGAAAGGACTGGAGTCTTAAGTTGGATGATGTACTATGGGCATATCGAACTGCCTACAAAACCCCCATGGGTACATCACCCTATCAGATGGTATATGGAAAGCCATGCCACCTGCCAGTTGAGTTGGAGCATAGAGCGTATTGGGCCATTAAGTTCATAAACTTTGATGCCAAATCATGTGGTGAACACCGACTGCAGCAGTTGCATGAGTTAGATGAGTTTAGACTCCAAGCCTACGAGAGTGCCAGGATAAGTAAGGATAAGATGAAACTCCTTCATGATGCCAAAATCAAGAAGCGAGAGTTTCAAGTTGGGGAGCAAGTTTTATTGTACAATTCCAGGTTACATCTGTTTCCTGGAAAGTTGAGGACACGTTGGTCCGGCCCCTTTGAAATTCTACAAATCATTCCTGGAGGTGTTTTAGAACTAAGAGGTCATGGTGACCAGCCGTTCAGAGTGAATGGTCAAAGGTGTAAGCATTATATCGGTCAAACCAAAGAGAAGCCTTTGATTGTTCACTTCCTCGACATCCTCGGGTGTGGTACTCCTGAAGTCAATGAGTTTGACGAGTTTTCGCCCGATTTGTTTTCTGAGGATGACGGCAGTGGTCCAGTAGAGGAAGTTCTGGCTGGTAGTTGGGATATGTAAGAGCTTGAAAGGGAGCGACAGTTGAAGAAAAGACAGAGAAAGAAGAAGTCTACAATGGGGAGGATTAAAAGCGTTTGGAAAGCTATTAAAAACTTGACCCCATGTGTTAGATGCTGTTTTTGCAGCCACACTACTGATCAGAGCTTACACGATGTAGTGGCTGGGAGAAACGTTAAATGGCCTGATCCAGGCTAAAGTGAAAGATTGTCGAGCTAACGACATAAACCAAAGCGCCACTAGGAGGCATCCTAGATATCCTTTTCTATTTTAGTTGCTTTCGTTTTTGTTCTTTTCTTTGATTCATTTATTTTAAGCCTAATTAGGTTTTTGTTTGAATAGGCCTCAGTTTAGCTTTGTATTTGGATGTGGATGTGGAACATTGCTATGATTTTTACTTTCTTTTGATTTGATTCGATTTTACCTTATCCTTATCGTATCTTTCATTTTTGCGATACGATATAATCCCCGTTTTCCCCGAGATTTTTCCGCATTTGTCGAGTAGTGCAGGCATATTTCTAGCTGTTTTGTCGGCTGGCTTTTACATCGTGCCGACACAAGTTATATATGCCATTGAGAGCGTTGGTTTCTTCACGCTCCAGCCTGACCAACGGTTCGAGTATCTATTCAAATCAGCTAAGTACTTTGTTTCTTTTTAATCCTACACAACCAGAGGACATGTTGTCGTTTAAGTGTGGGGGAGGGGATAGTTATGTGTATCTATCATTTGCTTAGTTTATTATTATTCTATGCTGAGAAATGAGCTAAAATTTTTAGGATGCCTTGTTTTTGTCCCGAGTAAGCAATGCATATTTTTTTTGTTCGGTTTTTATAGTCATTGATGCTGTGTACCGTATGTTTAGTAAGTTAGTTGTTTCACCCGACATACATTTCACGAGCCATATTGAATGATGAGCTAAAATATAAAGCTATACCCATTTGGATTAGTAATTTTTGATTATCTTATAAGTATCGTGTGCTTAGTGCTAATGTACGTATCGTGAGAATTATAATAGTTTGTGTTTAGAGCCGGAGTATGACATACTGTGAATATCTTAGGTTTGAATGTGATAAGTGAAACGTAACTATTGTTCTTTAAAAAGTATGTTTAAAAAGAAAAAAATTGAATTAATCGGGTGTGTCGGAAGCTGGTCGATGATTAGAGTGAGGTAGGGCGTACCACGAATGTCCTATACCACTATGATGACCAAAAGCTCACGACAGTCAGAAGAAGCTGCCTTATGATTTGAGTACGGTAGGGTATATCTCGAATGTCCTATTCTACTATGACGGGCAATAGCTCATTTTGATGTGCGTATAAATGTGAATGATGATTAAATCAACTTACGAAAAGTGTTGGTATGGATTGATATAAGACTTAGTTATCGCCTACCTTATCCCCGGTATAAACCGACGGATATGTTGTAGGGATTATCCTCTGAGTATGTCAGAAAGGTCCTAAGTGTATTCTATCATCCTTTTCGGGTTATGTTACATTTTGTAGGGTGCATGTTATAAGTATCATTTATTTCTAGTTTAAATAGGATATTGGCTAGTTGATTTGCATAAATTTCAAGTTGGGACTTAGTGGAAGTTTGGTATGGCTATGCACACACACGTGGGTGAACTTCTAATTTATTGACTATACGTTGTATGTGCTGAAGTGTCTATATTTTTCCCGAGCCTTTATCTTGTTTTGTTTTGCTCGGGGCGAGCAAAAGCTAAGTGTGGGGCTCGAGTTGTTTAGGGTGATTTTATGTGATTTATATCGTTATATTTTGTAACAATTCTCTCCATATTCGTATAATTTGCATAGAAATTAAGTGTTTATTTGGTTTATTGAGCAAGTGAGGGTTTAAACGATTTATTCGCAAATTTAGTGGATTTATGTGTTTTATTGTTGATTTTCTATTTATTTGAATGTTATTACACTTTGCAATATTTTTGATGTCTTGTAGATACACAATTTCGATTTAAAAGAGGATTAAATGATGTTTCAATTAAGGATTTACATGAAAGAAAAGGATATGGAAGAAAGCGGATAAAGGATAGAGAAGGAGTCGATTCAAGATCAAGATCGAATTGGAGTGAAGTGATCCTGAATGAGCGTTCAAGTCCCGTCTGCTTGGACGGGCGTCGAGCGGACGGGCGTCCGGAAGAGATAATTAGATTCGAGTTTTCCCAAGATTGCTGAACGAGCGTCCGATTTAATGAAGGACGGGCGTCTGACCAAGATTCGGCCCGACTCGAAGTTTTTATTGAAGACTGAACTGGCGTCCATACCCTCTGGACGGGCGTCCATAAACCGCCTCAGCTAAACCGACTTCAGAACTTATAAATAGCAGCGATTTTCTCAACCCTAAAGAGAAGAATTCGAACCCTAAATTTTGTCTAGGCGGCATAGCCTAGTTTTACACCTCTATTACTCAAATTCCATGCTTTTTATTTTCTAGATAAACCTCTTTTATTTTATGTACTTCTATCAAGCAATTCGAGCCTTCCAAGTGATGTTTAGAGGCTAGATCTTGTTGAACAAGCGTTGTGAAGCCATCCCGTCAACATATTGATTTCGTTTCCGGATTATCTTGTGAGTTTTTAATTAAAGTTGTATCTCTATTATGCTCATGTTGAATTTATGCAATTATATCGATGGATTGTTGCATGTGTGATTGTTTGATTTTGATGAGAATCATGTTAAACCCTAGATCGCCATAGTAAAGATTAGATCTTTAATCTAATTAACGAGAGTTGTTAGGTTAGAAATTGATAAATTTCGCACCTTTGATTTGAAAGCGTTAGTCTTTGGATCGAAAGATGAAAGATTGATAGGCGAACTTTTCTAAGAGATTAGGAGTTCATACTTTTGTTAGGTGAATCACAACTTTGTTAAAAACCGCGAGATAATCTAGATAGAAATTGATTGTTGTAGGATTGGTGGATCAATAGCTTGTTCTTTCGTTAAATTATTGATTAATCATTTGTGATCATTTTGCTTAGTGAAGTTACAGTTTTTATTGCATATTAGGTTAGAAAAAAAGTAGTTTAGTTATCTTGTTCGCAACCCTATTTTCCTGGCTTTAGGTTTCGATCTTCTGTCCAGTTTACTTCCATTATTTTCATTGTTAGTTTCGTTTTATGTTATAGTTCTTAACTGTTTTCTTATCTTTTTAGTAGTAGTAGTCGTGACATATTTAGGTTAATTAAATAAAAACTAGAATAAACAACCCCGATTCCCTTGAGATCGACCCGGTATTAGTTGCTATACTACGATCCCTGCACTTGGGGTATACCAGATTTATAATTTATTACTTGTTGTTTTTCCGTGATAAAATCCTAGACAGGGTGATTGTTGGAAAGGTGTCCTAAACCCAATCGGGTTGGACCGGATCCGACCGGGTCGGGTCATTTACAGTCTATTTAGTTTATGTAATAACTTTATTATGATTAATAAAAGCACTTATGTTATTACATATTGTTTGTCTTCATATTATTTGTTGTATATATATATAGTAACGTCCCTAGTATCAATCTGTGATAGAGAAACCATGATAGTGATTATGGTGGATGAGATCTCTAATCACTATAACAAGGTTGGTACTTAAATGTCTCTAGTCTTACATATTATCAAATGGGACATTGATAGTATAATCGACTAGCACGTATTGGATGACTTCTATCTTTTACAAGATAGGGATAGATCTCGTCTATCGAAGTGTAGAGACACTTGACCGTATGTGTGGACGTGTATTAGAGAATGCGTACGTTAGACTGACCCACTTACATTAAGTGTCACACTATGTGGCCGTTGTGTAATTATCCTTTTGACCGGAGTCTTCATGGCATCACGGTGTGTATTGTCATGCTTTGACACTATTGAGATTTCTCCTAACCATGGGGCGATCATGCGGTGGTGATTGGGTATGATATTGAAGCATGCGGAGTATACATGATTGGTCGTCCGGGAATCACGTATCCTATGATTGGGATTGAATATCCGAAATGGCCTTATTATAAGGAATGTCTAGCTCTCGAGAATCTTTGCAAAGTGGGAGTAAATGTGTTATTCCGAGAGAGCATGATATCCAGATTATAAGATACGATCGTCAATGTATTGACACTCGAGATACGATCGTATGGATATTATTACAGCGATAGGATTGTAAGTTACACGGTAAGCGCTTCACATGAAAGGTAGTAGTCATTGCTTTTGACTCTTCCGATAATTGGGGGTCACGGTGTGTTGCTAGACGCTATCCCGTGATCGTTAGGTATGAAGGGCATTTTAGTAAATTGCACTTTGTGTCTACGGCCAACATATTCGGAAGCCTATCGGGTCACACACATATGAACATCGAGTCAGATTAAAATGCGGTTATAATTGATAACCAAATAAGGAAAGTTTATCTCTAGACTATAAAGGTTATAGTGGTAAATTAATATGGTTGTGTTTATTTATTATGAATAAATAAAATACAAGATATTAATTATATATAAATTAAGTTAATTAAAGAAATTCCGGAAGCCAATTTTTTGGCATATGGGGCGCCACATTTAAGTGTATGAGATACACTTGGATTGTGCACTTTAATTAATAAGATTGCCATAATATTAATATAAGATATTAATTGATTTTGGAAAAATAGATTTATGGTAATAAGATAATTATAATCAATATAAGATATTGGCAAAATAAATTATAATTAAAGAGATAAATCAATTTAGTTGATTTTCCTTATTTTGTTGGAAAAATGTTTTCTTCTCCTCCACACCATATGGGGCGCCCCAACCACTATATATAGGAGGTGGGTGTCAAGCTCATTTGTACAACACAATTGCAAGAACTCATAGTTCTTGTGTAAAATAGAGAGCTATCCATAGTGAGTTTGTGAGGGAAGAAAAGGTTCGGTCTAGCAGCCGGAGTTTTTCCGATAGCAATCCAAGGAGGATTCCGGCAAGGGGTTCGTGTGGATTAGCGATAGAGGCCGGACGCGTGGACGGCTTGCACATTGAACTACTCTCCGTTGGCGGTCAAAGCGACGATCTTATAGATCATATGAGGTATAACCGTCAAACTACTTAACGTGTTTATTGCATTAAACGAAGAACGATCTAGAAAAGGAAATCAAATTTTAAATTCGCCGCGTTAAACTAGTGATTTCCTAACAAGACTAACATTGTATTTTTCTGGGTTATTGTCAAGATGAGTTTGGGTACAAATTTTATGATCCTGTTGACAAGAAAGTGATTAGAAGCCGAGATGTTGTGTTTGCGGAGAATGAGACTTTGCAGGATGTTGATGAAAATCAGTGTTCAACACCTCAGGCTAGTGATGGTTCAGCTGACTTGGAGATAATTTCTCCTACACCCATAGAGGAGCACGGTGCAGTTGATGACTAGGGTAATCAGCAGGATGTTGTAGATGATGAAGTTGTTTTTGATCATAACATTGATGATGATATGATTGAGGAACCAGTACCAGATGAGGCTCCACCAGTTATCCTAAGAGATCTACTAGAGAGAGACATCCTTCTACTAAATATCCAGTGACTGAGTATGTTTTGCTCTCAGATAGTGGAGAGCCTGAATGCTTTGAGAAGGCCATGGATGATGAACATAAAGATAAATGGCTTGATGCTATGAAAGACGAGATTTAGTCTTGGCATGACAATCACACATATGAGTTGATGGAATTTCCTAAGGGGAATAAAGCTTTGAAGAATAAATGGGTCTTCAGAATTAAGAACAAAGATAGTAATTCTACACCTCGATATAAGGCAAGATTAGTAGTCAAAGGTTTTGGCCAGATAAAAGCATTGATATTGGTGAGATTTTCTCTCATGTTGTGAAAATGTCTTCTATCTGGACTGTTCTTGGCTTGGCCGCTAGTCTTGATTTGGAGGTTGAGCAGATGGATGTTAAAACAGCTTTTCTTCATGGTGATTTGGAAGAGGATATCTACATGGAACAGCTAGAGGGTTTTCAGGTTAAAGGAAAGGAGAATCTTGTGTGCAAGTTGAAGAATAGTTTTTATGGGTTGAAACAAGTGCATAGACAGTGGTATAAGAAATTTGAGTCCGTCGTGAAGGAGCACGGCTACCAGAAGACTACTTCATATCATTGCGTGTTTATTAGCAGATTCTCGAGAATGATTTCATCATTATTTTCTATATGTTAATGATATTTTGATTGTTGGCAAGAATGCTTCAAGGATTGACAGGTTGAAGCAGCAGTTGAGCAAGTCTTTTGCCATGAAAGACTTGGGCCATGCAAAAGCATACTTTGGAGATGCAAATTACTCGACGGAAAGGGCGGGAAAATTTATTTGTCTCAAGAGAAGTACATAAAGAAGGTGCTTCAAGATTTAGCATGAGTGATGCTAAAGCAGTGTCCAGTCCACTTGCATCTCATTTCAAGTTGATTATCAAACGGTGTCCTTCTAGCGATGATGAAAAGGAAAAGATGCATAAGGCCCCGTATGCTTCAGCGGTGGGTAGTTTGATGTATGCCATGGTATGTACTAGACCAGACATAGCTTATGCAGTTGGTAAGGTAAGTCGTTTCTTTCTAATCCTAGTAGAGAGCATTGGAATGCTGTGAAATGGATTATGAGATATCTCAGGGGTACTACGGATTTATGCCTTACTTTTGGTGGTGAAAAACCGGTGTTGGTTGGTTTCACTGATTCTGATATGGCAGGAGATGTTGATTTTTACAAGCCGACTTCAGGATATGTGGTTAAATTTACGGGGGGAGTTGTGTCATGGCAGTCGAGGTTGCAAAAATGTGTTGCACTTTCAACTACAGAAGCTAAGTATATATCAGCAACTGAAGCATGTAAAGAGTTGTTGTGGATGAAGAAGTTTCTCCAAGGGTTTGGTTTTAAGCAAGATCAGTATGTGTTTCTTTGTGACAACCAGAGTTCTATTCATCTTGGTAAGAATGCAGCTTTTCATTCTAGGACCGAGCACATTGATGTTCATTATCATTGGATTCGGGATGTGTTGGACTTGAAGTTGCTAGCACTTGAAAAAGTGCACACGAGTGACAATGGTGTGAATATGTTGACAAAAGCGTTGACAAGAGAGAAGCTTAAGATATGTCGTTCTATTGTGGGAATGACGAATTCCTCCACAATGTCGTGAGGGGGAGATTTGTTGGGTGGATCACTCCTTTATGGAGCCCACAAAATAAAATAAAAAAAAATATGTCAAGTATTATTTAATGGAACAAGTTAGGTTAATTTTTCCCTAATCTTCACAACTTTAAGGAGTCAAAAATAAGGAAGAATTCGCAGCTTTTTTGGGTGTTGTAGCTGGAACTTTCCGGCAACGATCGGGCATTGAAACGGACTCCGATCGGCACGAAATTTTGAGGGGTTTTCCACGTTAGAATTGTTGTGTGATTTTCTTGTGTTTTCGTTTTGCTTTATTTGTGATTTATCTTCGTTGGGGCTGCCTCGTTTAATTCCGTTACGTGTCACTGAGAAGACTTTATGGGTATTTGTGATAAGTGTGGTATTGCTGTTGTTTGTTTTCCCAACAGTTGGTAAAGTTCTTTCCGGGGACAAAACTACAAAAAGTAAGATACGAAAATACATTAAAAATCGTTACCAATCTTGCATGTCAAGGTCTTCCAAATTATATCTTTCATAAGAATGAAAAACAAAATGTTTGTTGATACACAAGCGCATGTTGATCAGGGCAAAGGCACGCTTAGCCGAGTTTCTTATGAAATTTTTGATTTAATACTAGACTTGGTTTAGAGCCTTTCTAATGGATATAAAAAACATAAATTCACTTGACAAAGCCATGAATGAGCTTCTTATGCATTTAGTTCCGACATCAAATGAATTCTTTGATGAGTTGAATTTCGGGACCATCAGAAGATTAAGATTGGCCTTGTGCTTTGATGAATTAGAATTCATCAATGTCAGTGTATGTGCTACGACTTGGTTAGAGTCTAGTTGTCTAAGATGAGGGAGAAAATTTGTAGGTAAGCCTTTTCTTGAAACAACTTAGGTGGCTAGTTAATGATTAATAACAAACATATTTGACTAGATAGAAGAATAAACATCAGTGTTATTCTTGGTAAGACACAAGACAATATCACGATGTGTGGTGTGGTAAGGAAAAGTGGATAACTTTTCCGATCACATGGATGGTCGGGAAAAGTGGTGGGACTCATCTGAACACACACACTAACGGGACTAGCTTGGGACTACTAGAGCGGATCTCTAGTTGGTTGCACCCAATGTTCTAAGTGCATGACTAGTGCCCTTGAATACTTTATGTAACAAAGATAAGCTAAAATAGAAACAAAGTATGAAGCTCACACGTGTTAAGGGACACAAGGTGATTTGTAGTTGTTTTTGTCTATTAATGCATAAAGATAACCATTAAAAATAATGTATTTACTTTCCTAACATTATAAAACTAAATGTTCAATAGCTTATACCTCTTGTTAATTACTCATTGTACTTACCTCATTTGCATGTTGAGTGAGCATTGGTGTGCTTGGAGATCTGTTAATTATGCTTGCTTTATTATGCTATTATATTAGAAGCTTTGTAATCTTTAATTACTTTATGACGTGTTGTACCTATATTTTGGCTTATAAGTTATGCTTTTGTAAGATGAGTTTCCCCTATAGATTTTTGTTTTAAGTCCAGCTCGTATGTTGATGAGAGTCAACTTTACGATGCTCCGGTCCATGCTTTAACCCTCATTCACGATACTAGTTTGGGTAATTTTAGACCTATATAGGGCAAAATCACTTTGAGCACCCATTATGAGGTAAACCGTCAAATAGATGGAAAACCTCACAATTTTACAGTATTTTGACCCTTTTCGAGCCCTATGTTTCTTGCAGAATTATGTTCGGTATGTTGTTTGCTATGGAAATGCAAGAAATAGGTAACTCGTAAACTCGGAAGTTGAGGCATGAGGCTTAGAAGGATGAAACCGAGGCTCGGGAGGAAAAGTTGAAGGAAAAGTGAAGAATTGAGGATCGGTAGGCAATGCATGCGCATTAGAATGAATGCGTGCTCATCAGGCAAACAGAATGCAAGTTTTTGGAGGATTTCATGCAATGCACACGCATTGGGAGGCATGCACACGCAATCTAGCAAGCAAAAGAAACCTAATGATATAGAGCCATTTGTGCGTGAGCATTACGAAGCATTCATGCGCATCAATCGAAAAGAAGTTTCAGAGCCAAATGCGCGTACACATTCATGATGAAATGCATGCGCATTGACGATGTGCACGAGAATTATACCATTTTTTGCACATTTTCGATGCATATAAATACCGTTTGCACGTTTTTCTCATAGACTCTCACTCTCATACTCTTACTTAAAGCTTACCTAGATCGCCCTTTCCATTTTTGATCCCTAGATTCACTTTTAGACCAAATCCTGTTAGATTTTTCATAATTTAGCATAGATTATAGCTCTACTTTCTGGGATTTTGCATTGTTCTTCACCAATTGACATGGTGTTGATGAACCTTGATGTAAAGACAATTTTCTGTGATTTTGGTAATTAAGTTCATCTCTTTTCCGTTTTATGGCTTAGATTCCCTCTTTGATTGTTATTTCTAGCTTTATTATGAGTACCTAAACAGCTACATAGCTAAATCATGAGAAAATTGAAAAAAAAACCCTCTAATTGATGAAATTGGGAATGGGTAGTGCTTAATTGTTGTTATATCGGTGAATTCGTGCCTTAAAACTTGTTCCTAATGCTTGAATTAGCATGTACACCTAGTTCATGATCACACACACCACTTTTATAAATATATGTTGCGAAGGGGTGTGGAAAAAGGGGTTTTAAGATCGTTTCTTATAATTGACCAAGTTGTTTAGATTCGATTACGGGACGAGGTTCATCGATTGTTTAATCAAGCAAGTGTGGAGCGTTAATCTTGTTTCGGTCAGTTAAATTCATAAAGGCGAACTGTTGAACCGGGAAAAGGGTACTAAGTTGTTGCATGGCGTGTAGTACTATCTTAGGAGTTTGCACCCACAATGAGTCGATATAGTCGTTAGGTTCGTTGGTTGGTTAAACTTATTCCCGAATAATCGATTAGAGGGGCGAAAGTATTCAATTGGATCATGGTTTGACTATGTTTCTCTCTATTTCTCTTATTATCTCTAGTTTAAATATCGTTTTAGCATAATTAAAACGTGAACAAACCTTGATTTGCCTAAACTAAGTATATGAAGACGACTTTGGTACTCAATTGATTCTCTGAGGGATACGACCTTGATTTCAAATATGCTGCATCCGACCCGGTACACTGTCAGTTATGGTTGTACGTCACTATTTCGGTCATCATATGTTGTAAGATCTTGAGCTTGGAAGCTTTATTAGTCATTTGGGTCTCGAGTCTTTTTAGGCTCCGTGTCACTTTACTTTTGATACAATGACGTAATGATTGAAAGAGGTAGGATCTTAGATCTAAACAAACTAGATTTATGCGTAGCGGATGGATCACGATTCATATATTTTAACACATAAACAAAGGATTTAATTACTACAAGGGGTTAAGAAAATCATACCAACTTTAATCTTAGGATGAGAAGCCTTGATCTTCCAATGTGTTCTCCAAACGGTGGTTGGTGGACACCCTTCTTGATATGAGAACCTCCTTGATATGCAACACCAAGAAAAACTTTTCTCTCTTTTCTTTTGGTGGTGGCCGAAAACCCAAGACAAGAAACTAATTTTTCTCTTTTTTCTTTTGGTGGTGGCCGAAAATTTTTCTTTTGTTTTACACTTAGAATAACTCTATTTTTATAGGAGAGTAAATCCTTGGTCTCCAAGTTTTAATTAATTAAATAAATAAATAATTAATTAAATAAAATAAAAAGATATTTTCCTTAATGAATAATTATGACATGTCACTGACCAATAGGAAACCAAATAACATGTCATACAACCAATCACATAACAAGAATATCTTTTATTTTCCATAACACAAGAAAATCAATTCTTGTGCTAAAAGAACCAAAATGGCGCCACCCCTAGGGTTTAGAAGCCCACATAAAATGTCTTTTATGTGTATTATATTATTTAGCCCAACTAAATAATATTCATGCATATCAATTAATTGGCCCAACCAATTAATTATTTCTGAGGCCCAAACAAACAAGAATATTAGCCCGAATTATAGAAGTCATATTGGGGACCACTGACCTATAACCAGTAGCTCCAATAATTAAATATATTATTCATCGAACAGAATAAATATGTTAAATTATTAATTTCGGAATTACGCCACCATAAACCCGGAACTGAACTCTACCAATTATAGATATATACTTATACTCAACCCATAGAGTGAATAAGTGTCCATTGATATAATCACTACATACGGATTAACCCTCCATAGACTGTCCACTCTGGGATGTCTCCGTAAACCCGACACAAAATATCTTATCCTTATTTACCATTAACCCCCTGATGATCAATTAGTGCACATATCTGACTAGTAGCTAATTAGTCAAATGTGAATTCCCGGGATCGATCACTTTCTTAGGGCTAACAAATAAGAGGACTTTCTCTCTACTTCCTGCAGGAAGGAATGTATTCCAAGTGTCCGTGAAAATCAGAACTACTCACTCATCAGGAGATAGTGCCAATGAGAAGTGGCTAGGAACACATATTTAGATGAACCGTAACTAACACATCAAACACTACCCCGAGACAAGCGGCACATTGTGATCACCTCAGGATTCAGGTTGATCTATATACGATCATCTAATGATTTAATAAGATTCCTCGATTACGGAATTATATCGAGAAATTCAGATTAAATCGGTCCAGTCCTATATGAATGCCATCATATATAAATTCCCCACGTAGGTACCCTCTACCGACAGTCCGGATAAGACTATCACACCCTAAGGTGTTCTGGGCGCATTATTGGTGTTTTAATCAAAAGACCCTAAACTCTGATTAAGTTCACCACGGACTAACAGTTTAAGTATATCACCACTAACTCAATCCTCATGTGCATGCCATACACTGAGTTAAGTGGTTACACACTGATATACTTGGGGTTTGCAGCAGTGTATTACTTACAAGCACAAAGCAAGTAATAAGGTGAGATAAATTCTGTTATCAAAAACAATTACACAAATTGTCTTTCGGGCACTACACCTAACAATGATGATGTATAATATTAAACTTATTTAAGGTTATACATGCCACACATTTTGTTCCAGATAAAGACTCAGTATTTGGGAATATGGCGTCACAGTTGATATCGGAGCAAAGGCTTATTGCTGCCATAGAACTTCCTTGCCAAGTTTAGACCTTTGAGTTTTGAATTTGGGGTTAGATTTAGCTTTTTAGCTTTTAAGTGATGAATTTTCATAAGGTTGACATCCTTAAGCCGTGGTTAGATTGTGTGAGGGCTAAGTGAAGAGTCTCCTTTGATGAAAGTTGAGGTTTAAGCTTATGTCTTAAGTTATGATCCTCTAAGTTGCATTTCGTTAGATTTCCTAATGGGTTATCTCGTTTCTTTTTAAACTTTTGGACCATTCCTTTCCGTTATTGCTTTTGGGTGATTTCTTAGCTCCAAAACTTATTTTGTGAATTGGTGAGACAAAATTCGTGTAAACGGTTTTGTTCACGTGTTTGCATGCAATATAAAATCGTTTCTTCTTATAAAAAAAATAGAAAATTTTCAACCACATAGAAGATTGTCTTATCGACAATTTCTCTTCTTACCTCAATTTGTTTTCGAATGTGGTTTGTTCGGGAAAGGCATGACAATGCTGGGTACTCTGTTCAAAAAATCTGCAGTTGTGCTCTAATTTCTCTGCCCATTTTGAGTAGTCTAAACACACTCAAATGACCTGATTTTTGATATGTTTCATAAAACACTGTAATCTACAACTTCAATTTTGGATCCAAGTGCAAATTCATTTTGGTTTGAGCACAATCTGCAACATAAGTCGGTTTATGAATTTCTAAATTTTTTTGATAGCTTATAACAATTGACCTAAATAATTATTTTGATCAACCTATGTTGTTCGAATAATTTTGGTTTTTGATAACCATTTGTACAACCCAAATACCCACAACTTTTCTCTTGCATCGTGTTCAAAATTAGTTCAGTTTGTTTTGTATAAGTTAATCATTTCATAATTTGTGTATGTACCTAAATTTTCAAAACATTTAAGTTTCTGAACAAGAAAGGATAGATGTCATTCTTTCACCATGGAAGATAAGGTGTAGAGGGTAATAGGTTATGAGAATGCATTGAAACATACGATCCTATATCTAGTTGTTAACCAAGATGAGAAGTTTAGTAGGTAGAAACTAAGTGTTGATGATATATCGAGGTTTCCCATCTATGTGACGATACACCTCTAAGTGAGTGTGAAATACGTTTTTACCCTATAATCGGTCTAGAAGTACCCAAAATAAGCCAAAAGTGTCATAAAAAAGGGTTAAAACATGCACCAAATCATAGTAAAATTGACTCTCATCAAATTTCTGGAGGAGTGACCATGCGGTTGATTAAACTTCTATCAGTATGATTAAGGTAGAGGAAGCTCAGGTCTGTTGGAGGGGGTTGAAGAGCAAAGTCAGGTGTATATATATCAATATAAAATTGTCGCACTAGATTACCAAAAGGAGTCCATCCGTAAGCCATGTACCAGTGTGGTCTTTTGGTGATGTAATGAAGTTGCGTTGTCGCCGTATCTTGGCTGTGAGGTAAAAATATCTCGTGTTTCTCTTCCCGTCCAAAAGCCACTCTAAATGCGATTTTTGGTGCCAATATGACTCTTCTT
This sequence comes from Gentiana straminea, assembly GCA_036785695.1. Lineage (NCBI taxonomy): Eukaryota > Viridiplantae > Streptophyta > Magnoliopsida > Gentianales > Gentianaceae > Gentiana > Gentiana straminea. Next base: position 10,679,852 of record JAVUPR010000114.1, on the reverse strand, counting down.
GTTTAAGAAAGTCATTATACTCTTCACAAAGATTTTTTCCTAAACAGACGAGATAATCGGATGGGCGCACGTGAAGAGCATTTTGTAATCCCCTTAATTATTCGCGCAAGGCAACGTTTTTTGCGTTGAAAAATATTCCCAAAGAGAAATTTGTTCCATGCATCAGTTTTCTCGGCAAAGATACTTACAGTGTATTCCATAGGAGTGTTGTCGGTTATCCAATCATAATGTATGAAGTGAAAATGCTGCTTGCAGACGGCCTGTTTACTGCATCAAATTTCAAGTGCATGGGGTGGTGGTCGGAATGTATCTTGTCCAGGTGGGTGATAGAGTCATCATTGTTTTGTGTTTTATTTGCAATAAAGAATTACACCAGCGCTGACGTATTCTGCCCTCTACTGTGTCGCTTCCTTCCCAGGTAAAAAGCTATAGATGTAAACTGACATGACTGATTCATAGTCCACATTTCAGGCTCGGGTTCACGATGTTTTACACCACATTTTGCCACCCACTGAACCGGCGGATATTCTGCCCTACCCCACTTGAATATCAAGATATAGGAATCATTAAAAGCTAAGCTTATCCTCACACCCTCTCCGGATAGCACTTTTATTCTCTCGGAATGGGTAAGTGCCGAATCGTTCTTATAGCTTAGTTGTCCCTTTTGAACCATGATCTTGGGATCTCCAGTCAACATGGTTGGGTTGCCACTACAAGGAAACATGCGTAATAGGCTTCAGTCCCATTCCGGTTGTCAAAATTGACATATGATCTCTAGCTAAACCTTTTGTAAGCGGATCCGCGAGATTCTCCTTCGACCTTATATAATCGATGGAAATCACATCATTCGAGATCAATTATTTAATGGTATTGTGTCTACGGCGTATGTGTCGAGACTTACCATTATACACACTACTATGTGCCCTTCCTATAGTCAACTTACTATCGCAGTGTATGCTGATAGCAGCAACTAGTATGGAATATCCTCAAGGAAATTCCTAAGCCATTCAGCGTCTACTCCAACCTTATACAAGGCTATAAACTCAGCTTCCATTGTGGAATGAGCTATGCACGTTGGTCTTGTAGACTTCCAGGACACAGCACCACCACCAATCGTGAATAAGCATCCACTGGTGGACTTCGAATCTTTCGTATCGGATATCCAGTTGGCATCACACTATCCTTCCAATACTGCCGGATATCTCATATATCGTAATCCCAGACTCAGCGTACTTTATGTACCTCAACAGCCTATTTAAGGCTTTCCAATGGTTGTGATCTGGATTACTCGTGAACCTACTCATTTTATTCACTGCACATGCTAAGTCTGGTCGTGTACAAATGGTTATGTACATCAGACTTCCGATCACTTGAGAATATCTCAGTTGATCCACAGGTTCACCTCTATTCTTACTTAGGTCAAGTGGAGTGCTCACTGGACTTTTATCAAAGACATTAAATCTTTCCAAACAGACTCAATATAATGAGTTTGTCACCACAAGTCCATCACAAGGCGGCTTATGAGAAGGTTAAGGCTGCTGATTTCTCCCTTTGGCAGCGCTTGGATGCTGCAGTTCTTCAATGGATGTACGCAACCGTCTCCCCCGACATTTTGACGTCGATTATTGTTGATGATGACTCCACGGCGGCTGCGTGGCAAAGGGTTGCCGACTTATTTCATGACAATAGGAATTTGAGAGCAATGTATCTGAATAAGGAGTTTACGAATACCACCCTTGCCGATTACCCGAACACGAATGCTTATTGTAACCGTCTCAAAACATTGGCGGATCAACTGAAAAACATCGGTGCTCCGGTCACTGAACATAGGATGGTGCTCAAAATGCTTCAAGGGTTAACTGAGCAATACTCGAATTTTGTTACGGTTATGCAGAATAAGAAAACTCTCCCATCCTTTGCTACAGCTCGATCCAAACTGGCCCTCGAAGAAACGACTTTGATTGAACGCACAAAGCAGGACTCTGTTTCCACAGCCTTGACGGCCTCTGATGACAGTTCCTCCTCTAATCCGCTGCCGACTGGCAGCTCGTCTCAGGCTCGTTCTAAACCTGGTGGAAAGCTACTAATCAAAGGCAAAAAAAATAAGAAAGAAGGGCATGGAGATCAAGCTAGAGGTCCGAATCGTGGGGGTGGCCGGGGTCAAAATCACAGCGGTGGAGCTCCTTCTCCGGCTCCGGGTCAATTTCCCCCTGTCCGCCAGCCGTGGTCTCCAGCACCATGGTGGTCCTACCCGCAGCATGGGCACTTCCGCCGTGCCCATATCCTTCACAACCTTGGGTTCGGCCAGCACCCCAATCTCAGCCGGGTCTTTTAGGCTCCCGTCCCCAGCAGCCGCATGCATATGCCACGGATTCCACCTGGACACCGACGGATATTGCCTCTGCGATGCATACTATGTCGCTCTCGCCACCGGACCCACGGTGGTATATGGACACAGGGGCTACGTCTCATATGACGTCGGCACAAGGTAACCTTCCGTCTTATTTTAATTTGGGCATTAATAATTGTATCATGGTCGGGAGTGGTCAGAAAATTCCTATTCGCGGCTATGGTCATACCTCGTTGCCCCCCCCCCCCCCACCCCCCATTTTCATTAAATAATGTTCTCCACGCTCCCCACCTTGTTAAAAACTTGGTTTCCGTCCGAAAGTTTACTACCGATAATAATGTGGTTGTGATGTTTGATCCTTTTGGTTATTATGTGCTTGATATACAGACGGGGATGCGCTTAATGAGGTGTAATAGCATTGGGGACCTTTATCCCATCACGTCTACAGATTCAAGTTCTTCCATTCCTAGTACTGCCTTGGTCACGTCTAGTTTATGGCATGACCGTTTGGGTCACCCCGGCACTCATGTTTTTAATTCTCTATGTCGCAATAATCTACTGTCTTGTAGTCCTCTTTCTAAACCTTTTCGATGCACATCATGTATTTTGGGAAAACATGTTAAATTGCCATTTGTTCCGTCTATGTCTCCTACTTTTTATCCGTTTGATATTATTCATAGTGATTTGTGGACGTCTCCTGTGTAAGTTCATCCGGTGATCGGTATTACGTGCTATTTTTGGATGATTTTTCGAAGTTTTTGTGGACCTTTCCCATTGCTAAAAAATCCCAAGTTTTACCTATCTTTACTATGCTTAAAAATCATATTTCTACCCAGTTTGAACGTAATATTAAATCTTTACAATGTGACAACGGGGTGAATTTGATAATCACCGTTTTCGGGATTTTTGTACGGCTAATGGTATTTCTTTTCGTTTCTCGTGTCCCCATACTTCTTCCCAAAATGGCAAAGCCAAGCGCAAAATTCGTTCCATAAATAATATTGTGCGCACCATGTTGTTACATTACGTCCGTCCCTCCCTCTTTCTAGCCACATGCGTTACAAATGACGACTTATCTTCTCAATATACTTCCTAGTCCACTTTTAAACAATGCTTTCCCGATGCAAATTTTTTTTCACAAGGAACCATCTTATTCTCACTTACGGGTGTTTGGGTGTCTATGTTATCCGTTGTTTCCGTCCACCACGATCCATAAACTCCAAGCCCGTTCAACACCTTGTGTTTTCTTAGGCTATCCATCGAATCACCGTGGGTATAAGTGCTTCGATCTTTCCAATAATAAAATCATTACGTGTCGGCATGTACAATTTGATGAAACCCAATTTCCATTTGCTACAATTCATCAACCGTCCAATGATTCCTATGATTTTCTTGATCATGGGCTAAGCCCATCTATAATTCCTCATCTCCAGCTGGCCTTACCCCCTTCGGCCCAGCTGGATACCCAATCCGCAAGCCCACCAACCAGCCCACCATCCTCTCCCATTCCTTCTCCTCAGCCCACGATCAGTCAGCCCCGTTTATCACCACAGCCCACGGTCCAGCCACCTACCATTTGCCGCCCGGTCACATGTAGTCAACACGGCATTTTTCGACCCAACCCCAAATACACTTCTGAGCAAACCCATCTCCACACCATTTCCAAATCTCCTCTTCCCCGTATTCCTTTGGAAGCTCTACGTGATCCGAATTGGAAAATGGCCATGACCGATGAGTTTAATGCCCTTATTAAAAATAAAACGTGGGATTTAGTGCCGCGTCCGTCTAATGTGAATGTTATACGTTCTATGTGGATTTTTACTCATAAAGAAAAGTCTGACGGTTCTTTTGAGCGACATAAGGCTCGACTTGTAGGTGATGGCAAAACTCAACAGGTTGGTGTGGATTGTGGCGAAACTTTTAGTCCGGTTGTTAAACCGGCTACCATTCGGACGGTGCTCAGAATTTCTTTGTCTAACAATTGGCCGATCCATCAATTAGATGTCAAGAACGCGTTCTTACATGGTGAGCTTAATGAGGTTGTGTACATGCATCAACCTATGGGGTTCCGTGACCAAACCCATCCTGATTATGTTTGTTTGTTACGGAAATCGCTCTACGGCTTGAAGCAGGCTCCCCGGGCATGGTACGTATAAGCGTTTTGCGGATTTTATTACTATCTTTGGGTTTGTTAATAGCAAGTCGGATTCATCTCTTTTTATCTACCAGCATGGCTCCGATACGGCATACTTATTATTATACGTTGACGACAATATTCTCACCCGTCTTGGCTCCGAGTTTGCTATGAAAGATTTGGGCTCATTGAATTATTTTTTGGGTATCCGAGTGACTCGTCATAAGGGTGGTTTATTTTTATCTCAACGTAAGTATGCGGCTGAAATTATTGAGCGTGCCGGTATGAGCTCTTGCAAACCGGCCCAAACCCCTGTTGATACTAAGCCGAAACTCAGTCAGGCTCAGGGCTCCCTTATTCTGACCCTACGCTTTACCGCAGTCTCGCACGTGCTCTCCAATATCTCACTTTCACTCGCCCCGATATTTCGTATGCAGTACAACAGGTATGTTTGTTTATGCACGATCCCCGCGTTGAACACATGAATGCTCTCAAGCGTATCATCCGCTACATTCAGGGTACTATTGATCTTGGCTTGCATCTTTACTCCTCCTCGGCTAGGAATCTTGTTTCCTATACAGATGCAAATTGGGGTGGGTGTCCCGATACTCGCCGGTCTACGTCGGGTTATTGTGTTTTCTTGGGTGATAATTTGATTTCTTGGTCCTCTAAACGGCAACCTACTCTCTCTCGTTCGAGTGCCGAGGCTGAATACAGGGGGGGTCGCCAATGTCGTTTCTGAATCTTGTTGGATTCGCAATTTACTTCTTGAGCTGCGTTGTCCGGTTCCCAAAGCTACCCTCGTATATTGTGACAATGTCAGCGCTGTTTACCTTTCTGGGAATCCGGTTCAACAGCAACGCACCAAACATATAGAGATGGATATACATTTTGTGAGGGAAAAAGTTGCCCGAGGTGAAGTCCGAGTTCTTCATGTTCCATCCCACTATCAGATTGCCGATATCTTCACCAAGGGACTGCCACTTGTTTTATTCGAAGATTTCCGAAACAATCTCAGCGTCCGCGATCCTCCCGTTTCCACTGCGGGGGTGTGATAGAGTATATAATTAGTGTAATTAATTATTAGCCATTAATAGTAAATATTCTGTGTGCATATTATCAGTTATTAGTCAATATTCCTTTGTAATCACAGCCATGATTGTAGGCCGATTCTGTTAAAACAATTGTATATATGGTTTGTAACATGGAATGAGAAAGATAGGGATATTATTCCATTTTCAAAAATCTCCCCAAAGACACCAAGGCACCTGACCTCATTATATTCACGCATAGCGCTAAGATAACGCCAAAGATGGCTTCTCATAGATGGTGTGGTAGATGCATAAACAAGAGAAATAACAGCCACAATTGCATTAATTACATGACAGAATAGCAAGGTTCATGACTTGAAAAGTGCAAGAAAGCAGAGACACATTTAGGTTTGCATTATTAAAGAAGCACCAAAGGCCACCCGAAAAACCTTATGCTTCAACAACCAAAGATTTGTTATAACAAAACTTGCGGAGATTGTGAAGACCTCGATTGCTAGGCACGCGTGTTTCCATCAAATATAAAAGATCCGGATGGACCGGATCATGATTTTGAACTAAAGAGCATAGGTTAAAAAAGAATGGTGAGGAGCCTGCTCCTCGGCATTTCCAAGATAATATCTTCATTTAAGAATTGAGGTGGGAAGAACCACGGTCAGGGACGTAGCCAAAGCAAGCGAAAAAAAATTCTACAACAAAAAACTTATATCATCAAAACATTTTATTTAAGCCCATCCGATTGTCCGAATATACTCCACTAGCCCACCCGAGATCCGATTCTTGGCTCCGTCCTTGACCCCGGTCATGTGTACCATCGGGGTCTAGTAGCTCCATATCATCCATTCCGTCTCCATGCGGATTAGCGGTGGCCGGCAACCTCCATGTCCATCCGCTATTTGATGTATGAACGAAACTCAAAGTTTGAACGTGTATGTGTACAATGGTGGGTTGTTAGTGTTCCTTTCCATCCTCTGTTTGAAAAATTCGACTAGGGTGTATGAAAATGATCTCTTCATGTGGTGGTTTATTGGTAAATGGTAATGTCTTCCAAAGGTGGGTGTGGCTCGCTTCTTTGGACCTGGGAATTATTCACAACCTTATAAACAGGTTTGTCACCAACTTTGTACCCCTTTGTTTTACCACCTGTATGTTGAGTTTGCTTATCTTTTGAGAATTCTCTCACAACAGGTTGAGTACCTAGGATTGGAATTTTTTAGATTTTCTGTTGCAAAGGTTGCACGTCAGTAGCCATTTGATCATCCATGTCTTCATCTAGCTTCAAGTATAGAAAACCGGGAGTCCGTAAATCCAGAGTGAGTTTGCTAATTCGTAATTGTGTCCTAGCCGACCTGATTCGCATTTTGCTCTTCAACATAAACACGGGCAAACTTTCCTCGAGTAACAGATCGAGGTCGTGAAGAGGTCAACTTTCACAGGTTTCTCAAGATAACTGGCCTGATGTTTCAATTTGGATTCATGGAAGAGCGAAAGTGGTAACTTGCGGAAACGAACCCATACCAAAACCGATTGAAGTTGAACAGGTGCACTTGACGATTAGAAAAAGGGTTTCCATTTCTGTATCGTGAGGTGATGACCTTGTATAGTCCATGGTCCTTCGATCATATCATATTCTTAGGGCCATAGCGAAAAGTGCAAAATTACCATTTTGTCCTTTACCACTCCCATTTTCGCGTTTTAGTGTTTTTGGAACCGGTAAAGAAAATGGTCCTCTAATTGGGAATTTTAACCCAATATCCGCCGGAAAGGGTTGGGCACCGGAATCTTAAAATTTACGTGCACAAAGTTAAAAAATTTTTAAAAATTCGCGCCAAAATTGTTTTTTCCTTTGGGTGGTATATCCACAAAAATACCACAAAGGACCATTTTCCAGGAAAAATCCACGACCGGTTGTATAGTCCATGGTCCTTCTGATAAAGCATATTCATATTCTTACATATAGCAGAAACGTACAATGTAGTATCCATTTTCGAGATTGATAAGTTCATACCTGCCTTATAGTTTCCATAGGTCTGATAAAAGTTGATTAAGAACTCGGTAGCTAACATTTCTCCCCAGCACTTTGAGTCACGGATTTTATCTATGCAAAACAACAAGTAATAATAATTTATAAATCCGGTATTCCCCAGTGCGGGGATCGTAGTATAGCGATTAATACCGGAGTCGATCTCGGGGAATCGAGGTTGTTTAATCTAGTTCGATTAATTCTTCTAAAATTGTCACTACTATTTATTACTAAACCTAAACTAAAACGGAAAATAAAGCTGGACGAGAGGATTGTCGGTCCAAAGCCGGAAAATATCGTTGCGAACAAAATAAAGAAAACTATAACTAAGAAAAACGATAAATCTATCTAACGAAGAACAAGCAATGATCCACCTATCTCACAACCCTCGATTCCCTCTCAGATTGTTTAGTGATGATTTTAACTAAAGATGTGGTTCACCTAACTAAGGCATGAATTCCTACTCTCGTAGATAATTCGTCTTGCAATCTTTTATCTCTCGATCTTAAAGACTAGCGCTTTCAATTCAAAGGTGTAAGATTTATTCAATCTAGAAACCTAGATTTCTAACCTAATCAACTCTCGTTACTTATAGGTTAAAAGTCTAATCTTTCTATGGTGATCTAGGTTTACATCGATTTTCATCATATAGTAAACATCAACATGCAATATATCTCTCGATTTCAATTGCAACATAACAAATAAACATCGAAAAGAAACAACTTTAAATTAAAAACTCACAAACATCCAAAGATTGAAATCAAGTTCTTTGTTGAGATTGGCTTCACATGCTTGTTCAAGGAAGCCTTAGCCTCTAATCATTGTAGAAATCGAACAAATAAACTAAAAGAAATTAAAGTGATTCTTGGTCGAAAATCGCGGCAAAAGTCGCCCCAGGGGCTGTGGCCGCCTAGGGTAATGTCGTGGTGATTAGGGTTGAAAATAACACGCATATTTATAGTTTTTAAAGTCGGTTTCTTGAAGGTCGGCCGTGGACGCCCGTCCTCAATCTTTGGACGCCCGTCCATGCTCTCTGGACGGAGGGTGGACGCTCGTCTATGCGGCGTTTGAAGGCTACGAATGTAAATCGCATCTCGAACGCCGGTTCACTTTTATGGACGCCCGTCCACTACTCGGCTCCGTATTTTGCTCATAACTTCACTTCAGGGCTCCGAATGAGGTGATTCAAGATGCGTTGGAAAGCTATTTAAATCTCTACAACTTACATCAAGACAACTTTCCCTGAAAGTGGCTACAAAAGTGGACAAAATTCCCATGAAGTGCCTGGTTCCGGTTTCTTCAATAATTCTTCACTTAAACATCTTTCAACTCTTCCATCTTCATGTGATCATCGTTTAAGCTCCTTACTCATCATGAAAACGTATCTAACAACATGATAGAAACATGAAAAATGTAACATCATACGAATAAACATAAAACCGGCAATTAAACACATAATTTAATCACTTTTGCAATTAGACCCTTAAAAACATCACTCGCTTAATATTTCAATATAAAGGCCAATTCCTATGCAAATAATATAAATACGGGGAAAATCATCGTAAAATATATCGTTATAAAACGTACAAAATCACCCTTAACAACTCCCCCACACTTAGCTTTTGCTCGTCCCGAGCAAAACAAAACAAAGTAAAGGCTCGAGAAAAGTATAGACATCTTAACACATATACCACGAGATTCAAATAAATTAGATGTTCACCCACGTGAGTGTGTGCATAGCCATAACAAACTTCCACTAAATCCAAACTTGAGGAACTCAAAGTAAAACTAGCTAATACCCCCTCGTAGAATAGCAATAAATGACACTCATAAGGTGCACCCTACAAACGTGACATATCCCGAAAAGAATGATCGAACATATCTAGGGCCTTTACGAAATACTCGAGAGGATAATCCTACTGACATATCTATCGGTTTATCTTTGGGGATAAGATTAACGATAACTAAGCCTTATATTCATTTCATAACAATTCTTAAGTTGATTGAATTCATTCACTTTTTAAACACACATTAGAATGAGCTATTGCCCTCGTAGCGAGAATAGGACATTTCAAGATAATACCTACCTTACTCCAATCATAAGGCGACTTTTCCTAAGCTTGTCGTGAGCTTTTAGCCATCATAGTGGTATAGGACATACGTGGTATACCTACCGCACCCAAATCATCGACTAGCTTTCGACACACACAAATAATTTCATATTAATTCAACTTTTTCACTTTGACAATAGCTACGTGTTACTTATCACATTCAAACTTCTAGATATTCACAGTATCTCATACTTTGGATCTAAATACAAACTATCATAAATCTCACGATATATACGTAGCACTAAGCACATGACTTATAAGATAATCAAAAACTACTAATCCAAAACGGGGTATAACTTTATAAATTAGCTCATCATTCACTATGGCTCGTGAAAAATAAATCTTGGTGAAACAACTAACTTACTAAAAATATGGTATACAGCATCAATGACTACAACAAACCGAACAAAACGTGTATTGCCTACTCGGGACAAAACAAAAACAAAAGTGTCGAAAAATTCTGAAAAATTAAGCCCATTTTGCACAGAAACATCATATATTAAGCAAACGGTAGATACATAGCTTATTCCCCTCCCCCACACTTAAATTACAACATGTCCTCATGTTGTGCGAAAATAAAAAGAAAGAAAGAACTTAGGCGATTGTCGTTCGAATGGGAGCAACTACGGAATGATGCGCGGCACCCGGGAATGCTCGAGGATATCGATAGATTGTGGACCATCCACCGGAAAAGCGACACCGTCGAAACTCACAAACGCTATCAAGACTATCCTGCACACTTGACAAACACGAAAAGTATCTCGGGGACGGGGGGGAATTATATCATATGAAACACAAGAGATAATCGTTTAGATGGAAAAATCACCGTCCAAGGAAAAGTGCGAACATCCAACCGTCAACCACAAATACGGAGCGATTCACGCAATACCACTAACTAGACCAAAACTAAACTAAGACACACAAAAGAAGAACAAAAAATAAAAAAAAAACGAGATATCTAGGGTGCCCCCAGTAGCGCTTTTGGTTTATGTCGTTAGCTCGACACGGTTGAAGCTCGGCTGGATCGGGCCATTTAACCTTTCTTCCGGCCAACTACATCGTGTAAGCTCGATCGGTGGTGTGGCCGCGAGAAACAACATCTAACGCATGGGGTCAAATCTTTGATAGCTTTCCAAGCACGTTTAATTTTCCCCATTGTAGACTTCTTCTTCTTCGATCTTCTCTTTAACCGTGCCTCCCTTTTAAGCTCTTCCATATCCCAACTACCGGCGAACTTCCTCTCTTGGACCACTTTGCCGTCACCCTCGGAAAACAAATCGGGCGAAAACTCGTCAAGGCGGTTGACTTCGGGGGTACCACACCCGAGGATATCGAGGAAATGAACGATCAAAGGTTTCTCTTTGGGTTGACCAATATAATGCTTGCACCTCGACCATTCACTGCGAACGGTGGTCATCATAACCTCTTAACTCTAAAACACCTCCGGGAATAATTTGCGAGAATCTCAAAGGGGCCGGACCATCGTGTCCTCAACTTTCCGGGAAACGGATGCAACCTGGAATTATACGATAAAACTTGCTCCCCGACTTGAAATTCTCGATGCTTGATCTTTTCATCATGAAGGAGTTTCATTACGTCCTTCGATCCTGGCACTCTCGTAGGCTTGGAGTCTAAACTCATCTAACTCGTACAGCTGCTTTGCGGTCGGTGTTTTCCACAAGATTGGGCATCGAAGTTTAAGAATTTAATGGCCCATACGCTCATGCTCTAATTCGATTGGCAAGTGGCATGATTTTCCATAAACCATCGATAGGGTGATGTACCCATGGGGGTCTTATAGGCGATTACGTACGCCCGTAGTACATCATCCAACTTTAGACTCCGATCCTTTCTATGATTGTTCCTTTGTTTTCTCCGGGATCTTCTTCAAGCTCGGTTGCTTCGCTCAACGACCACTTAGTCATCGGATGATATGGTGTGCCGGTTTGTGACGAACACCATACTTCTCGAGGACTTTCTCCAGGGTCGGTTGCAAAATGTGTCCCTTCATCAACGATCAAGGCACGTGGACATCCAAACCTCACAAAGATATTCTTCTTTAGAAAATTCATGACCGTTTTATGATCATTGCGAGGAGTGGCTATTGCCTCCACCCATTTCGATACATAGTCTACGCGACTAAGATGTATTTATTCCCACGGGAGGATGGGAATGGACCCGTAAAGTCAATCCCCCATACATCAAAGACTTCGCATTCAAGAATGGGTTTCAATGGCATGTCAAACCGCCTTGTTAGAGTACCGGTTCTTTGGCACCTATCGCAAGCTTTACGAAAAGCTTCCGTGTCCTTAAAGATCGTGGGCCAATAGAAACCGGACTGAAGATCTTCGCAACCGTTTTCCAAGGACCAAAGTGACCACTGTGGGTCCAACTATGGCATTGCTCGATTATATCGCGGTGCTCGGATTCGGGAACACACCTCCTTAGCAAACCATCTTTACTGATTTTGAAGAGGTAAGGTTCATCCCAAACAAAAGTTTTCATATCGAGAGAAAAATTTCTTCTTCTCTTGATAGGACAATTTTGGGTCAAGATATTGGGAATGAAGGTAGTTGACGATAGAAGCATACCAAGGAATCTTAGGAGTGCACTTGTCTAGATGCATAACGTTCCGGAGAGGAGAGGAAAGGTCTAAATCTTCGGGTTCTTCCTCCTCTTCATCCTTCATTCTCTTATCCACAATCACCTCGACACTGCGGGGCTTCAACGGCTCTTCAATTGTGACTTCCTCCGGGTGATTTATCTCTAATGCGGGCACGGTGTCCTTTATATTCTCCAACACCGGGTGATTAACATCTTCAACCATCTCTAATGTCGGACTCTTTCCTAGGACAACCGTCTTCATCATCACACCTTGCGGGGAGGGAAGGAAGTCTCTAACCTTTGTAACTTAAGCCGATCCACGTCGTGTTCTAGCTCGTCAATCGTCCACTTGTTGCCAATGGCTTCGATCTTGACCCAACGAGAGAACAAGGATAGTTACTCATCCCATCATTTTTTTTGGTGCATAGTTGTGGCTATATTGGAATTGATTTTCATAACTTGCACCATCATTGTCGTAAGCATCTCCTCCACCGTAAGGGAGTGTGGGAGCTAGATCGGTGCATTGGTCTTGAACCATTTGCACGAGCCGTCTCTCAAGATTCTTGAGTGTCTATTTTGCTCCTCCAATTTAGCTTCAAGATCGTCCGATTGAGAGGGGCCTTGATAGTTACGAAAGTTACGTGGGAAAGATTGGCTAGGCCCGACTTTGAAACATAGGATCGGGACCGTTACGATTGAACCATTGATTTTGATTGGAAAAATTGATATTTTGGTTACGGCGAAGTTCGGGTTTTGATTGAAACTACGGTTTTGATTGAAACCACGATTTTGAAAATTGTTGTGGCCGGAAGGCGATCGTTAAATTTCGATTATTCGGCCAAAGAAGGCGTTACGTCCTTGTTGGGACGAAACGAGCGATATGTCCCACGTTGTCACAATTCGACATGTGGCGGGTGAAATTTCACGATTATGGAAAGAATTGACTTGATATCCGGCGGGGGAAGAGGCGACAACGGCCAACGGCATGGCCGGGTCGACAACATCTTCCACGAACGAACGGGGAGAGTTACGTGGAAAAGACGGGGTCGGATTCATAGGATTAAGCGACATTTGAAGAGATGCCATCTGCTGTTTCAGCATGGCGATCTTACTTTGCTCATCCATGTCCTCAATCCTAGATGGAAGATTGTATGAAACAAAAACAGAAATCTAAACTACGAAAAATTTAAAACAGAAAAACATAAAACACTAAAAAAAAGGGAAAAAAAAAACGTGTTGAAATCTTCTGAGCCCAAAATGGAAGGGAAAACAGTGGATTTTGACCTCGAAAACGGTGTCGGCCGGCCTCCGGCCGTCCACCACGTCGTCGGCGTCGGAACGAGCTTTCCGAATTGGGGTCCTGCGCGCCAATCCGACACTCGAGCCGAAAGTTATGGCCAAAATACTAAAGAGTGCTAAAACGATCCCTTTTATCCAAAAATTTGATCGTTAAAAACGTGGGGTCGAGATAATTCAACCTCGGATGTCCCCGAATTAATGTGGAAACTAGAAAAGATAGAAACAAAAACCCTACCTACGAAAAGACAACGAAACGGGGGAGGACGGACGGGCGTTTGGAAATCCGAACGCTCGTCCGGACGGCTGAAGAACAGGACGGGCGTCCAAATTTGATGGACGTTCGTCTGACTTGGTAAAAACGATACAGAGTTGAGAATTTTAAAACGGACGAACGTTTGATTGTTCAGACGCCCGTCTGGGACAGGAAAAAAAAAACAGAAACAGAGACAGAAAAACAGCAGGAAAACGGGGGACAGAAAGGACAGAAAAACAGAAACAGATAGGAAAATAAAAACAAGATAAAGTAGGAGAAACCTAATAGAATACTACAAAACCTAAACGATTAAAAACCCTAATAACCTAACTAAAGTCTACCTAAAAACAAAAAATATAAAGAAATTAAAACAAGAAAAACGGGACAACTTAGAAAAACTAATAAAACTAGACAACCGTACCGATTCCCCGGCAACGGCGCCAAAAACTTGTCACGGATTTTATCTATGCAAAACAACAAGTAATAATAATTTATAAATCCGGTATTCCCCAAGTGCAGGGATCGTAGTATAGCGATTAATACCGGAGTCGGTCTCAGGGAATCGAGGTTGTTTAATCTAGTTCGATTAATTCTTCTAAAATTGTCACTACTATTTATTACTAAACCTAAACTAAAACGGAAAATAAAGCTGGACGAGAGGATTGTCGGTCCAAAGCCGGAAAATATCGTTGCGAACAAAATAAAGAAAACTATAACTAAGAAAAACGATAAATCTATCTAACGAAGAACAAGCAATGATCCACCTATCTCACAACCCTCGATTCCTCTCAGATTGTTTAGTGATGATTTTAACTAAAGATGTGGTTCACCTAACTAAGGCATGAATTCCTACTCTCGTAGATAATTCGTCTTGCAATCTTTTATCTCTCGATCTTAAAGACTAGCGCTTTCAATTCAAAGGTGTAAGATTTATTCAATCTAGAAACCTAGATTTCTAACCTAATCAACTATCGTTACTTATAGGTTAAAAGTCTAATCTTTCCTATGGTGATCTAGGTTTACATCGATTTTCATCATATAGTAAACATCAACATGCAATATATCTCTCGATTTCAATTGCAACATAACAAATAAACATCGAAAAGAAACAACTTTAAATTAAAAACTCACAAACATCCAAAGATTGAAATCAAGTTCTTTGTTGAGATTGGCTTCACATGCTTGTTCAAGGAAGCCTTAGCCTCTAATCATTGTAGAAATCGAACAAATAAACTAAAAGAAATTAAAGTGATTCTTGGTCGAAAATCGCGGCAAAAGTCGCCCCAAGAGGGCTGTGGCCGCCTAGGGTAATGTCGTGGTGATTAGGGTTGAAAATAACACGCATATTTATAGTTTTTAAAGTCGGTTTGCTTGAAGGTCGGCCGTGGACGCCCGTCCTCAATCTTTGGACGCCCGTCCATGCTCTCGGACGGAGGGTGGACGCTCGTCTATGCAGCGTTTGAAGGCTACGAATGTAAATCGCATCTCGAACGCCGGTTCACTTTTATGGACGCCCGTCCACTACTCGGCTCCGTATTTTGCTCATAACTTCACTTCTAGGGCTCCGAATGAGGTGATTCAAGATGCGTTGGAAAGCTATTTAAATCCTCTACAACTTACATCAAGACAACTTTCCCTGAAAGTGGCTACAAAAGTGGACAAAATTCCCATGAAGTGCCTGGTTCCGGTTTCTTCAATAATTCTTCACTTAAACATCTTTCAACTCTTCCATCTTCATGTGATCATCGTTTAAGCTCCTTACTCATCATGAAAACGTATCTAACAACATGATAGAAACATGAAAAATGTAACATCATACGAATAAACATAAAACCAGCAATTAAACACATAATTTAATCACTTTTGCAATTAGACCCTTAAAAACATCACTCGCTTAATATTTCAATATAAAGGCCAATTCCTATGCAAATAATATAAATACGGGGAAAATCATCGTAAAATATATCGTTATAAAACGTACAAAATCACCCTTAACAATAATTTTCTGAATTTAAAATGGAACCTAGGTGATTGAAAGGAGTGATAAGGACGGTTTATGAGGGATAAGGATGCATCACCTTTGAAATCGAAAGAGCAGAGTCCGGAACTTGTCTACAACCGAAGATAATGGCCATCTGATTCAAAATATATAGATAATCTTAGTTTTATGTGTTTATCCTGGTTCTATTTGTAAATTTATCTTTAGTTTGAAAAAATAGCTGTGAATGAAGGCTCATGTGCTATAAATAAAGGAGTCCCCCATCGATGTAAGTACGAAAAAAATCATATGAAATCATAAATAAAAGTTTACATTTATTCAATTTCCAGATGCCTTTCTTCACCAAAAATTCCTCAGATTTATTACTTTCTACATGGTATCAGGGCTATTGGTGGATTAACACCATGACAACCCTGACAATAAATGTAGCAAACTTTATTAGCTAAAAGCTAAGTTCAAAAAATTATTCATTATGGCGTGAACAAGTTCTTGCTCTCGCAGAAAGTCAAGATTTAGCAGATCATCTTATCACTGCTAAATCTGCACCAGCAGAGTACTCTACAACAACAACAGAAGCAAACAACAGTAGAGCCACAACTCAGACCAAAAATCCAGAATATACAGCATGGAAAAAGTCAGATCGGATGTAAGAGGCTGGCTCATAGGATATTTATCAGAAGAATCCTTAGGCCTAGTTATTGGATTAGATACTGCATATGATGTTTGGCAGGCACTAAAAGACTCATATGCACAAGATTCACAGGAGAGGGAATTCAATTTAAGACAGCAAATCACTTATTTAAGGGAGACAGATGACAAAAACATCTCTGATAGAGCATTCAAAGGCCTGTGTGACAGCCTTGCAGCCATAGGCAAGCCAATAACAGATCCTGAAAAACTGTACTACTTACTCACAAGCTTGGGACCTGAGTATGAGACATTCACAACCACAATGCTAAAGCCTCCAAGACCTACATACTTCAAATTAGTCTCTCAGCTACAAAGTTTGGATCAAAGGATTCAGAAAGTCTCACTCAGATGGCATTTTATGGATAGAGAACATCTAAGCAGGTAAATCCAACAAGCAATAACCCTAGATTTAATTCTGCAGGTAGAGGATTTCAGGCACAGCAAAACACTCCTAGGACTACAACAACCAATAGTCAAGGATCTAATGGAGGACATGTATTTAGAATAATGTCCAAAGCAGAAAGGGAGCAATATAGGGACCAGACCTGCCAGTGCTGTGGTGTCTAGGGACATGTAGCAAAGATCTGTTGATGGAACTCCAACCAGAAAACACAGAATGAAGGACTTTCACAAGCATTGGCTGCACTCACTCTGGACAACACAATTGCAGAGACAGAATGGATCATAGACACAGGTGTATCTGCTCATATGACAGGTAACAAGCATATTTTACAAAATTTAACCCCTTACTTAGGCTCTGAATATGTTCTCATTGGAGATGACACACAATTACCTATTCATGGTATAAGGTAATTGCACTTGTGTACACAAACATGACCTATATCTTTTATAAATGCATTGTATGCGCAAGATCTCCTGAAGAACCTACTGTCAGTCAAGCAACTAGCACATCAACACTCTGCTGAGTGTATTTTCACTAACACTGGTTTTGTGTTGAAGGACAAGCTAACAAATCAGGTTCTACTGAAAGGAGCACTTAGGAAGGAGTTATATGTGTTGTCTGGTACACCTAAAGTTTACTTTGCTCACATATTGAAATCAGGGACTGCTGAGCTTTAGTACCAACGGTTAGGGCACATCCAGTTTTCTACTGTTCAAGTTCTCAAGAATAAAGGCCTCATATAGGTCCTAGGAAACAATAAACAGGAGCATTTGTGTGAGAGTTGCCAACTTGGAAAACTCTCAAAGCTACCTTTTAGTCATTCCAGTCTTTCCAGTTCTTGTTTATTTGAGTTAATACACTGTGACTTGTGGGGCCTTGCTCCCATTGAATCTATTGGTAGATTTAGATATTATGTTACCTTTGTGGATGATTTTTCCAAATATATGTGGATAATTCCTCTTAAACAAAAATCTGAATTTACCAATGTGTTTCAGAACTTTGAAAGCTACATTTTAAGACAGTTTAATGCTCATATAAAAAGATTTCACTCTGATGGAGGGGGTAAATTTATAAACAACACACTTGCACAGCATTTCCTTAAAAATGGGGTAAATTTATAAACATCTCTTCATGTGGTGGTTTATTGGTAATGTCTTTCAAAGGTGGGTGTGGCTCGCTTCATTGGACCAGGGAATTATTCACAACCTTATAAACAGGTTTGTCACCAACTTTGTACCTCTTGTTTTAGCACCATTATGTTGAGTTTGCTTATCTTTTGAGAATTCTCTCACAACAGGTTGAATACTTAAATTGGAATTTTTTGGATGTTCTGTTGCAAAGGTTACACATCAGTAGCCATTTGGTCATCCATGTGGTTGAAAACACACAAACGAGAAACTTACACTTGAAGAAAGATTAACACAGACAATATAAGAGTAAAAAGGGCAGAAATTGATACATAGAAACAAAAAGAACACAGTGATTTAACGTGGTTTCCGGCGTTGTGCCGACTATTCCACGGACAGGAAAAAGATATTTTATTATGCACAGAGAGTTACAAATATTTTCACACACAGCATTGATTAGAACATATGGTATTTATAGACAAACATCGCTAAACCCTAACCGCAAGAGGACCTCTGTCGGAATGTCATAAATGCCCCAGATATAGACCCCAGCTTCAGCTTGATTCCACTAGACGAAACTCAGTCTCAAACTGACTTTCTCAGACTTGTAACCAACTCAGATATAGAACTCATGCAGTTGTATCAAACTGACTTTCTCAGACTTGTAACCAACACAGATATAGAACTCATGCAGTTGGATCCAACAACCTAAGTTCACAGAAAACTGAGAAATGACTTCAGAAGAAACTCATCTCACTTCACAGCTGACTTTCACAGAACAGAACACACTTGCAAAACTCTTCATACTCAGTTGGCATCCGGATTAGTTTCACCAATTTATCAGTTTAGAGATCAAGTCACAAAACTGACACATGTCTTCATCTACAAGTATAGAAAACCGGGAGCCCGTAAATCCAGATGAGTATGCTTCGTAATTGTGTCCTAGCCGACCTGATTCACATTTTGCTCTTCAACATAAACATGGGCAAACTTTCCTCGAGTAACAGAGGTCGTGAAGAGGTCAACTTTTACAGGTTTCTCAAGATAACTGGCCTGATGTTTCAATTTGGATTCATTATATAGCAGAAACGTACAATGTAGTATCCATTTTTGAGATTGATAAGTTCATACCTGCCTAATAGTTTCCATAGGTCTGATAAAAGTTGATTAAGAACTCGGTAGCTAACATTTCTCCCCAGCACTTTGATTATGAGTGCATGTTTCCATGGCTTCCACAGCACGTACCGTACATTCTTCCTTCGAGATGACAATCGTGTAGAAATATATAGCATATTATTATTATTATTATTGTTGCTGTTGTTGTTACATTTGTTGTGTAAAGTTACAACGGATTGTCATGGATCGAAGTACAGATTGCAACCAGACGTACTGTACCAGCTCCGTTTGCGACGTTTCTCGACATGTCTAATAAAGTATCCCATTCAGACATATCCTGCACATTCAGACAACAACAATTCAGGCAACAACAATTCAAATGCAGAAATGTGATAAATATGCACAAGAGTCCACTCAGTTCAAGAAGCTCAAGATAAATTCAGAAAAACAAACCGAATTTTTTTTGAATTTGAAATGGAACTTAGGTGATTGAAAGGAGTGATAAGGACGGTTTAGGAGGGATAATGATGCATCACCTTTGAAATCGAAAAAGCAGAGACCGGAACTTGTCTACAACCAAAGATAATGGCCATCTGATTCAAAATATAGAGATAATCTTAGTTTTATGTGTTTATCCTAGTTCTATTTGTAAATTTATCTTCAGTTTGAAAAAATAGCTGTGAATGAAGGCTCCTGTGCTATAAATAAAGGAGTCCCCCATCGATGTAAGTAAGAAAAAAATCATATGAAATCATAAATAAAAGTTTACCTTTTTTCAATTTCCAGATGCCTTTCTTCTCCAGAAATTCCTCAGATTTAGAACTTTCTAAATGGTATCCGAGCTATTGGTGAATTAACACCATGACAACCCTGTCAATGAATGTAGCAAACTTTATTAACTTAAAGCTAAATTTAAAAAATTATCCATTATGGCGTGAACAAGTTCTTGCTCTCGCAGAAAATCAAGATTTAGCAGATCATCTTATCAATGCTAAATCTGCACCAACAGAGTACTCTACAACAACAACAGAAGCAAACAACAGTGGATCCACAACTCGGACCAAAAATCCAGAATATACAGCATGGAAAAAGTCAGATCAGATGTTAAAAGGCTAGCTCATAGGATCTTTATCAGAATAATCCTTAGGCCTAGTTATTGGATTAGATACTACATATGATGTTTGGCAGGCACTAAAAGACTCATATGCACAAGAGTCGTCACAGGAGAGGGAATTCAATTTAAGATAGCAAATCACTTATTTAAGGGAGACAGATGACAAAAACATCTCTAAACAGGTTAGAGCATTCAAAGGCTTGTGTGATAGCCTTGCAGCCATAGGCAAGCCAATAACAGATCCTGAAAAAGTGTACTACTTACTCACAAGCTTGGGACCTGAGTATGAGACACTCACAACCACAATGCTAAAGCCTCCAAGGCCTACATACTTCGAACTAGTCACTCAGCTACAAAGTTTGGATCAAAGGAGAACATGGTTCTCTATGAGCAAGGATTCAGAAAGTCTCACTCAGATGGCATTTTTATGGACAGAGAACATCTCAGCAGGTAAATCCAACCAGCAATAACCCTAGATTTAATTCTGCAAGTAGAGGATTTCAGGCACAACAAAACACTCCTAGGACTACAGCAACCAATAGTCAAGGATCTAATAGAGGACATGTATTTAGAAGAATGTCCGAAGCAGAAAGGGAGCAATATAGGGACAAGACCTGCCAGTGTTGTGGTGTCCAAGGACATGTAGCAAAGATCTGTTGGTGGAACTCCAAGCAGAAAACACAGAATGAAGGACTTCCACAAGCATTGGCTGCACTCACTCTGGACAACACAATTGCAGAGACAGAATGGATCATGGACACAGGTGCATCTGCTCATATGATAGGTAACAAGCATATTTTACACAATTTATCCCCTTAATTAGGCTCTGAATATGTTCTCATTGGAGATGGCACACAATTACCTATTCATGGTTTAGGGGAATTGCACTTGTGTACACAAACATCACCTATATCTGTTATAAATGTATTGTATGTGCCAGATCTCCAAAAGAACCTACTGTCAGTCAAGCAACTAGC
The DNA here is from genome assembly GCA_036785695.1 of Gentiana straminea. NCBI lineage: Eukaryota > Viridiplantae > Streptophyta > Magnoliopsida > Gentianales > Gentianaceae > Gentiana > Gentiana straminea. The sequence goes on along the minus strand of JAVUPR010000114.1, from coordinate 10,658,603 downwards.
ACATCAACGCTCTGCTGAGTGTATTTTCACTAACACTGGTTTTGTGTTGAAGGACAAGCTAACAAATCTGGTTCTACTCAAAGGAGCACTTAGGAATGAGTTATATGTGTTGTCTGGTACACCTCTAGTTTACTTTGCTCACAGATTTAAATCAGGGATAGCTGAGCTTTGGCACCAACGGTTAGGGCAAATCCAGTTTTCTACTGTTCAAGTTCTCAAGAATATAGGCCTTATAGAGGTGTTGGAAGTAGTGCCCGAAAGACAATTTATGTATTTGTTTTTATAATTAATAAATGACAGATTTATTCTCATCTTATTATTTGCTTCGTGCTTATAAGAAATACACTACTGAAAACCCCAACTCGTATCATATGTAGCCATATATCTTAGTGTGTGTCACACATGAGGATTAAGTTTATGGTGATACACTTGAACTGTAAGTCCGTGGTGAAGTTAATCAAAGTATGGGGTCTATTGATTAAACCAACATTAATGCGCCCAGAACACTTTAAGGTGTGACCGTCTTATCCGGACCATCGATATTGGTTATCTAAGTGGGGCATTTATATATGATGTAGTCATATAGGACTGGGACCGATTTAATCGTATTTCTCATATAATTCCGTGATTGAGAAATCTTATTAAATCACAAGATGATCATATATGGATTAACCTTAATCCTGAAGTGATTACAGACTCTTACTTGTTTCAGGATAGGGTTTGATGTGTTCGTTGAGGATCGCTAAGAGGCGCGGTTCGAATCACTTTCACGTTGGCAGTATTCTAGAATGAGTGAAGAGTGTGTTTCTCACAGATATGGAATCCATTCCTTCCCGCGGGAAGTAGAAAGACAATCCCCTTATTTGTTAATCCTAGAAACTGATCGATCCGCGGAGTTCGTATTGGTTATGAACTAATTGATCACTAGTGGGTTAATGGTAAATAAGGATAAGATGTATTGAAGAAGGTTTACGGAAATAATCCCGCTTCGTTACGGATAGTCTATGGAGGGTTAGTTTATATGTAATGATTATATCAATGGACACTTATCGACTCGACTCGACGTTTTGAGAATAAGTTATATCTATAATCGATAGAGTTCAGTTTCGGATTTATAGTGGCGTAATTCCGGAATCAATGAATTAAGTAGAAATATTATGTTCGATGAATATTTTATTTAATTTATTGTAGCTACTGGTTATAGGTCCATGGTCCCCATGTTGGCTCCTAACACGCGAGTGTTTTCTCGTTTTATGGAACATCGAGAATAAATTAAATAGTTGGTCTATTTAATGAATATGCAATATTATTTATTTGGTAAATAATATGTAAAATAGAAAAGACATTTTCTATTAAAAATTGATGAAAGTGGCGCCACATATTATGGATAAATTAGGAGAAGAAATTTTCCTAGATTATCTCATATGTGTAATTAATTAATTATCTATTCGTTGGATAATTAATGGAAAAATAAGGGATTGATTTTTTGGGAATTATCTCTTATCTTTTGGTAAATATCTTTTCCTTATGGGAATAGGTAATTGTGGTGTGAAAAGGATAACTCTCTTGACTAGTTATTTTCCTATATAAAGAGAGTTCCTCCTAACACAATACACGCTCATTAATTGCGCCAACATCAAATTAAAAAGGAAGAAAAATTAGTTTCTTGCCTTAGTCATTAAGAAGAGAAAAACCTAGGGTTTTTCTTGTGCATATTCGAGGAGGTTCTGAGGCGAGGATCGACGTCCACCAGTCGTCGCTAGGAGATACATTCCGGAAGACTACGGCTTCTCCCTTGGTCGATTATTTCTCATCTCTCTCCGGTTTGGGTAAATCTACTAAGCTTCTTGTTGTTATTGATTATTTATGCGAATCGAATCGTGGTAAAATCGCATGCGAATTTATTCGTAGCTTCCGTTGTGCATGATCGAACGTCTCGAACGGTGCTGTGAATCAGATCTGACGATCCAATTGGATCGGATCCGGATTCGGGTTTTTGTAAATCCAGAAAGAGGTCATAGGAAACAATAAACAGGAGCATTTGTGTGAGAGTTGCCAACTTGGCAAACTCTCAAAGCTACCTTTTAGTCATTCCAGTCTTTCCATTTCTTGTTTATTTGAGTTAATACACTATGACTTGTGGGGCCCTGGTCCCATTGAATCTATTGCCAGATTTAGATATTATGTTACCTTTGTGGATGATTTTTCCCAATATATGTGGATAATTCCTCTTAAACAAAAATCTGAATTTACCAATGTGTTTCACAACTTTGAAAGCTACATTTTAAGACAATTTAATGCTCATATAAAAATATTTCACTCTGATGGAGGGGGTGAATTTATAAACAACACACTTGAACATCATTTCCTTAGAAATGGAATTTCATACCTAATTTCTTGCCCTCACACACCACAACAGACTGAAATAGTGGAAAGAAGGCACAGGACTATTAGAGAACTAGGCCTTACTATGTTATTTCATAGCAGATTACCTTTATAGGTGGAAGCCTTCTCCACTGCTGTCTATCTCATAAATAGGTTGCCTACTAATGTTCTTAATATGCAGTCACCTTATTTCATGGTCCATAATGCCCATCCTGATTACACCAGCCTCAGAGTTTTTGGGAGCAGATGCTACCCCTATGTTTGGGATACAAAGAAACATAAATTTGATCCCAAAACAATCCCATGTGTCTTTGTAGGGTACATCACCCAGTACAAGGGCTATAAATGCTTCCACCCCCCACTAGGAAGATACCACTTTATCATATCCTATTACACCACCCCATCCACCTGATGCCAATGACCCTCAATCATCCAATGATACCCCAGATCTCACTACACCTTTGAAACTGATTCATCAGAACCATCTACTCCTACCTCAGAACCTTCCATCACCAAGCCTCAAACACCAGACAGTCCTGACACCTAGTCTACATCCCCTTCTACCTCATCAACACCAGAACATATGCCATCACCTCAGATTGTCACAAGAGGCCAGCATGGCATTTTCAAGCCTAACCCTAAATATGCCTTGACCACCACCCTGCCTACTATTCTAAAAGAACAAAAGTCAGTCAAAACTGCCCTCCAACATGTAGGATGGAGGGCAACCATGAAAGAGGAACTTGATGCCCTCACTCACAACCAAACCTGGCACTTAGTACCTAAGACACCTAAGACACCTAATATGCATGTCATTGGCTCCAAGTGGGTGTTCAAAGCTAAACTCAAACTGGATGGCACCCTAGACAGACTAAAAGCTAGGCTTGTTGCAAAAGGCTATAGCCAGATAGATGGAGTGGATTACATAGAAACCTACTCACCTATAGTCAAACCAAGAACAATTAGGCTTGTCCTCACTATAGCACTGAACAAATCCTGGTCTGTTAGGCAATTAGATGTCAAAAATGCCTTCCTTCATGGTTTTCTCACAGAAGACATTTATATGACACAACCACCAGGCATGGCAGATCCTAAATTCCTTAATTATGTTTGCAAGCTAGACAAAGCTCTTTATGGGCTTAAACAAGCCCCTAGAGCATGGTTTAATAGATTCAGTACATTTCAGCTCAATTATGGTTTTCATTGTAGCCTATCTGATCCTTCTTTATTTTATTATCATTCTAATCATGGGACACTAGTCCTACTATTGTATGTGGATGGCTTCTTACTTACAGGATCAGATGCCGACCTATTGCAATCATTCATTGGACTATTCAGCAAGGAATTCTCCATGAAGGATTTGGGCCATATACATCACTTCCTTGGAGTACAGGTGCACCATACAGACACATGATATCATCTAAATCAAACACACTAAGCCTCCACCATTCTGGACAAAGCTCACATCTTTGACTGCAAACCTATGAAGACTCCACTAGCCACTAAACATGCAGACACTACAGACTCAGAACTTCTACAAGACCCTACACACTACAGAAGTCTTGTAAGAGCCCTCCAATACCTCACCTTTACTAGGCCAGATCTCTCTTTTAGTGGTAACTTTGTGTCCCAATTCATGCAGCAACCTACTTAGTTTCATCTCTCCTTGGTACATAGAATCATCAGATATGTCAAAGGAACCATTGACTTAGGCATGACTCTCCATAAGGGCTCCATCAACAATCTACTAGCCTTCTCTCATACAGATGCAGATTGGCCTAATCTCATAGCCTTTTCAGATGCTGCCTGGGCAGGATGTCAATTCACTAGAAGGTCCATTACAGGTTATTGCACATTCCTTGGCTCCAGTTTGATCTCTTGGTGTGCAAAGAAACAATCCACAGTGTCTAGGTCTAGCTCTGAAGCAGAATACCGAGCTATGGCATCCACAACAGCTGAACTTACATGGCTTACATACTTACTGGGGGAACTACACATCCAATTAACTTCCACTCAAGTTCTATTGTCAGATAATCTCAGTGCATTACACATGACAATCAATCTTGTTTTCCATGCTAGAAGTAAACACATAGAACTACATTATCACTATGTTAGGGAACAGGTGGCCAGAAATCTATTGGTGACTAGACATGTTCCTGCCTCTGCACAATTGGCAGACATATTTACTAAAGCTCTGCCTAAGGTTCCTTTCCAGTTTCTACGCCACAAACTTGGCCTTCAACCCCGGCTAAGTTTGAGGGGAAGGGGTAATAAAGTATCCCATCCAGACATATCACATTCAGACAGCAACAATTCAGACAACAACAATTCAAATGCAGAAATGTGATAAATATGCACAAGAGTCCACTTAGTTCAAGAAGCTCAAGATAAATTCAGAAAAACAAACCGATAATTTTCTGAATTTGAAATGGAACCTACGTGATTGAAATGGGTGATAAGGACGGTTTCTGAGGGATAATGATGCATCACCTTTGAAATCGAAAGAGGATAGTCCGGAACTTGTCTACAACCGAAGATAATGGCCATCTGATTCAAAATATAGAGATAATCTTAGTTTTCTGTGTTTATCCTAGTTCTATATGTAAATTTATCTTCAGTTTGAAAAAATAGTTGTGAATGAAGGCTCATGTGCTATAAATAAAGGAGTCCATGTTGTTGTTTTAGGGGCTTGAGACTTGATCACCAATGCTTCCAATGCCTTTAATATTCCTGCAAAATCTGAAAAACGGATCCTCTCGGTTTCGCAACAAGTTGCTGTCCTTCTTAAATTTATTCGTCCCCTTATTTGTCCGGAGTATCACGAATAATCTAAGTGAGATATAAACAGAGAGTTCTTGCCTTTTTGTCTAGGACAAATAGATCAAAAAGATAACTTAGAAGTGTTTGTATGTATGTAACTTTTCAAGGATGCTTGCTTGTATTGTATATCTGTTCAACTAAACAAAAACACCTTTTAAAGGCACTTGGATTGAAGAAAATCAGTTGCTAGTTCGTTTACTAAGGTTACAACCCAAGTGGAAAGGTACCATTTGGTCATAACTCCTTAAAAAGGCCAAAAGGCACTTAAAGGACTGCTTTCGGGCCACGGGCGGGCGCCCGTGGCCGGCTGTGATCATCAGAAAAAAGCCAAACACTCTGATCGACTTTTAGCCTTGCCAGAAAGCCATAGGCGGGCGCCTAAGCTTCATAGGCGGGCGCCTATGCCTCTGTTTCCCCAAAACTGAGATTTTAGTCCTTTAACCGGATTTTCGGTCCTTTAAGTGACTTTTCCTGAACATACATGCTTATTTTCCATCCATATACTTATATACACTTAACATAAGCGTGCACTCCGCACCTCCAAGCTTATAAATAAGTGTTACGAGTACATCCATCCTTGTACTAAACCCCGATTACCTCAACGGCTCGTGATACACTTAAATCACTAACATTCCTCCCCCATTTAAGTGTAATCCTTGGTTTAGCAAAACAAAACAGTCACAAACAAACCAACTCATGATTCAATGAAAATGTCACGAAGATTGAATTTCCACCTAGTATTATTACACGCAAATATTCGAGTATTGGGGTGTGTCTAAGCATTGAACCCCTTTACACATTTTGAATACATGTACATAACAATACACATGAATTGAAACTACTTCCAAAGTATTATACTTGACACTAATTAAACAGCCTTGTGTCCATATCCGTTCATGAGTATATAGAAAGTCAACCCCACTTTCTTGAAGCGGCCAAACTTCATACTCATATAGGTGAATCTTTCTAATCATGTACCTAAAACACTTTTCCAAAAGATATCACCTACACAATAGGTAATGCACATACTTTCGGGACTTTTCATATGCCAAATCTTCGAGAATGGGCCTTCCACGTTGAATTCTGCCTATGGCGTTGTACCATAAGGGAATTGGGTATCCCACCCCAAAGATTTAATGGGTTCTACACATCCCGATAACAAACTTTTTACCAAGTTTCAAGTCAATCTATATTTGGCCAAACAAGATTGACTCAATCAAGAGTACTCTTTGAACAACCACCATCATCCTTTGAGTTATAAACTCACAATCCAACTTTTCTTTAATACATTGGTGTCTAGATCACCATTGTAACATTTGACAATTTTCCAACCAAACACATTGGATAACTAGGATGAACTTGGTTATTAATTGCAAGGGAATTCCGAACTTCTAAGTCATCAACAAAGAAATCCAACTCCATAGTCCAACCAGAAATTTATGCACTTAGAAGCTCATAAATGAAACTTCATCCTAGCACAAATTACTAGTTAACCGAGGATTCTTCTAAACCGAAGGAATCTCATATAACTTTACTATAGAGTTTAAACCTCCCCCATGACTGTAGTTTAAAGCCTTGATGACAATACCGTCCAATTATGAACAACATGATTTGGTTAATACCAAAATCAACATGTCAACAATGTAAACTACTACATCACCTTATATTCCAAGGCAAATCCAATCTTTGTAGATCGAGCATGTTTCACTTTTAGTATCATGAATAGATACTAAACCAAAGCAAAACACCAAACATGTATTCAACATACATCAAATGACAAAGTCATTTCCTTAGACATCAAACATATATAAGACATATAATGTGTAAAACATATGTAAGATTTGAATAGATAAGAACAAGGTATTATAAAGAACTTTAAATTAAACTAATCTTTAAGCTAAGATGTCTATCAAGTTTAATTTAGCACCTTGAACCAAAAAAACATATACACTCCTTATGTTAACTTCAACATAACAAAACCCTCCAGTTGTTTCAAATACAATGCCCATTCCAACCTCCATTCTAAAACCGAAGTTTTTACCATCCATTTAATGGATTACAAAATTGTTTAACAGTTGTTAAAACAAACAACAACAATTTATCCGAGGAGATTTCATTAACCGGTGACAAGGTATCAAAATAACCAATACCTAAAACCGTACAAAACCTTACATTATTAATCAGGATTTATACATGTTGACTTACATCAACTTTCATATTTCATTGAAAGATTCATCGCACCATTTGCTCTCATTGAGCTTTACCGGCATATTTAGAAAACAACTTTATTGTTTTCCTTCACTCCAACACTAGTAGGAGTTTCATACTTCAAACTTTGTACAACATTATAAATGTCCAAAGATGACATACCATGATTCAACAACAGATTAAACTGTACTAGAATTAACATAGTTTCAATGCCTCTTTTACTCAAGGAATTAACCTTAACCTCGGAAAGTCACAAGACCTCCTCACACCTCCAAACCTCAAGTTTGGATTTCATTATACCAAAGTTCAAGTAATTTATCAAACAAACAACTGTTAGAGGCTTGGGATTATAAACAAAAGCTTAAAACTTATGCTTAAATACTTTCCAATTAAACTCATTAAAACATACACTCTTTTCATTTACCTTTTGGAGGACATGATAGTTATTTACTACCATTTTCATACCATCACTTGTATTACTACAAAGTAACGCAAATAAACGATGTATCTATTAACAAAAGAGTTACAACTTTTCCAGCCAAGGATTCATCATCTTCTAAACCGAAGAACTACAACTCTTACAACCAAGAGTTACAACTTTCTATATCGGAAAGTCTCAACTTTTCAAAATAAAAGTTTCATCCTTCTGAACCGAAGAATCACAACTTTTCAAAACAAGTCACAACTTTTAAACCAAGAGTTGTAACCTTAAAGCTGAAAAGTTACTACCTTTAAACGATAAGTTATAACTGTTCAAAAGAATACAAACTCTAATGAATTGTATTCTTTCACCAAACCGATACATTCTTTAACAAATCAACAACATGATTTTTCTCCAAAACATTCACTTAAAATCAAAGCGAAAATCCATGATACTAATCATGTTTCTGAAAAGAATAAGTTCAAAACAAGTTATAAACATATATTACATATATATATTACCAAATAACAAGTATAACATATGAAAGACTAAATACATAAACATTTTAGTCATAGGACTAAAACGCAAAAGTATAAAAAAGCAATTATACTGAACCAAAGCACTCATATATAAGTCCTATTGCATAGCAACATATCTTATATACATATAAGTATCACTTAAGCATACCAATAAACATACATGTATAATTATTTCAAATCATACAAACCATGTACAACTAATGTTTAAACTATATACTTTCAAGAACCAAAGGATATACTTAAATCTCTTAACAATGACAACCTTGACTCCTTTTCATGAATGTCACGGATCAACAATCCACCGATTCAAAACTTCAAACCAAGTTGATCCTTACACTCACAATTTTCCAAACCGGAGTCAAAACTCAAAACAACATTTTATTAGTTGTTTCACCAAAACTTAGTTTACCGTCATTATTCTATCCTTTGTTTGATCTTACATACTAGGCATTCAACCTAGTAAAACAAGTTTTCCAGAAATCCAAATTTCTTTAGATTTGCCAACTCTTCATTACAAGTGTTCTATCAAAGATAGACACTTAAAATCATTATCTCTTCAACATGATTTCCATCTATTTGTACCATTAGAAAACATCTTAACTACAATAGACATCAAGTTTTCCAAGAGATAACACTTGATTCATCCCAACATTAGTTATACACAAACACTTAAAATTTCTAAACATTAACATGAATTTATCACCAAGATCAATGAACATTAAACATTAAACGCGCAGAAAGTTTCATCATTGATTCAATCATGTCTAGAAATATCAAGCCAAACAACATATATGTATAATCAAATAACATCCAAGAACAAAACTAGACACTACAATCAAATTTTATATTGATTGTAGTTACTGTTCTTGGACACCACAAACTTTCATGAAATAATGTAAATAAACATACATACCATTCATCCGTAGTCATAGCAACATCACAAAGCAATTTTTACAAAGTCATTCCAATGAACTTTTACTTACCAAAAGATTATAATCGACTTTGCATCAATCAAAAAACCGCAGTAACTTCTCAGAATTTCTGACAACTGTCAACATCGAACCAGACCGCAAACTTGATACCACTGCGATCCTCGTCTCGCCACGATTCTAACGGTATCTCCGGATTTTCAAACCGATTCCTGAATCAAGAGTTATGCCCAAAATACTAGGACACAACCTTTGATCAAGTCTGCCATCTTCTAAAGTTCACTCCCTCGAACTCTTCCAGTTTCCCGAAATTCGCAGTCATTTCTTTGCATTCACCATTGTGATCAGATAAATAAATTTAAGAAGATTGTTGTTGTTTTAGGGGCTTGAGACTTGATCACCAATGCTTCCAATGCCTTTAATATTCCTGCAAAATCTGAAAAACGGATCCTCTCGGTTTCGCAACAAGTTGCTGTCCTTCTTAAATTTATTCGTCCCCTTATTTGTCCGGAGTATCACGAATAATCTAAGTGAGATATAAACAGAGAGTTCTTGCCTTTTTGTCTAGGACAAATAGATAAAAAAGATAACTTAGAAGTGTTTGTATGTATGTAACTTTTCAAGGATGCTTGCTTGTATTGTATATCTGTTCAACTAAACAAAAACACCTTTTAAAGGCACTTGGATTGAAGAAAATCAGTTGCTAGTTCGTTTACTAAGGTTACAACCCAAGTGGAAAGGTACCATTTGGTCATAACTCCTTAAAAAGGCCAAAAGGCACTTAAAGGACTGCTTTCGGGCCACAGGCGGGCGCCTGTGGCCAGCCTGTGATCATCAGAAAAAAGCCAAACACTCTGATCGACTTTTAGCCTTGCCAGAAAGCCATAGGCGGGCGCCTAAGCTTCATAGGCGGGCGCCTATGCCTCTGTTTCCCCAAAACTGAGATTTTAGTCCTTTAACCGGATTTTCGGTCCTTTAAGTGACTTTTCCTGAACATACATGCTTATTTTCCATCCGTATACTTATATACACTTAACATAAGCGTGCACTCCGCACCTCCAAGCTTATAAATAAGTGTTACGAGTATATCCATCCTTGTACTAAACCCCGATTACCTCAACGGCTCGTGATACACTTAAATCACTAACAGTCCCCCATCGATGTAAGTAAGAAAAAAATCATATGAAAACATAAATAAAATTTTACCTTTTTTCAATTTCCAGATGCCTTTCTTCTTTAGAAATTCCTCAGATTTATAACTTTCTGCAATGTCATGTCCATTTTCAAGCCTTTTATCACACGATACCTACGACCAGGGGCGGATCTAAAGCCTTAGTAGGGTGGTCCACGGACCCCGCTAAAAAAAAAATACTCTGCATTTTACCTATAGAAAATATTTCGGACCCCGTGAAAAAAATTATTTAGTGTGTTAAATATTTACGGACCCCACTGAAAAAATATTCTGGTCCGCCACTGCCTACGACAAAAATGAACCAAATACCCACGTGTGATAAATGCTAATAAAAATTCTCTCACCCTAAATGACTAGACTTTTGGACGTAAATGCCTTTCATCTCGCAGTACGTGTCATGGTGAATATTAATGCCCATAAAACCTCTTCATAAAATCCCGACCCTTTCCTGTTTCATTTGTACTCAGATTAAATGGTCTATAGATTAACGACTAGTGACTACACTTCTTTATGATAGATTTTTTCTCTTTTCTATATAGAGTTTATGATAGTATTTAATATTGCGTCTATTCGTATTTAACTGATTCAGCTATCAAAATCACATGCAGAGGCCGGTTTATTTTCAATGTCGCATGCGGACAGAGACGGAGCCCAGTAGTGGGCTTAGGGTTGTTAAGCCAATCCGTTTGTTATTTTGGTACATCAAAAAATCTATATAATCCAATAATCAAACATAGTCGGTTATCTTAATACAGCTCATCCGACCGACAATACATAAATAGTCTACTAGCCCACCCGAAGATAAATTCTTAGCTTCGTCATATATTGCATGCGAGGCCATGGAGTACATGTCGGCGTTGAGTGGCACCGCAAATCATGCTGTGTGTGGTTGTGGAGCACCCGACGCATTGGGTAATGAAGTATAATGTGGATGCTTCTATTCTCGGTGATCGTTGTGCGATTGGTGTGAGTCGTGTGACTTGTTGTGATCATGAAAGAAGGATTATACAACCGGTTTCCAAAGTTTTGGAATGTGCTTATCCGATTGAAGCGCGGCAGATGCTTGTTATTCTGCGAGGCCTTCAATGTGCGGCTTAGTTGGAGCATCAGCTGATCACTGTGGAAAGTGATTCCCTCCTCTGTGTGCAACGAATTCGGGATCCTTGGGTCGAATTTTCTTCCCTAGGATGCTTGGTCCGAGATTGCTTAGTTTTGGTATCTTCCTTTTCCTCATGTTCGTTTCTTTTGTTTAGCATAGTGTTAATGTCCATACTCATTTGTTGGCTCATACGGGATTGTCTTTTAGTTGTGTGCGAAGTTAGGGAGTTCACCTCGTGCGAATGTTCTCAATTATGCCAGTAATATGGATTTCATGCAATAAAATTGTTTGTTTCCTAATAAAAAAAAGGGGAAAAGGCCAGAAGAAAATGAAATGTCAAAAATTGGAATCCAAGTACATCTTTCACTTTGGATGATTAAAAATGACAAAATAAAAATAGATGGACCGAAATACCCATGATTATTTTTATGTGTGTGTGCAAAGTAGTATAACTGCCCTAATAAATGCGAGAATCATTATTTGGTTTTATTGCAGTCAAAAATATCTTTGACTAATTAAATCCACAATCTAAAATTCGAAAAAAAAAAATTTACTGATAAAAAAGATGCAGTCACATCAAAAAGATGTAATTACACATAAAAAGGGTACTCAGTGCCAAAAAAATGTAATAACATATAAATAAATAATAACAATCAATAAAATATAGTTACAATTAAAAAATGTATTTACACATTAAACATGTAGTAACACTAGAAAAAATATAGTAACATATACAAAAAAAAGTAGTTACAACCAATATAGAAAGATGTAGTCACTTGTAATTGTCACCATATGTTGGAAATAATCATTCTTATTGTATTGTTACTGTTATTTCACTCGTAATTTTTATTATATGTTAGAAATTACCATTCTTATTGCATTGTTACTGTTAATTCACATGTAATTTTTACTAGAAATTACTAAAATGTTTTTGGATATAATTAAATAATTATTCTTATTTATTTCTGATAACATATTTTATTGTCCACGTTTCCTTTTTGATTTGTTCCAAAATAAGTATCCACTTTCTGCATTTATTGTCAAATTTCTTCAAATGCCTTCCCTCTCTACAATATTTACAATAAAAAATATTTAACATTAAATGCTCCAACAACTACTTAAAATGCATAAATGTAAAAATATTAGATCATTTAATGAAATTCAAATCATTAACTACATTTTTTAATCTTAATCTGTGTGAAAAGTTAAGCATGACAAATAAAATGAGATAGAGGGAGTAATAAATAAGGTAAAGTTAAAAAAACAATAATAAATATGGGAAATTAGGGATAATGACACAATCTGGAATATTTTTAAGTAACATGACAACTACATATTTTTTATAGAGAGAAGGACAACTGCATAATTTTTATAGCGAGAAGGACAAACAGTGAATCCCGAAAATTAGTGAATCTCCCCAGTGAATCCCGAAATCAGTGAATTTCGACAGTGAATTTTGACAGTGAATCCCGAAAATCAGTGAACTTCGACAATGAATTTTGAAAATTAGTGAATTTTGACAATGAATTTCGGCAGTGAATTTCGAACACAAGTGAATTTCGACAGTGAATAAACAATTTTGTCCTTTATGCAAAAGTTTCAATAGACTGTCATTCTACTTTATTGATGAAATATTTCTGTCATTCTCCCTCATTCCCCCTAATAAATATTGTTTTAAAAATAATACTCTTTTTTTAGAAATGTTTTAAAAATAATACTATATTATGTAAAAACAAATAATAAAAGTTAAGTACTATATTATTTAATAAGGATCCGAAGGAGCAATTGATTTTTTCTCTACACTCTAAAGTGATAGTAAAGTCTAAATGCATGCTGAAACGAGTTTGATTATTATTTTTTATGTGGACGAGTTTTTCAATTCTACACGGTCGTGTATTGGCTAGTTGTGCAACATTGATTTTCCATACCAAATCATGCCGGCCCTCTATTAGTAGTATTATTGGTTGATTAAAAATATATATATGATTACAGAAATTCAAATAGATTGAACTGTCTTTGACTTGACCAAAATTATGTGTTCATGGTTTTCTTGATTGTGTGCCACATCTAAGGAAAAAAGAAGAAGAAATAAAGATAAAATATATTGTAGTCAATATTTTTGTGCGTTGAATACTACCATGGATATTATGAGAATGTATATATGTTTCGTGGTTATTATGTACGCTTCTTCTTGAGTAATGTTATTGCTACAATGATAGTGATAGTCATTTATTTAATGAAATACTTCATTATCACATCACTAATTATCAAATTGTTTAAATGATTGTGTCGGTAACATTATTTTATATTTAAATCAAGATAACAGTTGACCAAATTGATAAAACATTATTCCCATGTATTATTCCATGTGTGATTTATTATCACATCTCAACGAAATTAATTAGATCGACATCCATTTTAAAGCGTTAAATAAAGAGATCGAGACCCTTCTTGAATGAAGAGATAGAAGATTGTACTCTCTTTTGTTCCCGTGAATCAAACATGGAGTGCTAGAGGTAGAATTCAGCGTTCCCTTAAAAAAAAAAAAAAGGTGAGATTCAATGTTTTATCAATTTGGTCAACCGTTAGTTTAGACAATTAAATGGTTAGAGGTACTTAAAAATTGAAACTAAAATACGAAGTTAAGGATTTAAAATGTCATTCAGAAATATAAGGGCTATAATAAAGATAAAACTAAAAGACGAGGGACAAAAAGTATCAAAACCCGTCAGTCGGGTTTAGTATCTCGTCATCTGATCCACCAATTACTGTGTGTTGTCATACGTGCACCTAAGGTCCTAAACCATGTGCAATTTTTTTTTCCCTCTAACGGGGTTTGAACACTGGTATCAATGAGACATTATACTTTAGCTCACCACTAGACCGATGCACCTTATGCAAACCATGTGCATTTATTAGTTAACATAACTTGTTCCATATTCATATAACAGTGTATTAGAAGATAGGTTAGATAACACATGATCTTTCATCTCAATAGCTGCATCGCTTTTTCCATCTTTCAGATATCGAATTAGAAAAACATTTGTTTACTACATCATATTTTTAATTTCAGCTTTACCCCTCAAAATTCTTATTTTTCAGGTTCATTAATTCCTACAAAAAAATTAGCAAATTATTGAAAAGCCTTTTGCCCTAATTTTAGTTCCAAAATATAAAATGCTTTCTAACCAGTTTTGAGTTTTGAAAGAGAAAAAAAAAAAAAAATCAACATTTTATCAGGTCAGAATATCGTGATGTATGAAATTGCTAGCGAGGGGGGTCGACTCTACCATTCATTTTCTCTAAAGAATTTAAATATTGTTAGAAACACATCATTCTAGCTAATGAGGGTTATCTCAAGTAGTTAAGCTGAGGCCCCAGGACCATGGGGTCTGGATTCGTGTCCCACCAAAGAGAGCGTAGCTTTATATTTATATTTTATGTGGTAATTTCGTTACGGTGGGAAAAAACACATCATTCCAAAGCGCACACACCCAAAAAATAAAAAATAAAAAAATAAAACAACAACAACTATTTTAGCATGAGACACAGTGAGGAAAAAAAAAATTTTGCAATGTACAAGTACTTTATCAAAACTTTGTGAATGATAAATAATTATAAAATCGTGTCAAGTATTGTTTTGTGAAATATAACTAATTTTTAAATTGCGTGGTTTTAACACTTTTTTTTTTGAGCATTAAAGACATTACGCTTGGGGTAACTAATTAGGTAGATAGGCGTATTACAAGAAAATTATAATGGTATATATATATATTTTTCGAAACGAAATAAATTTTATTAAAACAACAGAACTACAACCGGACAATCGTCGGAACAACACCGAACAACCGTCGGACCACCACCAGCCTACTACTGGACAAACCAACACTAAATAAATAAAAAGAAGATTGGGAGAACCCATATGACCAAATACCGTCGTTAACGAGAAACTTATTTGGTAAAAAGCGAAAATGGAAACAATCCGATATATGATGGACGTCCATAACCAACTCGCAAGACAACCACCACCCAGTGACGGACCCAGAAATTTTTCTCAATGGAGGCCGAATTCTCACTAAAATATGATATATTGAAATTTTTTCTTGAAAAATTCACAAATGTTAATAAGAAAAAAGAGAAAACATAAATATCAAACACTAGAAAGGAAAAAATAAAACATAAATTACAAACCGCGCGTAGGTAAAAAACAAACAAAAAAAGGATAAAAAATATATTTAGCAGCCAAGATTCGAACACCTGATTGCTTGGTTAATGCTTAAGCAACACACCAATTGAGCTACAAGGAGACCTTTCTTAGAATGTTCGAAATTATATACATACACAGGTATTTAATATTATTGGAGGGGTATACTAGTAATTTCACTCCGAAATTTGAGTGGGGGCCATGCACCCCCCCTCCCATGCTGGGTCCGTCCCTGCCACCACCACCACCCAATAGCAACCGTAACGACCGACAAGCCCGATGAGTACCAAAGCCACCCGGGATCTACAAACATACCACAAAAACATAAAAAGAAAACAACTATCATGAAACTACCAACGCCTTCATCACCAAAAAGGAAAGTAAGAACCGCTTTATCACCCTCACCAACAACCCAGAACGGCGGCGAGGGGGAGACAAGTCCAAAATTCGGCGACAAAGGCTCAACAGACAGAATAGACGACGAAACTACACAAATTTTTCTCTCTAGACAAGCACCGACGTCCACAGCCTAAAACCGACCTCTATTGTAAAAGTCCGGCGGGCCACCATGAAAATTCGCCTCTGGGCGCCGAACCGTTCTTCAAAATTAAAAGGGAATCTCCAAAACCAAAATCTGCCTAGAGAGCCTCCAAAATATGAAGTTGCAAAGAAGAAGGTGGTCACCGGTCAAAACCGTCGCCACCATGGCCGGAAATCCAAAAGAGATGGCTCCAGATCTGCAATCATTAAAGAGGAAAGAATACACAACAAACAGAAAACCAAATGAAAGAGAAGAAAATAACATCAGAGATCTAAAAAGGACAGCCGGCACCGGCGCCGAAAAAATGGGGGACAAGGAGGAAGAACCGAAAGATGATTCTAAAGAGTGGGGAGAGGAGAAGTTAGGAGAGAAAGAGTGGGGAGGTATTATTTTAATGGTATATTTAAGTTGATATACGGTTTATCAAGTAATTGTTTGTTTTACATATATCTATCTATATTATTACTAATAAGAAGGAAAAAGTTGTCTTTGTGTGACAAGTGTCGCACAAAGATTGGTCCCTTTTTTTTTTTTCCCTCCCCCACGTTTTAATATATTCCCCCCCCCCCCCCCCCCCCCCCCGACCATTTTACTGTTCATCAGTTTTTTTTTTTTTTTTTTTTTTTTTCAAATTTTTTTCCCCCGGACTAAATTTCGTCATTTATATTGTGTTATACTTAAAATATGTAGAGTGATATTTTAGTTGAAATGTATTTTATACTTAAATACTATTTACTATATTATGTGTGTCAGATTGTATGATGTCACATAATCATTTTCTAATATGATTGCACATCTACTGGGCTATAGCATATTCACACACACTATTTTCTATTCTGCTCGCATTTGAGAAAAATACATATATTAAAAAAATGATTTATTGTGTTGACTTTCCATATAAAGTTCAAAAAAAATCTTGAAAAGTGTAGCGGTGTATTGAATATAAAAAATTAATTGATCGAATGAGCCTACGAAATTGAAAAGTAATATTTAAAAGCGGAAATAGTATTAAAATATGTATTAGAAATATAACTACGACATATTAAAAAAAAAGATTTTGGCAACTGCGACATATAAATAAGAATGGATGGAGTAATAAAATATTAATGTTTTAGTGTGAATAAAGACCAATTTTTACTGATACCATGGTAAATGTATTTTATCGATGAGTGTTAAATATAGTTTGGAACTTTTTTTTTTGTATCAAGTGTTTATATAAGTAAATCGAAAACATTTGTCTAATTGTCGTCATGTTAAATAATTGACATCATAATTTGTTGTATAATATCAATGCCGGCTAAATTTCGTCATTTATATTGTGTTGTACTTAAAATGTGTGGAGTGATATTTTAGTTAAAATGTATTTTATATTTAATAGTTTTTAACATTAAGGTAAATATCTAGCATGGGCACTCCGTGCGTTGCACGGAGACGCACGGAGTACCATTTTTACTAGTTTTCCTACTATCTATTAATTGTCAAAACAAAAAAATGGCCACGTCCCCCTTCTTCTTTTTTTGTGTAAAGTTTGGCCAATCCTTTACATGCCACGTGTCCAGCTTTGTGACTCCTTTTTTTTTTTTTTTTTTTTTTTTTTTTTTTAATCCTACTCCTACATTGTATTGTATTTATTTACGGTTGTTTACGGTTCGGTTTACACCTTCGGTTTTAACTCTTTCTCAAAACTTTTTTTTTCCTCTTTCCTACTCCTACATTGTATTGTATTTATTTACGGTTCGGTTTACAACTTCGGTTTTAACTCTTTCTCAAAACCTTTTTTTTTCTTTTCTTTCCTACTCCTACATTGTATTGTATTTATTTACGGTTGTTCACGGTTCGGTTTACAACTTCGGGTTTAACTCTTTCTCAAAACCAAAATAAATACTCTTTCTCACGGTTCGGTTAAGAACACGACACGCCGTCGACACACTATACAAATCGCGTTTTTTAACGTTTCCACTGAATAAAACTTGGGAAAAGAAAAGAAAAAGAAAAAAAATTTGGCTCATGAATGTAGGGAAGTGTCGTTGACGTGTCGTGAAGTGTCGACACCGTGTCGGATCTTAAACTTTTAAAGAATATTGTTTTTATCAGTATATAATTAATACATGGTGTAACTGTGTAAATAATATAATATAAGAACATGTAATAAATATTTATTATTAGCAACCATTAATAGGTCTGAACATCGAGATGACCACCACTAATTTTTCGATGATTGTTACCGAAGATGTAATGTTTTGTTGCTTTTGTAACTTATTAGGGGCACTATAACCTTTTCAATAAATGCATGGTCTTTTATTGTAGTTTTCATCTTTATAAATATGTATGACTTACTCAAACATCTTTCTAATTTCGATCAACGTACTCAAACATCTTTCATATATGTAATATGTACAAATTTAAAAAGCTTAATATACACTTAACAGTATATAACTGAAAATCCTTGGAAAGAGCATGTCGTGCCTTGCACGGCATACCCAAACACTAGTACATTTACAACATACATATTCAAATGTCTTTGCCTGCATATACATATTCATATACACCTTTAAAAAATTCTAATTCTTTTTTTTTTTGAAAAAAAAAATCTAATATTAGATGGAGGTTAAAATGATATTGTTTGACCGGTCTTTTCTATTTAAAAAAGCGAACCATTTTATACGGTTTTAAAAAGTTCAAACCAAACTGAAAAAGGTTTTTGTTGAACTATCATTTCTCCCCAAAGCCTAAACTACTATGTTGAACTACTATCTCTCCCAAAAACCTAAGCTAATGAGGAGTTAGATAATTAACATTTTAAATATTCAACAGTTTCTAGGCTAAAGCAAATTTCGGTCCAATTTGGTTTCGTTTTTTTGCGGTTTTGGTGGAAATTCAAGTTCTAAACTGCAGAACTTGAAGAAAACTAGAAACATTTGAAATGAAGAACAGGTGAAAAATTGAAAATTAAGAAATTGATGCAATTCTTATTAGATCATTAAATTGTTGATTACATATGATATTTATAAGCTATATATATAGATCTTGGATCAATCAATTGATCCAACTGATGCCTAGAATCTGTTATAACCTCCTACTACATGTAGCTTACTTTTGGTGTAGGTGTTAGAACACTTAATACAACCAACTGATACATAAAACAGGCTTCCAATTGAACCCTTTGACGCATAATTGTTACACCCCCTCAAGACAGACTAGAGAGCTGATAGATGCTCGGAAAAGACACCTCGCGTAGGAGAGGATAGAAGATTGGTGCATCAAGATGTTTGGTCAAGATGTCTGCTAACTAGTCCTTAGTGTTGACATGAAGCAACTGATGACGGTCTATTTGGTACTATATTTCATACCCGATTTGTCCCCGAATTACAGTTGATAAAGGATTTTCTAATTATTATATGAAATGAGTGTCAATTGCATAATGACTAGTCCCGGGATCGTAATTCTGCATTTGTATGTTTTACCCTTAGAATCGGTAGTGTTTTGCACTGTTTTGCGTGATCTTCAGGTAGTACCATTTTTCCGGGAGCAATGATAAAGCGGATCAGAGGCGAAGATTGAGTTGATGGGCTGGAGAGAAGAGGTCCAGGAAGAATCTGTTGGAAAATTTTGAAAAAAAAAAGAGGCCCAGTCGCGGAGGAATCCCATCGGGCCGCGGCGGGACTTGGGAATCAAGGCACCGTCTGTCAAGATCGAAAATAAGTCGGCTAGGGTTTTCCTTAGGACTAAGTCGGCTATTAAAGCCTATAAAAGACTTGTAGGAGGCACTTGTAACATATGCTTCTTCATACTTTTATTATTATCATATACAATCCTTTCATTGGTATGAAATAAAGTTTTTTTGATTCTTTTGTGAGTTCTTTTTGGTTCCGTTCTCCCCCAAACCATCTACAAGCTTGAATTCATCAAGCAAGGCCCCCATTATTGAAGGTATGAAGCTTTGAACGTTCTTCATGTCCTTAATATGGTTGTTTAGCATGTTTCAACATGTCTGCTATTAATCTGCATGTTTATCGAACCCGTAATTCACCTGTAATATCCAGAATCATAATATGTAACCAGAAATTGGAGTTTCCGCACCCGCCTAGTCGACGGTCATTACCGCCTCGGTGGTGCAACCCTTAAACCCTCATTCCGGAGGTTCGGTGTAATCTACGTCTGATCGATAAGTTTAGCTTACGTTTATTTAGATCTGGCCAGTCTAGTATTCGTTATCGTAAACTTGCATGAAGGAGCGTTGCTGAAGTGTTAGTAAGGACATAGTCTTGATTGATCTTTGGGTACTACCAGTCACTGTCGATGGTTGCCTAAGGAGGTTCTCGGTTTTGAGCAGGCCATCCCTAAATCTTAATGCATGTGGTGTTAATACAACTTAAGGTAGGTTAACTGCACATAGAAGTTTGATGTCTTTACAATGGAAGTAGACGAGTTTAGGGGGTAGCACCCATAGCCAACGAAGATAAAGCTTATGGATCTAGTATTCTGGGGAATTATATGAGGGTTAAGCATGATAGATTAACTACGAAAAGTTAGAAGATTGGTAAGAGAGGAGAAGTGGTTAACCATTTTTATTTGTCTTTGTATTTATGTTGATCAAAGACTAGTTTGTGTGTGCTTAATTATGTTTTAGTATGTTTATTTGTGGAAATTGCCTTGTCTTTAAGGGATCGACCCTTTCTCGTTTGCTACATCACAATAGACCTAGTCCTTTTGCTAGTATAAGAGACTTACACGTGATCAACAGCTTCACTAGGTTGGATTGAATTCTTTCTTTTGTAACATGGCAATCAATCTCAGGACACTTAGTTCTCTCATGAAAAATAGGATTTTGTACAATGTGTATTACATTTTGATTATCACAATACATGGGGATTGGATGTGAGGTTTTCACACCTATGTCTTTGTGAATATAGTCATTCCATTAAATTTCACAAACATCTAGAGCCATAGCTCTATATTTTTCCTCTGATGAACTCCTTGAGACTGTAGGTTGCTTCTTGGATTTCCAAGAAACTAATGTTGAACTTGATGTGATCCGTGAATGAATCAGATCCGAATTTGCCCAAGGAATGATTATAAGTATCAATAAAGAACGAGCACCACGACCTTCAGCTAACCCGTAACTAAGAACCTTGGTATAACCTCAATCCTTAGATAACTTGTACCTAAGAACCGTGGTATATGAACGCCACAAGTTATGCTCAAAACCTTGATATATAAGTTCAGGTTTCAAATACTCTACAAAAAAATACAACACAAAAAGCTTGAAATCATTACATAAATTCACTCAATAAAAATTTGTATATGATTACAATGACTCCAAATTCCTTTATATAGGCTATAGACTCCGAGTAAATAACACAACTAAGCAAAGAGGGATAAAACCCACTCAGGAAATGCGCCTAACCTAATTAAAACCTTAATGGATTTTC
Organism: Gentiana straminea; assembly: GCA_036785695.1. Classification (NCBI taxonomy): domain Eukaryota; kingdom Viridiplantae; phylum Streptophyta; class Magnoliopsida; order Gentianales; family Gentianaceae; genus Gentiana; species Gentiana straminea. Next base: position 10,636,833 of record JAVUPR010000114.1, on the reverse strand, counting down.
TTGTAACACTTGGGCCCACATAGCAACTATTCATAGCAACTAATGAAATCCAAGCACATAAAATGCAACTTAACGTCCAAAATGGTGCCACCCACCTAATAGGCTTAGGCCTTATTAACCATACAAGAAATAAAAGACTTTTAAATAATCTTCATAAGCGCAATAACGCAAATAATGGACTTAATTTCTTCTTCTTCTTCTATGGGAATCACATCACAACCTAAGAACATACAATAACCTGTAATGGACTTCTTGTTGTCATGACATACACCCCACTATGAATCAATAAATGTTATGAGGTTCAAATCATTTTTGGCGGGAATAAATCCTTGAGTTGTTGCCAAATTAATGTATCAGGTGAGTCTACTTGATGCTTTTAGATGATTGACAGTATGAATGTTCAAGAACTGGCTTAATTGATTGACTGAATAGGATAAATCAGGTCTTGAAATGGTGAGATGTAATTTCTTTCCAATTAGACTTCTTACATTGTATTAATCGGTAGTAACTCTGAATCTTTGTGGTGCAAGTGATGTTTGTTTGCATTGGTGTTCTAACAGGTTTGCATCTAGAAAAACCAAATTCTTTCAACAAATTCAATGCATACTGTTGGTCCCAGAGAAGGGTAAAAGTATAGTCAGAGGGAGGGGGTGAATGACTATACTGGAGTTTCAAAAACTTTTAAAAGCTTTTGGGCAGCAGATAAGTCCCTTCTTAAAAGTTGTTTCAAAGTAGATTATGCACACACAAAGTATGAGTAGAATGCAAGTAAATGTTGTAAAGTAAAGTGCAGTAAGTAAAAGAACACAAAGGTTTATAGTGGTTCAGGGTAGTGTAATCCCTTAATCCACTCTTCTCCTTTGATTATTGGAGGAATTCACTATTGACTTTCACCAATACAATAGTGTGATTATCCTTTGCTACACAAGCTTCACAATCTCCAAGACTATCACTCCCATGCTACAAAAGCTTCAGTGGCTCAGTTTTCAACACTACTCATTGGAAACAAATCCTTCAGCAGCTATCATAAAGGGTGCAACTCCTTCTCAGACTTCTCTAGATTCAATTGCTGCAAACTGATGTGAATGATATTCACAACTGTGTTGATCAATCTCAGTACTTGATGTATCTTTATGCTCTGAATGCTGAGTTGATCTGCTAGATGTGCTCTTTTATGATCAAAGAGAAGGCTTAGGAGATTTAGACAGAGTTTCAGCACTTTTTCGTTCTATGTCTGTATCTTTTTTTCTGTCTGTCAAAGCCTTCTATTTATAGCCTTGATAACCCTTGATTTCAAAATCTGTCCGTTGGCTAATTAATATGGAGAATAATCCTTGATTTAATTCTTGATTCCTCTTGGTTTTATTCTCCTTAATTTCAGTGATCCATATTTTCTTCAAACATCTATCATAAAATCCTTCCTTGATTGATTCTGCATTAAATGCTTGATATTGCATTGATTCCTCTTCTGATTAAATGCAGATGGCAAACTTGACTTTTCCGTTTTGGATGTTGCTTGACCGGTGTAGTGAATCTTCTTTCTTTACTGATTCTTCTACTCAGCTGGTAGAGTTCTTACTTTGTCGTATTTCTGTTTCTTCTCTTTCTTTGATATTCCAAGAGTGATCGTACTTCACTGATCGTTGGTTTGTGTGAGATCAGTATACACCATATTTAAACATTAGATTTCATCACTTGTAGTACAACTTAGACTTATTCAAGGTCATCACAGACTTCTCTGGTTATAAGTCAGTTTGTATGTCTTCATGCTTCTCTGCTGGTACTAGGTTGTCTTCACTTTGCCGATTTTCTGTTTTACTTAGCCATCCTACCAACTAGTATAATACTTGTCTGATTGAACTTATAAAACATGTCAGACTCTAAGTAAAGACTTATACAAAGATTTCTAACTTATTTCAGGCTTTCGATAACAGCTAGTATGACTATCATCAAAACAAATAAAATTTTCCTAACACATACTTCCTCTGGAATATAGAAATGCCTGACCTAGATCTAGACACTTATAAACATGGGAAGAACTTTAACTCACCAAGATCTTTGATTTGGAAAAGATCGTGTAGATACTTATTTAGTTAAAGATAAGAGTCATGTCATCACTAACTAACACTATGTCATCCACATAAACTTAGACTGCATTGAAACTTTTGTTAGTTGTCTTAATGAAGAGGCCGTAATCATGCATTCCATTGTCTGCTAGCTTGTTTCAAACCATAAAGAGACCTAGTTAACTTGTATGCTTGTTCTTTCTTGACTGAAAAATCTAAATGGGGTCTCATATACACTTGCTTAGTTAAATCTCCATGAGGGAATGCATTGTTCAAATTTAATTGATGTAAATGAAGTTTCTTATAGTTGCTGATATAGCTAGTCATATCCTGATGGTGTTCAATTTTTATACAAGAGAAAATGTCTCTTCATAATCAATTCCAGAAGTTTGTGTATATCCACTGGCAACTAGCTTAGCTTTATACCTCTCAATAGATCCATCAACTTTATGTTTGATCATGTACATCCATTTACACCCTATTGGTTTCTTTGCCTAGTGTAAATCCACTACTTCCCAAGTGTGATTTTTAAATAAAGCATTTATTTCTTTCTCCATAGCCTCTTGCCATTCTTTGTGTATGAATACTTTATTTTATGTAATATGTTCCACTGTTTTGTCTACAGCAATGACATATTCTCTGTAAGTATCAGACAAGTTATGTAATCTATAGAAGATTCCAAAGGATATGATGTAATGTGAGACACTTGATTGCAAATATAGTCATTTAGAAAACCAGGCTGCTTCCTTTACATGTTGGATTTCCTAATGTTCTCATGTGAGGTAGGAAGAGTATCATGTATATGATCAAATATTGTAGCATAAGTAGTGTTATTATGAACATGTTGTTCACTGTTGTTCTGAGGAACCTGACTAGTACGCATAGAGTAATGACATGACATATAAGGAATAGTAAATTGAGATTATCATAGTTAGAAAGAGACTGATGTCAGGATAGGGAAACACTGACTCATGAAAATAGCATTTCTAGAAATTTCAAAGAGTGTATATCTTTTAGTATTGGTAGCTTGGCCTAAGTCAATGCATTCTTTAACCTTTGCATCAAATTTGGATCTACGATGAGCTAAAGTAGCTGAAAACACTAGACAACCAAACACTTTAACATAAATATAGTTAGGTTAGGTCTGATAAAAAACAAAATAAGTGGAACTATTTTTCAGGACATGTGTAGGTGTAATATTTATCATATTAACAGCTTCTAGAACACTTACTACAATCAGCTGATACATAAAACATGCTTCTAATTGAACCATCTGACGCATTATAGTCTTGTTTGAAGTTTGTAGTGAAAGCTATCACCTAGTTTACTATGTGTTATCCATGAAATCCTCTTATAATGTTGCTATTTTCAATCATCTTCATCAACAAATTTACTTGATTCTAGAGCTGAATGACTTGATTTGGATCGTAACTCTGTACTAGACTTTGATTTTCTGCAGCTTTAGAATTCTGCAATAGAACTTGGTCATCTTCTTGATTAATCATGTTGATTCCAACCATTGGCTTAAAATTAAACCATGTAACTATGCTTTCTGTAACACTTATGAATAGTGTGACCATTAAAACCGCAGTAAGAGCACTAAAATTTCTTGCCCCTACCTGAGACATACTGTCATGTTCTTCTGAAACCTGAATTGCTGTTCTGATTTTGATTTTGATTTTGATATCTATACGGATTTTCACTAGAGTACTGATTATGGTTCCCAGAACTAGACTGACCTTGAAACTGACAAGAACTTTGATACTTGACTTGGTTGGCTAAGGACAAAACCTCTACAAGTAAACCTTTTGTGTGTATCTTCAAATATTTTGGCAATAAATAATAATCATAAGGTCTAAGCCGACCCAGAAAGTGCTTGATTATGTCATGATCAATCTTGTAGGCTGTGGATGTCCCACTACATATTGTGTTTGCCTTTCAAATTCGATTTTCATAAGAAATCTTGTTTCAATGTAAGCAAATGACTCATCAAGAAAACATGTAATCTTACAGGTGCAAAACTATCATTTAAACCTTTTATAAACCTAGTGACACAATCCGTTTCTATATAGTCATTCAACTTCTTGCTGAAAATGGACACACAAGGATGTCCACACTCACGAGTAGGTACAAGTTTCAGAATCATTATTTCATCCCATTTTTTCTTTAAACATAGTAAAATAGGTACTAATAGACATTGAACCTTGCTTGATCATGTTAACTTCTTCTACAAGGTCTAAGACTCTAAATTTGCCATATTTGAAAACCTATCTTGCAAATTCAACCTGATTACTCTAGATGTTTCAAGACATAGAATACTTTGTGCTATGTCTTACACAACAGACTTAAGAATCCATAGACATAAAAAGAGTGTTTCATTGGCTTTGTACACTTGATCATTTACATTATGTGTTTCTATAGTTCCATCGATAAACTTAACTTTTTCTAAGTCTCCGACCTCATAAACATGGATCTTGACCAAGAATGGTAATTATTACATTATAATGGAGGTGATACCAAGATGATTTCTTGATTCTTATTGGGATGAAGGTAGAACTGACTTGAAGGATTGATCCCAGGGCCTCTAGCTTCATTGATAGCAACTGCATTGGTTCTTAGATTCCGGCTTCCAATAGCACTTTCCATTTGAACTTCGAAGAAGAGTACTCACAAAATTCTCCCAAGATTATATGAATTATAACCAAAGAATGAAGAATACTCTCAAGATTCTTATAAGTAACTAAAAAAAAGTACATAAATAACACAGACTGAGTTGTTAAGCTCTGATACCACTTGGAAATTCAAGTTCTAAACTGTAGAACTTGAATAAAACTGGAAACATTTGAAATGAAGAACGGGCAGGAAAACTGAAAAATAAGAAATTGAAGAATAATATTAAAGAAAAAGATCAACTTACCTAGGAATAACATACATAATATATGCGATACATCAATATTATTATGTGAGTTTAGACAAAAAGATAATTTAGTAATTATATATATTGAATTAAAGTCTACCCATGCTAAAATAATATCTCAAGACCAACCCCACCCCTCAACCGATCATCAAAAATAAAAAAACAAAATACTTGTCATCAAACTTCTTAGATAGGCACAAACAAGATAATAAAGAATCGTATTTTACTCATTTCGTTCCAGCAATGAAAATTTAACATTTACACATTATTAATAGTGAACTAACACCTACAATATTGAATAACAACATGCCTCTTGGTCCTGTTGGAGATATCCCATGAAATGGGGATAAAATGATCAACTTTAGCGCGAATTTCGGATACGCTCCGGTGTAATTCATCGGGAGCTTATTACGTCTAAAAATTCTACTCACGGAGTAGATAATGTTTTGATTCGGTTGAAAATATGATGGAGATAAGAGTTGAAGGGAGAACCTCAACTCAATCTCCCACATTGGAAGTTTGAGAGACTTGAGCTCTATACATAAGAGCTAGTATATGCTCTTATAGATGTGCCTTAAAAGGAAAGGCACTTTTGTGCACGAGGGAGGACCTAGATAACACGCGTGCGCGCCGCCGCCGCCGTCCGGCTCAGCTCGGCTCGGGTGTTACTATTAATTTTTTGGATGAAATTTCTTTTGAAATTAACCTGAAATTAATTTTAATTAACTGTTTAATCGTGAGGAGGTTGGAAGGTTCCAGAACAGTGTGGAAATGTGGTGATTAAGACGACCGTGATTGATTAATTAACTTTTGATTAATATCGGCCAGAATTAAACTTTCTTGAGGGAAAAGTCGAGCTAGTCGCTTCATGATTGAGTCGTTCGACCAATAAGAATTGAGACGACACATCATACGACCAATCAGAATCATTGATTATGTCGGTTAAAGCTTAACCAACGTGATTAATCAATGGTCGGTCCTAATGACTTTTCCAAGAGGAAATGTCTGCCGACTTTAATGACGTGTCCTAGCCAATCATAGTCAAGAATTGGCTCCTCCTCTCCACTATATAAACAACCCCATGGATGAATGTTCAAGCATACAGTTTTCTCTTGTGTCTTCCACTACATACTATCAAGCATATAGTTTTAGTTCTTGAGTCAAAGAAAAGTCGGAGCACTCTGTAAGTTTGCCGGAGCTTGGATTGTTAAAGTGCCTCTCAATCCAAGACGTAAGCCGTTGTATCTTGGGAGACAGTTACTGCTACCGTGGGCACCATACCAGAGCAATCTGTCTTAAGGAAAGCGTTTCATAACTTGCCTCGGTTTGTCTTTATTTATGCATTGTACTTTAATTTCTCCATTGTTTCGAGTCAGATCTATATTATAGTCGTATAATCTTATTAGATCTGCACCGTAATTGCATTATTTTGTTAGATCTACTTAATAAAATAAATCTTAATTTTGAGTTATTTATTATTTGCATTTAATTTTCCGTAATTACATCCGTGAATTATGGATTTAAACCGTAATTCACTCCACACATGACACTATCACCAACAAGCTTAAGACATATTTTATTTCGTGTGTTAGAAGATAGTTTTAATATTACATTACAGATCTGGTCGATTGTTTTAATTTATTTATATCTGGTTCTAGTTTGATTGAGGCCAAACTGATAACTCAGTATGTACTCCTTCTTGATATTTGTTCGTTTGAGGACGAATAGAACTTGATTTGTCAATCTTCTGTGTTTACAGAAATGGAAACAATTGAGCAAAGGAGTACCTCTAATGTGCCTACTGCTGCACCCGATCAAAACAATTCCGGGCCTCAAGGGGAACAACCGGAAAAGTTTGGTGGCTTGAACTACAAGAGGTGGCAACAAAAGATGATGTTCTATCTGACCACTCTTGGCTTGGCTCGGATGCTGACTGACGATCATCCTATCATGAAAGAAGGGGATCATGCCTCTGTCATAGATTTGGATGCGTGGAAGCACTCTGACTTCCTGTGCAAGAACTACATCCTGAGTTTCTTGAAGAACTCCATATATGGAGTGTATTGCTCACAGAAGTCTGCTAAATCCTTGTGGCAGGCTTTAGAGAAAAAAAAATACAAAATCAAGGATGTTGGCTCGAAGAAATTTGTTGTGGTCAAATTCATGGACTACAAGAAGGTAGACTCCAAGATTATTGTCAGTCAGATTGAGGAGCTACAGGTGATCATCCCTGAGATCCGGGAAGAAAAGATGATGATTTGTGAACAATTCCAGGTTGCTGCTGTGATTGGGAAACTTCCCTACTCTTGGAAGGATTTCAAGAACTACTTGATGCACAAGCAAGAAGAGATGACTATGGAAGAGCTAGCAACGTGTCTGCGAATTGAGGAGCCGAACAAGAGGTCAGAACGAAGCTTTCTGATGAGGCAGTCCAAGGCAAACTTGGTCGAAGTGAGCAACAAAGGCAAAAAGCATAAGCAGCCTAATCAAAGTCCAAGAGACAATAAGAAGGTAAATCAACAGTTCACTCGAAGCTAGGGCATCACCAAAGTGAATGCAGGTCATAGAAAAAGGGTAAGCCACATGCCCATCTTGCTGAAGTGGTGGCTGAAGGCGTGCAAGAGATGAACCTGTCGGCTATGTTTCTGAATTCAACACATTCGGGAATACCCGTGAATGGTGGATTGACATAGGAGCTACTCGCCATGTTTGCACACTGAAAGAAATGTTTTATGAGAACAAGGCTGTTGAGGGTGAATAGCTCTTTATGGGAAACTCTACTTCTGCAAAGGCTGAAGGTGTGGGAAAGGTCATACTGAAGATGACTTCTGGCAAAGAACTCACACTCAACAATGTGTTGCATGTTCCTGACATGCGCAAGAACCTTGTTTCTGGTGCTCTTCTGGTGAAGAATGGATTCAAGATGGTCTTTGGTGGGGATAAAGTTGTTTTATCCAAATTTGATATGTATGTTGGGAGGGGGTACTTAGTAGATGTGTTCAAGATGAATGTAATGACTATTGTACCCAAAACTGTTGTGTCGAAAAGGCTAATAAGATGACTACTGCTTCCGTTTACTTGCTTGAGTCTTCTTGTTTATGGAATTGTAGATTTGGACATGCTAATTATAAATCGATTCGAAAGATAATGAATCTAGATTTAATTCCCAACGTAAAATTTGATCATGATCACAAATACCAAATATGTGTTGATGCTAAGTTAGCTAAATCACCGTTTCCAACGGTTGAAAGGAACACAGAACCTCTAGATTTAATTCACACTGATATATGTGACATAAAATTTGTGCAAACTAGAGGCGGTAAAAATTACTTTATTACTTTTATTGATGATTGTAACAGATATTGTTATGTTTATCTGCTAAGAAGCAAAGACGAAGCTCTTGAAGCTTTTAAGGATTATAAGAATGAGGTTGAGAATCAACTTAGCAAACGGATAAAGAATGTATGTAGTGATCATGGTGGCGAATAAGATGCACTGTTTAATGAGTTTTGCTCTGGCGCCGGCATCATTCTGTTGGGTGGATCACTCCTTTGTGGAGCCCAAGCCCACTAAATAATTGGAAAAATCATAATATGTCAAGTAGTATTTAAGGGAACAAATTAGGTTAATTTTTCCCTAATCTTCACAATCTTTTACAAATTACAACAAAAAGAGAAGAAATTCGCAGCAATTTTCTGTGTTGCAGCAGAAACTTTACGGTGACGATCGGGCATCGAAACAGACTCCGATCGGCACGAAATTTTTGCGGGCTTGTTCGTCTCTCATTCTTATTCAATATGAATGGTGGAATTTACGTTTCAACGGTTCAATCTCCGGGAAATCGTTCATGACCTGACTGATGTGTTTCTGCTGCGTTTTCGGTGATATTTATCAACAACTCTTGTATTTTGCAATCTTAGTTGATGCTTAGGTGTAGTTGAGTTGGTTGATGTGTTTGAAACACTATTGTATCATCTTTTTCTGATTAGTGGAGTTTTGTGGGCCTCGGCCTCATGGTTTTTACTCTCTCACATTGAGAGGGGTTTTCCACGTTAAAATTGTGGTGTTGATTTTCTTTGTGTTTTGTTTTGCTTTATTTGTGATTTGACTTCGTTGGGACTGCCTCGTTTAATTCTATTGCGTGTAATTGGGAAGACTTTGTGGGTATTTTTGATACGTGTAGTATTGCGGTTGTTTGTTTTCCCAACAAGTGGTATCAGAGGCCCGGTTAGTTGATTTGGTTTTGAAAGTGTTTTTGGTGAATTTTTTTATTGGTGAAATGGAAGCCAACTTGAATAGAATGATCACTTTGAATGGGTCTAACTATGCCATTTGGAAAAATAAAATGGAGGATCATTTGTATGTGCAAAATTATTTCTTGCCGGTTTTCAGTGCTGAAAAACCTGAAGATAAAACAGATGAAGAGTGGAGCTTGTTGCATAGACAAGTTTGTGGTTATATTAGACAATGGGTTGATGATAATGTTTTAAATCACATTAGTGAGGAGAAACATGCTAGGTCTTTGTGGAAAAAGCTTGAAAACTTGTATGCCCGGAAAACTGGAAACAATAAGATGCTTCTGATGTATAAATTGATGAATTTGAGATATCATAATGGAACTCCTATGGCTGATCATTTGAATACTTTCCTGGGTATTATGAACCAACTTAATGCTATGGGTATTAAGTTTGATGATGAAGTGCAGGGATGGATGCTTCTTGGCTCTTTACCGGAATCGTGGGAAATTTTTTGAAGTTCTCAATCTAATTCTACCCCAGATGGTGCTATGACCATTGATCTTGCAAAGACTAGTGTTTTGGAAGAAGAGACAAGGAGGAAGGCACATGGTGTTTCCTCACAGTCGGATGTCTTGGTTACCGAGTCACGGGGGAGAAGCCAAAGTAGAGCTTCTAAAGATAGAGGTCGGAGTAGAAGTAAATCCAAGGTCAAGTACAAAATTTTGAATGCAATCACTGTGGCAAGAAGGGACACATCAAGAAATTTTGCTTTAAATTGAAACGGGAGAAAAAAGAAAACAATGACAAGAAAGACGATGAGAAGAAGGAAGATACACTTAATGCAACTTCTTCTAATGATTTCCTTGTGTTTCAAGAGGTTGATGATGTTATTATTGCTGATGATATGACTAGTTGGGTTGTTGATAGTGGTGCTTCGGTCCATGCTACTTCAAGAAGAGAGTTTTTCACATCATACACTCCAAGTGACTTTGGTGATGTGAGAACGGCTCAGGATTCTACCTTAAAGTGTACAGGTGTTGGAGATATTAGTTTGGAGATGTCTAATAGTACCAGACTGATTCTTAAACGGGTTAAGCATGTTCCAGGGATCCGGTTGAATTTGATTTCTGTTGGCAGACTGTGTGATGATGGTTATAATAGCTCATTTTCTTGTGATAAGTGGAAGATCACAAAGGGGTCTTCAATTGTGGCTAGAGGTACAAAAAACCTACACTTTTCTTGACTCAAGCCAAAGTTATTGTTGATGAGGTTCATGCAGTTGAGTCACATGATGAGACCGAGTTATGGCATAAGAGGTTATGTCATATGAGCTTGAAAGGAATGACTATCTTGTTCTAACAGTTTGCATTTGGAAAAGTGTGCTCATTGTCTTGCAGGGAAGAAATCTAGAGTTTCTTTTAAATCAAATCCACCTTCAAGAAAGTCAGAAGTACTTGAGCTTGTTCATTCTGATGTTTGTGGTCCTATGAAGACAAGGACGCTTGGTGGTTCTCGTTATTTTGTGACTTTTATTGACGATCACACAAGAAAACTTTGGGTCTACACTTTGAAGACAAGAGATCAAGTGTTAGACGTGTTCAAGCAGTTTCAAGTTTCAGTTGAAAGGGAAACTAGAAAGAAGTTGAAGTGTATTCGACTGACAATGGAGGTGAATACAAAGGTCCGTTTCATTATTACTGTAAGAAGCAGGGTATCAGACATGAGAGAACTCCGCCAATGACTCCGCAGTTGAATGGCTTGGCGGAGAGGATGAACAGAACATTAGTGGAGAGTGTCAGATGTTTGCTTTCACAAGCCGGATTGCCTAAATCCTTTTGGGGTGAAGCTTTGAGTACAGTGGTTCATGTACTAAATATGTCTCCATGTGTTCCTTTGCAGAATGATGTTCCTCAGAAGGTATGGTCAGGTAAAGATGTATCTTACCATTATTTACAAGTTTTTGGTTGTAAAGCTTATGTTCACATTCCTAAAGATGAGAGGTCTAAGCTTGATGCTAAGACTAAACAATGTATTTTTCTGGGTTATGGTCAAGATGAGTTTGGGTACAAATTTTATGATACTGTTGACAAGAAAGTGATTAGAAGTCGAGATGTTCTGTTTGCAGAGGATGAGACTTTGCATGATGTTGATAAAAATCAGAGTTCAACACCTCAGGCTAGTGATGGTTCAGCTGACTTGAAGATAATTTCTCCTACACCTATAGAGGAGCATGGTGCAGTTGATGACCAGGGTAATCAGCAGGATGATGCAGATGATGCAGTTGATTTCGATCAGAACATTGACGATGATATGATTGTGGAACCAGTACCAGATGAGGCTCCACCAGTTATTCCCAGGAGATCTACTAGAGAGAGACACCCTTCTACTAGATATCATGTGACTGAGTATGTTTTGCTCTTAGATAGTGGAGAGCCTGAATGTTTTGAGGAGGCCATGGATGATGAGCATAAAGATAAATGGCTTGATGCTTTGAAAGACGAGATTGAGTCTTTGCATGACAATCACACATATGAGTTGGTAAAATTTCCTAAAGGGAAGAAAGCTTTGAAGAATAAGTGGGTCTTCAGAATTAAGAACGAAGACGGTAATTCTACACCTCGGTATAAAGCAAGATTAGTAATCAAAGGTTTTTGTCAGAGAAAAGGCATTGATTTTGGTGAGATTTTCTCTCCCGTTGTGAAAATGTCTTCTATACAGACTGTTCTTGGCTTGGCAGCTAGTCTTGATTTGGAGGTTGAGCAGATGGATGTTAAAACAGCTTTTCTTCATGGGATTTGGAAGAAGACGTCTACATGGAGCAGCCAGAGGGTTTCCAGGTGAAAGGAAAAGAGGATCTTGTGTGCAAGTTGAAGAAGAGTCTTTATGGGTTGAAGCAAGCGCCTAGAAAGTGGTATAAGACATTTGATTATGTCATGAAGGAGTAGGGTTACCGGAAGACTACTTCAGATCATTGCGTGTTTATTAACAGATTCTCAGAGGATGATTTTATCATTCTTTTACTCTATGTTGATGATATTTTGATTGTTGGCAAGAATGCTTCAAGGATTGACGGGTTGAAGTAGCACTTAAGCAAGTCTTTTGCCATGAATGACTTGGGCCATGCAAAGCATATTTTAGGGATGCAGATTACTCGTGACACAAGAGAAGTACATAAAGAAGGTGCTTCAGAGATTTAGCATGAGTGATGCTAAAACAGTGTCCCGTCCACTTGCATCTCATTTCAAGTTGAGTATCAAACAGTGTCCTTCTAGCGATGATGAAAAGGAAAGCATGCAAAAGGTCCCGTATGCTTCAGTAGTGGGTAGTCTGATGTATGGCATGGTATGTACTAGACCAGACATAGCTTATGTAGTTGGTAAGGTTAGTCGTTTTCTTTCTAATCCTGGTAAAGAGCATTGGAATGCTGTGAAATGGATTATGAGATATCTCAAGGGTACTACGGATTTATGCCTTACTTTTGGTGGTGAAAAACCAGTGTTGGTTGGTTTCACTGATTCTGATATGGCTGTAGATGTTGATTCTTACAAGTCTACTTCAGGATATTTGGTTAAATTTGCAGGGGGGGCTGTGTCATGGCAATCGAGGTTGCAAAAATGTGTTGCACTTTCAATTACTGAAGCTGAGTATATTGCAGCAACTGAAGCGTGTAAAGAGTTGTTGTGGATGAAGAAGTTTCTCCGGGAGCTTGGTTTGAAGCAAGATCAGTATGTGTTGCTTTGTGATAGCCAGTGCTATTCATCTTGGTAAGAATGCAGCCTTTCATTCTAGGACCAAGCACATTGATGTTCGTTATCATTGGATTCGGGATGTGTTGCATTTGAAGTTGCTAGCACTTGAAAAAGTGCACACGGATGGCAATGGAGCGTTGACAAGGGAGAAGCTTGAGATATGCCGTTCTATTATGGGAATGACGAATTCCTCCACAATGTCGTGAGGGGGAGATTTGTTGGGTGGATCACTCCTTTGTGGAGCCCAAGCCCACTAAATAATTGGAAAAATAATAATATGTCAAATAGTATTTAAGGGAATAAATTAGGTTAATTTTTCCCAAATCTTCACAATCTTTTACAACAAAAAGAGAAGAAATTCGCAGCAATTTTCTGTGTTGCAGCTGCAACTTTACGGCGACGATCGTGCTTCGAAACGGACTCCGATCGGCACGAACTTTTGAGGGCTTGTTTGTCTCTCATTATTCTTCAATCTGAACGGTGTAATTTACGTTTCAACGGTTCAATCTCCGGGAAATCGTCCACGACCTGACTGCTGTGTTTCTGTTGCGTTTTCGGTGATATTTTTCAACAACTCTTGTATTTTGCATTCTTAGTTGATGATTTGGTGTAGTTGAGTTGGTTGATGTGTTTGAAACAATTTTGTATCATCTTTTGCTGATTAGTGGAGTTTTGTGGGCCTCGGCCTCGTGGTTTTTACTCTCTCACATTGAGTGGGGTTTTCCACGTTAAAATTGTGGTATTGATTTTCTTTGTGTTTTGTTTCGCTTTATTTGTGATTTGACTTCATTGGGGCTGCCTCGTTTAATTCCGTTACGTGTAATTGGGAAGACTTTGTGGATATTTGTGATACGTGTGGTATTGCGGTTGTTTGTTTTCCCAACACATTCATCAAACGACAGCTCCATATACACCTCAATCAAACGGTATTGCTGAGCACAAGAACCGAACTCTGAAAGAGTTGATGAATGCTATGTTGATTAGTTCAGGTTTACCTCAAAACTTGTGGGGGGAGCTATCCTCTCAGCGAATTCCATTCTTAATAAAACCCCTTCTAAAAGGAAGGACGAATCCCCTGATGAATTGTGGAAAGGTCACAAGCCTAACTGCAAAATCATGAAAGTGTGGGGGTGTTTGGCTAAGGTTGAAATACCTAAACCAAAGCAAGTGAATATAGGGCCTAAGACCATTGATTTTATATTTATTGAATATGCTCTCAATAGTAGTGCCTATCGGTTTCTGGTACATAAATCGGACGTCCTTGATGTACATGAAATGTCATCGTCGAGTGTAGGAATGCTGTGTTCTTTGAGGATATCTTTCCTTGTAAGGATAAAGAGAAACAAGAAGCAAGCATGAGCAAGCGGACTTATGAGTGTGAAGAGGAGGGTGATCCTCAAGAACCTAAGGAACCTCGTCGTAGTAAGAGGGCTAGAACTTCCAAGTCCTATGGTCCGGATTTTCTGACCTATATGGTAGAAAACAAACTCATGACGTATGTTGTGGCTATGTCCACTCCAAAAGCTCTTTTCTGGAAAGAGGCTATAAATAGTGAAATAGATTCAATCATGCAAAACCACACTTGGGAGTTGGTTGATCTTCCACCGGGAAATAAACCACGCAGGTGCAAGTGAATCTTCAAGAAGAAGTTAAAGGTTGATGGTTCTATCGATAAGTACAAGTCTAGGTTGGTGGTCCAAGGGTTCTGATGTGATTCCGGTTGGAACCAGATCTGATGTTTTGCCCAGGAAGTAACTAAGGGGAACAATGACGAGCCAATGATCCTAGACCTAGTAATCCAACTAAATCGTAGGCAGAGAACGCCCAACAAATGCTCACAATGCTGGTAAATCCTCAAAGGGTTGAACTTTCTACGACAAAGAAAATTCTCACTCGCAAGTGATTTTCAAGCCTTATGACTTGGTTGAGTAAAACTCAATAATTTGATTTCTCATAAAATAATTGTCTCCAGAATGAATAGCTAGTGTTTGCCTTATATAGGCTTACAACCAAAAGAAAAAGCAACATCTAAGCAATGTGGGAGAAATTCCCACTTAAAAATGCGTCTATCTCCTATTGGCCAGAAACGAAATGTTCCTATTGGCTAATAAAAGAATAAATAAAATAAAGTGCTAAAAATCCAATATAAAATAAAACCACCTCCTAATTAATTAAATAATATCCATAAATAGCACGAATGATGGTATCCTCCGAGCATGAACTGGATCACATCATTCTGATGTGATTCCGGTTGGAACCAGATCTGATGTTTTGCCCAGGAAGTAACTAAGGGGAACAATGACGAGCCAATGATCCTAGACCTAGTAATCCAACTAAATCGTAGGCAGAGAACGCCCAACAAATACTCACAATGCTGGTAAATCCTCAAAGGGTTGAACTTTCTACGACAAAGAAAATTCTCACTCGCAAGTGATTTTCAAGCCTTATGACTTGGTTGAGTAAAACTCAATAATTTGATTTCTCATAAAATAATTGTCTCTAGAATGAATAGCTAGTGTTTGCCTTATATAGGCTTACAACCAAAAGAAAAAGCAACATCTAAGCAATGTGGGAGAAATTCCCACTTAAAAATGCGTCTATCTCCTATTGGCCAGAAACGAAATGTTCCTATTGGCTAATAAAAGAATAAATAAAATAAAGTGCTAAAAATCCAATATAAAATAAAACCACCCCCTAATTAATTAAATAATATCCATAAATAGCACGAATGATGGTATCCTCCGAGCATGAACTGGATCACATCAGGTTCCGACAAAAAGAAGGCCTTGACTTCTTTGATACTTACTCACCAGTTACGAGAATCACTTCTATAAGGGTTCTCATTGCTATAGCTACAGTCAATAACCTGGAAATCCATCAAATTGATGTGAAGACTGCCTTCTTGAATGGTGAGTTGGAAGATGAGATCTACATGAAACAACCCGAGTGGTTTGTTGTTCCGAGGAAAGAAAGCAAGATGTGTAGACTCGATAAGTCTTTGTATGGGCTTAAACAAGCACCAAAACAGTGGCATATCAGATTTGATAATGTTATGTTGTCAAATGGGTTTAAGATTAACGAGTGTGATAATGTGTCTACATTAAAAACACACCTAATGCCTATGTGATAGTATGTCTATATGTGGATGATATGCTGATAATAGGAAGTACTCATAATATCATCATGAATACTAAGAAGATGTTGACAAGGAACTTCGATATGAAGGACCTAGGAGTTGCGGATGTGATACTAGGGATTAAGATCTCTAGAGCACCCGATGGACTTGTGTTGTCACAAACTCATTATATTGAGTCTGTTTTGAAGAGATTTAACGTCTTTGATGAAAGTCCAGTGAGCACTCCACTTGACCTAAGTGTGCACTTAGCCAAGAATATAGGTGAACATGTGGATCAATTGAGATATTCTCAAGTGATTGGAAAGCTGATGTACATAACCAACTGTACACGACCAGACATAGCATGTGTAGTGAACAAAGTGAGTAGGTTCATGAGTAATCTAGATCGTTATCATTGGAAAGCCTTGAATAGGTTGTTGAGGTACACGAAGTATAGTATGAGTCTAGGATTACGATATACTAGATATCCAACAGTATTAGAAGGATACTGTGATGCAAACTGGATATCAGATATGAAATATTCAAAGTCCACTAGTGGATACTTGTTCATGCTTGGTGGTGCTGCTGTGTCATGGAAGTCTACAAGACAAACGTGCATAGCTCGCTCCATAATGGAAGGTGAGTTCATAGCACTGGAAAAGGGTGGAGAAGAAGCTGAATGGCTTAGGAATTTCCTAGAGGATATTCCATGTTGGCCGAAACCTGTGGCTGCTATTAGCATACACTGTGATAGTCAGTCGTCTATAGGAAGGGCACAGAGTAGTATGTATAACGGTAATTCTCAACACATACTCCTTAGATATAATACCATTAAACAGTTGATCTCTAATGGTGTGATTTCCATCGATTATATAAGATCGAAGAAGAATCTTGCGGATCCGCTTACAAAAGGTTTAGCTAGAGATCATATGTCAATTTTGACAACCGGAATGGGACTGAAGCCTATTACGCATGCTTCCTTGTAGTGGCAACTCAACCATGTTGACTGGTGATCCAAAGATCATGGTTCAAAAGGGACAACTAAGCTATAAGGAACAGTCTAGTACTTACCCATTCTGAGAAGATAAAAGTGATGTCTGCAGAGAGTGTGAGGTTAAGCTAAGCTTTTAATGATTCATATATCTTGACATTCAAGTGGGGTAGGGCAGAATACCCTTGATAGAAGGTCACCTATGTAAGTGCGAAGTGGAGCCGCTTCTGTGAGAATTTTCAGGCTTGAATTCTCTAAAGAACTTTCTGAAACCAAGTGTTGTCCAGGGCCGGGATGGACACAACCATGAGAACCGAAAAGTGCTAGGGGAAATATTGTGTGAGTGCTATTGTCTTTGTTTACACTAAAGGCTGAACAGTTCAAGACCTAGTTCACTGATTAGCCGAGTAAATCCGATAGTAGTTCACTAAGGCAGGTTCAAGGCCAGAAGCTACCTCACCTGACGAAATTTTTTTCCGTCTGACTTCACTTCAAAGTCTGCATTTGCATTTTCATTTTCTTTCATGTGCGGGAGAGATATCCTATGAAATGGGGGTAAAATGGTCAACTTTAGCGCAACGGAAGCGATTTAAGGATCTAGATCTATAATTTACACGTAATAAAATAACCAGATCTACTCTAAAAGGGGGTTGTAGAACATATCTCTTGGATCTCAAAATCCAAGTAGAAGAACCGCAATAGGAAAAACAAAAGAATGGTGTGAAGAGCACCACGATCTTCCGCACGTGTGATCCGAGCAACTCCCGGTGGAAGGAGATCCTCGTCTCGAATCCTTCCGATATGCTACCCGGAAAAATCTCCAAGATTTCCCCTTATTCCCCATGGCCGAAATTTTCCTCCTCTCTCTCTAAGAGATGAAGGTCGAATTTTATGTGTTATGTATGAGTTGGGAGAACTCTCTTTATACAGGAGAGTAATCCTTGTCCTCCAAGGATTTTATTTTGCAAATAAATAAATCCAATAAATAAAAGATAATCCCATAATATTCTAGAACAAATCTAGAATAATATTTATCTTTATTTCTTACCATAAATATTTATCCAATAAATATTTTGTGTACATGTCTTATTAATTCACAAGAAAACAATTTCTTGTTCCATAAAACAATGCTTGGGTCGAAATTCATCATTCTTGACCTAGTCAATAATAATTTCGGCCATAACACTAATTTTGCCAAGATTATGAGAAATGTCTTTTTTACATATTTAATTATTTAGCCCAACTAATGTAATAGTTCACTAAACAATTAATTCACATATCGTTTTAATTAAATTCTAACAAGAACTAAATTAATATTATTAGGATTCGACGTCAGAGAATAGCTATGCTATATTGGAGGCACGTCGGAGACCATGGACTAATAATCAGCGGCTCCGATAAATCAAATAAATAATTATCTTACGAACAGAATAATTGTATTCGATAAATCAATCACAGGAATATGCCACCATAATCCCGGACTGCACTCCTTCGATTATGAGATTATATTTATCTCCTCACAAGAATGATAATAAGCGTCCATTGATATAATCATTACATATGGATTAATCCTCCATAGACTGTTCATTCTAAATCGGGAAGTTACCGTTAACCTTTTTTAGAACCTCTTATCCTTATTTACCATTAACCTCCTAGTGATCAATTAATTCATACAACTCACTGGTAGCTAATCAGTGTAATATGAACTCCATGGATCGATCAGTTTCTAGGATTAACAAATAAGGGAACTATCTATCTACTTCCATAAATGGAAGGAATGGATTCCGTATCCGTGATAACACGGACTACTCACTCAATCCGGTACAATGCCAAGATGGGGTAATTCGGATCCCGGACTCGGTGTAATCTTAACCGTCAAGTCAAACCTCATACGATTCAAGCGGTTGACCGTGATCACCTCGGGATTAAGATATATCCATAAATATGATCATCGATTGATTCGATAAGACTTCTCGATTACGAATTATATCGTGAACTCTAATCAAATCGGTCCGGCCCTATATGATATATCTATCATATATAAATGCCCCACTAGGTTCTCTTAACTGAAAGTCCAGATAAGACAATCACACCAATTGTGTTCGGGCGCATTAATAGCACGTTAACGGAGAGACCCGATACTCTCGATTAACTTCACTACGGGTTAATTGTATTTTAAGTACATCTTCATTAACTCAATCCTCCCGTGTATATCCCATACACTGAGTTAAGTGATTACATAAACGATATACTTTAGGGTTTTCTATAGTGTAAATACTATTGTCACATCGGTGAATATGAGAAATAATAAATATGAATAATAATATCATTTCATTTATTAAATAAAGCAATTACAAAATTGTCTTTCGGGCATTACACCTAACAATCTCCCACTTGCACGAAAGCATGTGATTAATTGTTTTATAGCACACCCTATTATTTAAAATACAACAAACTACATCTCCCACTTGCTCTAAAGCAATGGAGACCCATCCCGTATTCTAGTACCCATTAAGCATATCATAACCATTGCAGATGACAAAATACACTCCGAGTATGCCGTCGTAGGATAGGTCAGTGACTCGGGGAGTACCTACATCAATATCATGGGTCTTAATGATTAGTCAGGTTGTCGGCTCGAGACGATCTGTAGAATCGAAACGTTACCGGTCCATCTAATCATGCGGTACTTTCCCAATATACTTTTGACCTCTAGTGATTTCGAAAATCCTTATAAGCTACCCCTTCATCGTTTGCACAATGATGTGGTATCGGCTTCCAAATCTAGAATCACTCCCAGATATGAAAAGGAAATCCTTAAGCTATATCGCCTCTCTAGCTACTACAAAAGCCGCTAATCACCCAACTAGTTATAGTCGAGTTGGCGTTGCTGGATTCCTCCAGGCAATAGCTTCAACACAAGAGTAAACACTGAGCCCGAGATCGACTTAACGATCACCCTCAATCTGACTTAAAGTCAAAATCAGTGTATCACACATATCCAAGTTCACAGATGAATATGTCCGCATATTATTCCTTGTTCTCTTCAAGATACTAAAGGACATACTAAACTTGCTTTGTTAACCACCGAATCTAAGATTCGATCAAAGTTGACGTTCAATAACCTGACCATCTCTTACCAGAAAGAGAACCTATCCCATATCTCTTGATCCGAAGATTTAGAGAGTCATTCCTGAGGCATAGGGTAGAACTTCCTCATTGAATGTTGCATACACAGATGCATCATCTTAACCAATAAGATGGATGGGAAACCGATGATCGATTCTAATGAATTTGACCGAGTCAAACTCTTTAGGATGTTGTCCAAATCTCTGTTGCAGAGAATTGTGGCATTGTCAGATTCTGACTTCAGATAACACACCCATGTTGATTCCAACCGGTGCGGTGTTATCCTTCACAAACACTAATATATGTATATATTCACTACTTTGTACTAAAATTGATATCCGATCTACAAAAGACTTATCAATATTCTGGTCAAATCCACATATTGTAGAAATATATGACTTCCAATGACCGAGAGGTTTGCTTTTTATCCATAAAGGACATAAGCCTTGACAGTCATCCTGTCATAAGTTCATAAGGCAATGCCCTTTTGTTCCGAATGAATCCAGACTCCGTTTGATTGGCAAGAAAGTCTCAGGGAATCACCCCTCTTTTCTGTTTTTGAACGAAATCATGCAATACTAAGTGGTAAGAGAGTCCAAGGTCTGATTAACTCTCTACTCCTTAGGGAATTACCCCTAGACCACTCAAGCTTTGCTCTGAAAGATAAACTTTCCTATTCATTCTACACTTTTCCGTGTAGATCCAATTACTCCCACTGGGCCTGAGACGCTCAGGTGGTTCTACAAGAGTATGAACAGAACCGGAGTACCGAACTCCATTCACGGGGTTATGGTCGTTAAACCAACCTCTATTATCAGAATCCTATACTGCTCACAAAAGAGCCATAGGTCATCAATCGATCCTCAAACTGCAAAGTCCGCAGAACCCGTAATGGGTAATGGATAAACCATACTCCCAATACTTACTGGGTGGATCGAAATTCTGATCTAGTTTAGTAGTGTTTTAGTGTTATCACCAACAACCGATGTTGGATGTGGTCTGATTTTAATCAGTTAGTAACTACCTTGAGTAAACGTACTTCAAGGTTCAAGGTTTTGTTGTTCATGGACTCTATCAGAAAGGATGCAACAGTATAACTGTCCCTTCCCGATTTCAAGAATCCTATATCTAACCTTTATACACAATATGTTAAAAGATATATCACGAATGGTCATTGACCGAACGTATGCGCGAAATTCCCAGTCTTACCTTCAAGCACCGTGTGCTAAATGCTTATATTTATAGAAGTGGGGTGAACCGAATCCACACCTTATCCGTAAATTCTAAAGCATATTCTAGGTAGACTTCTCGGTCTTACATTTCAACGTAGACTGTTATATCGCTTCCAATATCTTTATTGAGTTAAGCAGTGTATTGTAGCACATCTAAAACTATATAAGGCAATTTAACGGTTTCTCACTTAGTGAGAACATGTCACAATGAGGCAGGCTGAGCATCAGTCTCGTGGACTATGAATGGCCTATTCCGAGTATAGAATACTCTATATCTGTTGAAAACAGAGAAACCTCAAAATATTTTGGATAAACTTTCCGGAGTGTTTGAATAGTTATCAGACAAGAAGTCACTACTCGGAAGCTCCTACTAGCTTGTATCTTTCATCAGACCCCGAAGGTCGTCATGAACAAGCTATGTTACTTCTATATAACCATTATCTTTTCCCGATTGAAAATAAACTTAGTCATTGAACCTTTGAGACAATATAATCAGACTGAGAGAAAGGAATCACCCTGAGCCAGTCTTCAGGTCTTGTCTTTTAGGGACTATGCACTAATTATGGAATATGAAGAAGCGTTTATCTAAATATAGAAACCAATTGCTTTTAATAGTTCTTAAGATGTGTTTTATATACATATTTCAGCAGTTGTAAGTGGTTTTTGACTTTATCAAACAAAAGTCTGAGTCTTGGATTTGTACTACAAATGGTATATTCACTTTCTATACGACAAACAAATTATCGAATAGAAGGTAAATCCATTCATTCCAACGAATCTTAAACCGAAAATAAATTTTCCGCGATATCCAAGGATTGAATCCGAGATTCATTTCCTTATATCACTCCCACTATTCTAGCTAAAATTAACTGCCCGTTGTTTACTCTTTTAATCGTTAAATGCACTGCTATCTTGTTCTTCCAAAGAACTTAACTCGAGAAAATCACCAAGGATTCATAGGTTGGTGATCCAAAATCACTGTCCTTATCCTATGATTTTCAGTTAATTAATTTTCGGTTCAGCCTTAAAGTTTTCTCAGTTTAGATGACTAACACTTTTAGACATATTTTCCCATTCTTTTCGTGAATGGAAACAGTCTTGAACCAGCGGTTCGTTTAAGTAGACACTACTCTTGAACCGTGGGATGTCTATTTCGAGTGTTACTTGTCGGGACTTCTCGGATTTTTTAATATATCAGAAAAAACAACAAATCATAACATTAAAGCTCCCACTAGTTTATCGGTTCCAAATACCGTCTAACGAGCAATGCTTTATTTTTATGATTTTCCGATTATTTCCGATTAGAAAATCTTTCGTACATAGTTCCAATGTTTCCAGAAAAACAACAAATCATAGAACTCCCACTAGTTCATCGATTCCAAATATCGTCCAACTAGCGACATTTCATGACTTTCCGGTTTTTCAATTAGATCGGTTACGTGTGTAGTCAGTTACACTTTTCTAATGTTCTAGAAAAACAACAAATCATAAAGCTCCCACTAGTTCATCGATTCCTAATATCGTCCAACTAGTAACACTCTATGATTTTCCGATTTTTCAATTAGAAAATTACTCGTGTAATCACTACACACTCAAAATTCACTAGAAGAATTTCAAAGTCCGAAATCACCTTTGATGAAACTAAGTTTGTCTTCCGTTTGACACGAATGACACTAGTGACATACCTATATGTCACTCTGGTTTTTAAAAGGCTTAAGAGAAAATATCTCTTTCGAAAAATAATTGCATTATCGATTAACTAGTTCAACGTCCTAGTCACTTTCCACTTTTTAACGAAGTCAATACTAGTCAATTATTAATTTTTAAGCAATTTAGTAAGGGATATAATGCTGTAAATAAAATGACATATATTAATTCAAGTTTAACACTACTATATAAGTTTATTTTAGGAATTGTAAACTAAAATTAAGTCTACTCTACCATTCCAAGGTTTTAACCTCGCATCTCAGTGCCACCGTAGGGTAGGTCAAAGAGATGACGGTTAAATCGAGACAATCTCATCAATGAATAACTTGTGAGAATCGAACATCCCACGAGAATCGAACATCCCTTTATTCATTGACTACCTTCCTTTTTTAGCCTAGATATTATCAAGAATATCCTTTATGAGTGTGACCTACTATATCGGATCTCTTAGGTACGCCCCGAGTATGCCGTCGTAGGATAGGTTAGTGACCCGACGAGTACCCGGAAATCCTATCCTTTCGGAGACCAAGCCATGAATGTTGATAGGGGTGAACACCATCCGTAGGGGGACGAAATCAAAGCGCCGCGAGGCGTCACCCTTCTCTCACTTACTTGTATCTATAGTAGTGATAACGGTCATTTTGTGCCCATTATTCTATGACCTTTATCCCCGATTCTAGTTTAAAGGAGCTATATTAGAGTAATAATAAGTCGTAATACGCTTAATTCACATATGTCGAGAGTTACGATTCATTATTATGTATTAAGAGGTTTTATTATATTATTTGATATTACGGATCGTATTTCACGTTATATTTGTAGTAACTCATTTGGGAGCACATGGATGGACTTCGGAAAAGCTTTGATGGATCACGGACAAGTTCGGGAGGCCCAAGACAGAAAAGAGGAGAAAGCCGGGAGCATGTAAGGCTCGGTCGACCGAGCCTATGCATTCGGTCGACCGAGTGGGCCTATAGTCCAAAGGAAGTTCGGCACATTAATTGAGTCGGTTAGGGTTCGAATGTCGGCATTTTTAAGTCGGTTGTCTATGACGGTGGGGCTCTATATAAACACAAGTCCTTTGTATTTTTTAAGAGGCATTCATCAACATTATTTCATACTTACAAATAAACACATAAGGATTCTTTAGGCTTGTGGAGGTTGCAAGGGTTGCAAACATGTAAGCCCTAGTTTATCTTCTTGTTTTCTTTTTAGTAATCAATTTCCCAATTATGCTTTGATTATTTGAGTAGGTATTCATATCTAGATGATGTAGATCTAGGATATGACGTTAGGGCAGCGGTGATACCTTGTCTATAAGGATCCCAAACCCTACGTCCTCTACCTCACATCTACGGATGAATCTGTGTGTTTAATTTACGTGTATTTAGATTAGTTTATATGATGTCCTGATAATTCGCTATATAATCCGATTTGTATATGAAACGCTGAGAAATATGTTCGGGGATGTAAATCTGGGGAGTTAGACTCTCGGGTGACCGAGAGGTGTCACTCGGTCGACCGAGAGCACCTATTCGGTCGACCGAGAGTTAGCAAACCTGTTTTCATCTGTTAATCAGTCACGTCTTTATGATTAGGTTAGCTTAATTGAATCTGTTATCTCAGTAGGTATGGCTATGGCTACATCACTCACTTGATTTAATTAAAACGTGTAAAAAGGAAATACCGGTATAAAACTCTTAGGTAGGCTTATGAATTGATCTTCGGACTTTCGACGATTATCTAGGTAGGTTTATATTAGGGAATTGCGCGCACCTTGATACACGTAGATCGTAAACTAGCATGAGACTATAACTTGGTAATTGTTAGTTGGACGAGGGTTTGAGTGATCGTCTAGGAAGTACGCCTAACCAAAGGAATGTTGCCCGGACGAGGTGTACGGTTAATATCGGCATCCTTAGAGTAGTAAGCGTGTGAGTTATATGAGATGGAGGCACCAAAAGGCGAAGTCACGTAACAATACCACGGTGATATAGTGACCTACCGGTGCTACATCAAGTTGTAGAGGATGACTCCCGTAGCCAATATAAAGGGATATGAACGGATTAATAGTAGATGAGTTTTGTTGTCATATAAATTACCTAGATCCAAATAATTATGGTTATAATTGGGCGAGTTGATTACGTTATGTGTTTACATGTTGTTTATATATTTGAGTGTGTTTTTCTTTCCTAGTACTTTATGTTGGTCATAGACCGTATTTGTTCAACGAGGTAACTAGTTGACTATTTAAGTAGGATCCACAAATTGATTCTCTGTGGGATCGACCTCGACTCTATCTAGCTATACTGCGATTGAACCTAGTTCACTTGCTAGTGGTTATTTAGGCATCGAGTTAGTAATTTAACTTGACCTTCCATCAAGTTTTTGGCGCCGTTGCCGGGGAATCAATGGTCCAGTTGCTTAAATAATCTACTTGATTATTTCGTTTTTGTTTCTGTTTTCTTTTGCAAGTCAGTAAAATAAAAAATATAAAAAAAAATATAAAAATATATATATATATATATATATATATATATATATATATATATATAATAATAATAATAAACAAATAAATAAATAAAAGAAAAAGTTATATATGTGTTACGTATGTTCGGTCGACCGAACGATGTCACTCGGTCGACCGAACCCTTAATTGTTCTATATTATCCGACGATCTTTTTTCCCCTCTGTTTCTATTTTTCCCCGTCGGTAGGTTGTAAGCCTAGCGACGGTACGAGTAATCGTACGATCGCTAGTTTATTGACCGTTTGTTGTTTTTCAAATATTGCGTATAATTGGACGGAAATCACTCACATAACTCCGCTCAAGATCGCAAAATGTCATCAAACGATTTTACCAAAGACCAAGAAGAAGTCAAGGTTTTACGAACAAAAACTACACCAAGGAAGCCGCTAACACCGAAGCTCATGGAAAGGATAGAAAAGATGAAAGCGAAAATCCGAGAGGCGAGGAAATCAAGAGAGGCTAAAGAAGCCTATTGGCAAAAAGGTATGTCTATTTTGAATCCGGAGGAAATCTCTTCGGATTCGATTCACTTTAGATTATGATGATTACATGTCCGAGATAGAATCGAGTCGAGAGGTAGCACAACTATGAAGAGCCCCGTGTTGTCATCGTTGTTCTGAGATGAAACATTGATTAAAGACGAGTCTCGACCGATGCCAAAGTTAGCGGACCCGGGAGCTTTTATGGTTGGAGTAACCCTAGAACAAACCCATCTAGGTTTAGCCTTGATTGATTCGGTTCAAGCCTTAATATCTTTCCTAAAAGCCTTTGTGATAGGAATGTCATTTTAACACCCACTAACACCCCGCTCCAAGTTAGATTAGCGGATGGAACTAGGACAATCATGACTGGGAGACTGAACAACATGATTATTGGTGTGGGGCAACTACGGTTTAAGATAGACGTAGTGGTAATGGAAATCGAGGAACATCCTGAATGCCCAATCATTTTGGGTAGATCGTTTATCAACACCGCTAGAGCTTTCATGTGGATGACCAGACATGAGATAGTATTGTTTGACGCTAAAGGTTCTGAGTGTTATGGGATAACAAATCCGAATTTCCCTGTACCGGCAAGTGTGAATGTGTTAGAAGTAGTTGGTTCGGAAAAGCTTGATGCCACTCAAAGTCTAGGAAAGGATGCGATGATAATGTCGATGATAAAGATGAGAGGGAAGTCCTTACTATTCTAAGTCGGAATAGGTCGGTTCTCAGCCCGCACCGGCCCCGACCAATGTTGAAGCCGTAGACCTACCTAAGGATAGGAGGACCGTAGCGAAGAAACGAACTAGGAGAGTTCGTAACAAAAGCTCGTCGAAATCGAGACAAATCCAAAAGTAGGCGCTTGTCCGGATGGTCAATTCGACCGTCTTTTCATTGACCGAAACCCAAGGGAAGGGCACTCGTAGAAAAGGACGGTAAAACTTTTTCGGTGAGAGCTGGCCGGGTGAAAGCCTGGCAAGTCAAGGGCAATGTTTTAGAGTGATATTTTTGGAAGTCGAGCTACCGACTTAAACTGTAGAACTATTTCTATCCTTCGTTATTTTTATTTTTATTTTTTATTTTTTTTTATATTTATTTATTTATTTTTTTTAAATAAAAGTAGCATGAAACGATAAGAAGTTTTTTTTCTATTTTGCCATGTTCCGACGACTGTTGAGTTAAGGATGTGCAAAATAATTTTTTTTTTATTCGAATCGTTTTTATGTGAAGTGAAGCGTTGCAATTGAATCTTTGTAAAAAAATTGTTGATTAAGGAAATGATAATGCGTTATTTTACAAATGCTTAGACCAGATTGTTTGATTTATTTATGATAAAAATGAGGTTGCTTTTATGCTTGAGACGACCTATTGGTTAGAAAATTTTTTGCGGTGAGAGTGAAATAATACATTTTGGCACTGTTATATATTGTAGTTATTTTACGGTATGTGTCAAATTTATTAAAATGGTCAACACCATTAATTTCTACACATCCCCACTCACCTTTCCCTCTTCCCAACCTTTCACCCTTTTCTCTTCCCAACCTCTTTATTATCCTAATTCAAATTTTCAAATTCCACCCTTCCACCTCATCAATCCCCAACAACTTTTCTACACCAATCACATTCCATTTCTTCAAACTCCATTTTTCTATTTAACCCACCATCCTCTCTTTCATTTTCCTCATTCCTATTCCCCAATTCCTTCATCCCAAATTCTCCATCCACCTTGTTTTCTCAAACCCCTGTAGAAATCAAATGGAAATGTTCTGAAAATCTTCATCCATTTCACCATTTTCACTCACCTTGAAAAGCCTATCGAAATTTTTTTCCGATCAATTGATTCGATCACGGGAAGGGTAGAGAACCGAGGTTGTTTCGTCGATTCTCCACACTCGGTCAACCGAGTGATTGCTCTCGGTCGACCGAGAGTCGGGCCGCCCCTTTCGTCCGCCGCGCGCCCGTTTATCCGTCGGGATGCCACCAAGAAGACGCAGAGCCGCTCGGTTGTGGGCGTGGAAGGCGATATTCCAATGATCAACGGGGTCCCACAATTCGCGAGTCGGGAGGTATATTCTTCGTTTACTAATCATTTCGTTAATGCCCCCGTACATCGAGCTCGAGGTCTAGATTTGGAAAATTGTGGAGACGAGCTTCTAGAATTGGTGGAACGCTATCAATGGCGCGATGTCGTAGCACCCCCTGGCCGAGTCAACGTCAACTGGGTAAGCGAATTTTATGCTTATTTACGCGTACACCCCGACACCAATATCGTCCATATTCGTGGCCGACCAATTGTAATTTCTCCGGGTACGATTAATGCTTATTTTGGGGTGGATGTCTCGGAGGACGGGCCGAGTATATGGCTACGTTTGATGGGTCCGATGCTTGGTTGGAGGAAGTTGGTGCCTATCCGGGAATAGAATGGACGGTAGGGGAGGTTGCCCGCACATTTGCGGAAACGGACTTTAGGAGATGGGAGGATAAGTGCCTTAATCGGCTTATTCGTTCCAATATCTTCCCGGCTAAGCATGTATCTACGGTTTACTATACTCATGCCACTCTACTCTATTGGTTGTACATGGGATGGCCCGTGAATGTGGGGGCATTGATACGCAAGGAGATGACGGACGATGCTCTCAAGCCTCGGCATACCTTACCTTTTGGTTCACTAATCACTACATTCGTGAGGGAGCCGAGTGCCCGGTGTTAGGCGGCGATTCCTATGTGGAGCCAATGCCTATCCTATCTTTGAGTTACTCCGTCCCACCGCCCGTCGTTCACGGCCACGACCAAGAAGGGGAACCCGAGGATGATGCTGACGACGCCGGCCCGAACAATTTGCAACTAGCACCATTCAATCCAGGATGGGATTAAGTATTTTAATTTGAGTGTTTGCATTTCCTATAATTAACGAGTTTTTATTTTGACTCAATTCTACTAGTGTGTCGTGTTATATAGAGCAAGTTTCTCTGTTACCTAAATCGAACTCATGTAATGTTTTGGACTTGTTGAAATGTATTGCAATGTAATCATTAAATTATGGACTTAAATATGTTTAAGGAAATTGTTATCCCTTTTACGGTCCCTTTTTCTGATTATTATTGTTTAGACTAATCCTGTAACGAGTTGCGAGCTTTGTTTAAGATATGTGTTGCAGTGATTATGCTTCTGCCCTGCTATGGAGCCAATTCCTGTGCCTGATGAACTTTTCCGGTTTCCTAAGACTTGTTCACACTTCCACGCTTATCCAGAGCTAAGTTCCTTTTTTTTGAGTTTGTTCTTTCGTTTTTTTATACATTGAGGACAATGCATTGTTTAAGTGGGGGGTACAAGTCACTTAGCTCAAATGAGTAATTCCATATGTTCCCATATATCAAATAGTAAATAAAAAGAGTAAAAAAAAAAATTTAAAAATTTACACTTAGAATCACATTTACTTTTGTGAAGTCCTGATAACTATATCTAATAAGGAATAACCCATATTTCATGAGTACGTGATCACTTTATACTTCTGCGATTTATTGATTAGTAAACTTAACGATATTCATATTGTCCGTTGCAAGTAGTTGTTTATTATTCAATTATTCAATACCTGAATCGAGTTGTACTCCGCTTGTTATAAAAAGTAAAATTATAAGGTGTACATTGCATAGATAATTGATTATGCTTACCTAGTGTCAAATTTATCGTCTGATGTGTTCCTAAAAATTCTAGCCACAAAAGCCGAGTAATAAGTTTCGAGACGTACTGTGTTTGACAATGTTAAAACACTGGGCTTGTAGTAAGTTACCAAAGTAGCCTCGCGCTTGTGGTAATATTCGATGCTAATATTTGATCTAAGATAGAGGGAAATTCTAAAAAGTTTTCCTTCTTGAGATTGATAGTATCTGAAAAATATGAAGATATGAAAAGAATATTCAACTCTTCAAGAGGCTTTGAGTAGTACTCGGTCTCCAAGTCCAAAAACCCTATAGATACACTCTCGCTTATTATTCTAGTGCTTGAAAAAAATTAAAAGGCTAAGAAGTGAGAATACTGAAGTTGGTAGGTTAAGACTACGAAGTTTGCATAAGCTCTAATCTTGCTACGAATGTTTAAAACTCAATGCACATGCACACAACACATCGATTCATGATGAATAGTGGATAATGGATAACTGATGAGCATAGAGGATATGAGTTGATTCGAGTTTCTTGTGTCGATATCGTGACCACCGGAAAGTAGTTTATGGGGAATAACTTGTTGATATTTTGATCGGGACGATCAAAGGCTAAGTGGGGGTAGTTGATAACGGTCATTTTGTGCCCATTATTCTATGACCTTTATCCCCGATTCTAGTTTAAAGGAGCTATATTAGAGTAATAATAAGTCGTAATACGCTTAATTCACATATGTCGAGAGTTACGATTCATTATTATGTATTAAGAGGTTTTATTATATTATTTGATATTACGATCGTATTTCACGTTATATTTGTAGTAACTCATTTGGGAGCACATGGATGGACTTCGGAAAAGCTTTGATGGATCACGTACAAGTTCGGGAGGCCCAAGACAGAAAAGAGGAGAAAGCCGGGGAGCATGTAAGGCTCGGTCGACCGAGCCTATGCATTCGGTCGACCGAGTGGGCCTATAGTCCAAAGGAAGTTCGGCACATTAATTGAGTCGGTTAGGGTTCGAATGTCGGCATTTTTAAGTCGGTTGTCTATGACGGCTGGGGCTCTATATAAACACAAGTCCTTTGTATTTTTTAAGAGGCATTCATCAACATTATTTCATACTTACAAATAAACACATAAGGATTCTTTAGGCTTGTGGAGGTTGCAAGGGTTGCAAACATGTAAGCCCTAGTTTATCTTCTTGTTTTCTTTTTAGTAATCAATTTCCCAATTATGCTTTGATTATTTGAGTAGGTATTCATATCTAGATGATGTAGATCTAGGATATGACGTTAGGGCAACGGTGATACCTTGTCTATAAGGATCCCAAACCCTACGTCCTCTACCTCACATCTACGGATGAATCCGTGTGTTTAATTTACGTGTATTTAGATTAGTTTATATGATGTCCCGATAATTCGCTATATAATCCGATTTGTATATGAAACGCCGAGAAATATGTTCGGGGATGTAAATTTGGGGAGTTAGACTCTCGGGTGACCGAGAGGTGTCACTCGGTCGACCGAGAGCACCTATTCGGTCGACCGAGAGTTAGCAAACCCGTTTTCATCCGTTAATCGATCACGTCTTTATGATTAGGTTAGCTTAATTGAATCTCGTTATCTCGGTAGGTATGGCTATGGCTACGTCACTCACTTGATTTAATTAAAACGTGTAAAAAGGAAATACCGGTATAAAACTCTTAGGTAGGCTTATGAATTGATCTTCGGACTTTCGACATTATCTAGGTAGGTTTATATTAGGGAATTGCGCGCACCTTGATACACGTAGATCGTAAACTAGCATGAGACTATAACTTGGTAATTGTTAGTTGGACGAGGGTTTGAGTGATCGTCTAGGAAGTACGCCTAACCAAAGGAATGTTGCCTGGACGAGGTGTACGGTTAATATCGGCATCCTTAGAGTAGTAAGCGTGTGAGTTATATGAGATGGAGGCACCAAAAGGCGAAGTCACGTAACAATACCACGTGATATAGTGACCTACCGGTGCTACATCAAGTTGTAGAGGATGACTCCCGTAGCCAATATAAAGGGATATGAACGGATTAATAGTAGATGAGTTTTGTTGTCATATAAATTACCTAGATCCAAATAATTATGGTTATAATTGGGCGCTTGATTACGTTATGTGTTTACATGTTGTTTATATATTTGAGTGTGTTTTTCTTTCCTAGTACTTTATGTTGGTCATAGACCGTATTTGTTCAACGAGGTAACTAGTTGACTATTTAAGTAGGATCCACAAATTGATTCTCTGTGGGATCGACCTCGACTCTATCTAGCTATACTGCGATTGAACATAGTTCACTTGCTAGTGGTTATTTAGGCATCGAGTTAGTAATTTAACTTGACCTTCCATCAAGTAGAGGCCGTGGGGTTGGCTGTCGCCTCCCCCGCTCCCACTCAATATTTTGGAAGTGGTGGTGGGATAACTAACCACGTCTTTTTGATGTTAACATAAAAGCACATCAAATCAAGGATTCCAAATGGTGTCTCCGTGTCGGTAACGTAGGCAAGCCTACCGTCCTATTCGTTGGAACATATGTGACAGTCGGACGAAGTCGGGTCAAGAGAGCCCCATTGAGATAAGAAGGAATCACCCCTCCGCTCACCGGTGTAGCTTAGTCTTGCCGGACCCCCGTGCATACATCACACTAGGAGGGTTAAGTCGGTCGAGCCTAGCTCAGTTGACCACCCAACCTATAGACGAACCGTTTTTATCCAAGATTTATTGTTCTTTTACCATCATTCAATCTCATAGACACTACAAATCGAAAACGTGATCTCGTTTGGGCTTTTAAGGCGGTTCACCGAGAACACCCACCGAAAAAACTTAACGATTTCATAACCCGTCCTCGGATCTTTAATTAGTTACTAAATTAATTAATTACCACATATTAATTAAATTTCAACTATTTACGCGAGTTTGTATACATGCCTATTTTAATTACCAAAATTAAAATTCTACATGTATGCATGGAGTGGATTTATGATATGATGCATGTCATGGCAATTCCGATTTTATGTCTATTTTATGATCAAACACATAAAAAAATAAATTGCAGAAAATTTAAACACCGAGATGGATCGTTGTTACCCCCGACTTACCTATTTTCTAAGGAAAAGTAAAATTTTAATCTAAGTCTTCAAATCTCGATCTTCGATCTTGATCTTGAAAACTTCCGGATCTTCAAAGCTTCGATCTCGACACGAACCACGAACGACGAGAAGATGAGGCCGTAATATACCAATATATAAAAAATATATATATCTATATTATCAAATTGTTTTTTTAAAAAAAAAAACTTTCTTTTAATTTTTTTTTATTATTATAAATTCTCGGCTGAACAAAATTCCTTTTTTTATTTTTTATTTTTTTTTTTTTATGCAACAGGCCATACGGCCAAAAGTAAAAAAAAAAAATAGGTTACAACAAAAAAAATGCTGCCGCACTATAATTTTGTCAAGACCCAATTAATATGCTGCCGCCTTATAATATGCTGCCGCAAAAAAAATTGCCGAGACCCAATTAAATGAAACAATTCGGCCTCCTCCCGTTTTACTTTTTGATTATCTTCAACACCATGATCTTCGTCGTCTTAAATCCGGAACCAAAAAAATTAAATACAAAAGGTATTACCTTTTACAATTTTTCGCATGACATAAAATAAATTACACATCATATGCTCAATTGATACTAATCAAAAGAGCTACAAAATAGATCCACAGGTAAACAGTACCAACCCCAATCCATCTCTTCAAACCACAACAATCGCAACATAAAAAATAAACATATATGCATCGGCCCCTAAAAAAAATTGAGACACAAAAAACTACATGTTTTTCACTCCTAGATCTAATATTTTATACGTATAAATATAGATCACCAGGCGACTGATACCACTGTTAGTAATATCATCCGCAACGGAAGTGATTTAAGGATCTAGATCTATAATTTACACGTAATAAAATAACTAGATCTACTCTACAAGGGGGTTGTAGAACATACCTCTTGATCTCAAAATCCAAGTAGAAGAACCGTAATAGGAAAAACAAAAGAATGGTGTGAAGAGCACCACGATCTTCCGCACGTGTGATCCGAGCAACTCCCGGTGGAAGGAGATCCTCGTCTCGAATCCTTCCGATATGCTACCCGGAAAAATCTCCAAGATTTCCCCTTATTCCCCTTGGGCGAAATTTTCCTCCTCTCTCTCTAAGAGATGAAGGTCGAATTTTACGTGTTATGTATGAGTTTGGAGAACTCTCTTTATATAGAGAGAGTAATCCTTGTCCTCCAAAGATTTTATTTTGCAAATAAATAAATCCAATAAATAAAAGATAATCTCATAATATTCTAGAACAAATCTAGAATAATATTTATCTTTATTTCTTACCATAAATATTTATTAAATAAATATTTTGTTCACATGTCTTATTAATTCACAAGAAAACAATTTCTTGTTCCATAAAACAATGCTTGGGTCGAAATTCATCATTCTTGACCCAGTCAATAATAATTTCGGCCATAACACTAATTTTGCCAAGATTATGAAAAATGTCTTTTTTACATATTTAATTATTTAGCCCAACTAATTTAATAGTTCACTAAACAATTAATTCACATATCGTTTTAATTAAATTCTAACAAGAACTAAATTAATATTATTAGGATTCGACGTCCGAGAATAGCTATGCTATATTGGAGGCACGTCGGAGACCATGGACTAATAATCAGCGGCTCCGATAAATCAAATAAATAATTATCTTACGAACAGAATAAATATATTCGATAAATCAATCACAGGAATATGCCATCATAATCCCGTGACTGCACTCCTCCGATTATGAGATTATATTTATCTCCTCACGAGAATGATAATAAGCGTCCATTGATATAATCATTACATATGGATTAATCCTCCATAGGCTGTTCATTCTAAATCGGGAAGTTACCGTTAACCCCTTTTTAGAACCTCTTATCATTATTTACCATTAACCTCCTAGTGATCAATTAATTCATACAACTCACTAGTAGCTAATCAGTGTAATATGAACTCCATGGATCGATCAGTTTCTAGGATTAACAAATAAGGGAACTGTCTATCTACTTTTATAAATGGAAGGAATGGATTCCGTATCCGTGATAACACGGACTACTCACTCAATCCAAGACAATGCCAAGATGGGGTAATTCGGATCACGGACTCGGTGTAATCCTTAACCGTCAAGTCAAACCTCATACCGATTCAAGCGGTTGATCGTGATCACCTCGGGATTAAGATATATCCATAAATATGATCATCGATTGATTCGATAAGACTTCTCGATTACGGAATTATATCGTGAACTCTAATCAAATCGGTCCGGCCCTATATGATATATCTATCATATATAAATGCCCCACTAGGTTCTCTTAACCGAAAGTCCGGATAAGACAATCACACCAATTGTGTTCTGGGCGCATTAATAGCACGTTAAAGGAGAGACCCGATACTCTCGATTAACTTCACTATGGGCTAATTGTATTTTAAGTACATCTTCACTAACTCAATCCTCTCGTGTATATCCCATACACCGAGTTAAGTGATTACATAAACGATATACTTTAGGGTTTTCTGTAGTGTAAATACTATTGTCACATCGGTGAATATGAGAAATAATAAATATGAATAATAATATAATTTTATTTATTAAATAAAACAATTACAAAATTGTCTTTCGGGCATTACACCTAACAGATTTGTCTTTATTTACGCATTGCACTTTAATTTCTCTATTGTTTCGAGTCAGATCTGTACTGTAGTCGTATAATCTTATTAGATCTGCACCGTAACTGCTTTATTTTGTTAGATCTACTTAATAAAATAAATCTTAATTTCGAGTTATTTATTTTTTGCATTTTATTTTCCTAATTACATCTGTGAATTACGGATCTGTTCCGTAAATCACTCCATACACGACACTATCACCAACAGGTCCTGAGGCCTTATCATTTACCACTAGTGACAGAATAGCATTTCCGTGAGATCATGTGAGAGATATAAATGTATCATTTTCATAAGTGCATGAGAGAGAGGTGAAAGACAACTAGCTTTCACACATATCAGAAAAAATGTTAATTTATGTCAAATATTTGTACGGAAGAAGCAGTGGGAGAAGACGGATTTATGGGTCGTGAAGTATGAATTGATTTCTATGTTAATCTTCTAAGAGACCGAAACGTTGAAGATGAGTGGGCGAAAAGATTATAAGAACTGAATGTTTACGATATGAAATTAATGATGGATCATCAATATATTTCGAATACGAAATATGAATTGGCTGAGTTGGAGAGTATTAAGAAGACAGTTAATATATATTATTAATTTAAGTATGCATCCAATTTAGTCCGGTTTTGATTTTTTTTTCCTTTCGAAATGAAACCAAATTGTATTAAACGGTTTGGTTTTAAATTATATGAAACCGACTGAAAAACCATGATCTATGCTTATTCACTTTGATTCAATTTGATTCAGCCGATTGGTTTGGTTTTCAAAATTTTCGTTCATCCCTTAGACACGGTTGGTCATGTTTATCAGAATGGTTGTGTCATATATATACTCACACAATACGATTTTGCACACTTGATAATGATGTAAGACTCGTTGACTAGGTCCATCAAGATTAAGTGTATCAAATTATGTTGTGTCATTTTAGGAAAATTATATTTCACTCTACTTATTTGCCATGTACATCAAGAAAATGTATTGAAATCTCAACCATCAATCACGAGCGATCGGACGGTCAGCTGAATATCTCAACTAACACAATGGCCTTCCCACCAAACACTCAAAAGACAATGTTCACTCTATTTAAACAAGCCAACTATCCTTAAATTCTCAGGAAATTCAGCCAAAGGCAATTTCCTTACCCCCACCAACAAGTTGTTCAACAATTTTTTTCTGGCTCTCATTTTCTTAAGCAAATCATCCTTTCTTTTTAAACTTTATGGAAATCCCAAGTGGAAGAAGTATGATCAATAATAATGATGATCATGAAAATAAAATCAACATTAATGATCCATTAAATTGGCACATGGCTGCTGAATCATTAAAAGGAAGTCATCTTGATGAAGTGAAGAGGATGATCATTGAGTACCGGAATCCGGTGGTCCGTCTAGGCGGTGAGACGCTTAGTATCGGTCAAGTTGCGGCAGTAGCCGCCAAGGACGAGGCGGCGGTCAAGGTGGAGCTGTCGGAGACGGCGAGGGCCGGAGTGAAAGCAAGCAGTGACTGGGTGATGGAAAGCATGAATAATGGAACAGATAGCTATGGTGTCACCACCGGTTTTGGGGCAACGTCACACCGGAGAACCAGACAAGGCGGAGCTCTCCAAAAGGAATTAATTAGGTAAGTATATTAAATATTTAGTTATGGTTCATGTACTAATTAATTAATTAATTATGGGACACTTTTGTATGCTTAGATTTGATTAATGTTCTTGGTTTGTTTGGTGGCCCATACTGGATTCTCGAACAAGATAGTCAAAGTTTTTTTAAATGGGAAGAAAAAAAAAGGAAACAATATCTGGCATTTTTGGAATTTTCAATTGATAAGAGCATTTACATGTAGATTTTTATTTTTTTATTATTATTTTACAATATAGTAGTAGAAATTTTATTATTCAAAAAAAAAAAAAAAAACTTCATTAAGCCTCAGTTTAATTAACTCAGAAACAATTTGAAGGAGATAAACCATGACACTAAAACACTTTTTATTTTATTTTCCCCCTTCATTTGTCTTGCACCAATAACTAAAATAACCTTCCAAAGCTCATTAACCTTTTTATGAGATATAATGGTTACGGAGGACAAAAGTGGAAAAGAAATTGTTAAAAAGAGTAAGTAGATTAAAAAATATTGAAAATGGACAATAGACACCTAAAAGGGCGAAATTACCTTTGTCATATTTGACGGATTCAATTCCAAAAATCCATTACAAATAATTCACTAATTTTTTTTAATATAAAGATAAGAAATAATAATTTTTTAGGTTAAAGTCAATTCTACTATCTAACAAATCCACTAAAACAAAAACGAAAACAAAAAAAATGTAAGAATGATATAATCGTTCAGTAGAATAATAATTTGTTATTTTTGTCATTATATTAAATCCACTGGACTATATGCCAATTAATACATAAATTTTGTTCTATTCAAAAAAATACATAAATTTTGTACTTTCTAACATTTGTTCATTTTTCTAAAGCAAAAACCTTTGTCTAACCAGTAAAAATCGTTATAATGAATGATTTAAAACCATTAAACATATAATTAATTAATATGGTCATAAATTGAATGTATCTATTATTTTGGAATCAAGAAAATTGGAATCGTGCGTCATTTTCAAACCATAGTTTTATGGGGGATTTGGGAAGGATGACAAAGACAAGAGAATGACGGTTTTTTAAAATTTTTGTATAAAAGAAAAAAAAAAAAAAAAAAAATTTATTTTTATAATGTTGGCGCCATTTCCTATTGTAAGAAAAAAAACAACTCATTTTCTCTCTTATTCATCTTATTTTTAAACATTTATATCTTTCAATTCAAAAATCTAAATTTGAAAGTTCTTTCACCAATTTTTTTATTTTTTCATGCTCCTTACTTTGAGACCACATTTATCATATTCCGACGTAATTTTCTAAAATATGCTATCGAAATTCACTATTGTTCGAAATTCAATGTCGAAATTCATTGTTTTTCGGGATTCACTAGGGAGATTCATTGAGTGAATTTCGACAGTGAATCTCACGAAGAACGATGTAATAATATCGAACTATGTCTCAAAATGAAGAGCATGAAAAAATAAAAAATTCAGTGAATTTTTCATTGCGTTTAAAGATCAGATAAAAAGATATGAGAGTTTAAAAATAAGGGGAAAATTGCAGGTAAAGTTCATGTTAGGCGCGTTTTTTTTTTTTTTTTTTTTTTTTTTTTTTTCGTCCTTTAGACTTTAAGAAATTTAGAACTTGTCATTCTTCTTATAAAAAAATATGTAGCTATCATGTTAATTAAAAATATTCCAAATGATGTAATTATACCTAATTTCCTATATTTTTTAAATCATAGAGTATTAATGTTATCTTTATACACTTTTTTTAGAGTTACTAAATGAATCCGTTACAGATCTAGAAAATAATTAAATTCGCTTGATAAGAATTCATTATACATCTAAAAATAATAATACCCTCAGATAGAATTTAATTTGAGGCTAATAATATATCTTATATAATATATATATATATATATATATATATATATATATATATATATATATATATATATATATATATATATATATATATATATATATATATATATATATATATATATATATCTTACAAAATGTTGGTAAAAAAAAATCTTATAAAATCTATGTTATTATTCTTTATCATTAAGTTTGAATGTTCTATTATTTTTTTTTTTGAGGAATATTACTTTTTATTGTTGTTAAATTCTATTATGATGGCATTACATAGCATAACATACTAAGTGAAAAGGCTGAAATTAACACATCATATCACATGGCACAAAAAGCTCTATAATTTGATCAGTTCTGGATTTGTGCATGTGTCCATGTCATCTTTATACGATCGTATTTATCTGTATCGTTCTATTTCTTTGTTTTGATTCACTAACATTAGAATTTGTTCCTAAAGTCTTTTTTTTTTTTATACTTTTATAATGTAATAATTGATCAATCAGGTTCTTGAATGCTGGAATATTTGGAAATGGAACTGAATCAAGTCACACATTGCCTAATTCAGCAACAAGGGCTTCAATGCTTGTAAGAATCAACACACTTTTACAAGGATATTCAGGCATCAGATTTGAGATCTTGGAAGCCATAACCAAACTTCTCAACCATAATATCACCCCTTGTTTACCTCTCCGGGGAACGATCACGTCGTCCGGTGACTTAGTTCCGTTGTCTTACATTGCCGGATTGTTAACCGGACGGCCAAACTCCAAGGCTGTTGGACCAAATGGAACATTCTTGGATGCTACCGAGGCTTTTAACCAAGCCGGGATCACCTCGGGGTTTTTCGAGTTGCAGCCTAAAGAAGGGCTAGCCCTTGTCAATGGAACTGCTGTTGGTTCTGCATTGGCTTCACTTGTTCTTTTTGAGACTAATGTTTTAGTTGTTCTTTCTGAGGTTCTTTCAGCTCTTTTTGCTGAGGTGATGGTCGGAAAACCCGAGTTTACGGATCATTTAACGCATAAACTAAAGCATCATCCTGGTCAGATTGAGGCTGCAGCAATAATGGAACACATTCTTGATGGAAGCTCATTTGTTAAAGAGGCACAAAAAATGCATGAAATGGACCCTCTGCAAAAACCTAAACAAGACCGATACGCCCTCCGAACGTCCCCCCAATGGTTAGGTCCTCTGATTGAGGTGATTAGGGCATCAACAAAGTCCATTGAAAGAGAGATCAACTCTGTTAATGACAATCCCTTAATCGACGTGTCACGTAACAAGGCTTTACATGGAGGAAATTTTCAAGGCACCCCTATTGGTGTATCGATGGATAATACTCGTTTAGCGATTGCTTCGATTGGAAAGCTTATGTTTGCACAGTTTTCTGAGCTTGTTAATGACTTTTACAATAATGGGTTGCCTTCAAACTTGTCAGGAGGGCGTGATCCGAGCTTGGATTACGGCTTCAAAGGCGCTGAAATAGCAATGGCAGCTTATTGTTCTGAACTACAATTTCTTGCTAATCCAGTAACCAACCATGTCCAAAGTGCTGAACAACATAACCAAGATGTCAACTCATTAGGATTGATCTCATCACGTAAAACCGCTGAAGCAATCGATATACTTAAACTCATGTCTTCAACATATTTAGTTGCATTGTGTCAAGCAATAGACCTAAGGCATCTAGAGGAGAATCTAAAGGCCACAGTGAAAAACAAGATAGCAACAGTTGCGAAAAAAGTCCTAATCATTGGATACAATGGTGAGTTACATCCATCTAGATTCTCTGAAAAAGACTTGCTCAAAGTTGTTGACAGAGAACATGTGTTTTCCTACATTGATGACCCTTGTAGTGGAACCTACCCTTTGATGCAAAAGCTAAGGCAAGTACTAGTAGATCATGCTCTTTCCAATACCGATAACGAAAACGACGCAAACACTTCGATTTTCATGAAAATAGGCACCTTTGAGGATGAATTGAAATCCCTTTTGCCTAAAGAGGTTGAGAGTGCAAGATGTGATGTGGAGAATGGAAAACCGGCGATTCCGAACCGTATCGAGAAATGCAGGTCTTATCCATTATACAAGTTTGTTAGGGAAGATCTTGGGGCTTGTTTCTTAACTGGTGAAAAAGTTAGATCTCCAGGTGAAGAATTTGATAAGGTTTTCACAGCTATTTGTGAAGGGAAACTGATTGATCCTTTATTGGATTGTTTGAAGGAATGGGATGGTGCTCCCCTTCCAATTTGCTAGTTAATTATATGTTCTAAGAACAAAATTGTTGTATTTCTTTTTCTGTAATGGTCATTATTAGACATAAAACTTTACTATTACCATATGAACTGATTGTTTCTAGTATTTTAATTCAACATTTTATGATCTTCAACAAGTAAAGATGGTGTTGAATGTTTCTTTCTTATACCATTTTCTTAGCAATTTCAACTAATTTGATGGATATTAAGCATCAAGAACAAAATTTTGTAGCAGCACCAAATCCATTTGAGATCATAAGTAACGACCCGAGCTGGAACTTACCTAATTACCCGAATCTGAATCGTTCGGTCATGATCCGATACCGAAATTTAATTAAAGATATAAGCCAAATCCCGTGAAATGGGGGCTTGAAACATGTGTTGAAACAGTCAACTTTAGCGAAAATTTCGGATACGCCACAGTGTGATTCACGGGGAGCTTATTACGTCTAAAAATACTAATCACGGGGTAGATGATGTTTTGCTTTGGAATCAC
Source organism: Gentiana straminea (assembly GCA_036785695.1). Taxonomy (NCBI): domain Eukaryota; kingdom Viridiplantae; phylum Streptophyta; class Magnoliopsida; order Gentianales; family Gentianaceae; genus Gentiana; species Gentiana straminea. The sequence goes on along the minus strand of JAVUPR010000114.1, from coordinate 10,595,012 downwards.
TCGATTCGGATATCGGGTGAATGAGAAATTAATGTCTAAACTTGATTTAAAATATATAGGAGATAAGAATTGAAGGAAAGACCTCACCCCATTCTCTCACATTGGTAACTTGTGTGTTGAAAACTTAAGTAATAAGAGTTTGTATTGCTCTTGTGGACCTACTCCAAGGGGCAAATCACTTTTATGCAGGAGGGAGGATTTAGATAAAATCCACACGCGTGCCGCTGCCGCCTGTCCGGCTTAACTCGGTTCGGGTGTTGCTATTAATTTCTTGGATAAAATTCCTTGTATGAAATTAACCAAAAATTAATTTCTTTACCACGTGGCATGTGATTGAGTCATCCGATCGATCAGTATTCAAGAATTCATGAGATCGAGTCATTCGATTAATCATAATTCGGACAACGCGTCATCCGACCAATCAGAGTTGATGATTAAGTCGGCCAAGCTTAATCCGAACGTAGTCGACCTATTAACTTTTCTTGGGAGAAAAGTTGGCCTATTAGAATCGAGCATTGACACATCATCTCCACTATATAAAGAACCTCTTGGATGAAGGTTAGAGCATCGAATTATCTCTTGCATCTTCCACTACAAAGAGTCTATTATATAGTATTAGAGTTTGAATTCTGTAAGTTCGCCTGAGCTCGGATTTTTGAAGTGTCTCGAAATCTGAGACGTGAAGCCGTTGTATCTTGGGAGACAAATGCTACTACAATGGACACCATACCGAAGCAATTTGTCTTAATGAAATAGTAACTTACTCGCATCGGTATGATCTCTAGTCCTTTATTTATGCATTATACTTTTATTTTGTTATCGTTTCAAGTTAGATCTATACTGTAATAGTTCATTGTCAGATACTTATTAAACGAATTTTATTTTCATGTTCTTTATTTTCTATTTTACTTTTCAGTAATTACTTTCGATAATTGCGGATTTGTTTCGTAAATCACTTTACACACGATACACTATCCTTACAAATTTTGAATCACGAAGTCTTCTCTTGAAAATGCGGATCCAGGTAATTGGGTAAAATCTGGGTCCTATTCATTACACTTATACAACAACATCTTGCACACCAACCGTTGTCATTGTTTCCTACCATGTAAGTTATTATCCGACATTAAAGCCTTTGAATCAGATACTTTTAACGAATTCTCTATTTTACAGTTTTTTTGCTTTCGCAATGTATATATCCCTAGACATTTGTCTGAGACTAATATTTCGAGTTATTGTCGAGCACCAAAGGTGGGGACCTCTCCCAACAAAATTTGCTGCATTCACAAGGGTTGTAACCCGAGACCTCTTGCTTAAGAGATCGGAGTCTCTTCCACTCCGACCAACCTTTGTTGGTTCTATTTTAAAGTTTTAAATACTATACTTTCAAATTTACAGAATGTCTATCCAAAATAAAATGCATCAGATTCTCTATTTTACAATTTGGATGAATGTAGTAGACATACACAAAATTTTACACAATCTGGATAAATGCGGTTGATATAAAGGAAATTTGACGAAAACTGTTTGTTTTTGGTTTTTTTTTTAAATTTTAAAATCTGAATGTTCCAATCTCTGAAATACAGCTTTTAAGGAATTTACTCCATCTGCGGAAAGTGTTAACATAGAAAGTTTAAAAAAAGAAAAGAGAAAAGAAGATTTTAATCTATTAAATAAGGGTTTTAATTTATTAAATATTGAGAAAGTAATCTATTGAATTACCATCTCCAACTTAAGCTGATGAGAGGCATATAATTAACATATTATACACTTTAACACGTCCCTCAAGTGTGGGCAATCTCTTCCTACACTTGCTCAATTTTAAACATTTCAACACACCCTCAAGTGTGGGCAATCTCTCCATACACTTGCACACAGATAATTAACATGTTATACACTTTAACACGCCCAACTGTAGGCAATCTCTCCCTGCACTTGCACAATTTTACCTCAAGTGTGGGCAATCTCTCCCTACACTTGCACAATTTTAAACATTTCAACACGTCTCCTCAAGTGCGTGTAATCTCTCCATACATTTGCACACAGATAATTAATATGTTATACACTTTAACACGCCCCCACAAATGTGGGCAATCTCTCCCTACACTTGCACAATTTTAAACATTTCAACACGCCCCCTCAAGTGTGGAAAATCTCTCCCTACACTTGCAATTTGACACGCCCCATCAAGTGTGCAATCTCTCCTTACACATACACAATTTTAAACATTTCAACACGCCCCCTCAAGTGTGGGCAATCTCTCCCTACAAGCACTTGCACACATATAGTTTACATGGTATAGACTTTAACACGCCCCTCAATTATGGGCAATCTCTCCCTACACTTGCACAATTAAATTGGGAAAAATATGACCCCGGGCTCAGATACCATGTTGAACTACCATATCTCCCAAAGTTTAAGATGATAGGAGACAGATAATTAACATGTTATACACTTTAACATCAATTCATTACACACTGGCATATAAATACATGCATGCATAATTGATACATGTATTGATGCATGATTGATAAATTTGTATGATACTGAAATAAAAAAAAATCTTGCAATGGTATAAATGCATGTGACACCGTATTTGGTGATTTGATTTCTTTTTAAGCATGCATTGCTAGATTGTTATTCTATTTGGCAAATTTCTTTCCATTTTACATAAGAATCCAACTACTGTCAGGTATACACGATTTTATTTGCTTTGGATGACAAGGGCCCAAAATATTTAATAATTTAATAATAAAAATATCCTACTTTTACCCGGTCCCTAATTTTCTTCTTTCATATATATCAATGTGTGTGTATTATATAAGTTTATCCACCACTTCCTTTTGGCAACTCCTCTGTGTACTACTACGTATGAAAGCAACATGGAGAATTAATGCAAGGTAAAGGCCCTTATTAGCTTTGATTAAAAATAGGTCCAAGTGTCAATGAGGGATTATCCTGGCCGTAAAAGTTGAGACCCCTAAACCAAGAGGTTTCGGGTTCAAGCCTCCCTTGAGGCAAAAATATATGGGTGTGTGTGTTTAATTTTTCATTTTGAATAACTGCCCCTCAGGCTGTCTCGGATAATGATGCCAATCCAGAAGCATCAACATTAACAGTATAGGTGCCAGCTGGAGGAGCTAACCAGCGAGTGTTATTGCTAGAGACATAGCTGGATTCTTTAGTGTTCTGAAAAGCATGAAGGCATCACCCTTCCCGTTCCTACTCCAAAAGAAATTAAGTCTTGAAACGGGGGGATAGTTCACATAAATAAAATTCATTTCACAATTTCCCAATAGAAACAGAACAAGAAAGGAAAAAAGAGCTGCGAAGTGATACAAAAATGACTCTAGTCAATTTAAAATTAAAATAAAAATGGTCCAAGTGGCTTTCATGATTAAGGTGCATGTAGATGATAGTCTTCAATGGAATAGTTGTAATGTGAATAAAAGTGGTTGATGGACATAATATAGGAGTAAGATGATGAAATGTATATTTAAGCTCCTTGGTATTGTAAAACCATGACATCCTGTTCAAGAAGCCATGCCCTCAACTGAATACGCGTGTCCAGCACGTGATTAGTACGTTTTAAAACCATAACATCCCGTTTAAGAAGCCTAGCCCTCAACTGAAAACGTGTGTCCAGCACGTGATTAGTACGTTGTTACTTATAAGCCGAGCCCTCAAGTGAAAAAGTGTGTCAAGCACGTGATTAGTACATTGTTACTTATAAACCAAGTTAGTTGTCATACTCAAATTTTAGAAATTTACTGTGCAAAGAGTGGGAGCAACATTAAATAAATTAAAAACTCGAAAACAAGTCTTTTTGACTTGAATGGCGGCACAGGGGCAGCCATAGCCAGCGCGGCGGTGCTATTCTTCGAAAACTCAAGCGAACATTGTTGTGTTTCTACGTCATAATACAGAAAAGCATTGCATCCATAATATTTAGAATTTAAAGCAGAATGCTAATATCCAAAGAACAAAACTAAAGAGTCGAATACTCAGGGCCGGCCCTCGTGTGAGGCAGAGACGGCCGTCTTAAGCCCAACGGTGTCGGGAGGGCCCAACGGTGTCGGGAGGGCCCAACGGTACACATTTCGCTAAAAGAAAAATAAATCCGTGTAGATTCAATCCGATCCAACCTAATATAATATGTTAATTTTTTTTATAAAGGCCTAAATTTTTTTTTACTCCAATCGATAAAGGTCTCAATAAAAAATTTTACTTGATCCAAAAAAAAATTATACATACAAACAAGTTTTATTAATTTTTTGTTTGGAAAACTATAGAAATTAAAAAGACTACTTTGTGTTGGAAAATTTTGATGAATAAGAATTTGACAGGCTTAGAAAAAACACTAAGGCATGTAAGAACGTTATCTTTAAAGAGATGTTTCGTCTCACACAGATTGTCACTTAGGGATTCAAACGAAAATCTCTCTCAGGATACAGTGGAGGTGTTTGATTCAAACAGTGACTTGTTTGAATCAAACCCGAGGACACTCAATATTTGTTCTGATGATGCTGTAAACTATTTGAATTTCGACTGCATACTTGTGCCTTTTATTGGCAGAAGGTACCCCATAAACGAATGGAGGTACTCTTTACACGAAAGGGTAGAATCATATCAGTTCGGCCTAAAACATGCAACTCTTGAATTTTCTGAGTTACATTCATTCGTAGGTTCAGGTCGAACCCCGTTTCGTTGCGATAACATTAATTTGTACGTCAACTCATATGCAAACGATAATCAAAATATTTATTTATGAAAAAATATCTAACACTTTGTAGGCATGTTTTGAGGCTATCAATAAATTGAATTTTGTATTTACGGATGTTAAAAACGCGATAAGTATGTTTTTCAAAAAAAATAACAACTTCAACTAAAAGGCCCAATTCGAGGACTTGGTCTTAAGCCCAATAAATGTCAGGGACGGCCCTGCGAATACTACATGACACCAAGCCATTTATTAAATGAAATATAGAAATGTAAATAGATGTCTAAGCATCCAAGTGGACTCAGACTCCACTTTACTCTTGCTCCTCTATAAACTCCACATAACCGTCGTCCACATGAAAAACTTCTTACATGGTGATGACAGATAAATTGTCACTCATTTTCATTACATTTTATCCTCATTCCGATGTAATTATGAGCACTAATGTATTACTTTGAACTGTTTTTGCCTATTTTCGTCCAATGCAATAGAATTGTTAATATTAATGAGTATTTGTTATTTTGTACTCCTTTGGCTAGAATTACCGGTGTACCATAACTGGAGTTTTGTTGTCAGGTTTATGTGTGTTTTGAGCTTGTTTTTTGTCTTTGCAGTGCACAAAGCCCGTTACCCGATGTCCTAGTGGAGTTTGCTGTAAGGAGATGGATTTCATTGCATTGATACACAAGTTGGGAATATGAAGAGCTGCATTTTTCTTGATGGAACCCGCCTGCTCGTCCTGGCGCCCGCAACCTCCTCAACCGAATTTACATCATAGAAAAGAGCGGGAAATTGCATAACGTGGCGCATGCCTCTTCTGATGGGCGGACGTCAACTGTCATGCCTGCTCAACATTTAATGCACCTGCAAGAGCCTATAAAAAGGACTTTAAATCGTCATATGGTCTCAATTTCTCATAAGCTTCGTGTTTTCCAGATTTATGAGTTTCGAGCGGTTCGCCTAGGCGATGTAAGACGCCTTCTCAGCGAGCTAGTGTTTTCTCGAATCTTGGTTGTTTCATCGTCGTTTTTGTTTGTGTTTCGTTTTGCATAAAGTGGGGAAGTTCACCTCAGCGTGAGCACCTCCCACTTGAACGAGACACCTAAGATCCGACAGAACAAACTGATCGAGTTGTTGGTGTCTTGCACATCACAGTGCTGAGTTTGATTCAGTTCTAGAAGCAGATTAGAAGCCAAAAGCATCTTTTGAAGGTAAAAGTCGAGTTTTTGTCGTAAAGTTCTTAGTTTTCATCTTGGTTTATCGTAGTTCTCATGTTAGAACATGTTTCTTGTACATAGATTTTCTTGGAAGTGAAGGTTAGTTGTTTTTTGTTCGTAGTTCTGGTTCATTGTTAAGGTTTGAAGGTCATCAAAAAGGATTCGTATGTTAAATTTGTTGTTTTTATTCGAATTCCAGAAAATATGCATGAAACTGATAGTTTAGGTTTATGCATATGAAATAAACATGGAATTTTTTCTAGCCTGCCTCAGTGGCCTTGCTATCTGTCTCAGCTAGCCAAGTGGAATCTCGGAATGTTAGCTAGTCATATTACCCAGGTTGCACCATGGCCTTTATGGCGGGTTTTCATTATTGGCGGTGTACCCCAAATATCTTGTATTATGTGTTCAAACATGAAAACGAAACATGAATATTCTATGTAATTAAGCAAGAACATGAACATGTAGTAAAAGAAACTGAATAAATACGTGCAAGATGAACTAATGTAGGTAATATGACATGTTTCTATGGATTTCACAGGCTATGCTTTTAAAGTAGTTTCCTTATGTTTCAAGCCTATGCTTTAAACTATTTTGTAAATTGGTTGCAATGCATTTATGTCATGTTTTTCGGCATTTGACAAACATAGATCTCATTTCTTATTTGATATTATACTCTTTACTAAGCTTATGCATGAGCTTACTTCTGTAATTGGTATATATAAGAAGATATATATGCAGGTTCATGGAGAGTATGACATGAGCTTGAAAATCAAAGCTTAGGAATGAGGTGATGGAGTTCTTCATGTTTTAGTAGTTGTTTACTCTCTATAGGGCATGTGTGCCAAGTAGTAGTAGTAGTTTCCTTTTCAATTATTTTGGTTGTATGAGATTCTAGTGGTTGTTTTGGTTATTTATGAATTTAGTTTGACACCAGTGATATTCTTGTCGATAATATTTTGTGAAACACCCTATGAGTCTGAGCCCCCCGGGTCTTTGGTTTTTTTTTTTTTTTTTTTTTTTTTTTTTTTTTTTTTTGTGCCTTTCGTTATTACTTTGATATGATATTTGCAGGCTTATGTGTGTTTAGGTTTTCTCTAAATAGCATGTGATGAACGTTTCATTTTCAGATAAAGACTCAGTATCCGGAAACGGGACGCTACAAGATGACTTAAGTAGCTCAATCCTAAATTTTTTCGGTATCACAAACTTACTATGTTTTATCATAGTTTGCTACATTATTGAATAATTTTTTTCAAACATAGCACTCTATTTTCTAAGTAGAACTCCCATTATTTAAGGAATTTTTAGCCAATAATAATATTCTTGATATCATTTCTTCTATTAGAAAATAGTACTTAACCCACTCAAAAAAAAAAAAAAAAAAAAAAAAAAAAAAACAATACTACTTAACTAATTAAGATGATTGCCTTCAATCTTGATTTAATGTGGATCATACAATAGGAAAATATTTTAATGGTGGAGAAAATCTAACAAGGACCATTCTCAAAAGTTTCTCCTCATTTATCTCTTCGCCCTACGTTTTCCCATCTCTCACAAGTCACAAACAAACAACAACAATTACACAAAATGTCTGTGTATGACATTAATTACTCACTAATAACTTCTCCTAATTATAATGTGCAGAATTCCTTTTTTTTTTTTTTTTTTGAGACGAATAATGTGCAGAATTCTAAAGAATTAATATCCAATATCCATAGCTTGTGATCGATGGTTGCAAATATAATCAGTACCCCCGGGAAGACCATCTTTACACTGATGTTGGTTGTGGTTATTACATTTACAGCGGCCACCTTGGTGAATGAAACGACATTCACCTGTCCGGAAACATGCATGCCTGTATGCATGGATCTCAGATACGCCACCGAACCGGCTTGTGTTACGGCATGCGAGCAGTACTGTCAACAGATTACTGGCAACCATTTAGGGATGTTCTGATCATAATCAGACCCGTCCCCAGTGGCGGAACCAGGAATTTATTATGGGGTGGTCTTGGTTATCAGTTTGGTCTTTATTATGAGATACTACAAACATATTATCACTAGTTTTTTTTTTTTTTTTTTTTTGGGGGTGGGCTTGAGACCACCCCAGGGCTCACTTAGTTCCGCCCCTGCCCGTCCCTGATCAGGGCAGGCCAACAAGGCCACGGCCTAGGGCCCTGGCCAAATTCGCAATTTCAGGGTTTCGTTTTAATGTTATTGTGGTGTAATTTTGGTTCATTTTTATTTTATACTTAAACTAAACGATCGGAAAGCCTCAAATTCATATCCGAATTTAGTTTAAAAATTCTAATCAATTTTTGTTACATTTTTTATATGCTCATCCACTCATATACCCTGATAATAATTGTTATTGATATTTTTTTCTCATGACTAAGGGTATTAAGAATTGTTTTTGGCCTAGGGCCTTCAATCACACAGGGACGTCCCCGAGGGCAGACCAACAAGGTCATGGCCTAAGGCCTCCCTCAAAACGTGTAATTTTAGGAACTCTGCTTTCATGTTATAGTTGTGTATATTAGGTCCATATTTTAAAGAAACTACATTATTATTGGTAAGGCTCAAATTCATAACTAAATTCGGTTAAAAAAGTTTAATCAAATTCCGTTACCGTTTCATCTATCTAATATACCCAAAATAATAATTGTTACATAATATTCTTCACAACATCAATGGCCGTAAAAGTTTTTTTTTTTTTTGTTTTGGCATAGGGCTCCTGATTATAACGGGACGGTTCTGATCATAATTTCCCCAACAAGATACGATGGATGGATTAGGGATTAGGTTTTTTTGTTTTCGTTTTTACTTCCTCATTCGATCTCGTGAGAAGGGGAGGATTTAACTTTTTCTGTTTTCTTTTTGATACGTACTTGTAATTTGTAAAAGCTAGAAATTTTCATTATTTATACGGTTTAGTTTTAAAAAGAGAAGCGTAATTAGGCAGGGAACTTTCTTTATAAAACTTTGTATGCAATTTACTCGCCCAAATTATAATTGCTATTGTTTATCTTTCCAAAATACACTCTTTAGAACTAGAGTCCTTTCTTTTTTTTACATGAGAAAGAGTACAAAAAAGGAAAAAAATCAAAAGAGAACTCTCAGGATCGTCTGTTGTATCAAAACGACGTCGTTTTGATGGCTTTTTTTTAACATCAAGCTTGAAACGACGTCGTTTTACCAATCCCCCCTTACCATAGCACAGGTGTTGTATTTTCCTCACAGCAGAGGATCTTTGCTCAAAAAGGGAACCAGGTCGAAAACATGCATGATATATGAGTAATTAAAATGGAAAATCGGAGTTCAGAGGAGGGTGAAAATTAATGGAGAGGGATTTAGGCATACATTTTATCCACACAAAAGTCACATAAATTTAATCCAAATGTTGGTATTAATTTATTTTTCTGTTATCCCTTTTTTGTTTAAAAACTTCTAATTTTACTACTGAAATGGAAAATTACAAGTTTTTGCCATCCATGGCCTCATCACACCTAAGATGTCATCAATGTGCAACCCCACCTCCTCAAAACTCTAGTCCGAAAAACCCGGGGTGGGAAAAATCGGGTGCTAGGTGAAAGCAAAGTCCAGAAATAGAAATGACCGTTGCTCATTCACAATATAAATTCAGATCAAGAAATACAAATTCAGATCAAGACAAGACATTATCCAAACAACAATCAGATAATTGAGATGACTCAAAATTCAAACAAATAAATTGCGTCTCATTTATCTACAAGATTTCGAAATAAAGGGATCAAGGTGATTTATGGAGAGATAAGGTTGAGTTTGGAGAGATAAGGTTTAAATCACCATATCAAAGTCAGAACCTGGACGTGTTTCTGGAATCAGTGATCAAAGTCATTAGCTCCGCATGTGGTGGCAGTTTGATTCCCTGTGTTTATCTTCATTCAAACAGAGGATTATCCTGTCATTCGAATAAACACAAATTTAGGGCACTTGGTGTATAAAATAGTATTGATTGGCATACGTTGAAAGTAAGATGAAAGAAATACATTCAGAAATACTTCAATAATACATCTTCAGTTCTTTTTCAGAATTTGTTCTTCAGTTTAATCTCAGAAAGTGTGTGTGTGTGTTTGTGTTTTTCTACACTAGGGAAAGGGTATGGGCCTTGATGTTAGGTGTGATGCCCGAAAGACAATTTTTGTAATTGTTTTATTTAATAAATGAATTGACGTTATTATTCATATTTATTATTCTCATAATCACCGATGTGACAATAGTATTTACACTACAGAAAACCCTAAGTATATCGTTTATGTAATCACTTAACTCGGTGTATGGTATATACACGGGAGGATTGAGTTAGTGAAGATGTACTTAAAATACAATTAGCCCGTAGTGAAGTTAATCGAGAGTATCGGGTCTCTCCTTTAACGTGCTATTAATGCGCCCGAACACGCTTGGTGTGATTGTCTTATCCGGACTTTCGGTTAAGAGAACCTAATGGGGCATTTATATATGATAGATATATCATATAGGGGTGGACCGATTTGATTAGAGTTCACGATATAATTCCGTAATCGAGAAGTCTTATCGAATCAATGGATGATCATATTTATGGATATATCTTAATCCCGAGGTGATCACGATCAACTCGCTTGAATCGGTATGAGGTTTGACTTGACGGTTAAGGATTACACCGAGTCCGTGGTCCGAATTACCCCATCTTGGCATTGTCTTGGATTGAGTGAGTAGTCCGTGTTATCACGGATACGGAATCCATTCCTTCCATTTATGGAAGTAGACGAGCTTCCTTATTTGTTAATCCTAGAACCGATCGATCGCGCGAGTTCATATCACACCGATTGATCACCGGTGAGTTGTATGAATTAATTGATCACTAGGGGGTTAATGGTAAATAAGGATAAGAGGTTCTAAAAAGGGTTAACGGTAATTTCCCGATTTAGAATGAACGATCTATGGAGGATTAATCCATATGTAATGATTATATCAATGGACGCTTATTATTATTCTCGTGAGGAGATAAATATAATCTCATAATCGGAGGAGTGCAGTCACGGGATTATGGTGGCATATTCCTGTGATTGATTTATCGAATATGATTATTCTGTTCGTAAGATAATTATTTATTTGATTTATCGGAGCCGCTGATTATTAGTCCATGGTCCCCGACGTGCCTCCTAATATAGCATAGTTATTCTCGGACGTCGAATCCTAATAATATTAATTTAGTTCTTATTGGACTTTATTAAAACGATATGTGAATTAATTGTTTAGTGACTATTTAATTAGTTGGAACTAAATAATTAAAATAAGTGGAAAATATATTTTCCATAATAATTGGCAAATTAGTGTGTATGACAAAAATTAATTGACTAGGTCAATTAAATATACAATTCACGCCACATGCATATTTTTTGGTAACAAGAATTAGTTTCTTGTGATTAATAAGACATGTGCATAAAATATTTATTGGATAAATATTTATGGTAAAGAAATAAAGATAAATATTATCCTAGATTTGTTCTAGAATATTATGGGATTATCTTTTATTTAATAGGATTATCATAATTGATTTTGTATTAATTATAAAATCCTTGGGGCTTAAGTTTTACTCTCCTATATAAAGAGAGTTCTCCCAAGCCAAATAACACACTACAATTTTCGACTTTCACCTCTTAGAGAGGAGAAAGAAAATTTCGGCCAAGGGGAGACAAGGGGAGAAATCTTGGAGTTTTTTCCGGGTAGCATATCGGAAGGGTTCGAGTCGAGAATTTCCTTCCACCGGGAGTTGCTTGGATCACACGTACGGAAGATCGTGGTACTCTTCACACTTTCCTTCGTTCATCCTATTGCGGTTCTTCAACTTGGATTTTGAGATCCAAGAAGTATGATCTACAACCCCCTTGTAGATACAGATTTAATGTTTTATTGCGTATATTCATAGATCTAGATCCATAAATCGTTTCCGCTGCGGATGGTATTACTAACAGTGGTATCAGTCGCCATGGTGATCTATATTTATACGTATAAAATATTAGATCTAGGAGTGGTAAAACATGTAGATTTTTGTCCCAATTTTTTAAATGGGGCGCATGCATGATTATTTTTTATGCTTATGAATGTCGTGGTTGAAGAGATGGATTGGGGTTGGCATCGTTTTTACCCGTTAGATCTATTGTAAACTCATATACACGATGAAAATTCGTCCATATGAGTATAGGAAATTATGTAATTCCTTTTTTTTTATTGCAATTTTAATTTCCAGAAAATAGATCTGTTTAGAAGCTGTTTAGTATTTTTTCTTTTCCCGTTGATCGAACCGTTGAAACGAAGATCCCTCCGGTCAGAATCAAGATTAGAAGATGATGATCAACTCCACAAATTTTGGCGTCGATCAGAGTCCGTTTCGATATCCGTTTTGATGCTGCGAAGAGGCTGCTGTAACAGAAAAACGCAGGATTCACAGAAACACTATCTGTGACTTCCTCGATTTTCTGGGAGAGTTTGGACCGTTGAAAAGCAAATCCGACCGTTCAGATTAATCAAATTTGAGTTTTAGACGTACCATAAAAATTTCAGGTCGATCGGGATTCATCTCGATTCCCGATCTGCCTCATGAAGTCCTTGATGCAGTGCAGTTAAAGTCAGATTCAGCAGCAAGTTTGGCGGTTTACTGGAGAAAATTGGTAAGTCAAAGCACCGATCCAACCGTCCATATTGAAGTTCAAGGAGTGAAGATAAGATCTGGAAAGTTTCGTCCCGATCCGAGTTCGTTTGGTTTCCCGATCATCGAAGAGTTCGTACAGCTGCAGATTTAGTTAGAAAGTAGTAAACCCTAGTTAGGGTTTTGGTCATTTATTTTCTAATAGGTTAGATTCGGGGGTGCCAACGATCCATCTCGGTGTTTAAATTTTCCGCATTTATTTTTTATGTGTTTGATCATAAAATAGATATAAAACCGGAATTGCCATGACATGCATCATATCATAAATCCACTCCATGCATACATGTAGAATTTTAATTTTGGTAATTAAAATAGGCATGTATACAAACTCGTGTAATTAGTTGAAATTTAATTAATACATGGTAATTAATAAATTTAGTAACTAATTAAAGATCCGAGGACGGGTTATGAAATCGTTAAGCCTTTCGGTGTGTGTTCTCGGTGAACCGCCTTAAAGCACAAACGAGATCACGTTTTCGATTCGTAGTGTCTACGAGATTGAATGATGGTAAAAGAACAATAAATCTTGGATAAAAACGGTTCGCTTATAGGTTGGGTGGTCAATTGAGCTTCGCTCGAACGACTTAACCCTCCTAGTGTGATGTATGCACGGGGGTCCGGCAAGACTAAGCTACACGGGAGAACGGATGGGTGATTCCTTCTAATCTCAATAGGGGTTTGTCTTGACCCGATTTCGTCCGATTGTCACATATGTTCCAACGAATAGGACGGGTAGGCTTGCCTACGTTACCGACACCATTCGGAATCCTTGATTTGATGAGCTTTTATGATAACATCAAAAAGACGTGGTTAGTTAACCCACCACCACTTCCAAATTATTGAGTGGGAGCGGGGGAGGCGACAGCCAACCCCACGGCCTCTACTATAGATACAAGTAAGTGAGAGAAGGGTGACGCCTCGCGGCGCTTTGATTTCGTCCCCCTAAGGATGGTGTTCACCCCTATCAACATTCATGGCTTGGTCTCCGAAAGGATAGGATTTCTGGGTACTCGTCGGGTCACTGACCTATCCTAAGACGGCATACTCGGGGCGTACCTAAGAGATCCGATATAGTAGGTCACACTCATCATGGGTATTTTTGGAAATATCTAGGCTGAAAAAGGAAGGTAGTCAATGAATAAAGGGATGTTCGATTCTCGTGGGATGTTCGATTCTCACAAGTTATTCATTGATGAGATTGTCTCGATTTAACCGTCATCTCTTTGACCTACCCTAAGGCGTCACTGAGATGCGAGGTTAAAACCTTGGAATGGTAGAGTAGACTTAATTTTAGTTTACAATTCCTAAAATAAAATATAGTAGTGTTAAACTTGAATTAATACATGTCATTTTATTTACAGCATTATATCCCTTACTAAATTGCTTAAAATTTAATTGACTAGTAATGACTTTGTTAAAAAGTGGAAAGTAACTAGGACGTTGAACTAGTTAATCGATAATGCAATTATTTTTCGAAAGAGATATTTTCTCTTAAGCCTTTTAAAAACCTGAGTAACATATAGGTATGTCACTAGTGTCATTCGTGTCAAACGGAAGACAAACTTAGTTTGATCAAAGGTGATTTCGGACTTTGAAATTCTTCTAGTGAATTTTGAGTATGTAGTAATTACACGAGTAATTTTCTAATTGAAAAATTGGAAAATCATGAAGTGTTACTAGTTGGACGATATTTGGAATCGATGAACTAGTGGGAGCTTTATGATTTGTTGTTTTTCTAGAACATTAGAAAAGTGTAATCGACTACACACGTAACCGTTCTAATTGAAAAACCGGAAAATCATGAACTCGTTGCTAGTTAGACGATATTTGGAATCGATGAACTAGTGGGAGTTTTATGATTTGTATTTTTCTCGGAAACATTAGAACTGTGTAAGTGTTTACACGAGAGATTTTCAAATTGAAAAATTGGAAAATCATAAAATAAAGCATTGCTGGTTAGACGGTATTTGGAACCGATAAACTAGTGGGAGCTTTAATGTTATGATTTGTTATTTTTCTAGTATATTAGAAAATCCGAGAAGTCCCGACAAGTAACACTCGAAATAGACATCCCACGGTTCGAGAGTAGTGTCTACTCACACGAACTGCTAGTTCAAAACTGTTTCCATTTACGGAAAGTCAAGAATGGGAGAGTATGTCTAAGAGTGTTAGTCATCTAAAACTGAGTTGATTTTAAGGCTAAACCGAAAATTAATTAACTGAAAATCATAGGATAAGGAAAGTGATTTTGGATCACCAACCTATGAATCCTTGGTGATTTTCTCGAGCTAAGTTCTTTGGAAGAACAAGGTAGAGTGCATTTAACGATTAAAAGAGTAAACAACGGGCAGTTAATTTTAGCTAGAATAGTGGGAGTGATATGAGGAAATGAATCTCGGATTCAATCCTTGGATATCGCAGAAGATTTATTTTTTTGTTGTTTAAGATTCGTTGGAACGAATGGATTTACCTTCTAGTCGATAATTTGTTTGTCGTATAGAAAGTGAATATACCATTTGTAGTACGAATCCAAGACTCGGACTTTTGTTTGATAAAGTCAAAACCACTTACAACAAATATGAAATATGTATATAAAACACATCTTAAGAACTATTAAAAGCAATTGGTTTCTATATTTAGATAAACGCTTCTTCATATTCCATAGTTAGTGCATAGTCCCTAAAAGACAAGACCCGAAGACCGGCTCGGGTGATTCCTTTCTCCCGATCTCGGTTATATTGTCTCAAAGGTTCAATGACTAAGTTTCCTTTCAATTTGGAAAGGATAATGGTTATAAAGAAGTAACATTGCTTGTTCATGACGACCTTCGGGGTCTGATGAAAGAAACAAGCTAGTAGGAGCTTCTGAGTAGTGACTTCTTGTCTGATAACTATTCAAAAACTCCGGTAAGTTTATCCAAAATATTTTGAGGTTTCTCTGTTTTCAACAGAGATAGAGTATTCTATACTCGGAATAGGCCATTCATAGTCCTCGAGACCGATGCTCGGCCCCCGCCTCATTGTGACATGTTCTCACTAAGTGAGAAACCGTAAAATTGCCTTATATATGTTTTTAGATGCGCTATAATACATCGCTTAACTCAATAAAGATATTGGAAGCGAAATAACGGTTTACGTTGAAATGTAAGACCGAGAAGTCTACCTAGAATATGCTTTGGAATTTACGGATAAGGTGTGGATTCGGTTCACCCCACTTCCATAAATATAAGCATTTAGCACACGGTGCTTGAAGGTAGGTCTGGAAATTTCGCGAACACGTTCGGTCAGTGACCAATCGTTCTATATCTTGTAGCATTGAGAAAAAGGTTTGTTATAAGATTCTTGAAATCGGGAAGGGACGGTTATCTTGTTGCGTCCTTTCGATAGAGTCTATGAACGGTAAAACCTTAAACCTTGAAGTACGTTTACTCAAGGTAGTTACTAACGATTAAAATCGACCACATCCAACATCGGTTGTTGGTGATAACACTAAATACTACTAAACTAGATCGAATTTCGATCCACCCGTAATGTAGTGGGAGTATGGTTTACCCATTACCCATTACGGGTTCGGCGGACTTTGTAGTCCGAGGATCGATTGATGACCTATGGCTCTTTTGTGAGCGAGATAGGATTCGATAATAGAGGTTGGTTTAATAGCCATAACCCCGTGAATGGAGTTCGACTCTAATTGTTCATACTCTTGTAGAACCACCCGAGCATCTCGGGCCCGGTGGGAGTAATTGGATCTACACGGAAAAGAGTAGAATGAGTTCGGTATTGCATGATTTCGTTCAAAAGCGTAGAAAATAGGGGTGATTCCCCGAGACTTTCTTGCCAAACAAACGGAGTCCGGATTCATTCGAAACGAAGGGTATTGACTTGTGAACTTATGACAGGATGACTGTCAAGGCTTATGTCCTTTGTGGATAAAAAGCAAACCTCTCGGTCATTGGAAGTCATATATTTCTACAATATGTGGATTTGACCAGAATATTGATAAGTCTTTTGTAGACTGGATATCAATTTTAGTGCAGTAGTGAATATATAAATTAGTGTTTGTGAAGGATAACACTGCACCAGTTGGAATCAACATGGGTGTGTTATCTGAAGTCAGAATCTGACAATACCACAATTCTCTGCAACAGAGTTTTGGACAACATTCTTTAGAGTTTGACTCGGTCGAATTCATTAGAATCGTCACTGGTTTCCCATCCATCTTATTGGTTAAGATGATGCATCTGTGTATGCAACATTCAACGAGGAAGTTCTACCCTATGCCTCAGGAATGACTCTCTAAATCTTCGGATCAAGAGAAATGGGATAGATTCTCTTTCTAGTAAGAGATGGTCGGGTTATTGAACGTCAACTTTGATCGAATCTTAGATTCGGCGGTTAACAAAGCAAGTTTAGTATGTCCTTTAGTACTTGAGAGAACGAGGAACAATATGCGGACATATTCATGTGTGAACTTGGATATGTGTGATACACTGATTTTGACTTTAAGTCGATTGAGGATGATCGTTAAGTCGATCTCTCGGCTCGTTGTTTACTCGCACCACATGATTAGATGGACCGGTAACGTTTCGATTCTACGGATCGTCTCGAGCCGACAACCCGACTAATCATTAAGACCCATGACATTTAGATGTAGGTACTCCCCGAGTCACCGACCTATCCTACGACGGCATACTCGGAGTGTATTTTGGAATCGAAATGGTTATGACATGCTTAGTGGGTACTAGAATATGGGATGAGTCTCCATTGCTTTAGAGCAAGTGGGAGATGTAGTTTGTTGTATTTTAAATAATAGGGTGTGCTCTAAAACAATTAATCACATGCTTTCGTGCAAGTGGGAGATTGTTAGGTGTGATGCCCGAAAGACAATTTTTGTAATTGTTTTATTTAATAAATGAATTGACGTTATTATTCATATTTATTATTCTCATAATCACCGATGTGACAATAGTATTTACACTACGTAAAACCCTAAGTATATCGTTTATGTAATCACTTAACTCGGTGTATGGTATATACACGGGAGGATTGAGTTAGTGAAGATGTACTTAAAATACAATTAGCCCGTAGTGAAGTTAATCGAGAGTATCGGGTCTCTCCTTTAACGTGCTATTAATGCGCCCGAAACACGCTTGGTGTGATTGTCTTATCCGGACTTTCGGTTAAGAGAACCTAATGGGGCATTTATATATGATAGATATATCATATAGGGCTGGACCGATTTGATTAGAGTTCACGATATAATTCCGTAATCGAGAAGTCTTATCGAATCAATGGATGATCATATTTATGGATATATCTTAATCCCGAGATGATCACGCGCTCAACCGCTTGAATCAGTATGAGGTTTGACTTGACGGTTAAGGATTACACTGAGTCTGTGGTCTGAATTACCCCATCTTGGCATTGTACTGGATTGAGTGAGTAGTCTGTGTTATCACAGATACGGAATCCATTCCTTCCATTTATGGAAGTAGACGAGCGAGCCTCTTATTTGTTAATCCTAGAAACCGATCGATCGCGCGAGTTCATATCACACCGATTGATCACCGGTGAGTTGTATGAATTAATTGATCACTAGGGGGTTAATGGTAAATAAGGATAAGAGGTTCTAAAAAGGGTTAACGGTAATTTCCCGATTTAGAATGAACAAGTCTATGGAGGATTAATCCATATGTAATGATTATATCAATGGACGCTTATTATTATTCTCGTGAGGAGATAAATATAATCTCATAATCGGAGGAGTGCAGTCACGGGATTATGGTGGCATATTCCTGTGATTGATTTATCGAATATAATTATTCTGTTCGTAAGATAATTATTTATTTGATTTATCGGAGCCGCTGATTATTAGTCCATGGTCCCCGACGTGCCTCCTAATATAGCATAGCTATTCTCGGACGTCGAATCCTAATAATATTAATTTAGTTCTTATTGGACTTTATTAAAACGATATGTGAATTAATTGTTTAGTGACTATTTAATTAGTTGGAACTAAATAATTAAAATAAGTGGAAAATATATTTTCCATAATAATTGGCAAATTAGTGTGTATGACAAAAATTAATTGACTAGGTCAATTAAAGATACAATTCACGCCACATGCATATTTTTTGGTAACAAGAATTAGTTTCTTGTGATTAATAAGACATGTGCATAAAATATTTATTGGATAAATATTTATGGTAAAGAAATAAAGATAAATATTATCCTAGATTTGTTCTAGAATATTATGGGATTATCTTTTATTTAATAGGATTATCATAATTGATTTTGTATTAATTATAAAATCCTTGGGGCTTAAGTTTTACTCTCCTATATAAAGAGAGTTCTCCCAAGCCAAATAACACACTACAATTTTCGACTTTCACCTCTTAGAGAGGAGAAAGAAAATTTCGGCCAAGGGGAGACAAGGGGAGAAATCTTGGAGTTTTTTCCGGGTAGCATATCGGAAGGGTTCGAGTCGAGAATTTCCTTCCACCGGGAGTTGCTTGGATCACACGTACGGAAGATCGTGGTGCTCTTCACACTTTCCTTCGTTCATCCTATTGCGGTTCTTCAACTTGGATTTTGAGATCCAAGAGGTATGATCTACAACCCCCTTGTAGATACAGATTTAATGTTTTATTGCGTATATTCATAGATCTAGATCCATAAATCGTTTCCGCTGCGGATGGTATTACTAACACTTGACACATTGGCAAAACCAACCCAAGCAAGGAAAATACAATGTAATGAGTATAAAAGCAGCATATACATCCATCTAGAGAGCTAACGAAATTCCTATTCACTATAGCCTTCAAATATCTGCTCCAATAATTATTTTCAAGGGATTCCAGCTGCTGCAAACATCTCCAAATCAGGCTCCTCTTCAAAACACTATGCTTCAACAGACTTTCTTTGAGATTCCGCACCAAGATCCTTAGCAATCTGCTGCTACAAGCTTCTCTATCCCAGGCAAAGATCATCCATTGCAGTCTTGGAGTCTTGTATCCTTTCATCTGTACAAAGTACCAGCTCTATCTTGCAAGACATGTCCTACCATAAATGGTGACAAACCCAAGTAGACTGCTCGTATGAAGGTAAAGCATAACACAGAAAATGATGACTGGATCATAATTACAACCTGATCTGCACCCTTCAGAAAGTGATGACTGAAGGGTGCTTCCAAGTGTGTTTGCCATTTGAATAAAGTCCTCCATCAGTGATATCTTATATGAGGCATCTGCATCAGATCTTCAAGAAGGATGAATCCAAGATCTCTATCAACATCCCCCATGTATATGATGCTGGATTGTTGTGTTGTGCTTGCCTGTTTTGCAAGGTGATCAGCAGCCATATTTCCTTCTCTATACATATGTGTAATCTGATATTGATGCTGATGAATCTTGGCAATCATATGTAACATCAACAACATGCTTCCAAGGGGCCTGGCCAGTACCATGCATCATATCAACCAATTGCTTATAGTCACAATTTTTCTATTATCTTTGTTAATTATGAACATTGTATAATTTGGATCATTTGTGTGAATAAAATTTGTGTACAAAATATTGTCAGTTAAACCATGTACTATTAGCAATGGATGTTTTTATTAGAGTGTTTTAATTTTGTTGGGCCAATGAGTATGAAGAATATGTGGATGGGTTAAGTGTGTGGTGGGTGGGTTGTGCTTGTTATACAAGGTATTTGAAAAATAGGAGCAAAGTCTCTAAACCCAAGCTTTGGCTCCGTTTTTGCCTGAAATGATAGGAAGTTTGAAAATGATGGAAAATCCATTTTTGTGCGTTTTTTTTTGTTTATGGAAATTAATGCTACTTTCATAAAATTGACATAAAAATATAACTAAACGCACTTTCAAATTATCAATCATATATTATCAATAGATTCTGCACTACTCGCGGGACTTTGTTGTGACGATCAGTAATAGAACTAGCACTACTAGATAATATATGAAGTTTCAATGTTATAGAGATGAAATAGTCAAACCTCTCTAAAATATAGATTTAGTTTACAATTAGCAAGCATTCTATAAATTGTTGAAATCCATTTATGGGTTGAAACAGGCTGCGAGGCTATGGATTCAAAGATTCATTGACATGGTTAAGGCGTATGGATTTGACCAAAGTTTTGATTATCTTTTTAAATACAAGCCGATCAAATATGATAAGGTGGTGTTTCTAATGTTAAATATATGTGGACGGCATTCTACTCATTGATAATAATTTAGGTATGTTGCCGGACATCAAGAGATAGCTAACCATGCAATTCCAAATGAAATCATTGGGAGAATCTAGATATGTTCTTGGGATTTGAATAGTTCAAGATTTCTAAAACATGATGTTGAAACTTTCCTATGCATCTTATATTCATAAGAGATGATGATATAGTATGCAAAATTCCAAGGGTTTTATGTCAACACATCATGGAGTGGGCGTCTCTTTTAAGTTCATTGTACTCCGACACCTAATGAAGTTGAAACCATGAGACGAGTACCATATGCATCTATGGTGACAGTGGATGTTCCAGACGTATGACGGGTGACAAGCATTGTTTGAAGAACAATTAAGTCAATGATGGACCCAAAGTAACCTTTGGTGGCATTGAAATACCAAGACTGACTAAAGGCATTGAAAGCATAATCAGAAATGGTCTGGAAATTCATGATGTGACGTATGTCTATGGACTAAAGTACAATCTTCTTAGTGCAAGCCAATTCTGTTACAAAGGCTATGAAGTTCTTTTGAGTAAGAAGAAGTTCCGGGTGACAAATAAAAAATCAAGACAGACGATTTTGATAGGCAGAAGAAAGAAGAATATGTATGAAGTAGACTGGTCAACGGCTACATCAAAAATACATCTATTGGTACAGACTAAACCAGAGATTATCCATCTATGGCACAAGAGACTAAGTCATCTGAACTACAAGACAATCAGTCGTTTGGCAGGAAACAATCTTGTAGAAAGACTTCCTGACGTAGTATACAAAAAGGACATCATATGAGACTCTTGTCAGATGGGAAAACAAACCAAAGCATCTTTTCAATCAAGGCCAACTTTATCAACAAACACAACTCTTGCTTATGGATTTGTTTAGACCAGTAATACCAATAAGTATAAATGGAAAGAAATGCTCTTTGGTAGTAATGGATGATTTCTCAAAGTTCACATGGACAATATTCCTCAACAAGAAGAAAGAAACACTAAAAAAGTTGTCGGACTTGCTAAATATAATTCAGAATGAAAAAGCCTCATAGTTATCAAAATCAGATCTGACATGGGAACATAATTTCTTAATCAAGTCATAAAAAGCTACTGTGAATAAAATTGTGTACAACATCAACTAACTGCTGCCAGAACACCACAACGGAATGAAGTAGTTGAAAGAAGGAATATGACATTGAAAGAAGCGGGAAGAATGATGATAGCATACGCAAATATGTCAAAGGGTTATTGGGTAGAAGCAGTCAACATTGCTTGTTACACTCAGAACAGGGTCAGAGGAAAAACACCCTATGAGTTATGGAATGAGAGAAAACCCAACATCTCATCTTTTATATATTTGGGAACAAATGCTTTATCCATAATAATGGAAAAGATCAGCTAAGAACTTTTGATGCAAAAGCTGGTGAAAAAATCTTTTTTGGATATTCAGACGTAAGCAAAGCATTCAGAATACTCAACAAGAGGACTCTGTCAATTGAAGAATCAATTCATGTTGTATTTGATGAACCATTTTTCAATAATAAGATATTAGCTGAACCTGGTGGAGAAGTCGTTCAGACGACATTAAATCCAATTTATATGGAGATTGAACAAAGACTACTCAAGTCACCATAAGCAGACAACTTTCATCCAACTATTTGCAAGGCATGTCTTCTAAAGAGACTCAGATGATACCAGTTGTGGAACCTAATTTGTATTGGTTAAGAGAACATCTAGCAGAGCAAGTTCTTGGAGAACCAACAATCAGAGTCTGAATCAGAAGACAATTATAAGCAAAGCTTACATGTTTCTTCTGATAAGTGAAACCCAAAACTATTGAAGAAGAATATAAAGACATTGATTGGATAATAGCTATGCAAGAAGAACTCAATGAATTGAAGAGAAATCAAGTCTGGGAATTAACAGCCAGACCAAAGCACTCAAATGTCATTGGTACTAAATGGGTTTATAGGAACAAAATGGATGGGAATGGAGTCATTGTAAGAAATAAAGCCAGACTAGTAGCCAAAGTATATTCACATATATAAGGTATTGATTTCGATGAGACTTGCGCTCCAGTAGCAAGATTAAAGGCAGTCAGACTATTCTAGGCCTTTGTTGCTCATCAGAATTTCAAAGTATATCAGATGGATGTGAAATCAACATTTGTAAATGGTTTATTAGAATAAGTAGTGTATGTACAACAACCACCTGGCTTTGAAATCAAAGGACAAGAGGATAAAGTCAACAAACTCAAGAAAGCATTGTACGGGTTAAAACAAACACCCAGGTCATGGTATGAAACCTATCTAAATTTCTTGTGGAA
The DNA here is from genome assembly GCA_036785695.1 of Gentiana straminea. Classification (NCBI taxonomy): domain Eukaryota; kingdom Viridiplantae; phylum Streptophyta; class Magnoliopsida; order Gentianales; family Gentianaceae; genus Gentiana; species Gentiana straminea. The sequence goes on along the minus strand of JAVUPR010000114.1, from coordinate 10,571,795 downwards.
AATGGATTCAAAAAGAGGACAATTGACAAAACTTTATTCGTAATTCAACATAAATATTGCACATTATTAGTTTAAATTTATGTGGATGACATCATCTTTTCATGTCAGAATGAGAAGCTATGTGAAAAATTCTCTAGTCTGATGAAGAGTAAATTTCAAATGAGTATGATGAGAGAACCCAACTATTTTCTTGGTCTCCAAGTTAAACAAATGGAGCATGGAAACTTTATAAATGAAAGCAGTTACATCAAAGATCTAATCAAAAAATATGGGATTGAGACAAGTTCAAAAGCTATACAGCTCCCATGGATGAAAATCTACACTAAGATAAAGATATAGATGGGAAAAGTGTGGATCAGACTAAGTATAGAGGACTAGGATCCTTACTCTATCTTACAACAAGAAGACCAGATATATCATTTGTTGTTGGAGTATGTGATATATTTCAGTCAGATCCTAAAGAAAGTCACTTATTAGTTGCAAAAAGGATGTTGAAATATCTGAAAAACACAATGGATTTAGGATTATTCTATCCAAAAGATGGTGGATTCAGACTAGTTGCTTACACTGATACAGACTATGCCAGATTCAAGGTTAACAGAAAGAGTACTTCAGATACTTGTCAGATACTAGGAAACGGACTAGTAACTTGGTTTAGTAAGAAGAAAACATCAATAGCAACATCTACAGTTGAAGCAGAATATGTAGCTGCGGGAAGTTGTTGTGCTAAAGTCTTATGGCTAAGACAGCAACTCAGAGATTATGGGATTGAAAAAAATGATATTCCAATCATTTGTGACAATACTAGTGCACTATCAATATCAGAGAATTCAGTACAACATTCAAAGACAAAACATATTGATATCAGACATCATTTCATAAGAGACTATGTTGAAAAGGATGATGAGGTTGATTTAAATCAAAACAGATGAAATTTGGTAGACATCTTCACAAAGCCTCTTTGTGAAAGAAGATTTACAGAGTTAAGAAGTCTCTTAGGACTTCTGAATCTTTCATAATCCAGACGATCATATGAGATTAACCAGTGGAACTGATCTTTGCAATCTCGGGTGAGCTCACTTGGCAGATCGATACTGAGTTTAATGATCCCCTAAAGTGATAAAAGGCATAACACTTGGAATCAAACATTTGTTAGGTCTCTATATCATTTTTTATGATCGGGCGAGTCTGTGTTGAATCAGACTTGTAAAGATAGACAAACTAGTAAAGATAGTCAATAGATTGTGATGAAGTTTGTAGAATTACGACAAACAAAATAAAATGCGGAATTATTATTGATCAAGTAAAGATTACAAGGTAATTACAATGCAGTTGATCATGGGGTATTTATAGCTTCATACACCTCATGGATCGGTCAGAAGTAAGTTACAAACGGTTATAACAAACTATACAGAATAACTGCTTTCTAGTTTACATCATACTGAAAGTGATCAGCAGGCTGCTGAGGCTTCCATACTGTTGATGAGAGATAAATTTATGATCATTATTATGACATTTCGCCCCACTTCTGATACCATTTTGAGCATTTATGTATCAAATCAAGTCATAAATACTAAGTTTTATCAAAATGTATAAGTAGTAATTATTATATAAATTATCGTGTTTTTATGGTATTTTTATAAGTTTTTTTTTTATCGATTTAATAACCGGACTGTCGTGATAAAAATTACTATATTTTATAAACGTTTTATTTTTCACTATTATGTTAGATCTAAAAATATCATAGCTAAAGACTGTAATATTAACCTAAAAAGAGTCAGTAAAATTCAACGCAGTTTACGAACTTTTATTGTCAGATTTACTCGCGGTTCGTTTCTTTGTGTTCAGGTAAAAAAGATAAGATTTACTGCGGAGACGGAATTGAAGACTGAATAACGAGACGAGAGTTATGTCTGATTGAAGAAATGGCCGAATGGATATTTATTATCCTTGGCATATTCCAAGCATATTCCCTTGGATATTTTCTACGTATTCGAAAGCGTATTCCAAGATATTCCTCGATATTTATTTGATCACCAAAATAAATATCCTTGATATTTTGCTCACCAAACTTGGAGCCCAAGGCCAAGTCAAAATACATCACTTTTGGGCTTAAAAGATGTCTTTTGAGGGATAGAAGAGTGTGCCCGAAGCATAAATGTTCAAACGCATCAAAACGCGGTGGTACTACAAATATCTTGTCATTGATCTGCATTTCGACCCAACTTAGAGGCATTTTCAGGGGAAGAGTCCTTGATGAAAGTTTTAGATCTTCAAACGAGCTTTCCAACGGATTTTGAATCACGTCAATCGGAGGTCTACAACTCAAGTTATGGTCGTTTTATCAAACAAATGAATAAGTTCGATTCGGTTTCGACTCGGTTCGAACCTAAAAAATCCTATAAATACCCCCCCTTGCTAGCATAATTCCTTGCCCCTTCTTGGCCTCTTCCATGGCCAAGAGCTCCTCTCTTCTCATCTCCTCCCCATTTCTTCCATTTCCCCTCTTCTTCCATCTCCTTTCTTCTCTTTTTCTTGTTTTCATTTTGGGCCCATATATATATATATATATATATATGTCGATGTATGTATATATATATATGCATATGTGTATAAATAAATAGAGTAGTATCGTTGTAATGCTTGGATTTATTATCGAGGATTGTTGTCTCGGAAGCCGTTGTTACTTTCACGAGGATTAGGCTCCGATTCAGCAGTTGTAATCGGTAATTTTCTAATGTTATTATGTTTATTATTTCTATCTATTTATATACATATATATATTAGTAGTAGTAATATCTAGCCAAGATATGAATCTGAATTAGTTAATCTTTTGGTAAAATGAATGATCGACTCTGGTAATCATGATTAAAACTAATTATAATGAATCTTTTTCTATTTTGCAACGTATTGATAATATATTCGGATTGACGTAATTAATCAAGATGAATCGCAACATATAACCTGACGATGAACTGACCAGAGAAGTTAGGATATGAGATAAAAAATAGAAAAACCGGAGGGTAAAATTGGCCGAGTGAAAACGTGACAACGGAATCCTATTTCCTACCCGGGGGCAGATTTGTCCTGGAAAGATGAATCTTATTGAAATTTGTACTCGAGATCTTAATAATGTTAAAATCACGAGTTTAATTGAAACTACACCGTTTGTGTTAAATCGATCCGCTTGACAACCGGAGCCTCTTGAATAACATCGGCCGTCGACAAACGGAATAACCTCTTTTATCCGGGGTAGATTTGTACTCGGTACTGTTCGGACTAACGAGATTAGCATGGGGCGAGTTGTGGAGATTAAACGATGACAATTTGACATATGACAATTTCATACGCTCGTGTGAGGAGGAGTTGTCTAGCTTAGGAGTACACCGGTTCATATATAATTGACCTCCTTGCATCAAGGAAAAGATCTGTCTCATTCAATTCTACTAAAAAAGATATTGATTCAGTAAAGTATTCTTGGCTAGATCCAAAAATATATATATTATCTATTTTTATATTTATTTATTTATTTACTGTTTTACTAACAATCTAACTACTAACATAATCTAACCCGAAAAAGTAAAAGCTGCGACTTAGATCGAGTTAATAATAGCTTCTTGGTGTTTAACCCCACTTAAAAGAATTACCATGTTTTCCCGAGGAATACGACCCGACTCACCGGACTAGAGCTACAATTTGACCCGGTACACGCCGGTTAGGATCTGTATAGCCTAGGTAATGTCCGTCGGCTTTTACGGCGCCGTTTCCAAGGTTAGGTTTAGGTCTGTCAGTATTTTGGCGCCGTTGCCGGGGAAAACGTCGCTAATTTCTTTCTTTGTGTCTAGGGTTACTACTTGTATTAGCTCAAAATTCTCGAGGATAAGTCAACACTCTTCTTATCACATTTCTTTTTTTTTTTCCGTTGGTATCTACCTTCTTTTAGTTACCAATTTTCTTCTTCTACCAATTTCGAGTTATTTTCTATTTTCGATAGTAGAAAGTAAACGCGGTTCGTTTATTTTTGTTGGTACCTACCTATTGGTAAGATACCAATTAAAAAAAAAAAAAAAAAAAAAAAACACTCGGTAAATACCGAGTGGACTCGGTAATTACCGAGAGAAAAAAAAATGTGGTTTTTTTATCGATTTCGTGTTATTTTCTATTCGATATTTTCTATTCCACAAGAATTGTCAAATCGAGTTATGAAAACGGCCGAAATCAGTAATGAAACACCATCTGATTCAGGTTTTATCTATTTCAAGTTATTTTTCTATTTTTCGATAGTTGATGACCGAAGTGGTAAGGCCCCACTCACTCCTTATAGGCCCGATTTAAACACTTACGAAAGGCGCTTAAGAGTAGAGAGTAAACGCGGTCATATCGATCGGGGAAATCCCGACCAAGTATCATTTTCAAATCGAAATACGAGAATGACCGAAACTAGTGATGAAACACCTGAACGAGGGCTTGATCATGCCAAAGGGAATATTAATAAATAAAATAAAAATAGAAATAATCAGAATTGGAAGCAGGTTAAAAAGGAATCAAGTTTGAAAGGGCCAATTCAAACCGAACCTTATCCAGCTCAACCCAAATTCATCTCGGTTCAACCGAGATAAGGCAACACCATATCCAATGCATATTTTGAAGAAAAAGGTACAGAATGATGAAACACAGTCATTCGAGGAAGCTTTACCATATTCATCTAATGACAAGGGTAAGGGAGGTATACATTCTATCCCTATTACAAAGATGAAGTTGGATAAAAAGTATGTATGTTTTCTTGACGATTTTAGTAAGGGAGAAGTTTGGGAGTTAATCATGAGAGCGTTGTCTTCAACACTTACAATTCATTGAAATATCCATGCACTACACTAGAATCTTGTTCTTGTGTGGACCCTTTGTGTCCTTTTTCTGTGGATCGTACTAACACGCAGGTAATTGAAGAAGATGACTTCAGCAATAATGTAAAAGCTCACAAACCGAAGGCTCGAAAATCAAAGGAAAAGGTCAAGAATCGCTTGGATTGGTGGGAATTGTCTAACCTCTGTTGGAAACCGGTATTGAAGAAGGATGCGGTGCGTGAGGATGACCCACCACCAGTGCCTTAAAAACTGAAGCACGGTAAAGTCTGGCTATAGACTATAAATGTAGTCAATGACGGGTACTATCCTTCCTTTTTACTCCTTAAGCATTTATTTTTAGTGGATTATGTGCTTAATTGTTACGTGCTTTTGTGAGTAATTGTTAGAAGTATCCCGTTTTGTTTAGTATATTATATTAGTTAATCCTTATCATTTTGGTCGAGCAAACGACGTTAACCAAAAGCGCTACCGGGAGGCGACCCGCAAAAATGTTAAATATAATAATTACTCATACTTTGGATGATACTTTGCGAATACTTCGGATTGATTTTCATTTTGTTTCACCAAGTCTCGGGATGAATGTTTGAATGTCATTAAAAAAGGGAATGATTAGGTGGTTATCCGAAAATCCCGATGGAGAAAAAAGAGAAAAATTCAAATGCGTCATTTTTTGGACTTAGGTTGTTAGAACGATTTGAAATAACCCTTGAGGATCCGGGTATAAAAGACTCGAGTTAATACTTTGCCATACGTTACATTTCATGATCTAGTCTCGTTTTAAATTTCAAATAACGTGTGACATGTATTAGTTCAAATACTATGGAATTAAGGAGGTCATAACTTTAACCCACCCACCCACCCTTTAATATCATCCGAGTATTTGTTTTGACTTGTTTTAGTGCACCATTGCTTTCCCAACAACTTATTTACACTCACTTTTCATTGAGGACAATGTAAGTTCGTAAGTGGGGAGTGGAGTCGTTGGTCTAGCAATGGAATTAATGTTTATTTTGTATCAATAAATCCCTTAGTTTTCGATTTTTTTTTCTTTCGAGCATTATTTAGTTGATTAAAATAAATTGTATAAGGTGTATATTTCATGGATTTGAAGATGTAATGATCAATTTGGATGTGTATAACCAACGTGAACCGTAAGTGCATTGTAATTCCAAATATATTTGTGTAACATGAATTCCTTCACGTAAAGCCTTTGATATTGAAGCGGAAAATTTTAAACTGTATCCATTCAGTATCCTAGTGGTTATTCTATAGATAATTGCAGTAATTTAGTACCTAACTTTTGAATGTGTACTGTGAATATCTGAAGGTTTGAATGTGATAGAAAGGATATAAGTTAAGTGGAATAATAAATAAAAAAAAATTTAAGATGAACTATCTATATCTCGGATGTAGCTACCAATGATTTGAGTGCAGTAGGGCGTTATCACGAAACGTCCTATATCACTATGAGGTTTAAAAGCTCCCAACTGCCTGATGATAGTAGTCCAGCTAGGGTGTTATCACGAAACATCCTATTGCTGGGAATGAGGGCATATGCTACAAATGTGAAATTAAGCTCATCGAAAAAAAAAAAAAATTTTGTTTAAGCATGGTTGAAAACTTAGTTATCTTCTGACTATCCCCAGTATAAACTGAATGATATGCTTTAGGGATTATCCTAATAAGTACACGGGATAACTTTGTGTGGAAATGTTCCTGCCTATACCTAGGAAAATCATTAGGACTGTCTGAATGGATATTTGTGCGTTTGCTTGAATTATTCAAGAGAGGATAGTGGAAATTGAAAAGGCTTGACACACACACACTCTGTTATACATTTATATTAAGGTTAAAGCCTGGTTGTAATTCTAATGGTTGTATTATCTGGTTGTCCCTTATATCTTATACCTTCATGAATTTATCTCTTATTCATTTTGTTTTATCGCTTGTTTTGCTCGAGGACGACCAAAAGCTAAGTGGGGAGTTGTGATGAGAGATAAATTTATGATCATTATTATGACATTTCGCCCCACTTCTGATACCATTTTGAGCATTTATGTATCAAATCAAGTCATAAATACTAAGTTTTATCAAAATGTATAAGTAGTAATTATTATATAAATTATCGTGTTTTTATGGTATTTTTATAAGTTTTTTTATCGATTTAATAACCGGACTGTCGTGATAAAAATTACTATATTTTATAAACGTTTTATTTTTCACTATTATGTTAGATCTAAAAATATCATAGCTAAAGACTGTAATATTAACCTAAAAAGAGTCAGTAAAATTCAACGCAGTTTACGAACTTTTATTGTCAGATTTACTCGCGGTTCGTTTCTTTGTGTTCAGGTAAAAAAGATAAGATTTACTGCGGAGACGGAATTGAAGACTGAATAACGAGACGAGAGTTATGTCTGATTGAAGAAATGGCCGAATGGATATTTATTATCCTTGGCATATTCCAAGCATATTCCTTGGATATTTTTGGCGTATTCCAAGATATTCCTGGATATTTTCGCGTATTCCAAGTATTCCTTGATATTTATTTGATCACCAAAATAAATATCCTTGATATTTTGCTCACCAAACTTGGAGCCCAAGGCCAAGTCAAAATACATCACTTTTGGGCTTAAAAGATGTCTTTTGAGGGATAGAAGAGTGTGCCCGAAGCATAAATGTTCAAACGCATCAAAACGCAGTGGTACTACAAATATACTGTCATTGATCTGCATTTCGACCCAACTTAGAGGCATTTTCAGGGGAAGAGTCCTTGATGAAAGTTTTAGATCTTCAAACGAGCTTTCCAACGGATTTTGAATCACGTCAATCGGAGGTCTACAACTCAAGTTATGGTCGTTTTATCAAACAAATGAATAAGTTCGATTCGGTTTCGACTCGGTTCGAACCTAAAAAATCCTATAAATACCCCCCTTGCTAGCATAATTCCTTGCCCCTTCTTGGCCTCTTCCATGGCCAAGAGCTCCTCTCTTCTCATCTCCTCCCCATTTCTTCCATTTCCCCTCTTCTTCCATCTCCTTTCTTCTCTTTTTCTTGTTTTCATTTTGGGCCCATATATATATATATATATATGTCGATATATGTATATATATATATGTCGATATGTGTATAAAAATAAATAGAGTAGTATCGTTGTAATGCTTGGATTTATTATCGAGGATTGTTGTCTCGGAAGCCGTTGTTACTTTCACGAGGATTAGGCTCCAATTCGGCGGTTGTAATCGGTAATTTTCTAATGTTATTATGTTTATTATTTCTATCTATTTATATACATATATATATTAGTAGTAGTAATATCTAGCCAAGATATGAATCTGAATTAGTTAATCTTTTGGTAAAATGAATGATCGACTCTGGTAATCATGATTAAAACTAATTATAATGAATCTTTTTCTATTTTGCAACGTATTGATAATATATTCGGATTGACGTAATTAATCAAGATGAATCGCAACATATAACCTGACGATGAACTGACCAGAGAAGTTAGGATATGAGATAAAAAATAGAAAAACCGGAGGGTAAAATTGGCCGAGTGAAAACGTGACAACGGAATCCTATTTCCTACCCGGGGGCGGTTTGTCCTGGAAAGATGAATCTTATTGAAATTTGTACTCGAGATCTTAATAATGTTAAAATCACGAGTTTAATTGAAACTACACCGTTTGTGTTAAATCGATCCGCTTGACAACCGGAGCCTCTTGAATAACATCGGCCGTCGACAAACGGAATAACCTCTTTTATCCGGGGTAGATTTGTACTCGGTACACATTCGGACTAACGAGATTAGCATGGGGCGATTGTGGAGATTAAACGATGACAATTTGACATATGACAATTTCATACGCTCGTGTGAGGAGGAGTTGTCTAGCTTAGGAGTACACCGGTTCATATATAATTGACCTCCTTGCATCAAGGAAAAGATCTGTCTCATTCAATTCTACTAAAAAAGATATTGATTCAGTAAAGTATTCTTGGCTAGATCCAAAAATATATATATTATCTATTTTTATATTTATTTATTTATTTACTGTTTTACTAACAATCTAACTACTAACATAATCTAACCCAGGAAAAAGTAAAAACTGCGACTTAGATCGAGTTAATAATAGCTTCTTGGTGTTTAACCCCACTTAAAAGAATTACCATGTTTTCCCGAGGAATACGACCGACTCACCGACTAGAGCTACAATTTGACCCGGTACACGCCGGTTAGGATCTGTATAGCCTAGGTAATGTCCGTCAGCTTTCTGGCGCCGTTTCCAAGGTTAGGTTTAGGTCTGTCAACTGTCAGCAGGCTTCTACACTATCAGCATCTTGTGCACTCAACATTCCTTTCAGCCTATATACTGTAACACCCCCTCCCATCAAGTTGAGAGTGGTACATGAACAGCTTGCACTCAGCATTCCATTCAGCTACTTGAACTCTGGATGATCTTTGAAACTCTCAATTTATCTAGTAGATGAGAGAAAATAGGTGCATCCAAAGCCTTGGTGAGGATGTCAGCTATTTGTTCTTTTGTAATGATTGGAAGAAGTTTGATAAGCCCTGATTTGACTTTGTCTCTCACAACATGGCAGTCAATTTCAGTATGTTTGGTTCTTTCATGAAAGACAGGATTGTGAGCAATGTGCATTGCACTAGCATTGTCACAAAATAACACAGCAGGCAACTGAACTGGAATTTGTAAATCCTATAGTATATAGATAAGCCACTAGATTTCACAAACTGCATTTGCCATGGCCCTGTACTCAGCCTCTGATGAGCTTCTAGCAATTGTTGTTTGTTTCTTTGCCTTCCAGGAGATTGGAGCATCTCCTAGAAACATTATATAACCTGATACTGATCTTCTTGTTTCAATACAGCCAGCCCAATCACTATCTGTAAAACCCTTAAATACAAGATCATTGTCTGCTGGGAAGAATATTCCTTGGCCAGGATTGGTCTTCAAGTACCTCAGCAGTCTATAAGCTGCTTTCATGTGATTTTCAGTAGGAGTGTCCAGAAATTGACTTAGTTGTTGTACTACAAAGGCAATATCTGGTCTGGTAAAAGTGAGGTAAATCAATTTACCCATGTATGCAGTGTCATCTTCTAAAAGTGGCGAATCACCATGTTGTAAAGTCTTCTTGGTCTCCATAGGTGTCTTAGCAGGTTTGGCTCCCAAAAATTCATATTCTTCTAAGAGGTTAAGTGTGTATTTTCTTTGTGAAATGGATATTCCTTTCGGACATCTAGCAGCCTCAATGCCTAGGAAATATCTCAATTTTCCAAGATCTTTGATGGTGAACTGCTGGTGTAAAGCATCATTAACTTGCTGAATTAACTCTTCACTGGGGCTAGCAACTATGATGTCATCTACATATACCAATAAGGCAATGAATTATTGTCCTGATCCTTTTGTGAATAGACTATGGTCATGTTTGGATTGAATGAATCCTTGAGCCTCCAGTGATTCAGTCAACTTGCAATTCCATTGTCTGCTGGCTTGTTTGAGACCATATAATGATTTGGTGAGTTGAAGACTTTGTTTGGTTTAGTTGTTGCACAACCTGGGGGTAACAGCATGTATACTTCTTCATGTAGATCTCCATGTAGAAAGGCAATATTGACATCCATCTGATGTAGATGCCAATTATTGACTGCTGTTGCGGCAAGTAATGATCTGACAGTAGTGATCTTGACAACAGGGGAGAAGGTTTCTTGATAATCAATCACATATGTCTGAGTGTAGCCTTCTTTCTACTAATCTAGCTTTGTATCTCTCTACTGATCCATCAGGATTGTGTTTGATTCTGTACACCCATTTGCACCCTGTGGGTTTCTTGCCTGGGGGCAGATCAACTATTTCCCATGTGTGAGTCTTTTGTAAGGCTTCAATTTCTTTGTTCATTTCCTCATTCCATTCATCATGCTTGCTTAATAGCATGATTGTAGCTCTCAGGCTCTTTAACAGCATCAATGGCATTAATGAATCTGGCATAGTCTGCTGAGAGATTGTCCAGACTCATTACTGCACTCATCAGATGTGGAGTCTGCTGAACATTATGAGCACCCCCTTGATAAAAGGTTGGTGATTTCCTTGTTCTTGTGGACCTTCTTACTTGTGTGGGTTCAGGTGCCTGATTTACTGGTTCATGCCTTTCATTGGATGTATCAGCTTCTGTTGATCCCATTGCCGGTTGGTCTGCTGACTCATTCAGCATGTCATCAAAACTGTCCATTACTGGCAAAGGAACAGGCATGTCAGCAAGATATCTAGGCTTTCCCAACACCTGCGGAAAAAGAGGAAAATAAGTTTCATGGAATTGAGTATTTCTAGCAACAAAAATATCTTTGTTGGCAATATCTAAGAGAATAGCACCCTTGGAGGTGGTTGAATTCCCAAGATAGACACAAGTCCTACATCTTGAGTCAAATTTTGTCATATACTGCTGAAGTGTGCATGAAAAAACTAAGCATCCAAAAACTTTAAACACAGAATAGTCTGGTTTGGTGCCATAAAGCACTTCATGTGGAGTGCTTTCTTCCAGCAGTGGTGTAGGTGTGGCATTAATCAACTTTACAACATGCAAAAGACAAAAACCCCAATATTCAATGGGTAGATTACTCTAGAACCTCAAACCTCTTGCAACATTCAGCAGATGATGGTGTTTTCTTTCAACAATACCATTTTGCTCAGGTGTACTTACACAGGATGTATGATGTATGATACCTTGCTCAGCATAAAAGTCAGTAAGTTGAAATTCTGCACCATTGTCAGAACTAATTACTTTTACAATTTTATGAAACTGAGTAGAAACAAATTTAACAAAAGATTTAACAAGGTCAGAGGCTTCAAATTTATGCCTCATAAGAAAAACCCAAGTAAATCTAGAAAAAATCATCTACAACAGTAAGAAAATATTGTTGTCCATTTACAGTATGCTGTCTCAGAGGACCCCAAATATCCATATGAACAAGGTCAAATAGCATTTACAGCAGTAGTACTTAAAGAAAAAATGATTTTTCTTCAGTTTAGCCATGGGAGAGACATAACATAGATCATGATTACAAAATTTGACATCAACAAACTGTGAACTGATGACTTGCAGTCTTTTGTCTGGCAAGTGCCCAAGTCTGTAGTGCCATAAAAGTGAATCATCTAATCTATCAGATACAGTGTGATTTTTAGGCCTGGGGCTTGCAGCAGAGTTGGTGTCACGGATTTTATCTAACAAAGCAAACAAGTAATAAAATTTATAAATCCGGTATTCCCCAAGTGTAGGGATCGTAGCATAGCGATTAATACCGGAGTCGATCATAGGGAATCGGGGTATCTAGTTCATTAATTTTCCTAAGATTGTTACTATTATTATTAAAACCTAAAACGATAAAATAAACTGGACAGAGGATTGTCAGTCCCAAGCCAGGAAGGATAAAAGCGGAAACGAAATCTAAACTGTAAACTATAAAATAAACAGTAAACAAGGAGATGATCATGGTGATTAAACAATGAACAAACAAATATTCCTCCAATCCCGCAACCCTTAATTTCCTCTCTAAAGTTGTCTCGTGATGATTTAATTAAAGATGTGGTTCACCTATCAAAGGTATGAATTTCTACTCTCGTAGATAATTCGCCTATCAATCTCTCATCTCTCGATATATGAGATTGACACTATCAAAACAAGGTGTAAGATCTCTCAATCTAGCAACCTAGATATTCAACCTATCAACTCTCGTTATGTCGAGGTTAAAAATCCCATCTTTCCTATGGTGATCTAAGGTTTACACCGATTCTCATCATATGGTAAACATCAAATAGCAATACATATTTCGATATCGATTGCATAACAAATAATCATGGAAAAGATACAACTTAAATCAAATTCACAAAACAAATCTAGATTGAAAATAAAGAACCTGCTGAAACGGATTCACAAGGTTTGAACAATTGCTCAGCCTCCAAGCATTCAGCAAAACAGCAAAACGAAATAAAAAGCGGAAAAGAAACAAGAAAAATCGCAACCCCAGCCTACCTTAAGGGGGCTGGGGCCGCCTAGGGTTTTCTTCTTATGAGTATGTATCAATAAGAGTCGATAATGTATGATTAGGGTTGAAATACGCGCTGCTATTTATAGAAAAGTAAGGCGGCTGCTGCTATGTCGGCTTAAGGACGCCCGTCCGACTTTCTGGATGCTCGTCCAGCTGCTCTGGACGCTAGGGCAGACGCTCGTTCACTCAGCGTCCAAACTCTCTGTTCTGATTTCTCCTCTTGGACGCCACTCCACCCTGGACGCTAGTTCAGTCCCTTTTTCTTCCAAATTCATCTTGATCTTCATTCCAACTTCATCTCTATCTCTTTCCTTCCATGCAAATCATCACTTGAACATCTTTTAAGCTCCTTTCACCTCATGCAAGCGTACCTACATCACGATAAAAACATGCAAAATGTAACATCTTACATCTAAAGATATTTATCCAATAAAATCACATAATTAGCTCGATTTTGCACTTTAATACTTCTAAAACTCATTTGCTCAATATTTCAATATAAAACTCGATTTCTATGAAAAACATCCACATATGGGGAAAATTGACATAAAATATATCCTTATAAAACGTATAAAATCACCCTTAACAGTTGGGTCTGCTGACAATCTGATTTTGTCCATGTCCATTCTTCTGTGACATTAGAATCAAGGAATCTTGATTCTTGGCCTTGTTAGCCACATAGAACTTCTGTCTTTCAAACTTGATTTCCATTGCAAAGGCATCATGAATTTTTGGAAATGGCACCATCAACATTGCCTGTGAGACCATTGTTTCAAATTCGTCCCTTAAACCTTTAAGGAATTTCATGACATGTTCAGCCTCCATATAATCCATCAGATTGCTGATTACATTGCAGTGACATTGAGGTGTTGAGTATTTTATGGTCCGTAGTTAAAGTGTTGATTAATTTTCAAAGTCCCCCTTTCTAATTCAAGTGATTTAAAGCTTTTAATTATGTGATTATTTTACACATTGTGTTACTAACCGGTCCTGAAGCGTTTGCTTACAATTAGTGGTCGTTATTGTATGTTTCAATATGTCACAGGTACACGTGATAATTTATCATGAGCCTTTGTGACATGTATGTGATGACACATTGAGTTACCACTTATATACGTTATATGAGATGACATTACATGTGCAACTCGTATGATATTATATCTGATAAATCATGTGGAACACAATTAAATAACACAAATTGGCTGTTGATTTGTCTGTTGGATTCAAAAAATCCAATTAATATAACTTTTACCCTAAAACCTTGCAGCCGAGTTTCATTCCCACTTCATTTGCAAATTTCGGCTAAAAGTCTCCTCCGTAAATCGAAACATTTCCTATAATCACTAATTGCCTTTACTGTCATTCATTTCCCCTGATTCTGCAAATCAGAACCCGTTTTTCTGCTTTTCTATTCTCCATTCCGTCCTCGTGCTGATTTCGTATATGGAAATAATCAGTTGCTGCTTTTGATTCAAACTACCACGTTTTCCAAAACGTTTAATAAAGGTTCAAGGTGTAAATATGCTATCTTTACACGATTTGGTGCTGATTCGTTGGTTTTCAATCACTGCAACATGGTCTATACACGAAGGCATGATTCAGAGCATTCAAGCACCGATTTTTGAGGGATTTTGTTCAGACTTTCTAAATGGGTAATACCTTTCCTGTCGAATATCGATTTCATCATTTATTGCTGATTTTGAACATATTTTCTGCCTTGATTTTGTACCTTATACTCTTGTGAAGGTCTGTGTGAAAAGAGGCTACCTTGGCCATTAATTTGCTGCTGATACGACCATTAAGGTTCTGATTTTGTAAACTTACAGTCAACGTTCGAAAAATGTGCAATTTGAGCTATTAAAGCTATGATTTTGTTCACACTATGCATTGAGGGTAAGTCATATCTCCAAGTCTATAAATAGCCAGTCATACCAACACAGAAAGAATCAATGAACTCTCTGAGTCAAAGCAATCCCACATTTTAGTAGAAGTCTAAAATCCCATTGCTTGTGTAAGTTTGAGTGTCAGTGTGAGTTGTATCAACCCTTGGTGGGACCAAGCCCTGTTGATACTGTGTCTGCAATTTTCTGGAATCAAGAAACTCGGTGCCATTGAGGATTTCAAGATCGAACATTGCTAGTGACCGGAATTATGCCCGATAATTTCAGTGTCTTTGACTTACTGGTTTTGTAAGTGGTTTCTGCACTTTAATTTTCACTTTTTCTGTGGCTTAAGTGGTTAGTTAAAGTATGTTTTGTTTTGCTGATAATTTACTATCATTAAACTGTGGTTGATTGTAAACTTTCTTGACTGAATCATTCCGGGAGGAGTGTGGTCCAAGGGTGGACAGTAGGTCTGAGAAAATACAGTCTAGGTTCGGTTTAATTGTAGTAAGATTGGTCAATGAATAAGGTCATGTTTCTTGTCCTTTTATCGACTGTCTGTTTTGTGAATCAGTGAAGAAATTCATTGATTCTGTTTTGAGGTTGTGTCTGTGTGTTTTGGCTATTACCATTTAATTATTCTTGATCATATATGTTTGCCTCTGCACACTTACACCTTGAATATTTTGCTGGAATCTGCTGAACCATCTTGTGCACCAAATCTGATACTTGCTCTGCCTGCACATTTCTGTTGTTGTGCTGCTCTCAACCATCTGCACATTTTAGTGAACCTGTTGCATCTAACCTGCATATATATTGCAACAAGAGCTATTATAACTTGTTTTGCTTTGAACCGTATTTGCAATATTTAAAGTCACCGTAATAGGTCGTTTCTTGATCTGTTGGACATTGTGTTCTCGGGACTGATTGTCAGTTTTGATAGTCTTATCGCTGTGTTTTGACTATCATCTCTGAAGGTCAACTGAGAGACTCGGCTTAGATTGATCAGTTCTTGCTTTGTACTCCTTCGATCTGTTTGTCCGTTCACTATTTAAGTTGTTGTATCCTTGCAAGACTGAACCTTGCTTGCCTTGTAATTTACTGCTGCTGCATCTGTTTGGACTGATCTTGGACAGCCTTGTATTTTTGCTAGCAGTATTTCTGGTATTAAATTTGAACAATATTATTTTATATAAACTCTTGGATCTGCATTTATGCATGTATATTTTTGAATAACCTTTCTAATCTAAGTGGTATACTTCTACTTGAAACATCTTTTCTATTACACTTTGGTTTACCGGTACTTGACGTTTTGTTTAATAATAAACTTAGCAATCAAGTCTTTTAGCAACTTATTGAATCAGCTTTTTGCTTGGTTGATTTGATTAGCTATATCAACTTGAAGTTTGATCAAACCTTTTGCTGCTTTTTTTTTTTTCATAATTTGTTTGATCTCCTAATCTGTTGTGTGCAATTCTGCACAATAATTAGATCTTTATTCAAACCTGTTCTTTTGGTATATCCTTGCCTGATAACCATATGATCACATTAGTTATTCCAACTTAGTCTGATAATTAATTAAGTTCTGTTCTTCCGAGACTTAGTTAATTAGGACTAAAATTGGTGGTAACACACTCCGCTCTTGCATAAATCGTATTAAGTTTAAAAAGTGACCGTGATCCATTCACCCCCCCCGTGGATCACCCTGCGCATAGATCCTAACATGAGGATCGCAGAAATAGATTGTTACAGGCCCGATGGTCTTGATTTCTTCCCAAAGAATCATTAATTTTGTGAAATACTAATTGACAGAATCTATGCCTTGTTTCAATAGATGCATTTCTTCAAGAAGATCTGAAAGTCTTAATGCATCAAAATTTGAAAACCTTGCTGGAAGATTCTTCCAAATTGCATATGCATTCTTGAAATACATCAAACTTTGTGCAATGGTGTTTTCAACAGAATTTAAGATCCATGATCTCACCATTGTATCACACTGTCTCCATGAAAGCCTGCTGAATCTGCTTCTGGCCTTTTAATAGTGCCGTCTACGAAGCCAATTTTGTTCTTGGTGATCAACACCATCTCCATGGACATTTTCCATGGATTATAGTTGTTTCCATTCATCAATGGCTGAACAAGAACCAGAGAAGGATTCTTATTTGGATGAACATAAAATGGACTGGAGGGACTTATTTATTGTTTCTTAGCTGCCATGGCTATCAAGAACTCTAGAATTGATAACAAATCAACAATGATAGTGAAAAACCGATCAAAAATTGATCAAAAACAGAGAAAGAGATGACAGTTTACTCTCAAGAAACTGAAAACTCAGAAAAGATGAAGAAAGCTCTCAAGATTCTTCTAAGATTGAAGGAAAAACGCAGGAAAGCATGTAGAAATTCTCAAATTTCTGCTGCGATACCATGATGAAGTTTGTAGAATTACAAACAAATAAAATAAAATGTGGAATTATTATTGATCAAGTAAAGATTACAAGGTAATTACAATGCAGCTATGATGGGGTATTTATAGCTTCATACACCTCATGGATCAGTCAGAAGTTAGTTACAAACGGTTATAACAAACTATAATAGATAACCGCTTTCAAGTTTACATCATACTGAAAGTGATCAGTAGGCTACTGAGGCTTCCATACTGTCAGCAAGCTTCCATACTATCAACAGCTTGTGCACCCAGTATTCCTTTCAGCCTATATACTGTAACAGACTATGGGTAAACAGACGACTCTTGGAACCAGACGACCTTGGAATAAGAAGACTCTGGCAACTCAGTTGAGTTAAGCAAATAAGAAGACTATGGCAACTTCCTCAGATGAGGATATGCTTCAATTGGTTGAACTATGGATGGTAATCAATATCAAGCCAAGCTATCCTCAATCATCTGTTCAAGAGACAACAGACTCAGAGGTTCACATGCTTCTTTCTGAACGTCAACAACTCTTGTGGCAGAAGAGCGACGCATCACTGAAAACATCAAAACCATAAACAATTCCTTTGAGGAGGAGACTTTCCTGAGCCAATTCAGACTACCCAAGAAGTAAATGCTAATCAAGGGCTTGCTCAAGATGAACCAATTTGTGCATCAGGGGAGCACAAGAAGTATTGGCTACTTTGTCTGCTCCCGAAATAGAAAGGTAACCACAGTCAGAATCAGAACATCAACAACAAGAGCTTGCTCTAGAGACGGAGAAGCAAAAAGAGGAAACTGCATTGAACAAAGAGTCCGCTCTACAGGCGAACAAACTAATGTAGAACAACAAATAGAAGAGACGAGGACAGAAGAAGTCCAAGCTACGCAATTAAAACCTACACTAGAGTCTCAACCTGCCATTCTCTCAGAAACTTTAGTACCACAGACTGGTCTTGAAGGACCCTCTCAACCTAATGAGGTATCTTTTCAACTTACTGATATTGAAGCTTTACAGCCTGACGCTTTATATAAAACAAAAGAGCCAGAGATTGATCCCTACCCAGTTGATCTCCAAGATCCCCTAGCGGTTGACAAAAAGGAGGGTGATTATTTGGATGAAATGGAAACTAAGTCCTTTCTACGTACAAGAAGATGACAAGGACTTTATGATTAAGGAAGGCGAGTGGGTAATGGATCATCTTAGATCGGATGAACATGAAGTAAATTCAAAAATGCACTTTTTGAAGTTTTTTTATCCATGGAAGCTACTCAACACTACTAGTGTGCTATTGAAAGAAAGAAATGAGAGAACACCAATCTACAAGCCTTTTCTCTCAGAATCAGACGATGATAATGATAACGATGGAGGAAATAGAAGTGATATTGGTGAAATAGAGGTGATATTGGTGGAAACGGAGGAGATCCTCAGAGGGAAATAATAGACGAGGAGGAAGAAACCAATCAAATTGAGGAGACAAATGTTTTTGGTGAAAATGAAGTCGGAGAAGAAGTGAATCAGAGAATAGAAAGGCAAAATGTCCAGGGGGAAGACGGATCGATTCCCCACAAAACTACATACACTTTGCCTTCAGAATCAATGGTAGCCTCACAAAATCAGATGCAAGAAGAATATGAGAGACACATCCCGATGGACTTAATGCAGGAGATCAATTATGATCTAACTGGCATACAAAATTGCTTAGAGTTGAGACAAAGACTTGATGGAAGAGCTTTAGGATCCGTTTTAGACCAGTTGACCACTATAAGAGAATATGGAGATAGCCTCAGACAAGAAGTAGCAACCTTAGCAGGCAACACCGGGCAGACTATAGAGTTCATGGTGTATGAATGCCTGGAAAAGAAACATCAAATGTTTTGGAACAGTTCCAGTATGCAAATGTTATTTCAAGGAGCAGACATGACCACACATATAGAAATATTGATCGGTTGGAAGGGGAGGCAAGGGCACGTGTCGATCACAGTTCTTTAGGCACTGATATGCAGATCCAGAATCTACATGAAATGGTTGCTTCCCTGTCTGTTGCTTTCAATCTTTTCATACAAAATCAATCTGAAATCAGCATTGTCCTACTTGATGCCTTCCTTGATAATACCAATAAAGGGGAAGAGGATAAGGACAAAGATGGTGTTGGATCTGGAAAAGAAGTTGATGGATCTAGAAAGTAAGTCTGAGAAGTTATTTGGTGATGATGAGAGAAAAGAAAGTGTTTTGGGTTTCTGTTGATATAAAGAAGAAGTATTTATTAAGTTTTTGAAGAAAGGATGTAGATGGACAAGAGTCTGGAATGAAAAGAAGACGACCTTAACTAGATTAGTGCTTTTCTTTTAGTATCATCTGTATTTTTGTTTTTGTTTTTGTACCTTAAAATTCTTCTAATATATATAAAACCTATCTTTTCTCTCCAAGTCAAAATCTCATTGACTTTATCTATTTTTACTTTCTTTTTATTTGTTTACTTGTATGGGTTTTGGAATCATCAAAAGGGGAATTTGTCTGGTCCTCACTAGTTAGGAATTTTGATGATACCAAAATAGTTGGCTTAGTAACCAAGTATAAGTTTTGCTTAGTAGTCTGACATGCGAACTGTATAGGTTTAAGTTAGTCTTGTAATTGTAATAAAGTCTTAGCACTGGTTAGTCAGAATACTTGAAGACAAGAAGACCAGACCCTTGATCAGACGACCATTTTACTAATCAACAAGACGACAACAAGCACTCAAACGACATGAGTATAAGCAGATGAGTTCTGATCAGACGAGCATTTAGAATTTTACAAGATAAACTCAAAAATGACTAAGTGACATATGAAGTGACAGATTAAAGGGTGTATAGCCGTCAATTAGATCAACTCTTGATCAACGGTTAAAAGACAACGCAAGTGGGAGACAAAGCATTTAATGCAAGCTGCAAAGCTATAGTCTATAAATTGACATGCTACCTTATCTGTCAGTACCTAGAACCAATCAACAGATATGTGCTACAACGGAATTTGAATTATACAACCTGGCATTTAATGAGAACCACTCATTGCCTCATACGGTTGTTTATTCAAATTAATATGGAGAACTCAAAGAAAGCTATAAATAGAAGACTCAATGAAGCAGAGAAAGACAGAAACAGAGAAAGAGATAGAGAAAATAGTCAGACGTGAATAGATATACAAAAAGAAATAAGCTCTACAAGAACATATTCTGAAAAGCAATCTCTGCAACACTCAAGCTTACCATTCCATATCCAGAAAATCAAGACGATCTACAAAGTAATTACCAAGAATGATCCATAGATCATCTTGATTGGAGCCGCAAAGCAAATCTCACAAGGATAAATCTAGCAAGGCACTTATTTTGTATCATTATTGATACAACACAAATCTTCATCAACAACTTATGTTACCAAGAAGTTGATCTAAGCATCAGAAATGTGTGAAGGAACATAAAGAGTTGAGCAGGTGAAGAAGAGATCTTTAGAAGAGCTAAGTGGAAGTTGACCGTTGAAGCAGTTGATGGTTATGAAGGATTAGCTGCTAGAGTGACAAGCATCTGCGGGTTTCAAGGACACTTGCCTATTCTATTAGAGTAGAGTACAATAGTGATATCTCCCAAGTCACAAGAAAAAGCAGCCACGTAGGAGATTACACCACTCCGAAGATCGATAAAAACTCTCCGACTCTTTACTTTATGCACTTTATTTTACGTATTTAATATTCCGCTGCATTATACACTTTACCTGAAAACCAAGCCCAAAGGCTTTTAACAATAACATTCCGCTGCACAACTTTATGAATCAGAACCAGATGAGTAGCTTACTCCTCTGATCAGCCATCTGTAGTCTAATTACTCAAGAAGAAGTTTTCAAAACCAAAAAATAGTTCATTCACCCCCTCTCTGAACTCTTTCAAGCCTTGTATTACGGACCAACAGTTACTTTTCAAACTAAAAAGGGAGAAGCATATAAGTTATGTATAGGAACTTGAGTTGAGGGGAAGTTCTTATTTACGTGCTTATGTGCCAAGTCTTTAGGAGCAATGATCATCGTAAGAACTTGCTCTGTTTTACGCGACTTCCAGTGGTTTGACTAGTCAACTCTTTGACAATTCACAACGTCTATGTGTTAGCCAACCTCATGTCTCTAAAATCAAACGGTCCTGACGTGGGCCAATCACCGCAAGATTCTTAGTCGAGTCGCAACTCAAGTATTAATGAGATCTCATAACGATCATATCTCGATAATAAATATATACCCGATGTAGGTCAACTCCCGATGTGGGCCGATCAGTTGGATCCGAACAAGGGTTCTTCACCGTCATTATAATATTGGGAGACATATTTATGACTCGATTTTTATTTGTGGGAATAATTTTAAATTAATTCTCTTAAATAATTTTATTTAATTACGGACTCATCTAAGCGTGCATATTACTACAATATCATATAAAGTAAAATATACACAACATTCCGCGCACAAAGTAACCGGTATGATCATGGAATTTTCCTAAGTGCGGTTTCGAATACAAACTGATGAAACCGCGGGTCACAAGCTAAGGGTAGCCGCAACCGCCAATGGATTTCTGACATGCACCATCTCTATGGATCTTTATTTTCTCTCTCTTTCGGCCTTCGTCTTTGTCTTCAATGCATCATTACATAAAATCTAACTATTAAATTTTACACCCGCCGCACATGGGGGGAGCTAACGGGAATGGGATCATGCAAAAATAAAACTAGGTCACGTTCTTCATAACGGCCTAGGACAACAATAAACCCAACAGAAAAGCATTAACATCTATCCTATTGGTCGAGTCCATGATCAATCGGGGTCCATATAATCGAATTATATCTACTATCTAATCCATACAATCACGTCTTATGAAAAAGATTAATTTTAAACTACTTCCGTCTTTATAGCATCCAATTAATTAATTAATTAACTTTTAATTAATTAATAATTCAATAATTTAATAACCATGTACTATATTGAAATTAAATACACAAAACAAAAACGAAAAAGGTTGGGCATCGGCCGGCAGCCGCCGACAGCACAGGGCCGCCGATGCCGCCGGCAAGTTTTCGGGTGGCGGCGGCGCCGCTAGTCGGCCCAGCACCGCCGCCGCCCCTTTTTTTGTTTTCTCTTTTTGTGCATATTTAATTAATCAATAATATATTGGATCTATTTACTATGCGAATTAATTATGCTTATTGCTTAAGCTCGAAGTTGGCTACGATACCACTATTAGGAAATCAAACGAGCAGCGCAGCGAAAAATTAAAATTTGATTTCCGATCCAATGATCGACTTCGTTTAAGCAATAAACATATAACAAGAAGGACAAAGATTATACCTTTCTTGATCATAAAGATCAAAGCTTTGACCGTCCAGTAGAAGTAGATGCGCGTAAGCCGTCCAATCGTCCGACCTCTATCAGTTATCCACACGAATGCCTTGCCGGAATCCTCCCGGATTACTATTAAAAAAATTCGACTGCTAGGTCGACCTTTTTCTCCCTCACAATACTCTCTCTATGAAGCTCTCTATTTTTTCAAGAACTATTAGCTCTTGGAATTGTGATCTACAAAAGAGCTAGCTAACCCCTTGAAGGATGCAGGTTCTTAGATCTAACCAAGTTAGATCTATACGAAGCGGACGGATCACGATTTACATATCATAAAACATAGTTAAAGGACTTAAACTACTATAAGGAGGTTTAAGATTATGTTACCAATAACGGGAAGAGTCGCCTTGATCTTCCGATGTGTTCTCCAAACGGCGGTTGGTGGACACCCTTCTTGATACACGAGCCTCCTTGATATGCAACACCAAGAAAAACTAAAAGTTTTTCTTCTACTAAAAACCCAAGACAAGAAAAAACTAATTTTTCTCTCTTTTTAATGATGGTGGTCGAAATTATGCCATTCTATTAAGGCTTGGGAGAACTCTCTTTATATAGGAGAGTAAACCTTGTCCTCCAAGGATTAAATAATTAAGAGATAATTATTCCATTAATCCTTTATTCCAAATAAAAGATAAATAAAATGATTTTCCCAAACAAATTAGGATAAATCATATTATAATCTAATATTCCATGAATTATCATTTAACAAATAAAAGATAAATCACATGTCAAATAATTATCCAAGAAAACTAATTTCTCTCTAATCAAATGACATAAATGGCGCCACTAATAGGGTCAAAAAGCCCACATAAAATGTCTTTTATGTGTATTATATTATTTAGCCCAACTAAATAATATCCATGCATATCAATTAATTAGCTCAGCCAATTAATTATCACTGAGGCCCAAATAACAAGATTATCAGTCCGAATTACAGAAGCCACATCGGGGACCATGGACCTATAACCAGTAGCTCCAATAATTAATTATTCATCGAACAGAATAAGTACATTAATTATTAATTCCGGGATTACGCCACCATAAACCCAAAATTGAACTCTACCGATTATAGATGTATACTTATACTCAACCCATAGAGTGAATAAGCGTCCATTGATATAATCACTACATACGGATTAAACCTCCATAGACTGTCCATTCTGAGTGGGAAGTCTCCGTGAACCCGACTCAGAATATCTTATCCTTATTTACCATTAACCCCCTAGTGATCAATTAGTTCACATATCTGACTAGTAGCTAATTAGTCTAAATATGAACTCGGCCGATCGATCACTTTCTTAGGGCTAACAAATAAGGGGACTGTCTCTCTACTTCCCGCGGGAAGGAATGGATTCCATGTCCGTGAAAATCGAACTACTCACTCATCCGGAGATAGTGCCAATGAGAAGTGGCTTGGAACACATTATTTAAGTGAACCGTAACTAACACATCAAACACTACCCCGGGACAAGCGGCACCACCGTGATCACCTCGGGATTAAGGTTGATCCATATATGATCATCTAATGATTTAATAAGATTCCTCGATTACGGAATTATATCGAGAAATACGATTAAATCGGTCCATCTATATGAATGCCATCATATATAAATGCCCCACGTAGGTACCCTCTACCGACAAACCGGATAAGACTATCACACCCTAAGGTGTTACGGGCGCATTATTGGTGTTTTAATCAAGAGACCCTAAACTCGATTAAGCTCACCACGGACTAACGCTTAAGTATATCACCGCTAACTCAATCCTCACGTGTAATCCATACACCGAGTTAAGTGGTTACATACGGATATACTTAGGGTTTGCGACAGTGTATTACTTTACAAGCACAAAGCAAGTAATAAGATGAGATAAATTCTGTCATTCATTATTAAAAACAATTACACAAATTGTCTTTCGGGCACTACACCTAACAATCTCCCACTTGCTCGAAATGACAAGCAACGATTGTTTTTAGAGCACACCCTTTCTCATCTTATTCACAACACTCTCCCACTTGCTCTAAAAGCAGTTGAGATATATCCCTCAATGCCGTACCCTCCAAGCACTCGACTTGGTACACTGATCAGTTAGGTTGTCGGCTCGAAACGATCTTTAGGATCGAAACGTCGCCGGTCCATCTAATCAGGCGGTACTCTCTCTCAATATGCTTTTGACTTCTAGTGAATGAGAAGATCCTTCTAAGCTATCTCTTCACAGTTTTCACAATGAAGTGATATCGGCTTATCGACACCGAATTACTCCCGGACCATAAAAGGAAATTCTAAGCACTATGAGTAAACACTGAGCCCGAGATCAACTTAATGATCATCCTTAATCTGACTACAAGTCAGAATCAGTGTAGTCAACCATATTCAAGTTTGCACCTGAATATACAAGAATATGACTCATCGTTCTCTAAAGATACTTGAGGACGTACTAAACCGCTACTTATTGCTCGAATCCAAGATTCGATTACTATTGACTTGTGATAACCTGACTTGCCATTATCCAAGAGAGACTCTATCCCATTTTCTCTTTATCCGAAGATTTAAAGAATCATTCCTGAGAGTTAGGGTAGGACTACTCTCGATGAATGTTTCATATGTATATGAATAATCATCTTATTCAATAAGATAGGTGGGATAGCCAATGACTCATTCTGGTGAATCGACCGAATCGTATTCTTAGAATATAGTCCAACTCTCTCATCCAGAGAATCTTGGCTGTCGCTTTCCGACTTCGTATAGCACACACATGTTGTTTCCAACCGTTTTAGTGTTATCATTTATGAACACTAATACTACTACTACATTACCAATATTGATATCCGGTCTACGAAAAACTAATCAATATTTTGGTCAAGTCCACATATTTTAAAACATGTGACTTTTAAATGACCGAGAGGTTCTCTTAAATCCACAAAGGATATAAGCCATGGCAGGCCTCCTACCAAAGGTTCTTTCTGAATGAATTAAGATATCGTTAGTCTCGCAAAAAAGGTCTTAGGGAATCACCCCTATCTTCTGCTTTGTAACGAATCCGTTATTCATTCTTAGCTAAAACCCTTCTGTTCTGAATGAATTCAGATTCCGTTGTTCGGCAAGAGAGTCTCGGGGAACACCCCTATTTTCTGTTTTCTAACGAAATCTAGCAAGACTGAGTGGTGAGAGAGTTCAAGGTCTGGTTAACTCTCTACTTGTCAGGGAATCACCCCTACACCACTCAACTTTGCGCTGAAAGTTTAAACTTTCCTATTCATTCGACTCTTTTCTATGTAGATCCAATTGCTCCCACCGGTCCCGAGACACTCGGTGGTTCTACAATAGGCGAACAAAACTGGAGTACAAAAACTCCATTTACAGGGTTAAGGCTGTCAAACCAACCTCTATGATCAGAATCCTATACAGCCCACTAAGAGCCATAAGTTATCAATCACCCCAGCAGACCGTAAAGTCCACAAAACCACATTGGGTCAATGGTTAAACCATACTCCCACTGCGTGGTGGATTGACATCCTGATCTAGTAGTATTTATCAGTGTAATCACCAACAACCGATGTTGGACGTGGTCTGATTAAATCAGATAGTAACTACCTTGAGTAACCGTACTCCAAGTTCTAAGGTTGTTATCTATGTATTCTTTCAGAAAGGGTGTGACAGTCCAACCGTCACTTTCTGATCTCAAGAATCTTAAAACCAACCTTCACTCGTGACATTAAGATATTTCACGAACAGTCACAATCTGAACGTATGCGCAAAATCCCCAGTCCTACCTTCAAGCATTAAATGCTAAATGCCTACATTTACGGATGTGGTGTGAACCGAATTCACTCCTTATCCATAAACTCACTAGCATCTTCTAGGTAGACTTCTCGGTTTACATAATAATGTTAACCGTTATTTTGCAACCAATTATCTTAATCGAGTTTAGCAGTGTATTGTAGCACATTAATAACTATATCGGGCAAGTGTATGGTTTCTTCCTCAGTGGAAAAACATTCCACTAGGAGGCAGGCCGAGCATCAGTCCCAAGACTATGCGATAGCCTATTTCTGAGCATGGAATACTCTATTCTCTGCTAAAATCAGAAACTCCTCCTCGTATTCTTTTGATAAACTAAATCACGTTTCGAGTAGTTATCAAACAAAATGTCACCACTCAAAAACTCCCACTAGCTTGTATCTCTCACTAGACCCCGAAGGTCATGGTGAACAAGCTATGTTACCCCTTCAAATCTATTACCCTTTCCCGATTGAAAGGAAACTTAGTCATTATTCCTTTGAGATAGTGTTCCTAGACTGGGAGATAGGAATCACCCTTAGCCGCCGTCGGGTCTTATCTCTAGGATACATGCACTAATTAATAGATATTGAAAGGTCGCTTATCTTAATACGGAAACCTTTTACCTTTAATAGTTTTAGATGTGTTATACTTATTCAGCTTTTCTTAGTGGTTCTGACTTTATCAAACAAAAGTCCGAGTCTTGGATTCGTACTACAAATGTCATATTCACTTTCTATGAGGCAACAATGTATCGAGTTGAATTTGAATCCATTTGTTTCAACGAATCTGTAAACAGAAAAATAAATTTTTCCGTGATATTCAAGGATAGAATCCGAAATTCATTTCATTATATCACTCCCGCTATTCTAGCTGAAATTACTGCCCGTTGTTACTTTATTAATCATTAATGCACAGCTTCATTGTTCTTCCAAAGAACTAAGCCACTGAGTCAAGTTACTCGGTTAAGAAAGTCGCTAAGGATTCATTGGTTAGTGATCCGAAATCACTTTCCTTATCCTATACTTTCTTTAATTAATGTTTCGGTTTAGCCTCAAAACTTTAGTTAAGATGATTAACACTTATAGACATTCTTTCCCATTCTTAACTTTCCTTAAAAGGAAATTGTCTTGAACTAGCAGTTCGTTTGAGTAGACACTACTCGTGAACTGTGGGATGTCTAATGAAAGTGTTACCCAGTGGGACTGATTTTCTAATAATTTAGAAAAAAACATAAGATAAAAGCTCCCACTAGTTTATCGGTTCCAAATACCGTCTAACCAGCGACACTTTAATTTATGAGTCTCCAATTTTTCTATTAGAAAATTTCTCGTGTAGACACTACACAATTAAAATTCACTGGAAGAATTTTATCGTCCCAATCACCTTTCAAACTAACTACGGTTGTCTCTCGTTCTGCACGATTGACAGTAGTGACATACTTATTTACGTCACTTAAGTTTTGAAGGCTCAAGAGATATATCTCTTCCGAAAAATTAATCGCATGTGAGATTAATAAATACAACGTTCTAGTTACTTACCACTTTTAACGAAGTCGTTACTAGTCAATTTTACATACATTAGCGATCTAGTACCCTAGAGAGATATATAAATAGTTGTAAATAAAACTAACGAGAAAATAAATCCAAATCATACACTACTAAAATTTTAGGAACATAAACTAATTACTTATAGTCTATCCTACCGTTCCAAGGATTTAATCTAATGTGCCTCGGTGCCGCCTTAGGGTAGGTCAAAGAGGTTTCGATTAATATTGACGATCGATTGAGAATCGAACATCTCATTTGTGATCGTCAATCACCTTTCCTTTTTCAGCCAAGGTACTACCAAAAATACCTTTTATGAGTGTGACCTACTTGTCTCGCATTTTTAGGTAGACCCCGAGTGTGCCGCCTTAGGGTCGGTCGGTGACCCGACGAGTACCCAAAATCCTATCCTTTCGGAGACCAAGCCTTGAATTTTGATAGCGGTGAAGACCCTTCCTTAGGGGGCCGAAATCAAAGCCGGCACGAGGCGTCACCATTCTCTCACGTTGCTTGTGTCAACGGTAGAGGCCGTGGGGTCGGTGTCGCCTCTCCCGCTCCCACTCAATATTTTGAAAAAGTGGTGGGTTTACCGATCACGTTTTTGGACTTGATTTACATTAAGGAACAATAAATCATAGGCCCGAATGTTGTCGGTTATGTGGGCTAGCCCACCCGACCTATTCGTTAGAACATATGTGACCGTCGGACGGGTCAAGGCTAGGAGAGCTCCGTTGAGCCGTAGTGGCTCTTCGGATGGCTCATTATTGCCAGACCCCCGTACAAACGCCACACGTGGAGGGTGAAGTCGATTGAGCCGTAGCTACTGTTGACCACCCAACCGTGGTTAAACCACTTTCGAACCTGTTTGCCCATGATTATCCAATCCTTAAACATCAAACATTCACGTAGACACTACGGAACAAGAACGTAATCTCGTCTTAGGTAAGGTGGAATTCACCAAGAATCCAACACCTTAACCACGAAGTTTCGGGATTTTACTCCTTATGCTTTCGCGAGTGGGATTCACCGAGAATCCATCACCCAACCTCGACGATTGAAAAAACCATGTTCCTCGGTTTTTACCCTAATTAGTTTCTAATCAATATCAAACAATTAATTAAAACTAATTGCGTGTTTTATACATGTCTAACTAATTCTCGAATTAATTTCTACATGTATGCATATGGAGTGGAATTCATGATATGATGCATGTCATGGCAATTTTCCGGTTCTATTCATACAATCTACACATGTATACTAGTGCGGAAAATAAACACCGAGATGGACCGTTGACACCCCCGTTACTAATCTATTTGAAAATAAATTAAAACCCTAATCTGCAGCTGTATAGAATCTTCGACGATTGGCATATCAAACGAACTCGGATCGGGACGAAACTTTCCAGATCTGATCTTCATTCTTCGGACTTCAAGATAGACTGTTGGATCGGAGCTTTGACTTGTCAATATTCTCCAGTGAGCCGCCCAACTTGCTGCTGAATCTGACTTTTACAGCAGCGCATCAATGACTTCCCGCTGCCGATCGGGAATCGAGATGAAACCCGATCGACCTGAAATTTTTATTCCACGTCCAAAACTCCATATTTATCAATCTGACCGGTTGGATTTGCGTTTCAACGGTCGAAACTCTCCCAGAAATTCGAGGAAGTCACAGGTAGGGTTTCTGTGAATCCTGCGTTTTTCTGTTACAGCAGCTTCTTTGCAGCAATGAACGGACATCCAAACGGACTCTGATCGACGCCAAATTTTGTGGGATTGTTCATCAACTTCCAATCTTGATTCTGACCGGAGGGATCTTCTTTTTAACGGTTCGATCCACGGGAAAAACGAAATATCTAAACAGCTACTAAACAGATCTATTTTCTGGAAATTAAAATTGCAATAAAAATAAATTACATAATTTCCTATACTCATATGAACGAATTTTCATCGTTCATATGAGTTTACAATAGATCTAACGGGTAAACGATGCCAACCCCAATCCATCTCTTCAACCATAACAATTTTAATCACATCAATGCATAAAATAAGAAAAAAAAATACCTACATGCAATTCCACTCCTTTAAATCGTTTAACTACGATTATGACTATATAAATCGTGGAATCTGGCTCTGATACCACATGAAGGATGCAGGTTCTTAGATCTAACCAAGTTAGATCTATACGCAGCGGACGGATCAAGATTTACATATCATAAAACATAGTTAAAGGACTTAAACTACTATAAGGGGGTTTAAGATTATGTTACCAATAACGGGAAGAGTCGCCTTGATCTTCCGATGTGTTCTCCAAACGGCGGTTGGTGGACACCATTCTTGATACACGAGCCTCCTTGATATGCAACACCAAGAAAAACTAAAAGTTTTTCTTCTACTAAAAACCCAAGACAAGAAAAAAACTAATTTTTCTCTCTTTTTAATGATGGTGGTCGAAATTATGCCATTCTATTAAGGCTTGGGAGAACTTTCTTTATATAGGAGAGTAAACCTTGTCCTCCAAGGATTAAATAATTAAGAGATAATTATTCCATTAATCCTTTATTCCAAATAAAAGATAAATAAAATGATTATCCTAAACAAATTAGGATAAATCATATTATAATCTAATATTCCATGAATTATCATTTAACAAATAAAAGATAAATCATATGTCAAATAATTATCCAAGAAAACTAATGTCTCTCTAATCAAATGACATAAATGGCGCCACTAATAGGGTCAATAAACCCACATAAAATGTTTTTTATGTGTATTATATTATTTAGCTCAACTAAATAATATCCATGCATATCAATTAATTAGCCCAGCCAATTAATTATCACTGAGGCCCAAATAACAAGATTATCAGTCCGAATTACAGAAGCCACATCGGGGACCATGGACCTATAACCGGTAGCTCCAATAATTAATTATTCATCGAACGAATAAGTACATTAATTATTAATTCCGGGATTACGCCACCATAAACCCAAAACGAACTCTACCGATTATAGATGTATACTTATACTCAACCCATAGAGTGAATAAGCGTCCATTGATATAATCACTACATACGGATTAACCCTCCATAGATCGTCCATTCGAGTGGGAAGTCTCCGTGAACCCGACTCGAATATCTTATCCTTATTTACCATTAACCCCCTAGTGATCAATTAGTTCACATATCTGACTAGTAGCTAATTAGTCTAAATATGAACTCGGCCGATCGATCACTTTCTTAGGGCTAACAAATAAGGGGACTCTCTCTACTTTCCGCAGGAAGGAATGGATTCCATGTCCGTGAAAATCGAACTACTCACTCATCCGGAGATAGTGCCAATGAGAAGTGGCTTGGAACACATTATTTAAGTGAACCGTAACTAACACATCAAACACTACCCCGGGACAAGCGGACCACGTGATCACCTCGGGATTAAGGTTGATCCATATATGATCATCTAATGATTTAATAAGATTCCTCGATTACGGAATTATATCGAGAAATACGATTAAATCGGTCCGATCCTATATGAATGCCATCATATATAAATGCCCCACGTAGGTACCCTCTACCGACAAACCGGATAAGACTATCACACCCTAAGGTGTTACGGGCGCATTATTGGTGTTTTAATCAAGAGACCCTAAACTCGATTAAGCTCACTACGGACTAACGATTTAAGTATATCACCGCTAACTCAATCCTCACGTGTAATCCATACACCGAGTTAAGTGGTTACATACGGATATACTTAGGGTTTGCAGCAGTGTATTACTTTACAAGCACAAAGCAAGTAATAAGGTGAGATAAATTATGTCATTCATTATTAAAAACAATTACACAAATTGCTTTCGGGCACTACACCTAACACCCCTTTCTTATATAGGTGAAAATGGCGCCCCATTGCCTCCTAATCTGATTAATTAGGAGAAACTTCCTAGAAGATAGATGAAAAAGAAAAAAAAATCCCAAAAAAATAAGAAAAATCCCTTTAATTGATTTATCTCTTTTATTATAATATATCATATTAAATAAAAACTAAATATTGCCAATATTTTATATTGAATATATTTATCTTATTACCAATTTTCTATTTTCCAAAAATCAATTAATATCCAATATTAATATTATGGTAATCTTATTAATTAAATTGCACAATCCAAGTGTATCTTATATACATAGGAGTGGCGCCCCATATTGCCAAATATTAGCATCCGAAATATTCTTTAATTAATATAATTAATATCTTATATTATATTTATTCATAATAAATAAATACCACCATATTAATTTACCACTATAACATTTATAGTCTTGAGATAAAACTTTCCTTATATGGTCATCAACTATAACCACATTTTAATCCGACTCGACATTCATATGTGTGTGACCCGATAGGCTTCCGAATATGTTGGCCGTAGACATAAGGCGCAATTACAAAAATGCTCTTCACCTCTAACGATCACGGATAGCGTCTAGCAACACGTCCATGACCCCCAATCATTGGAAGAGTCAATACGCAATGACTATTGCCTTTCATGTGCTTGGTTAGCGTGTAAATGGAATCCTATCGTTGTAGTAATATCCATACGATCGTATCCTATAATCTGGATATCAAGCTCTCTCGGAATAACTCATTTACTCCCACTTTGCAAAGATTCACGAGAGCTTGACATTCCTTATGGAAAGGCTCTTTCGGATATTCACTCCTACTCATAGGGTACGCGATTCCCAGACGACCTAACATGTATACTCCTCATGCTTCAGTATCACACCTGATCACTATCGCATGATCGGCCCTGGCTAAGGTAAACCACAATAGTGTCAAAGCATGACAATCCACACCGTGATGCCATGCAGACTCCGGTCCTAAGGATAATTACACAACCGTCACATAGTGTGACACTTAACAGTGTAAGTGGGTTAGTCTAACGTACGCATTCTCTAATACACGTCCATGTACAGTCCAAGTGTCACTACACTTCGATTGACGAGATCTATATCTGTTCTTAAAGACAGAAGACATCTAATATGTGCTAGTCTGTTCGTACTGTCAAAGCCCTATTCAACAGTACATCAGCCTAGAGACATTTAAGTATCAAACTTATTATAACGATTAGAGATCTCATCAACCATAATCACTATCATGGTTTCTCTATCACAGTTTAATACTAAGGGCGTTATCATATACACACTATCATAAATTGGTCTAATAAATAAACAAAGTATATAATAACAAAAGTGCTTTTATTAATCATAATAAAGTTATTACATGAATTTAAATAAACTGTAAATGACCAGACCCGGTCGGATCCGGCCCAACCCGATTGGGTTTAGGACACCTATTCAACAAAATCTAGCAAGGCTCTTATTTTGTATCATTATCGATACAACACAAATCTTCATCAACAACTCGTGTTACCAAGAAGTTGATCTTGTTGAAGCATCATAAATGTGTGAAGGAACATAGAGAGTTGAGCACCTGAAGAAGAGATCTTCAGAAGAGCTACATGGAAGTTGACCATTGAAGCAGTTGATGGTTGTGAAGGATTGGCTGCTAGAGTGACAAGCATATGCGGGGTGTCAAGGACACTTGCCTATTGTATTAGAGAAGAGTACAATAGTGATTTCTCCTAAGTCACAGGAAAAGCGGTCACGTAGGAGATTACACCACTCCGAAGATCAATAAAAACTCTCAGCCCATTTACTTTACGCAATTTACTTTACGTATTTAATATTCCACTGCACTATACACTTTACCCGAAAACCAAGCCCAAAGGCTTTTTAACAATAACATTCCGCTGCACAACTTTGTTAATTAGAACCAGGCGAGTAG
This sequence comes from Gentiana straminea, assembly GCA_036785695.1. Lineage (NCBI taxonomy): Eukaryota > Viridiplantae > Streptophyta > Magnoliopsida > Gentianales > Gentianaceae > Gentiana > Gentiana straminea. Next base: position 10,537,984 of record JAVUPR010000114.1, on the reverse strand, counting down.
CTTACTCCTCTGATCACCTCTCTCTAGTCTAATTACTCAAGAAGAAGTTTTCAAAATCAAAATTCACCCTCTCTGAACTCTTCCAAGCCTTGTATTACGGACCAACGGCTACTTTTCAAACTAAAAGGGGAGAAGCATATATGTTATGTAAAGGAGCTTGAGTTAAACGGAAGTTCTTATTTACGCGCTTATGTGCCAAAGTCTTTAGGAGTAATGATCATCTCAAGTAATAGTCTTAAATTATCTCTCAAATAGTTTTAAGGGGCAATGGTCCAAAAAGACATATATTGTACTTAATTAGGCAAATAGGACACTAGGAAAACTTATTTGGTTATAAGGACACAAAATTAATACATAGACCAATCTACCCTCAATTAAAAATCAAAAAATCAAAAAGACGGCTGAAAAATGCGCGTGTTGTTTTGGCACCATATTCAGCATACTACTGTAACATGTGTGTTTTGTTTTTTTTTTTTTTTTTTTTTTGTTTTTTTTTTCTGGATGCTAAATTCTTTTTTGTTTTTTTTTTGGATGCTAAATTCTTTTTTTTTTTTGGACGCTGAGACGTTTTTTTTTCCCAGTGACCAGTGCATTTACCACCGCGATGAATTGACCATCCCGATGCAACGACCACATCGATACAGAAACACCACGACGCAAAGACATCGCGATATTATGGCATTTGACGATGCAAAGACACCGCGATGCAGAGACATCACGATGAAATGACACTGGGATGCAGAGACACCGTATTGACCACCGCGATGCATTAACCACCGCGATGCAGTGATCACCCCGATGCAACGACCACCGTAATGCATTGATCACCCCGATGTAACGACCACCCTCTATGCATTGACCACCGCAATGCATTGACCACCTCGATATAGAGACACCGCGATGAAGTGACACTGAGATGAAAAGACACGGCGATGAAGTGACACCGAGATGAAGAGACAGGGCGATGAAATGATACCGCGATGCATAGACACCTTGATGAAGTGACACCGCGATGCACAGACAACCGCGATGAAGTGACCACCCCCGATGTAGAGACACCGCGATGCAGAGACACTACGATGTATAGACACCTCGATGAAATGACACCGCGATGCATTGACACCCCTGATGCAGAGACGCCACGATGAAGAGACGCCTCGATGAAGTCACACCACGATGCATTGACCACCCCAGATCCATTCACCACCGCGATGTAGTGGCCACCCTCGATGTAGAGACACCGCAATGCAGTGACCACCCCGATGCAGTGACCACCCCGATGCAGAGACACCGTGATGCAGTGACCACCCCCGATGCAGAGACACCGCGATGCAGTGACCACCCCCGATACAGAGACACCGCGATGCAGTGACCACCCCGATGCAGAGACAGCACAATGAAGTGACACCGCGATGTAGAGACACCGCGATGAAGTGACACCGCAATGCAGAGACACCTAGATGCACTGACAACCGTGATGCAGAGACATCACGATGCAGAGACACCGCAATGCAGTGACCACCGAGATGCATTGACCACCCCTGATGCATCAGACATGATGGAGGTCAAGTTAAATTATTAACTCGATGCCTACTAACACACTAGCAAGAGAACTAGGTTCAATTGTAGTATAGCTAGATAGAGTCGAGGTCGATCCCACAGAGACTCGGCACAAATAAAACACAACTTTATCCTATTAGAACTAAATTGAAAGGGCGGTCTACGACCAACTAAATGCAGTAAATAAAATAGTGACAACCACAAGACACAAAAGCCCACTAAGAAAAACTAAAGACTACTAAAACACGGATAATACGGTTGATATTATCTAGACAAATAGTATTGATTACGCTAGTAGATCATAACTCCCCCATGTGAATTAGGTTGATAACGAGACAAAACAAACGTTAAAGATTAATTATTATGACTACGGGAGTCATCCCCAAGGTAGATTTAGCTCCGGTTAGGCCATCTAAATCATCGTGCCTCCATTACGTGACTTCGCTTTTTAATGCCTCCATCTCATATAACTCGACACAATTATTTCACTAGGGATGCCGGTATAAACCGTAACCTCATCTAAGCAACATTCCTATGGTGAGGCGTACTTCTTAGATGCCGATTCAATCTATATCCTAAGTAACAATCACTTTTTGAGTTTCATGTTAAATTATGATGACGAATAATTAAGTTGATCGGGTTTAATTACTCGTTTAAATTCCAAATCGAGAAATCGACGTAGTCGAAGCCGATCATAATATTGCCCTACACATCACCACGCTCGGTCAACCGAATGACGGCACTCGGGCGACCGAATGTCATGTCTAGGTCGACCGAACACGGTTCGTGTCGGAACAAATCATGATTACTTCTTAACGTTTCTAACCTAAGCACATGGGTTCGTAAATAAATCTACATCACGCAATCAATACAAATAAAACTACTCCATAATAAAATATAACAAATCTACGAATAGAAATTGCATAATTGAATAGTCATACCCTCGAAGACGAGAGTGACTCCCACTCTTTAATGCGCTCCCTAATCGGAGAGTCCGACGAATCCACAATGAAAGAACATAAAGAAAAGAAAAGAAAACTAAAAAGCTAAAATTGTATGAATTGTTTTGTGTTGTAGTGGTGTTGGTGGTGGTGTCTTCTCAATTTCGGAGCCGCTTTGCTTATATAGGAGTTGTAGCCGACATAGGGAGAATCCGGAAGATTGACATGCATTTATCAACTTAGGCTCGGGTGACCGAACCTACACGCTCGGTCGACCGAATGACATGGCTCGGTCGACCGAGCCTCCCCGTTTACGCGTTTTCAACTTCGGTTCGTCGACTTGTTCCCCACTCCATGCTTTTGAATTGATCTCGATTAATCTTTTCTTCAATGCTCCGATTTTCTTCTCTTTTATCTTGAGATTTCTCGATTGCGTGATAATTATCTTCCCGATTTATCATAATCTGCAAAATCGCATTTATCACACAATTAATTGCTCTTTTAATAATAAAAACATCTAAATACCAATTATCATATTAATAATCACTCATCATTAAATAATAAATATAAACACGTGATTAAATATGAAATATATATAATTAACTCCGATTTAAGGTTATTATTGATGACATAAATGGGTACATTTTAACCGTCATCAAAATGCCCCCACTTAAACTTTGCTTCGTCCCGAACAAAGCATCAATAAGTCATTCCCCAAGACAACATTTTCCGTGGTCATCTCATACTTACACAAGAAACCCGAGTCAACTCATACCAGTCATGCTCATAAGATAAGCATTATTCACTACTCGCTATGAATCGAAGTGATTGTGTGCATGTGCGTTGGTTTTATATAAATGTAGCTAGATTTAGAGTTTATGCAGACTTCATATCTAAATTCACCAACATCAGCATTCATACTTCTTATGCCTCGCAATGGTTAAAGCACTAGAACAATAAGCAAGAGCGTATCTATAGGGTTTTTAGACTTGGAGACTGAGTACTACTCGAAGCCTCTAAAAATTAATATTTTCAATTTTTGCTTATATGTTTCGAATACTACTAATCTCAAGGAAGAAAACTTTTTAATGAGTATCTCCCTATCTTAGATCATGCATAGCACCGAATATTACCACAAGCGCAGGGCTACTTTGGTAATTTTTCTACAAGCCCGTGTTTTAATGCATTGTCAAAACACAGGTACGTCCCAAGCTTATTACTCCGCTCTTGTTGGCTAGAAGATCGAGAATACATTAGTCGACAAATATCGACATTAGGTCCTCATAACCACTTATCTACGCATTGTACACGTACTTCTTTCAATTATTATAACTCATGCGGTACTAAGCGATTCACATGTCGAGTAATTGAACAATACCTAACTACTTGCAATTGTTGGCATGAATATCCTTAAGTCTACTAACAATTTATCGCAAAAGTATAATATGACCACGTACTCACGCGACTTGGTTCATTTCCTATCAAATCTAAGTATAAGAACTTCACAAGTTTAAGGGTACGAGTTAAACAACTTGGCATTTATCCATAAAAATTTTTAAATTTGGCTCAAAATTGTCTCAGTATTCCGTTTCCCTTGACTTCAACATATAGCACAATATATATAGCTAAGTCCCCTGCCCCCCACTTAAACATGGCATTGTCCTCAATGACAAAAATAAATGAGAGTTCAAGAAGAAAGACTTAGCTCTGGAAACGGCTCCCAAGTAAAGGAACAATATCGGAGTAATCATCGGCACGGCGTGGAGAGACGGACACATCCCGTATAAACAAACAAGCTCCACGAAATCGTTAAATACCATGTCTATGGAAGTTATAAAATAATGTGGCAGTAATTAGATATAGATATCTAAAAACAGTTTAAGCCACTTTACTTTATACTGCCATGGACAAGACCAAAAGGGATTTAAACCTAAAAAAAAAAAAAAACTCACATGACGGCTATCAAGGAAAAAACCTCGTTTATTCCGAACTTAGACTCGGAACATGGCGAGATGAAAAAAACCGTGATAGGCGCATGCTACTTTATTAAAAAGAAAAACAAAATAGATAGTTATAGGTAGTAGTTCTAAATTTAAAGTCGCTAGCTCGACTCAGCTCAAGATGGTTTATTCATAGACGGGGTCATCGAGGTACAAGACCTCCTCCCTCACCCTCAGGCGGCAGCCCGTGATAATGCTTAATACGATGTCCATTGACCACAAATCTGGACTCGTCTTTGAAATTGAATAGTTCCACCGCTCCAGAAGGAAAGACTCGTTGTACTTGAAATGGGCCGCACCATCTTGATTTCAACTTACCTGGGAAGAGTCTTAAGCGCGAATTGTACAAGAGAACCAGATCACCCTCTTGAAAGGTCCTATCCAGAATCTTTTTGTCATGGAACTTCTTCGTGCGTTCCTTAAAAATCTTGGCATTTTCGTATGCCTCTAAACGAAACTCCTCCAGGCGAGTTAATTCTAACATCCTCTTCTCACCGGCCAACGTCTCATCAAAATTTAGCATTCTAGTTGCCCACATGGCCCGGTGCTCCAGTTCCACGGAGTAGATGACATGCTTTTCCAAAAACAATCCTATATGGTGACATTCCAATCGAGGTTTTATATGCGGTCCTATAAGCCCATAAAGCGTCGTCTAAACGTAACGACCAATCCTTCCTAGTCGTATTGACGCTTTTCTCCAGGATACGCTTTATCTCTCGATTGGTGACTTCTACCCTCGTCCACTAGTCCGGGGGTGATATGCGGTTGCTAGCTTATGTCGAACCCCATACTTAATCATCGACCTTTCAAAAGGTTTATTGCAAAAATGACTACCATTGTCGCTTATAATCGCCCTAGGCGTTCCAAACCTTGTAAAAATGTTCTTCTTCAAGAATCTAACCACAACCCTAGCATCGTTAGTAGGTGAAGCAATGGCCTCAACCCATTTGGATACATAATCAACGCAACTAAGATGTACCGGTTAGATAATGATGAAGTGAAGGGTCCAACGAAATCTATTCCCCAAACATCAAAAAGTTCTACTTCTAAAATGCTCTTGAGTGGCATCTCATTCCTCCGTGAAATATTTCCTGTCATTTGACAAGCATGACACCCTCTTGCATATTGGTGTGCATCCTTAAACAATGTCGGCCAATAAAAACCGCACTTTGGAGGACCTTGGCCGCGAGTTTTATCTCCCCCGTAGTGTCCTCCAACTTCATAAGAATGACAATGCTTCGGATATCATTATACTCTTCCTCGGGCACACATCTTCGAAAAACATTATCGGATCCTAGCTTAAACAAATAAGGCTCATCCCAATAATAGTGTCTAATATCTTTGAAGAATTTCTTCCTCTCTTGGACAGTGAGATTTGGTGGTAGATACTTCGCGGATAGATAATTAACAAATAACTAAACCATGGTTGTTTCTTCTCCTTCACAACCTCTATTCGCGAAGAAAGCTGCAAAGACAATCACCTTGTCCCCCGATGGTGGTGATGGAGAAAAGTTGTTCATCGGGAAAGATTCTCCTATCTCGGGCAATTCCTCACCATCCTCTAATTGTAAGCGCGACGATGATCGGCCACCACGTTCTCACTTCCTTTCTTATCTCGGATTTCAACGTCAAATTCTTGCGGCGGTAGAAATCCATCTCAACAATCTAGGCTTTGAATCTTGCTTTGCTAGGAGATACTTAAGAGCCGCATGGTCTGTCCATACGGTGACTTTAGATCCCACTAAGTAAGATCTAAATTTGTCAAAAGCAAAGATAACGGCCAAAAGCTCCTTCTCCGTTGTGGCGTAATTTCTTTGGGCAAAGCATTCAAAGTCCGGCTCGCATAATAGATAGGTCGAAGATCTTATCTTTTCTTTGACCCAAAGCGGCGCCAACAAAGCGGCATCACTTGCATCACACATCGGTTCAAACGGAATCTCCCAATCCGGTGCGACTAGAACGGGTGCGAATCGACCTACTTTTTATTTCATTGAAGGCTTTTATGCACTCATTAGAAAACACGAATGGTACATCCTTGGCCAATAATTCGGTAAGAGGTCTAGAGATTAGGGAAAAGTCTTTGATAAACCTACGATAAAATCCGGCGTGGCCTAAAAAACCTCGCAAAGTTTTAAGATTAGTAGGTGGAGGTAGTTTCTCGATCACCTCAACTTTGGCTCTATCCACCTCTATACCGTTCTTTGATATGCGGTGGCCTAGTACTATACCTTCCGTAACCATCAAATGACATTTCTCCCGCTTAAGCACAAGATTAGTCTCTTCACATCTCTTCAACACTCGCGCTAGATGTGTGAGACAAGAATCGAAATCGTCTCCAAATACGGAGAAATCATCCATAAATATCTCCAGGAAATCTTCCATCATGTCCGCAAATAACGACATCATACATCGTTGAAATGTCGCGGGGGCGTTACACAATCCAAATGGCATTCGATTATACGCAAATGTCCCATATGGGCATGTAAACGTTGTTTTCTCACGATCTTCGGGCGAAATGTGGATTTGATAGTATCCCGAATATCCGTCAAGAAAACAATAGAAAGCATGCCCGCTCGCCTCTCGAGCATTTGATCGATGAAGGGAAGAGGAAAGTGGTCCTTACGAGTCGCATCATTTAGTTTCCTAAAGTCTATGCATACTCGATGACCGGTGATTAGCCTCACAGAATTAACTCATTCAACTCATTGGCTTGCACCGTCAATCCTCCTTCTTGGGAACTACGTAGATAGGGCTTACCCATTCGCTATCGGCAATTGGAAATATAATTCCCATTTCTAGCATTTTTATAACCTCATCCCTAACCACGTCCTTTAATTGTGGGGTTAAACGCCTCGAGGTTGTGCAACCGCTTTCTTTTCGGGGTCCACGGAGATCTTGTGCATACATACGCTAGGACTAATGCCCTTGACGTCCGCTATGGTCCATCCAAATGCTCCGCGGTACTCTCTCAAAACTCTCATTAGTTTCTCCTCTTGTAAGTCCGTCAAGGATGAAGATATAATTAGCGGCAAAGTCTCATCTTGAAGAAATACATACTTCAAATTTGCGGGAAGAGGTTTTAAAGTCAAATTTGTGGGAGGTTCTTCCAAAGAGGTTTTCAACTTTTGACCGGTGAGTTTGAGTTCGAAGTACTTATGCCACGTTGGTCTATGATAGAATCTTTCAATCTCCGCAAAGACTTACTTCCTCTACAGGCCTTGGGGTCCCTCTACTTCGCATCCCGGCCATATCATCTTCTCCTCCTCACTACTAATGTACTTGACTTCATCCTCTTCTTCCAAGACAAAGATCCAAGAAATCCTTGATACTTTCATGTTGTTGAAATTCTTGAACGATCCTATCAATGGAATCCAACATGAAACATGCATCTTCCCCATCATCGGTTGCTTCATGGTGTCGAAGACATTGAATGCAACTCTCTCTTCGTTCACTCTCAATACCAACTCGCCTTTGTAAACATCAATTAGCGTTCTACTAGTGGCCATGAAAGGTCTCCCTAATATCAATGGCACTTCGTAGTTAGCTTCCATATCTAATACCACAAAGTCGACGGGGAATACAAACTTTTCAACTCTTACTAGCACATCCTCAACCACTCCACACGGTTCTTTGACGAACGGTCGCTAATTGCAATGTGATTGAGGTCTTCTTAAGATCTTTCATGCCTAGTTTCCGAAAAATAGATAGTGGCATCAGGTTCACGCTTGCTCCTAGATCACACAAAGCTTTGTTTAAACATACGTTACCTATGGTGCGGGGAATGAGAAAGCTTCCCGGATCTTTGCATTTTGGGGGTAACTTATGTTGAAGAATGGCCGAGCACTCCTCATTGAGGCATATGGTCTCTAAATCTAGGAGTTTCCTTTTAGTTGAGACGGCGTCTTTCAAAAACTTGGTGTACTCAGGCATTTCAGCTAGTGCTTCAACTAGGGGTATATTGATTTGTAACTTACTGAACATATCCACGAACTTCTTATACCTCTTATTATCAAACTTAGGTTTCGGCTTTGGTGGAGGATAAGGTAGAGTTGAAGGATCGACATCAGTGAAAATTGGGTACTTATTATCAAAAAGTTCAACTCTAGGGCCGGCGGGTTCTTTATAGGTTCTTTGCTTAGGCAAAGACTCGGAAGTATGGGTCTCATTGCTTGGCTCACCATCCTTATTCTTTGTGACTTTCTCTTTCTCTTTCAGGGATGGTGGAGTTACTTCTTTTCCACTTCTTGTCATGATCGCATTCAAGTCCTTAGGGTTCTTTTCAGTGTTGCTTGGTAACCCTCCAGGAGGTCTAGTTGAAACTTGCTCAGCTAGTTGTCCTACCTGGTGCGTGAGGTTTAGGACTAGAGCTTCTTGATTGGTCACCTTAGCGTCGGTCTTCGACAATATTGGCTAAAGTTAGTGGCTAAGTCGGCCATAGATTTTGAAAGTTGTCCCATATTGTCGGTGACAACATTACTCGCTTTTCTATCGCATTCCCAACCAAAAGTTTTAGTTTGTTGTGGTACATAAGGGGTAGGCGGTTTAGGCCTTTCTCCGCATTAATGTCACTATATCGGAATCCGGGATGGTTATGGTTAGGCCTCGTACCCTCCTCCGACATAATTGGCTTCTTCGACACCGATTCTCACTTTGAGGTGCTTCCTCGATTCCGGCCCCTTTTTCTACTCTTGTCATCCTCTCTTGCATCCCATCTACCTTATTGTTGATAACGAAAGTTGTTCTAAGATTTTGGTAGATGCACTATCATCAAATATATCGGCGGCCATCTTCACAAGAGCTATGTCACCGCCTCCCCATTGGTCGTTCATCGCTATTTGTTCCATCTTCCCTTGTGCCTCCTCGGAGATAAAAGAACAAACGCTCCATTCTTTGGAGGCGTCTACTCTAATTTTCTCGCCTCTCTCTCAACCCATGGTAAAAAGTTTGCATTAAAAGCCAAAGAGAGATGTCATGATGAGGACACTTCCTCATAGCTTCCTTGAAACGCTCCCAAGCTTGATCAAAACTCTCCCCGAGGTTGTTGCTTAAATCCTAGGATGTCTTGGCGTAACTTAAAAGTTTTTCCTAAGGGAAAATACTTATTCATGAATTTTTGCAACAATTGTTCCCAAGTAGTGATAGATCCAAATTCTAAAGAGAGAAGCCATTGCTTAGCTTTATCTTTCAAAGTGAAAGGGAAAAGCTTAAGACGAATGTTCCCCTCCGGGATTAATTTCGGTTTCAACGTGCGACGATTTCCAAGAAATTCGTCACGTGAACACCAGGATCCTCGTTTTGGACTCCATGAAAAGTAGAATAGTTGGTCACCATTTGAATTACATTAGGCCTAGGGTGATAGACTTCCGCAAAGATCTTGCGGTGCTACGATAGCGGGAATGAATTGCTCGATAGTGGGCGTTGCATAACTTTGCAAAGTGCGCCTCGCTCCTTGAACTAGGGCTTGGTTCTCATTATTAGCATTTGCATTCACATTATTGATAACGGGATTAATAACGAGGATTAGGTACCTGGTTTGGATTGACCGGAGGATCTTCCATTTCGTCTCGATTCGGATCGTTCGGACCGATCGGTTGTATGTTCTTCTTCCACTCCTTGCTCGCTTTCCTCAAGATTTGGATCCTCTTCTCCTTGCTTAGCCGGTTCCCTAGCTAACTTCCTATTTCGCCTTGCAACTTTCTCTATTTCGGATTATAAGGTTCAAGCGGTTCCTTCGATTTCCGAGTAGCGTACTATAAAATAATAAACAACGGTAAAACAATTAACCACTAGTAAAGGCTAGGCCTTTAACTAACCAAATAAAACTAAAACAGACTCGAAATAAGTTGAGAAAAGAAAACGTAAATAAAACAGAAGCAGAATACTATAAAAATGATACAGAACAGAAACAACAACAACAAAAAAAAAAAAGTAAATAATTCCTCGGTCGACCGAGAGCTATGGTTCGGTCGACCGAACGCTTTTTTTTTTTTTTTTTTCGACACTGTTTAATATACAGACTCTTATTCACAGAATATTCACGAATCCAGTCCTAACAAAATAAGCTATATCTTAATTTAATGACTCGAGTCCCCGGCAACGGCGCCAAAAACTTGATGGAGGTCAAGTTAAATTATTAACTCGATGCCTACTAACACACTAGCAAGAGAACTAGGTTCAATTGTAGTATAGCTAGATAGAGTCGAGGTCGATCCCACGAGAGACTCGGCACAAATAAAACACAACTTTATCCTATTAGAACTAAATTGAAAGGGCGGTCTACGACCAACTAAATGCAGTAAATAAAATAGTGACAACCACAAGACACAAAAGCCCACTAAGAAAAACTAAAGACTACTAAAACACGGATAATACGGTTGATATTATCTAGACAAATAGTATTGATTACGCTAGTAGATCATAACTCCCCCATGTGAATTAGGTTGATAACGAGACAAAACAAACGTTAAAGATTAATTATTATGACTACGGGAGTCATCCCCTAAGGTAGATTTAGCTCCGGTTAGGCCATCTAAATCATCGTGCCTCCATTACGTGACTTCACTTTTTAATGCCTCCATCTCATATAACTTCGACACAATTATTTCACTAGGGATGCCGGTATAAACCGTAACCTCATCTAAGCAACATTCCTATGGTGAGGCGTACTTCTTAGATGCCGATTCAATCTATATCCTAAGTAACAATCACTTTTTGAGTTTCATGTTAAATTATGATGACGAATAATTAAGTTGATCGAGTTTAATTACTCGTTTAAATTCCAAATCGAGAGAATCGACGTAGTCGAAGCCGATCATAATATTGCCACACATCACCACGCTCGGTCGACCGAATGACGGCTCGGGCGACCGAATGTCATGTCTAGGTCGACCGAACACGGTTCGTGTCGGAACAAATCATGATTACTTCTTAACGTTTCTAACCTAAGCACATGGGTTCGTAAATAAATCTACATCACGCAATCAATACAAATAAAACTACTCCATAATAAAATATAACAAATCTACGAATAGAAATTGCATAATTGAATAGTCATACCCTCGAAGACGAGAGTGACTCCCACTCTTTAATGCGCTCCCTAATCGGAGAGTCCGACGAATCCACAATGAAAGAACATAAAGAAAAGAAAAGAAAACTAAAAAGCTAAAATTGTATGAATTGTTTTGTGTTGTAGTGGTGTTGGTGGTGGTGTCTTCTCAATTTCGGAGCTGCTGCTTATATAGGAGTTGTAGCCGACATAGGGAGAATCCAGAAGATTGACATGCATTTATCAACTTAGGCTCGGGTGACCGAACCTACACGCTCGGTCGACCGAATGACATGGCTCGGTCGACCGAGCCTCCCTGTTTACGCGTTTTCAACTTCGGTTCGTCGACTTGTTCCCCACTCCATGCTTTTGAATTGATCTCGATTAATCTTTTCTTCAATGCTCCGATTTTCTTCTCTTTTATCTTGAGATTTCTCGATTGCGTGATAATTATCTTCCCGATTTATCATAATCGCAAAATCGCATTTATCACACAATTAATTGCTCTTTTAATAATAAAAACATCTAAATACCAATTATCATATTAATAATCACTCATCATTAAATAATAAATATAAACACGTGATTAAATATGAAATATATATAATTAACTCCGATTTAAGGTTATTATTGATGACATAAATGGGTACATTTTAACCGTCATCAAGACACCGCGGTGAAGTGACACAGCGATGTAGAGACGCCTCAATGAAGTGACACCGCGATGCATTGACCACCCCAGATCTATTGACCAACTCGATGCAGTGGCCACCTTCGATGAAGAGACACCGTGATGCAGTGACCACCCCTGATGCAGAGACATCACGATGCAATGACCACCTCCGATGCAGAGACACCAAGATGCAGAAACACCGCAATGAAGTGAAACCGCGATGCAGAGACACCACGGTGCAGAGACATCGCAATTAAGAGACACCGAGATGTTATAACATTTGGTGATGCAGAGACATCGCGATGCAGTGACACCGTGACGCAGAGACATGTGAAGATGATGTGACATGTGACGATGCAGTGACATTTGACGATGCAGTGACATTTGACGATGAAGTGACATGTAAATTAGGGTTGTAAGTGAGTCAAGCTACTCGTGTGATACTCATACTCGACTCTCAAGAGAGTTTGACTTGATTGGGTTTTTTTCGAGTTCGAATTCGAGTCGAGCAACTCGAATAATTAACCGAGCCGATCTCGAGTTTTAAAATATAGTAATCGAGTACCTCGCGAGCTCATCGGGCTTCATTAATTAAATATTTAAATAATTATATTTATCAAATTTATAATAAAGTATTTTTTTATAATTCAAAATGTATTATTCGAGTCGAGTAGTAGACGAGTTGAGCTCGATCATGTTATATTTTATTAAAAAATAAATGAATTCTAAGAAAATATTCAAGCTTAAGAGCCTAGTCGAGATATATCAAGTACTTAGCGAGTCCAGTTGGCTCGAGCTCTAGGGAGTATCGACTCAACTTGGATCAATTGCACCCCTAATATGAATGACACTACATTTATTTTACAAATTACCAAATTTGTGTATCAAATTGGAAATGCAATGACATCAAATGTCATTGCATCAATTTTATTCCCAATCATACACAAACCCACCATCAAATTCATGTCACTACACCAAGCACCTAGCGAAGCTTATTCTCTTCCTATTAGCAGTCAAATTATCAGTATACTTTGGTTCTCCCAGAAAGGTGTATATCTTGCTCAAGGACTTCTCATTCCAAAGACCAAGGGGAAGATTGGGCAATTGAATCCAAACAGGAACCTCAGAGTTGGTATCCATACTAAAAAAAATACTCAAGCATCCTTTTAAGCAAAAGAGACATGTGATATCAACATTTTATGCAGTGACATCGGCAATCATATATGCAGTGATATCAACATTTTATGCAGTGACATTTGTTGGATCGATAATGCGCAGACACACTCTAGAGGTGAATACAGTGTGGGTAAAAATTGCCTTTTAAAATTTGTATAGCACTTAAGCAAATTTTAGGCAACCAATATGTTAAAAATCATAGTTTAATAAAATAGTTTAACACACTTAAAAATAATCTGTAAGCAGGACTTAAATCTAAGTTATATGTGTTAACTATTATTATTACCTAGATCAAGTTTATATAATAGTTTGATTAAACCACTTGACACAAATATAAACACTTGAATCACATATAATAGTACTTAATTAGGTGAGCTTACTAACATATGCAACAGTTCAGTGGGAATAGAATATATAAAACAAATGCACATTGAACTAATTTGAAAACATGAAGCTCAAGTTCAGATTCAACTAATGAATGCTCCAAACTAATGCTACTAAAAATTTACAGCAAACTTTCACAAAAAGTTTTAGGTTCAGCAAAAAAAGATTATAACAAAAATAGCAGGTTCAGTCCAAGACTATTTATTACAAAATGAATTTAGCAAGTTCAAGATTCAGATTATCTAAAAGGTAAGCTACTGAATATTTATGTATACTATTACAGCAGGCCTTATAAATATAATAATCAAAATTACAGCAGCCTTAACACAGCAAAATATAACAGAATCAAGACTGATCTATCAATCAAATTCCAACAATGATAATCAAGTTCAGGAACTAGATTATCACAACTACAATTTTTACAGAACTGATTACAATGATCAATTTCCTAATGCTACTGCCAAGCTATTATAGGTTGTTCACAGATCGCAAATTCATCAAGGTAATATGATAGCAAGTTCAGCTTAAGCAAGGAACAGGTTATAGCAGCTTCTAAATAAGCACTTGCAGACTTGTAACAAAAACAACACAAAGGGTGTTACCAACCTTGATTAACAATAACAATAAAGTCTACTGATGATCAAAATTGGAACCAACAGGTTATGGGGATTAATCAGAAGAAAAAAAGAATCAAACACTGACTGATAATCAATTCAATCAAGTCTCTTACTGTAAGAAAAGACCTTGATTCAAAAGACTTAACGACAGTGTATGACTCACACAAGAACAAGAACCAGAATCTTAAACAAGACTTCTGTTCAAGAGCAAAACTTAGACTTAAGATATTGATTCTATTCAGACTTAAGGTATAGACAATAAACCCCACTGGGCAGTCTTGACCTGATATTTCAGATCAGTCAAACTGTTGTCTAATGGCTCAGCAAAAATCAACTACCAAAATCAAGGTTTCACACAATGAACAAACTCAGACTCAACAAACCAAGACTAGTATCAAACACAGACTACTATCATGCAAATTTCAAGAGCTGGCAATCATATATGCGTGACATCAACAATTTATGCAGTGACATCGGCAATCAAATATACAGTGACATCAATAACTCATTATGAATGATGCATTCATTTGAAATTCTAGGTATACCGTAAACATCTAAAGCATGGGAACAGAGCATTATGAATGATGAATTCATTTGAAACCGATCAAAAAACCCAGAAAGAAGGTGATTTATTATCTTAAACATGGCTGCAAATCACAAAATCAAAGTCCTTGAAAAATGCCGTGTTGCGCCACCGCCAAACGCCGTGGCTGATTTCACCCTTCCACTGATGTTTTATGACATACAATTCCTGGTTAATCCTCCAACTCAGTTTGTGCATTTCTATAGATTCCGCCATGATCCCATTCCCACCTCTCCTCAATTCATCATTTCTTCCCTCAAATCATCTCTTTCAATGGCTCTCAAACACTTTCTTCCACTAGCTGGAAACTTGATCTGTCCAATCGATGATTCCAGCGACGACCACCACCACCGATTGCCGGAATTGCAGTACATAAAAGGAAAGGACAATCATTTCCTACATAAACATGAAAATGCATAATCTCAAGCAAACAAAACATCATGAGCAGTAAATCATCTAATCATTTGTAAACGTAACATGAGAAATCAAAACATAAATACAACAAAAGTAGCCATCTTTTAGCTCAATGAACATACAAGCTACAAATTCCAATCAAGCTATTTCATTTGACAGCTCCAGAAAATTGCACAAACACTAAGTAAAGCTAACCACTGCAGCTATACAAAATCGAATTTGAATCCACAGAAATACATCTATATCTGAATAAACAAAACAAAAAATAAGTCACAAAACATCATAGCATTAGCTCTTGAACTAGCATACACGTCCAAACAGCAGACTAACTAATATCATGGTGCATCAGAGATTGAAATTCTACCTAGATTCAAATCCAAATAGCAAAAAAAGTCTATAGACACACGTTCACCGCCAAACCAAGAAAACGATTTCCAGAAAAAGGACAAAGATTAGCAAAAATAGTACTACCAATTGAGAATTCAATCAACAGTATGATGCCTGAACAGAACAGAGCATTTATAATTAAATTCAGTTAAATTATAATGCTTCGAATTTCTGGAGGAAGACAAGCGTCGAATTGCTCCGTTGTGAGAATCTGTCACCAATTGGATAAAAATATGAGACTTTCTTACATTGCCGGACGGAAGGTGAATTTAAAAAGAGGACATAAACGATGGAAGAAGAAGGTGGAGGAAGAAGAGGGTGGAGGAAGAAGAAGGGGAGGAGCTAGAAGATGAAGGCAATCGAAGATTTCTTTTTTTTTCCGCAGCATTATTCTGTAGGGTTAACATAGGAAAGGTGTTCAAAATATGTCCTATAACCAAATAAGATTTAAATGTGTCCTAAGTGTCAATTAAGTACTCAAACTAGTCCTTATAAACAAATACCTATAGAAAGAATTTAAACATTATCAACAAAGCGATTTAGTTTTGAATAATAAAATCTACGATTACATCATTTTCACATATCAGTTTAATAGTTAGATAACTTATACTTGTGAAAACATTTAAGGCTATTATTTAAGAATCCACAAGTACCGGCAGAGGACCAAGAAACCACCCGCCCCCGTACATCTGTAATAGTGATAATGGTATTATTGAAACTGGCTTGAACATGAATAACTCCTTTTGGTATTCTACGCGCACTCCTACGCGACCCCATACGTCCATTTCTACCGATTCGTGGTATAGCTTTTGCCATATTTTATCATTTCATAAATATCAGTCAGAGATTTATGGATATATCCATTTCATGTTACAAAAAATTCCTTATTTATTATCAGTTTCTTTAGCGAGTCTGATTATCCCTGTCTTTGTTTATGTTTCGGATTGGAACAAATTACGATAAGAAGAAGAAAATAAAATGCGACAGCTGTTTCGGCTTTACAAGCTTATTCAAGGGCATTATTTAAGAGGATCATGACTCGTCTTTAAAGAGAATTATAATGATGTTTTTTTTTTTTCTTTTGGGTGTTATAAGGTGTTACCCGAATCATCTAGAGGTAGAACATGTTTGTATAAGCATCCCCAATTTCTTTCATCATCAACATATCTATTGGTTATTGAACGTGGCATTGTATTTCTACATTTACTAGAATTAAAAAAATGTCAGCAGCTGCACAACCGCCGCCACCGCCCATGGCGGCGACATCCGAAACCACCGTTCCAGAAACCGCTCTTCAGCGTTACCCACTGTTTTCTCGCATCCGCCTGGCAGCTAACTCCGACGTCCCCCATATCCACAAGCTCATCCACCAAATGGCCACCTACGAACGGCTCACTGATCAATGCACCGCTACTGAAGCAGCTCTTTCAAGCACGCTTTTCCCACCATCGCCACCTCCGCCGTTCACTTCCTTCACCGTCTTCATTCTCGAAGTATCCCACAGTCCTTTCTCTCCTTGTGCACATAACCCTGATTTTTCCCCTGTATACAAGACCTTTTACTTGGATCTCCCGCTGGAAGACCCGGAAAAGGAAACTTTCCGCTCTGGTAACGAGATTTCGGTGGCAGGTTTTGTCTTATTTTTTCCAAACTACTCAACTTTTTTGGCAAAACCGGGGTTTTATATAGAGGATTTGTTCGTGAGGGAATGCTACAGGAAGAAGGGGTTAGGGAGAGCACTCTTTGCAGCGGTGGCCTTGCAGGCGGCGAAGATGAAGTACGGGAGAGTGGAGTGGGTGGTGCTCGACTGGAATGTGAATGCTATCAAGTTTTATGAGCAAATGGGTGCTCAGATTTTGCCTGATTGGAGGGTTTGTAGACTTACTGGAGAAGCCCTTCAAGCTTTTGCCAATGTCAACTTTTGATTTTGCTCAGGTTCTTTCTTGTGCCCGCCAGGTGTTTGAGTGAATGTCAAGCGTTCTTGCTGAAGTGTTGCCTGTTGGATGCCCGTTTTTTTTTCCTTCCTTTTTTCTCTTGTAGTAGTGGGTGTAACTGCATTTCTTGGTGGAGTCTTCCTATTAATAATAGTAGCATTTTAACCCGGTTATCTTTTTAAGTTTCCATTTTCTTGTTATTTGCACTGGATAGAAACAGGTTTAATGTGTAAGCTTATGACTGCCAGAAGGGAAAAGTAGGCCTAAATGCCATGATTTTCTTGCTGGATTCTGCCATTCTTGTATGCCCCAGAGTGTCATGACTTAAAGTCACATAACCATTATTCTATCCTCAGCATATGCATGTAGATTGTCTTTTTTATCTAAATTTTTTTGTTAGTCCCATTTCTAATAGTGCATTAGGCATATTAGGAATCTCAAGGAAGCATGGATTCTACGATCCTTTCGCTTCTTTCTTCAGTCTAGCTTGAGTTCTTGAGACAGGTTGCACCTAGTAGTAACTTGTTTGAGATTATTCTAGTGTTTTGTATGTCATTCGAGTTTTTAAGTCGTATACCATTGTGTGCGTCTGAGCTTAAGTGCTCAGGCACACAATTCGGTGCAACTTAGGCAGTGAAAACAGATGTGAAAGGGATTCATCAATATTTAAGAACTTATGCGTACATGGTCGTTGTATTAGTGGAAAGGTTACCTATATAGACTACATAATACTGATATGTGGTGGAACTTCCATGGTTGTGTGATTTAGAGCTTGATTGATTGCAACTCATGAAGTGCCTGAAGGTGGTCAATCAAATACAGGAAAATATAGACACAAAATAGTATGTTTCGGGCATTGTTGCAGACAATGTGGATTCCAATAGCATGAATCATGAGAGGTGTAAGTTTAAACTAGCAACTAAAGGCAAAATAGATCACAGTTAAGTTGAAATCAGCAAATTTTCTGCAGATTAAGGTGACTGGGTGAAGTCCCCAGAAGACACACAGGTTTAAGTCAAGAAGTCTACTTATTCATGTGTTCTACGGTATCTGGTACCTGTTATACAATTTAACCCATCCTTGCCATAATTTATCTAAGATGTTTGCAGACATGACACATATCCAATAGTTGAAATTTCGGAAAGCCGTATTCAAGACTTTCCTATATCATCTTCCCCTTTCATCTATTCTAACTTGTGTATTTGGTTGTCCCTGCAGAACTTGCAGAATTGTGCCTTGTGACCTAGCGTTCCCTAATGAGAACATGGTCTTTAGTATTCCTTTGAATTCCGTTGAAATTTTTTGACTTTTCCCTTCTAGCATTCTGACTTCTGATTTCTGGACTTCATTACTTATTTCATCCATTGGTATCTTGAAGATGCAAGGTTTGTGCTCAGCCAAATTCAGATATTCAATAACAGGCCTAAGAATTTGCCTGTTGTATCCTTCCGTATTTATTTTCAGGTCGTATCAGACCTGACATTATTTTTAGGTAGCCTGTGTAAATTTACACGGGCTCAACACAAGCCACGTGTAATTTTAGAAAGGCCAGTGGGTAAAACAAATCTTCATTTTTGCACGGGCCGATGGTAACATAGCATAAAACGTTGATTCGCCTGCTATTCTAAGACTTGTGTATGGGTATGCTTCTAACTAGCCTGACTCCCACCTGTTATTGTATTATTATACCTATAGGTAGGAAGGTCCGTTTAGAGATACCTAGAATTCTCGTGAGCTCATAGCATCATATCGTGAGTCAAATACCCAACCATGAACCAATGTGGGGAATGCAAGTGATGTGAGTTTGTATTTATTGGGTTGACACATAGAATCCTTACCAAGTTCTCAACAAGGTTCTTGCAGTATTATATTGTTATCTCCTTTTGGCCTATGTTAATTTCAAGGGCTCTGGAACTATGGTGCATTCGAAAGGACTTCTCGTATATTACGGCTCTAGGCCTTCTCGTATATTACTTCAGTTCTAGGGTTTTTAAGGTCATTAATCAGAGGGAACCTACTTAGTTTTAGTTTTAGTTACGATCGGTTTGATATGGTCTGAGACTATTTTTAGGAAGAGGAGACTCTCCTTATAACCTTTGAAAAATCCAAGTTCGAAGAAATGTGAAAATCGTTTAGGGGCAAACTTGGAAAATCAATGGACTACGGCAACTTTAGAAAATAAGATTTACTGGAAAACCTTTAGGAAAAACATTTAAACAACCAAAAAGGTCAAACTTTAGAATTCAAGAAATAGTCTCAGAGGAGGGACCAAAAAGAATGGTCTAACCGATCTGAAACTTTCATAGTCATGCTAAAGTTCAGACCAGTTATGAACCCGAATTGATGGTCCTCACAGTTTAAAAAGACTCGGTACATAAAATATTAACCAAAACCAACCAGGTTCTGGGGATGAATGGTTATGATCCAAACCAAACCCTTCAATAATCCCCTTTTCGAAGTTCCACACAATGAAAAGTAGTGTAAATGCTCTGATCCTCAATGTATGAATTTATAGCAATGATCAAGTGGTTAAGATACAGATTAATGATAAACTTAACACTTTCTAGATCAACAATAGCACAATACAAGTCCAAGAGTGAGTGATAAAGACAAGTACTCAGACATTGTCAGATTGCAGCAGGGGCGGATCTACGTGTTACTAAAGTGGGTCCACGGACCCCGCTAAAAATAAAAATACTCTACATTTTACCTATAGAAAATTTTTCGAACCCGTGAAAAAAAATTATTTAATGTGTTAAATATTTACGGACCCTACTGAAAAAATATTCTGGCTCCGTCACTGGATTGCAGTGCTAGTTTTGATGAAATTTGACAGTGTAAATGCTTTGATATGAATTCAATAACTCATAACCAAGTAAGGAATGAATCATACAACAACCTCAAAGTAGTAAGTAACCAAAAAGTATAGACAACTATATAGATATGTTCCGACAAGAGGATGTAAAATATGCATTTTGCAGTCAATCATGTACCAATACCTTGGATTTGAACCTACCTTCAATGAGTTTTACAACTCGGTAGCATCTACTAAGCCAAATCTCGATGACAAGACAAAGCTTATTGCACCCAAACTTTCTGTTCAACAATTATGCCTTTATTTTGAGATTGTCCTGCACTTCTCTTTGACTCTAAGCTTTTTCAAGGGTCTCTTATTGTTCCTCTAGATCAACAACCGTTGATTGCAGCTCCAACTAAGCTCAATTCAGCTCAAACAAACAACTATATTAAACAGATAGCACATATAACATTGTCTTTTGTTTCTCAACTTAAAATCGGAAAATCGTAAATGTTTCTTTATTACAAGTGAGTTCAGTAGGTTTTACAAGTGAGTTCAATAATGCCCTTTTTTTAGGCAGATTATACAATGGCTAGGGACAGAGAAGTAGCCGTTGCATTTGAATTTTTCACTTGGAAAATATCAGTCATTAAGATACAGAACCCTCATCTCTTATTCCTCTTAATCTTCTCAGCGTATTATAAGGATAAAATACAGCTCAAGTACACTTCCATCCGTAAGGAGAAGGTGGAGAAAAGTTGGTTGGAAGTTGGACAAGACATGTGTAATATGTAGTAACAAGTTGATCTTTTGAGTAATGGTGAACCACTGGATCAACTCTTGATCTTGTGGCGGTCATGTATTTTTCCTAGCAAAAATATCATCGTGTATAGTGTATCATCTTGATATGATACATAAGTGTATCAGATGTTGACATCTTCAATTATACATTGTATCATAAGAATAATTGATGTCTTCATGTGTTGGTATCTTGTTTTGCAAAGTAGATTCATAGATCATGTAAAGACATCTTCATATCATTTGTATAACATTAAGTTTATACCATGTAATGTAAGCCGAAGACTTTAATGGCATTAGTACATATATGATATAATACATATACACTATTTGACATAATTTGATCAAATGTGATATAATGAATCAAGTGTGTGGTCAAATTATGATGACATGTTAAAATTAAGTGTTCAATTTAACTACAATTAGTCACATATAAATTGTGTTATTTTGATACAATCAAACAAATCATCAATTAAGGTTAATGATCATCGTTACTCAATAGACTTCTCTCAGCAAAAAGAATGTGTACATGTAGCCGTTAGAAACTGGACTAATGAAACATAACCCTTGATTTACATAATTCACCAAACTCTAAGAGCGGGGTCATTTGTTTGGGGCTCAAACTTCTTGTATTCATTCTCATTTTAATTCATTAGTTTCAAAATGACACATTAAGTAAGTCTGAAATGCCTCGAAAATCCTTGAATATAATTAATAGGAAATACTACGGTCCAGTAAGTATAGAAAAACCGGCCGTCCAGTTTACAATTGGATAAACATCAAAATAATCATAACCGTTTAAATCTATTTGGTTCTAACTTCGTCTCAAAATGTAAGTCTGTTTAGAGTTTTTCAAACATATTAAGAAAATTGTTAAGTATCATTAATTTTGATGGTAAAAGTCTAGAATACCCTTTGATCTCATTAATGTAGTAGTTGTAAAGTAGGTGTATGTATAATAAATTAGGGTAAAAAGAAATATATGTAGTAATGATCCATTGGTATTATAAATGGATTTATATTATGAGACAAATTCAAAAAACTAAACGGACTTATATTTTGCGACGGAGGTAGTACATCATTACATATTATGTGCCATCAACTTTTTATCTCCTTCATCCTAACTCTTGTCTTCTTTCTCCCCAATTCATTTCCTTCTATACACAAACTTGATGTAATATTCCGATTTTCGGGAAATGGTAGACTTGTAATTTTGCGAAAATAAAATATTATATTTATTCTATTTATGGATTTAAAAGTATTAAAGATATATTTATATATATTAAAGGGGAATTAATGATATTGGAAATTTTAATTAATGATTAATTAAAGTTGGTGGGAGGTTTCATTTGGAAAATAACATTCCCAATAACAAAGGAGGTTGTCAAATAGAAATAAGAAGATCAAGTTCAAACTTCAGAGCAAAAAGAAACTAAAAAGGCAAAAGAGGCTTCTTCAAATTTCTCATTGAATTCTTGGTCAAATTCAGATTCAAGTAGACCATTGGAATCGTGAGAGAACAAGGATCGTGTAGATACTAATATTAGGATCAAGCGCTTACCGTTGTACTAAAACCAATTGGTGTTAGTTAAGGCGCAACTTTATTTCCTTTAACACGCCCTCTCAAGTGTGGGACCTCTAACAAGGCTGTGTCATCTAGGCACACAAAGACAAGACCAAACTAGGCCAACAAGACAAAGAGGCCCAACACTTGCACAATAAACTGAGGGAGCCGGGGTTTGATCCCATGACCTCCTGCTCCGATACCATATTAGGATCAAGCGCTTACCGTTGTACTAAAACCAATTGGTGTTAGTAAAGGCGCTACTATGCTTCTTTATATCACTTTTAACACGCCCCCTCAAGTGTGGGCCTATAACAAGCCCGGTCCAACATGGCACACAAAGGCATATAAAGGGCACACAAGGCCAACAAAGAGGCCCAACACTTGCACAATATAATTGGGGAAACAATGTTGGAAGCAAGGATTGATCCCATGACCTCCCGCTCTGATACCATGTGGAAAAAATAGGCCCAAGCCCATATAAGAGGAGGGGCCTCATCCCCAAAACCTAGGTTGTGAGGTGAGGGAAGTCCATCTCTTAATATGGTGGGTTATACAATAACAAGTGCCCAATATGGGACAACTTTAACACGCCCCCTCAAGTGTGGGCCTAGGGCACTCTTAAGGCCAACAAAGAGACCCAACGCTTGCACAATAAAAGGTGTTTCTGATACCATGTAGAAAATCTAACCCAAACCCATATAAGAGGAGGGGTCTCATCCCGAAAACCTAGGTTATGACGTGAGGAAAGTCCATCTCTTAATATGGTTGGTGATACAATAGCAATTGCCCAATGTGAGACAACTTTAATACGCCCCCTCAAGTGTGGGCCTATAAAGAGCCTGGGCCACATGGCTCACAAGGGCATATAAAGGGCACACAAGGCCAACAAAGAGGCCCAACACTTGCACAATATAATTGGGGAAACAATGTTGGAAGCAAGGATTGATCCCATGACCTCCCGCTCTGATACCATGTGGAAAACATAGGCCCAAGCCCATATAAGAGGAGGGCCTCATCCCCAAAACCTAGGTTGTGAGGTGAGGGAAGTCCATCTCTTAATATGGTGGGTTATACAATAACAAGTGCCCAATATGGGACAACTTTAACACGCCCCCTCAAGTGTGGGCCTAGGGCACTCTTAAGGCCAACAAAGAGACCCAACGCTTGCACAATAAAAGGTGTTTCTAATACCATGTAGAAAATCTAACCCAAACCCATATAAGAGGAGGGGTCTCATCCCGAAAACCTAGGTTATGAGGTGAGGAAAGTCCATCTCTTAATATGGTTGGTGATACAATAGCAATTGCCCAATGTGAGACAACTTTAACAACTAAAAGTTCCAAGTTTTGTCAAGGTATGATTTTAGCCCTAAATTGGATTCAACAAGATTTGATCATGTTTTGGTTGTTTGAAGTGCTTGATTCGTTGTTCTGAACGTTTGGAAACCTTGATCACAATTTAATCATAGTTTACTTGATAATCAAAATAGGTTTTGGTTAAAGTTCTAAGAGGTGCTGTAGATTTCTTGGAGTTGTGCTTTGGATTTTTGCTTCTTAACAAATAAGAGGATCTTCCTTCTGTTTTAATTGTGCTTTATAAAGAATTGGTTGAGTTTTGGTGTTGATATGATGCTAGAATTCAAGTTAGATTGAGGTTAATGAAGTGTGATATGTTATGGTAGATTAAAGATGTGTTTTTCTGCTGTTTTTACTGTGAATTTAATGTTAAACATGTTGGGAATCAGTTAGAATTCATAAAACTGATGTTTAGGGATGTTTTAGGGTTTTGGCGCGCGCCAAAACGAAACTAGAATGTGGGAAAATTTTGCAGAGTTATTTTAGCGCGTGCGCAGTGAAGGTTTAACGCTTGCCAAACTTGTCCAGAAAGCATGCTGAAAGTACTTGGGAGTTTTTAGCGCGCCATAAGCAAACCAGAACTGATGCTGAAACTTTAGAGAGGTTTTAGCGCGCGCCAAAACCCTTATTTTGTGTTTGATGAATTTTAAGCAAGAGTTTTGAATGTTGTTTCTTGCTCTAACAACATTAAATGAACATGAACAAGCCATGATTAAGCTTCTGGTGTGTTTAGTTCCAGCACCGAATGGATTCTTACTAAGAGTTGAATTTCGGGACCGTCGAAAGGGAATGACTGGCTTGTGCCTTGATGAATTAGTATTCATCAATGTCTGTATACGTGTTAGGATGTTGTGTCAAGATGTCTAAGTGAGGGAGTAGAACTGTTAAGTGAGCTTTGCTTTGAAAACACATAGGTGGCTAGTTAATGACTAATAACATACGTACTTCAGTAGTTAAAAGGCTAAACATAATGTCATTCTTGGTAAGGCATAAGTTTATATCGCGACGTGTGGGTGGTCAGTAAAAGTGAATAACTCTGTAGGTCACTAAGACCCCAAGTACGGAGGGACTTCGCCGAACATGTACACTATCGGGGCTAGCCCGTGGCTATTGGTGTGATCCACCAATAGGTTGCACCCAGATACTTCGTGGTGAGTAGCATCATGCGTAGTGCCCTTGAATGCGATGTAACAAAGATAAGTTAAGCTAAACAAGTAAGAACCACGACATGTTGATGAGCATAAAGTGAACCCTAAAGTTGAGTCTGTCTTATAAAGATAACTTAATAATAATGGAACCTTTTCATTATGAAACTTAATTAAAACAATAGCTTCTACCTTTTTAATAAGTACCTTTGTATTGTATGCTTTGTGGGGTGAGAAGATGAACATGTTGATCATGAGCTCGATGAGGATTTTGAGGACGATGTTTGAAGATGTTTTACATGAGGTTTTCATTTCTCTTTTATTATGCATGTTGTACCAAACTATGTTGTATTTTGATTTCACGACATGTTGTACTTTCATTTTCAGACTTGTTGTAATGCTTTAAGATCTCGTACTTTTGTAAGCTTTGAAGATTCGTTGTTGTAAGAAAACTTTCAATCTTTAGCATGTTTTGTATTCTACTCTAGTATCGCTCCAATGATGATGCAGTCATGGGTTCGACGAAATGTGAATCGATTTGGGGAAGGAAATATCGTTAATGCGAGAGGAAGAAATTAATGGTTATAAAGCGATCGCAAATGTGTAAAGTCTGATGGAAGAAAGCATGCATCCAATATCGGCTACTACTGTATCGGACCTTGATCCCCTCCAATTCACCTGACCGCCAAGTGCAACATTACCCAAAATGACGTCGTTTCAAGTGTAAATTATGCATCAAACGACGTCGTTTTGTGTATTTTTTTTACTTTAGATGGTCAAGTGAATTGTAGAGAATTTTTTCCCTACTGTATCATAGGGTCCAAAATATATCCCTTAAAAATGACTGAAATATAAATGTTTATATAACGCCCCCGATTCGGACCCGTACCGCTAAATGAGTCATAACCGTCGTTTTCGCTTGTTCTCGCTAACTAAAGGCTAACCCGAGTTGTAATACTGATGATGGCAAACAATTCGGTGATGAAGATGAAATGATAGAAAATGGTTGAAAAGATGAAATTTTGTTTTAAAATGGTTGGAGAATGACAAAGGATTGGAAAAACCGCTGACTCAATTGCATAACCGGGTGGAGATCGAAAATTTGATGTATTATTGTGTATATTATATACGGTGTGGTTAAAAACTGATCCAACAGTTTAAAAAAAAATGTTATACGATTTTAACGGTTTTTATTAAAAACTGAAGAATTCTCTTGTCGATAAGTCACCCTTACCGCCACTCTACTGAACCGTATATGAGATTTTCACTTCGACTCGTCTTTCAAATTCTTGCCAAGGAACTATAGAATAATACTCCCTCCGTTTTTTTTATAGTACACTTTGGTGTAGACACACAAACTAAGAAAATGATTAATGTGTCTAAAATATAGTATGACATGACGAGATCGTCCTTCTTTAAGATTTTGAATGCTATACTTGCAATCATTAAATACACTATCTTGGAAATGTAAATATACATTGATAATAGTATTATTGGAGTTTCAAAATGACCTTTGGTGTTTATTTATGCATTGGAAATTTATTTTTTACTATTATTTAAAGGATATGACTTTGTTTCAATTTTGTAATTAATGTAAGGGTTAAGTGGAAAGAAATTATAAATGATGTATTGGTAATCTAAAATGACACATATAAGTGAAAAAACCAAATTCTCAAAAGTGGCAGTTAAAAAAAAGGAATAATAGTCAGATGAAATAAATATTTTTGAGATAGGATATCGGTTAGGGAGTCTTTAAGGCACCACACTAAATCTACTTAGGGCACAACAGTAAAGTTTACAAATACACATGAAGTGTGGTGCACTTAAGAGCAATGGTAGATTTAGTGTGGTGCTCTTAAAGACTCACATAAGAGAGGGGGGGGAGTATAGTATAGTTTAATAATGGGAGGTGTTATTGGCACCCCACACAATTTACTGTTGGCACCCCACCAATTGCTAAATTGACAATTGACGATCCAAAAATCGTCTCCTTCAACCGTAAGGTTCTTTCTCTTGGTGATAGCCTAAAGAAACTCCTAAAATATGAAGAACAATAAAACGAGGGGTGATTTGGAATATTCTAGACTGCACTTAATGATGATCAAGCTGCCTACGTATCCAATGAATGAATTGGAATCAAGTCTTCGTAGTTCCTCAGGGATAGTTTATATAGAGGGGCTTGTGCCCTAGAGTTAGCGTGTGGCGTGTCTATAATGGACACTGATTAACGTGTTCCCTAAGAAAAAGATTATGATTATATGATCTCCTTGATTTTAGGAAATAATTATAATATTTGAATATTTGTATTAAGTGATAAAGATTGGAGCCTTTAAGGCTCAAGATTCTTTCCATAGTTATCTCCCAATTGGACACGTGGGGAATATGACTAGAGACGTACTCTGGCCGACTCGGACGGCCCGGACCAAGCTGCTCGAGGCCTTCGGTCGACCCTCGAAGGTCGAGGGTAGCAGCCGAGCTGGTAACAGCTCGGACTCATATGCTTGTGGAAAGGCAAGTCTGGGAAGGACTTAAGTTGACTGGTAAAGCTGGTCATGGGTCGACCAGGATGTGAACGATGTCCGACCCTAGGAGGTCGGGCCCGAGATTGTAAATTGTTCATTACCATTGGAGGTTGACCCTAAACACTGATCAACCTATAAAGGATAGGGCGAGCGGCCGGACTACTGCAGTCCGGATAATAATGTACCTGACACCATCTTTCCCCGGCTTTAATGTCGAGCCACTAAAAAGGTGCCACGTGGGCATGTTCAAATTCTGGCATCGTCATAAGCCCCCCAGATCCAGCCGACCCCTGGTTGGTCGGTTCGGATCTGTCAAGGTGATGGCTCGACACGGACGTTTAACTTGCAGAGTTTGAAAAACTGAAGAGTTGCCAGGTGGCAAAGCTAGTCATGACGTAGTTATAGCTATCCCGGGAATCGAGGCGCCATTGCCTATTATCTTAAATGAGGGTGTTTCTCGAGGTAAGTGGGGGTTATAACCCCATCATACCAAACGTCATTTCACTAATAGTTATATCTCTTGATTATTATCTTCTATCACGATTTTCTTCCATGCTTCTGCATTTTGCCACCGTATGTCTGAGTAGAAGCCACTTACTCCTAGGACCGAAGCATTCATCAGAGAGTCCTGGATGAGGCCTGTGATTTTTTAAGAAATTCCTTGGGTTCCTCCCCAACCGATATCCGTTGCTTCTTCATCTGCTACGTCGTCAAATACTTTTGATCCTCTCTTTAGGTACAAGATTCAGAAGGCTACCCAGGATATCATGGGGAGTCACGGATTGGCCACTGCACTGGCTCAAAGCAGTGTGGAGCATATTTGTCAAGAATATGGGATAAAGTAGGAGGAGTTCCTCCCTCTACTTCCTGCGGACCCTCGCCCGTTCGCATCCCGTCCTCCGGCGGGTACTTTGATATCTACGAGGCCCAGTTGAAAGCGGGTCTGAGGTTGCCATTATGTCCTACCGTTGTGTTTGTGCTGTGACATTATGTCTTAGGAGTGTCTCAGATAGCTCCTTTTGGAGTTAGAACGGTGATAGGTTTTGTAATACTATGTCGTGCAGTCGGGGTGCGGTTTTCGGTGGGTCTCTTCCGGACCTTTCACCGTATAGCCCAGAGCCTAGGGTTAAAAGGATGGTGTCACTTCTCCCGTCGGTCAGGAGTAAAGGAAATGATGCCTGAGGGCCCCATGTACAACGCCTGGCGGGGGCGCTTCTTCTTTGTTCGAGACGGCAGGGACTCTCGGCTAGGACGATGGAACACAAGTTCCCTACTAAAGGACGAGTGTCCGACTCTCCCGGAGTCAGCTCCAGTAGATGCTAGTCAGACCGCGGGGATCGTCCTGAGGCTGCGTGAAATGCCTTCTGAGCTGATAGCTGCAGCTCGTTTGGCTGAGGCTGGTCCCGACCCTTATCTTCCCTTGCATAGCGACAGTCACGACCTGGGTAAGCATCGTTTCTCTCTTGTTTATTTCTAAGTGACATAAGTAACGTACTTTCTTATTCTTGTAGTGAGGGTCCTGGCCGGCCTCCAAGCCCCCGGTCTCAGGGAGGAAGTAGAGCATCAAACTAACGAGGTGGACGAGACCGCTGGCCATACTAGTCGACCTTAGGTGATCAGGACTGTGGGATCTCCTGTCGGTCCTGAAACAGCTCGCATGCTAGCCGAACTAGAGGATGATATACTGGAGGAGCCTCACCTTTCTCGGAGGGATGTGAATGTTCCTATCATTGTGGTGGATGAAGAAGGGAGTGAGGAGGAGGGGGAGCCTGAGATTCCTCTTGTACGAAGGTCTTCCGGCTCCAGGCTAAGGGATGTTGTCACGGAAGAGAGGGTGGAGAAGAGATGTAGGATTGACGTAGGGTCGGAATCAGAGAATCATGTCGGTGGGACATCTGGGGTTTGCCACGAGGATGAGAGGGTACAGGGTGTTCTCCAGATTTCGCCCCGTGCAGCCGATCAAGAGCAAGATGTTTCTCAGATGTCTGACCTGGATTTAATCGAAGCGGGCTTCGAAGCCATAAGATACGTAAGTTTTTATTTTTGTTTCCTTAGTGATCGCCTTTCATGAGCGATCTTGATCGTGTATCGTGTTTTTTTAGGGGTCGGTCGTAGGTGAAGAGATTTTTTGCCGTCTTGCACGTTCGTCTGCTGAACAGGAGAAGAGGACTTCCGATCTGAAATCCAAAGACGATCGAATAAAAGAGCTTGAAGAGCACCCACGGGCTCAAGTGGAGAGGGCAGAGACTTTAAGGTCAGAGTATGACGTTCGTGTTAGATGTAATATCGTCGGATGGATCAAGATCCACCTGATTACACAGCGGAATAGTATAGATCTAGATCTAGTCAACCAAAATACATAAATAAAATAGATCTAAACCTACGAGGGGGTTTAGATTGCTTACCGGTTTATTGTGAAACACCAAGAACAATCTTCAATCCGAGCTATATGAGAGCTTAGTTGAGAAGCCAAAGTCTTCCATCGTGTGTCTACATGCACCACCAGGTGGATGGTGTTTCAAGCCGCGGATCTCCTCGATATGCTACCTTAGAAAAACCTGAAGTTATTCTAAACTCGAACCCAAGTATTATAGCCGAAATCTCTAAGCTATAATACTACACAAATGGCGTGTTTTTCATTGTGTCAAAAGGCTTGGGAGAATTCTCTTTATATAGGAGAGTAATCATTGTCCTCCAAGGATTTAATAATTAAAAGATAATTATTAGATTAATCCTTATTCCAAATAAAAGATAAATAAAATAATTATCCCAAACAAATTAGGATAAATCATATTATTATCTAATGAACCATGAATTATCAATTAACAAATAAAAGATAAATCACACATTAAATAATTATCCAAGAAAACTAATTTCTTGATATTTAATTAATAAAATGCGCCCCCTCCCTTAGTAAATAAAAGTCCATGCGCATTTTTTGACACATTGGGCAGAGCCCACGAAAAATTTCTTTTCCGTGTATTTAATTATCTAGTCCAACTAATCAATTAATCCACATATCAATTAAATAGTCCAATCCAACTATTTAATTATAATTGAGGTGAAACGACGAGAAATCGTATATGCTATATTAGGAGCCACGTCGGGGACCATAGACCCATATTCAGTAGCTACAATAAATTAAATAAAATTATTCGTCAGACAGAACAATAATATTCAATCTATTAATTCCGGGATTACACCACCATAAACCCGAAACTGAACTCTGCCGAATATAGATAACTTATACTCAACTATGAGTTGATAAGCGTCCACTTATATAATCATTAAATACGGATAAATCCTCCATAGACTGTTCACTTCGATTCGGGATATCTCCGTAAACCCTTCTCGAAACATATTATCCTTATTTACCATTAACCCCCTAGTGATCAATTAGATTATAACTAACATGATATGAACTGGGCCCATCGATCAGTTTCTAGGGTTAACAAATAAGGGAACTGTCTGTCTACTTCCCGAGGGAAGGAATGGATTCCATATCTGTGATAGCATAGACTACTCACTCATCCCAGAATAGAGCCAACGAGAAGTGTTGGACCACATACTGCGAAGTGATCCTTACTAACACATCAAACCCTACCCTAGTCTAAGCAGTCATCTGTGATCACCTCAGGATTAAGATTAATCCATATATGATCATCTTGTGATTTGGTAAGACTTCTCGATTACGGAATTATATCGAGAACTCGAATCAAATCGGTATAGCCCTATATGATTATCATCATATATAAATGCCCCACTAGGTACCCTATTACCGACAGTCCGGATAAGACTGTCACACCTAAAGTGTTTTGGGCGCATTATTAGCAAATTAATCATGAGACCCATACTCAGATTAATAAACGCTAGAGACTAAGTTAATTTCAAGTACATCTCACTAACTCAATCCTCTTGTGTATAGCCATACACTGAGTTATGTGATTACATAAACGAGGTACTTAGGGTTTTCAGTAGTGTCTTAATTATAAGCATACTCGCATATAATAAAATGAATTGTTAATTCTGTCCTAAAACAATTACATAATTGTCTTTCGGGCACTACACCTAACAGTTCGCCTACAAGATTTTATGAGCGAACACTTACAGAAGGAAGCCGAACTGGATGGTCACGTCGCGAGGCTTCGGGGAGAGCTCTCGGCTTCCGAGGCACTTGTCCGAGCTTTCCCTGCTCGTCTCCAAGAGGCCTCGGCTCAAGCCATTAAAGATTACAAAGCATCCTCTGCCTTCATCGAATCCTTGAAGAGGCTGCTGAGCCCCGTCGTGAGAACTAGCTATACGCGGGTGAATGATTGTAGGGCCCATCACCCGGACCTTACTATCGACAGCTTGGCTCACCCCGACTTGTATACTCCCAACGCCGAATCAACGTATTCTCTTCGGGTAAAGGAATTTCAAGCGGGGGTGGATCTTGAGGCTAAGTATCCTATGTAAGCTCGGTTTCTAGCTCTTGTTATTGTAGTTCGGAAGTTTTCTATAGT
Source organism: Gentiana straminea (assembly GCA_036785695.1). Taxonomy (NCBI): domain Eukaryota; kingdom Viridiplantae; phylum Streptophyta; class Magnoliopsida; order Gentianales; family Gentianaceae; genus Gentiana; species Gentiana straminea. The sequence continues at coordinate 10,505,584 of JAVUPR010000114.1, read as the reverse complement.
TATGCCGGTTAGTGTTAATGAAAATTTTTAGCTTTTTGTTTGGCTGTGATTCGTATTTTGTAATTAATATATTTTACATTCTTGTTCGTATGATAGTAGTTGCCCCCTAGTATGTCATGCCTATGATTATTCAGGAATGACATACTAGTTTATTGGATATTAATTGCGCAATTAGTTTAAGTTCTTGTTAAGAGATACTGCAATTAGGGTCAGATCGGACCGACCCCTCGTATGAGAGATGTGACGATCAGGACCAGACTAGTGCTGATCATATGTTTTAAAGGCACGACGAGTAGGGTCAGGTCGGACTAACGTCTCGTGTGGAAAAAATTGGACGAGCAGGGCCTGACTAGTGCTGACTTCTCGTTTTAAAAGCATGGCGAGCGGGGCCATCTCAGACTGGCGTCTTGCGTGAAAGCATTTTCGTGGCTGTTAATAAAACGTTATACTGATAAATTAATGGTAAGAGCAATTTTATTAAAAAAAAAGACGAGAAGAAAAAACAACAATTAAAAGGAAATAATAGCTAAGTAGGGGCTATCCAAGAGATCTGCTCTAGGGATAGCAACTTCGCAAGTTGTTAGCATGCCAACTCCGGGGATTGTTTTCCTCTTAGGGTCGGCCAACTGGTAAGCACCTTTCCCATGTACCTTGACCACTCTGTAGGGTCCTTCCCAATTTGGGTCTAATTTTCCCTCGGGGCCTTGCTTACTCACTTCGTTCTTTTGGAGCACCAAGTCTCCCTCCTTAAAATACGAGTGCTTCACCTTCCTGTCGTAGTACTGAGAAAGCTTTTGTTTGTATTTGGCCATTCGGATGAATGCTATCTCTCTTGTTCTCTTCTAGGTCATCTTTGGCATGTCGGAGCTCGGCTTCCATGTCGGCTTCGGCATGAAGCTGGAGCCTGGGTGAGGGCAGCCCGATCTTAGCGGGTATAACAGCTTCACTTCCATATGCCAGGGAGAAGGGCGTTTCTCCCGTGGCTGAGTTCGGGGTTGTTCGGTATGCCCATAGGATATTTGGTAGATGTTCTACCCAGCTTTCTCCTTCTTCTTCGAGTCTTTTCTTCAGTCCGGCTTTGATCTGTCGATTGGTCTACTAAACTTGTCCGTTCGCCTGGGGATAGCCCATTGAAATGAAATGTTGGGAAATTCCTAATGATCAAGGGGATAGGGTCTCCATTGTTGTAAGCCACCTATTTGGGAACTCGTCGCCTTTTCTGGGGCGGTGAGGTCCCTGAGTATCGATCTTCTTCTTGTATCAGGAACAGGCCGCCATACTTACCGGAGATAGTGTTCACGTTCTTCATCTTTAAGCAGATTCCGCAGACAAATTATTCACAAGAAAGAGGCATTACATCTAGCGCCAATTGACGTCCAAAAATCGTCTCCTTCAACCGTAGGGTTCTTTCTCTTGGTGATAACCTAAAGAAACTCTTAAAATATGAAGAACAATAAAACGAGGGGGTGATTTGGAATATTCTAGACTGCACTCGATGATGATCAAGCTACCTACGTATCCAATGACTGTATTGGATCAAGTCTTTGTAGTTCCTTAGAGATAGTTTATATAGAGGGGCTTGTGCCCTAGAGTTAGCGTGTGGCGTGTCTATGATGGACATTGATTAACGTGTTCCCTAAGGAAAAGATTATGATTAGATGATCTCCTTGATTTTAGGAAATAATTATGATATTTGAATATTTGTATCAAGTGATAAAGATTGGAGCCTTTAAGGATCAAGATTCTTTCCATAGTTATCTGCCAATTGGACACGTGGGGAATATGACTAGAGACGTACTCGGCCGACTCGGACGGCCCAGACCGAGCTTCTCGAGGCCTTCGTCCGGCCCTCGAAGGTCGAGGATAGCAGCCGAGCTGGTAATAGCTCGGACTCATATGCATGTGGAAAGGCAAGTCTGAGAGGGACTTAAGTTGACTGGTAAAGCTGGTCATGGGTCGACCAGGATGTGAACGATGTCCGACCCTAGGAGGTCGGGCCCGAGACTGGAAATTGTTCATGACCATTGGAGGTTGACCCTAAACACTAATCAACCTAGAAAGGATTGGGCGAGCGGCCGGACTATTGCAGTCCGGATACTAAGGTACCTGACACCATCTTTCCCCGGCTTTAATGTCGAGCCACTAAAGAGGTGCCACGTGGGTATGTTCAAATTCTGACATCGTCAACAATCTATAATGGCACCACACTTGTTATTTTTATCTCACATTGATCTATATTGGGCACCACATTTAATACTTCACATATCACTATATCCAAATTATTTTTTCTTCTACCAATTCTTGTAAATTACAATCCTACCCGTCAATTCCCCCGAAGCCTTATCATCATCTTCCTGCTTCCGGCCACCCAATGCCGCCATGTGTTCTAAGTGCTGCCAGCTTTCCACCTATTTTCCTCCACGAGCAACATTCATTCTTTCATAACACAGCCCATAATCTGAGAGAAGACGAGAGACAATAGATCATAGGTTGAGTAATGGGAATAGAGAGAAACAAAAGAAATCGAGACATACGTATTTGAAGATGTAGAGGATGAGGAGGTCAAGGGTAGTAGAAGGGGTGTGAAGAGAGAATCGGAAAATGTCGATTTTAGATGATTCGGCGGTGTTTGGGTGGTATTTTTCAAGCGTTTGATGAGAGGCGGAGATAGTCAACAAATGGGAGGAGTATGAGGCGGATGAGGAGGGAGGACGAGCCATGGATGTGCTAAGAAGAGACCGACATCATCGCGGAGGCGATGGGATTTGTGCAAAGCCGCAGATGAACGAGTTCAAGGGAGGGAAACTGACGGGAGTAAAGATTTCATGAATCGAAGTAAATTGGGGACGGGTTATGGAAAATGAAAGATGCACCACGGTGGTGATGGTGGTGGCACTCACAAGGCAGCTGGGGTTCTATTTTTTTAAGTGGATATTAGTTATAAGGTCATCGTTAGAGAATTAATGATCATTTAGGACACTCCGAAATCTTATTTAGTTATAAGGACATTCTAATTTTAAGAAGAAAACTTATTTAATTATAAGGACATTCTAATTTCAAATGGATAAAGAAGAAGGAGAAAAAAAAAAGAAGAAAGGAAGAAAAAAAATAAAAGAGAAATAAAAGGAAAATCAATTTATTCATCTATTTTACTTCTATGTGTGTGCAAAGTCGCCATCTCTCGTCTCCCTTGTATGCACCGTCTGAAGAAAAAAAAATAGAAGAGAAATATTTATCTTTCAATTGGTTCGGGTGTTCTGTTGCTGTACTCAAATAGTCAAATCAAATGATCAAATCGATCACAGCGACTAGAAGCTTCTTTCTACTTAAGGCAATTCATAAGATCATCCTACTACTTAACTTAATCCTACCACTTAATAAGAAGAGAAGGGGGGTTTGATGGTGTGCCGACAAGTGGCACTACTTCCTTCTTTTTTATTTTCTTTTACGGAAATGATAGTCACGCCTTTATGTCTATACGCATCCGGCCACGCGTCGGATGATCTGCACGCGCGTTGATCGGTGTTAGATCTATATTATAATATAGATCTAACACCGATCAACTCGGTCAGTATCATCCGATAATGGCCGGATGCGCGCACACGTAGCGCGGTGTATTAGTAGCAGTGCTCTTTTTCTTTCATTTTTTTCATACTTACTTTTTTTTTAAATTTTAATTTTATTTATCTACTTGTCTTTTTTTTTTGGAAAATAATAAAAATGGGTGGACCACATCAACATCTTCCTATGTAATACGGATACGAACACGGATATGCCACACGAGTGATCCTAATCACGGATAGAATTTATTGACTGTTTTTTTTTCACCTTTATCGGTTTGAGTGATTTTTTTTGGGCCGACAAGTGGCACTACTTCCTTCTTCTTCTTCTTCTCTTTTTTTTTTTTTTTTTTTTTTTCATACTTACTTTTTTTTTTTTTTTTAAATTTTATTTATCTACTTGTCTTTTTTTTTTTGGAAAATAATAAAAATGGGTGGACCACATCAACATCTTCCTATGTAATACGGATACGAACACGGACATGCCACACGAGTGATCCTGATCACGGATAGAATTCATTGACTTTTTTTTTTTTGCCTTTATCGGTTTGAGTAATTTTTTTGGGCCTTTATCGATTCAAATAAAAAAATGAACATATTATATTATGTTAGATCTACATGGATTTTTTTTTTGGGCCTCGGGGAACCGTTGGGCCTAAGAACACAATCTCGATGGTCTTATGGTTGGGCTGGCCTTGTTTATATACTGCCGAAAGTAATTGTGTATTATGCCAAAAAAAAAATGTTATTGACCTACAAAATATTACAAATTTGAAAAATGATTATTTATCAACAACAAACATATAAACTCTATACGGTGTATGATTTATTAAATTATTATAGAAAAGATAGGTTGGATCGAATTGGATCTACATGAATTTTTTTTTTGGCTCGGGGCACCGTTGAACCTAAGAACACAATCTTGATGGCCTTATGGTCGAGCCGGCCCTGTTTATACTGCCGAAAGAAATTGGGAATTGTGCCAAAAAAAATTGTGATTGACTTTCAAAATATTACAATTTTGAAAAATGGTTATTTATCAACAACAAACATATAAACTCAATACGGTGTATGATTTATTAAATTATTATAGAAATGAAAATCGTGTATTTTAACGTTTCCATAGAAGAAAACTTAAATAAATAAATAAAAAATAAAAAATTGGGTTTAGGAGTGTCGGGGAGTATCTGTACCGTATCGGGGAGTCTCGACAGCGTGTCCGAGGCGTGTCAAACTTTAAAATTTTTAAAAATATTATTTCAATCAATAGGCACGTGTCGACACGTCTCGGAGCGTGTCGTGTCGAACCGTGTTATCTTCATTTTTCCACTTTCAATTACTGTGTGAAATCCACCTTAGATTACTCTTGAACAATTGTCAAAACCTACCGCACCTGCTCTCCTCCTCTCCTCATCTCCTCAATCCAGAAACATCCCCTTCTCCCTCCACTGCTTTCGATTATGTCATGTCTCCGGCCAAGTTGATTTCTTCTCTTCCAACCACCATGTCAGCCAGACAATTTGGAGCCACAAAATTTATCCCAACTCCTTTGCTTCCGTACAAAGATGACTGGAATGAAATCATTCCTTTTACTAACTCTCGTGAACAGTTTAACCACTCCGTGTATTGATTTTTTTTTCGGTATAAGGCAAGAGACTGAACTATTTGCCATTCCACGCATCAATTGAACTGCATGTAATATCCATTTTTTTGTTCACAGCTGCTTTTACAGATTTTATTGGCAAATTGGAACATCAATTCTAATTCACGTGTTCTTTGTTTTTGCATGCCTTATTTAGGATTATAGGAAAAGCAGTGTTGTTTGACGATGTCTTGATTTGTCTAACTCGGCCCTTTTGTTGTTTGACAAAATGCAGGTGTGATGGAAACGGGGGGAAAGGAAAATTGGAGCTGAGAACAGGCAAAATAGATGGCCCCTGAAACTGATTAGTCCGAATATACTTCAATTTTCTACTGCTCTTATCAGAAGAGATTTATCCCAGTAACTCTCTATTATTTTCCAACAATTAATTAACTTCTTTGGTGTGTGTTGTGTGTGAGGGTGGGTAGGTGGGTGGGGTGAGGGTGAGGGGCTCTTCTGCAACATCTAACATGATTGAATGTGATCCCATTGAGTTAGAATATGACTGGTTGTTATCTTCTTTTGTGAATAAATTATAGCTTGGATTGTTGTTTTGTTTCAGGACTAATGGGGTTTGTCAAATCTATTGTTCTCTCTTTTGCAGGGATTACTCTCTCGTTCTCTATATTTCGTAACGGCTGAGATGTATTCTAATTATTTTCTTCTTCTTTTTTGCTTTTTTTTGTTGGGTTTCTGACTTACTATTTTTTTTGATTATATTACTCTTTTTTGTTTGTTCTTTATCAGGGTTCGTGATATACCATATTTTTTTAATTGAAAGTGAAAGTAAGTTTGTTCGATCCATATTATGTTTTCTTCTATTACTCTTTTGTTCAGGTTCTAATTCTTCTGCCTTTTATTTGCAGAGTCCTTGAAGATCTCAGAACCAAAATCCAAATATTTAGCTAGCTGGTATGTTTCATTATTTTCTATCATTATTTTGCTTTATTTATTGTGAAAGAAAATGGGTTTGCACGTCTAATACTTGTTTGAGTAAATCCACCTACCAGTATCTAGCAAAAAATAGCATATTTTTTGAATTGTGATGGTTCTTTTGAATGTGAAAATGTATTTGATGGTTCTTTAGAGTATTAGACTATGGATTTTTCAAAGTTTTTTTTTTGTTCTTTTTCTTTCTCTTGGTGGAATGTCTTTTTGAACCAGCACATTTTTTTTTCTAAATTGAAGATGATGAAAATGTAATGTTTAAAGATGTAATATTTAGCGTTTAATTATGCTTCACATGGAATTATGGCAGGAATCTATTGATCATAGGGAGTTGAATTGGGTCAGCAGTAGGGAATTAAAGTACTTCTGTAAACACACTATTATTTTGTTATTTGATTAGTTTATCTTTTCTGGATGCTGACTAATGGCTTACTGGTATTCCAACAATTATTCATTATATTGTCGCAAGATTGCTTCTGCTTAACAAAGGTATGACATTCGAGTATATAGTTCTTTGAGTTTGGTATATGTACCCGTATTTGTTGCCAACTTGATATGAAAATATAAAAGATGCCAGTGACACTATAAATATATATATTTTTTGGTTTTGAATAGTTTGGCTATTGCAAATGCATCACGCTGTTTAATTACATCTTACATATATTTTCCATAACTAATCTTCTGTTCTAAGTGAGATGCTATGCTATACAAAGTATTCTTGTTTGATACCCTTTTCCATATTTTTCTTTTTGGAAATGATCCAGAGAAGAAAATCAGAAGAGAGTGGTCAGTACGATGAGTTTACTTTAGTCGACAAAAGAACAAGAACTGTGAACATGTATTTTCTAGGAGTGGAAAATGATTTGAGATTAGTCACTAGAATTAACAAGATTTGTATCTTGAACGAAAATTACTCTTTCACATCATTAATTATGTCACTGCACACTTTTAAATCATGGTGGGATCCATTGACATTCATTGTGATCGTGTAAACGATTAGTAAAAGTCTCATTTGTTGATCAATGGTGATGAATATGCTGTGACGTAATATATTATGCATACCAGTTTCTTTTTTTTTCCTTGAACGGTAGCAAGCTACTTTCAACTTGCGTTGTGTGCTTATTTCTTATATGTGATGATGTCATTCTCTTTGGTGACTGTGATTTATTGGACGTTTTCCTACATGACGCACTCTTTGAGTTGTGATTGGAAGAGTGAAAACAAAAGCTCCCAAGGCTGATTAAGTTATTATTGGCGTTTCAGTGGATGATGCTTCAGTAGGTTTTGTGATTTGATTTTATTACGTGTGTCAATGGTTTATTGTGGTGATATTAACTGGGATAGCGGAGAACGTTCAATGATGAATAAACACTAATGATAAACAGCTGCGATCACAAATCAAAGGGAAGCTGGATATTTAACTAGCATTCATAGTTGCCCTCAAAATCACGTTCCTTTAATTGACCCCAGGTCCCTTTTTCCCCTTCTTGATAATACACACTACTTTGTTCAATCAAAGTTGTTACCTTTGATTGATTCTGTCTTTGATTGATGCGTGTTCGACGTTATGTAGGTAAAGACTAAAGTTTTTGTTTTGATTTCCAAATCAATTATGTTTTCTTGGTTGGAAGAAGCTCCAGAGAAAATGGGATTTTCTTCTTTATTTTCTTCGCTATTTCCAATCTTGGGGGTCACAGTTTTCACAAATTTTATGTTATTTTGCAGGCTTGGCTTTGAAGACCAAATAGATCTGAAAAGTATTGATGAGCAATTGCAAAAGCATCTTAGGAAGCAATGGAGTATGGAGAAACCGAGAAACAAAAGGGGTTCAACAATAACAATGATTCTGGTGCTGAAAATGGTTCTGTTAAGGATCCGGAGATACCGGTCCGGCACGGATGGGAAATCAATCTTTCGAAACTCATCATCAAGTCAATGATTGCTCATGGCACCTTCGGGATCGTTCATCGAGTCGTGTATGATGGCCTGGACGTAGCAGGTGCTCTGGTTCTTCTATGTTTTGATTGTTTTTCTTCAATCTTGCTTATATACTTTGAAATTTACTTTTCTTGCAGGTTGTTGTTTCCTATTATTGCTTATTTTCTTTGCAAATGGTGCTTTTTTTTCCTCAAGTTTAAGTTTAGACTTTGCATCATAACAAACATACTTGCATTTGCTGTTATTATGAGTCACATGTTTGTTCTTGGCTGCAATTTTAGCACGAAAAATGCCAGGTAATATGTCCTTCAATAATCAAAAAAATTTTAGGGGGTATATCCACATCGTGTGGGAACAACGGTTTACACGTGAAATCTCACGAGCTTTTTAGGTTTAAATACTAAATACACTTGCTGTGTAGTATTTGTAAGGAGAACCGTGGTGTTTCAATCCATAGCTTTTACTATTGAAGAGACTCTTGATGAGATTAAATTGCTTTCTTATGCTTGGATTAGTGGTAGAGCTATCAATGTGAAATTGGATAAGAGTCTTTAGACGGAAAACCCTTTCTCTGCCTTCATTGTTTGAGTTCTTAGTTCCTCCTGTTTTGGCTGGGAGGTTATTGGTCAAACATCTTGTTTTGGCTGTTGTTTGGTAAGGAGAACGCTTGTAATCTTCTGGACCATCTTTGCTGATATTAGTCAATAAATCTTGGTTGTTAAAAAGATAAAGTTACCAAGTAAACTTAAAAGTTCAAATTTATGGTCTTTTACATGGTTCACGGGTTTTTACATGTAAAACGATGTCTCCGCAGTGTGTGAAGACACAATGCTGAAATTCCCAAATCAACCTGAAGTTCTTGTCAGCAATCTCAGTTTTGCTTGTGCCATATGGTTTCCATGTGTGCAACCATTTTATTCATTTACTGAAGTTTCCATTTTCCTGAAATGTAATTGTTCATTTAGTTACATTGTAAATGAAATATTAATTCAAGTCTGTCTGACATACAAGAAAACGGAAACATCCAGGTCGGATCATAATTGAGCTTAGCAAAATATGACCTTGGATTCGGATATGACTTTAACCATGTTGTCCTTGTATATGTGTATATGACTGTTTTTGTACCTAAATTTTTGTTTATGTCTTGTTGGTAGTCAAACTTCTTGACTGGGGAGAAGATCAGAAAACGGCGGGCGAAAATGCTTCGGTGAGGGCAGCTTTTGCCCAAGAGGGTATCTGTTTGGCACAAACTTGATCATCCTAATGTAACCAAGGTAACAACTTTCTTTTAATTATATGTTTTTTTAATTTAATCGTATAGTAACCTTTTCTCTCATCTTTGCCCTTAATTTCATGATTAATACTTAATTATTCATGCTCACATAGCTCATTACTAATTGCTAACCTTGCCTTCCTATTCATGATATTTATTTATTATTTATGCTCGTTTAGCTCATTATTAATTGCTATCCTGACCCTCATTAATATTTCCCGCTTGCTTTTGCAGTTTATAGGAGCTAGGCTACAGTGGGTGCAACAACACTTACTATACAATCAGAAAATGGTCATATGGGCATACCACGCAATTTATGATTCAAGCATCGTCTGATTCATGTCCGGTATTATGTAGTGCCGTATCATCCATGGTCTTTTATCAGCTCTTTTGTAATGAGGACCAACCCTATAGCAATGTTGTATTAATGTATGTTAATTGTTAACAGCTTGTTTATTATAAAAGATGAATGTGTTGTAGCCAAAATACATCATTAATACTGCAATGGGCATTTACCGTGCCTTGCACGGTGTTAGCCACTAGTTCTTCATATTATGCGCATGAACCCTATTTTGCGCTGGATGGAGGGAAAAGAAAAAGAAAAAAAATGCGCTGATGTTTGTTTTTTTTTATTTATAATTTTATTTAAATTCACCATATTTTTAAAGGTTATATATTTTGATCTAGAACTCGGATCGTCAAAATTCTAAAGGATACGGTTTGATGTCTGATGCAGTGACATTGATGTCTGATGCAGGGACATTGATGACTTATGCAGTGACAATGATGTCTGATGTAGGGACATTGATGACTTAATTGATGACTTATGCAGTGACATTGATGTCTGATGCAAGGACTGATGTCTTATGCAGTGACATTGATGTTTGATGTAGGGACATTGATGTCTGATGTAGGGACATTGATGTCCGATGCGGTGATGCAGGGACATTAAGTTAAACAAGATCATCAAATGATTCAAGATCGTGTTAAAGAATTGAGGGATTCCACAATGAATCCAATTATCAGGAGGGCACAAACAATGTGTGGCCATTACAAGAGTCATAGTGAAGAGTCTTTGTAGTTTCACCAAACTTGTACTTCTATCCATATTAAAAGCTCCACATTTGGAGAAATGCAAAACAAGAGCGAGAGCGGATCGATGCGATTGTTAGGTTTTATGCGGTGACATTGATGTCTGATGCAGGGACATTGACGACTTATGCGGTGACATTGATGTCGATGCGGGGACATTGATGACTTATGCGGTGACATTGATGATTTGTATTTACAATTAGATAAGCGATGCAATGATATTGATGTCACCGCATATACAACTTGATACACACATTTGATAACTTTGTAAAGTAACTTTATTTCTTTGTTATCTTTAAATATTTGATTGATGTTGGTTTATTTGATTAGTGTTGGTTTAAATTTTCGATAACTTTGTAAAATAAGCGTATTTCTTTTGTTTTTTTTTTGGTTTAAATGCATATTTTTACAACCAAATGTATGCATAAATTGTTACAATAACACGTCAATGCATAAATCGTTACAATAACACGTCGGTGCATAATTCGATACAATAAGACAGGGTAGGGGTCAAATTGTACAAGTAAATATTAACGGATCTCATTGTAATTATTATGTTAGTGTGGATATAATTAAACATATGTGGTGTAACGCCCCGTTTTTTTTAAATCTAGTACCATGAGGTTCCATTGCGGCATCGAAATATATGTTAGTAGATTTACTATTATAAAACTATATGATATATATTTAAGTGAGTGAATTAAATGGTTTAGACTAATCCACAATATTTATTTTGTTTCCCACGATGTTTATTTTAATGACTCAAATATATGTTAATTTATAACACACCGATTTTTATTATACAATACTATATTCACTTTGCGTTGGTTAATATTCGGGGCTGTTTCATAAAAATTTACTAAATATATTTGTATGTTTTAAGTATGTGTTATTTTCTAATAATCAAGGTAGATATCGGTACACTTTTCGTTCATTAACTATTCTCGTTCTCGTTATTGGATAATATTATATATGTTATGTTATCTTTTCTATTACTCATGTCTTAAATAAATAGGTTACGTAACGGTTCATAACTTATTTACTATATTTTAATCAATGTGACTTTGAATACAGTCTTAATTACTCCCTAATAAGTCATCTCTGCCGGTATTCAATTAATATAATTTAATTACTCCCTAATATATATACATATTATAATGCTGGGTTAGCTGTGAATTGAGCATGTGACCACGATTGTGGGGTCCGAGACAAGAGGACCCTCCGGAAGCCCCAAGAGATTGGTGTGTCGGAACTACGGACTTCACTATAAAAATTACTTGTTGTGGATATAAGGTGGTGAAATGGGAGTCATAGGGTAGAGACAATCGTATCAGCTGTATCGATGTCTAGTAAGAAAGTTTGATGAATTGACGGATTTCGAATGAACTTGTTTGAGTTGAACTTGATATACAACTTTAAACAAGTAATTTACTGCGTAAATAATGGAACAAATTTTAAAGAAAATATATATATGTATATCTATAACAATTACTTATTATATATATATATATATATATATATATATATATGTATATCTATAACAATTACTTTTAACACTCTCACACACGGTTCATACCAGCGTTTTTGTTGACGACTCGTTTTCTTTGTTTTTTTTTTTTTTTTTTTATAAATAAAATCAGGTAATTGATCGATGGAGATGTAATAAGGATGAAAGCGATGACATGGACTGGATTTAGAACATGCTATGAAAATTATGTTAATTGTAGTATTTCATTTGTTGTTTTATAATTGAAACACTTAGTGAATATTAGTAAATTTAATTATAGATTTATTGGATTATTTTGGAAAATATATTCTAGTTATTGAGTCGCGACGAAATTTCGCAGCCCCTCCTAAAATGACCTCAGTGGATCTAGGAGTCGGGAGTAGGGTATTACATGTGGTGTCACCGAACACTTTAAAAATCTCTTTAAAATGTGTGGTGCCACTGTAGATTTCCTTGACATGGTGCGGTGTCATCTAATTCGAATGCCAAAGTAAGAAGGCTGTGGTGCCAATTAGGGGTGGCATCGGGTCGGGACCCGACCCGTAAACCTCTTACCCGAAACCCGTCCCGACAAGATTCGGGATTCAATTTTTCTTCCCGGACCCGTACCCGAAAAGCGTCGGGTCCCGACAATCAGGATACCTGAATGCTTGGGATCCCGTCGGGTCGGGAATGAATGTCCCGAACATATAATGTTAAAAAATATTCATGTTAATATAAAAAAATAACAACAATTACTTGATCAAAACAATAGTTCAAAAAGTGAAAGGCGGAAAAATGAGTTAACGGCGACAAAGTCGACGGCCGGTGGAGGCGGTTGGCTTTTGTGAAGAAGAACTCTCTGGTATATTAGAGAGCAGAAGAGAGGTGTAAAGAAAGTGAGAAACGACAGAAGCAGAGAGTGTAGTATGTTTATGTTTTTAGTATTTAGGGTTGTGAGTATTTATATCGGGGTGAAAATTGTTATATATATACATCCATATATATATATATATAGAAATGAGTTCGTATACATACCTATTGATCCACGCTTACCGTACATACTACTAAAATAGTGCATCGATCACTATTTTAGTGCACCAGGTTATTGTTTGAGTGCACCCAGTTAATGAAGCGGGGGAAATCTGCTATTAGGTAATACTAAACCTAACTAAAACCCGCTCATCAATTTGTAGTTGTATTTGAAACAATAACTGGGTGCGTTAAAATAGTGATCGGATGCACTATTTTAGTAGTATGTACGGTAAGCATGGATAGTATGGTATGTAGGGTATATATATATATATATATATATATATATATATATATACATATATATATACATATATACATATATATATATATATATATGTATGTATTCGGGTCGGGATCTGGAATCCGATGGGATTGAGTTTATACCCGATCCGTTCTCGTGTTTTAATCAAAAAAATTTCAGGTAACAATCTCCTTTAATAATATAAAATAAACTGAGGAATATTTTTTATACATTAAATAATCAAACCTATAAAATTGCTAGTGCCGTCAAAGAAAAAACTCCAAACAGATCTCTCACGTCGAACCCCACCCCCCCACCCCCCCAAAGGAAAAAGACCGCACTGAGAACGTCCAATTTTATGTTGAATTGGGATCAACGCTTTACCCTCGCTCAAAAAAGAGAAAGCCTCACGGTTCTTCCTCTTGTTCCCCTTTATCATCATCATCATCATCATCTCCAAATTTTCAAATTATCTCAAACAGTGCAATCTCCGTCGCCAATTCCGACAACCCATGTTCTGCTCTGAATCAGCAAAACTTTATCAACCCCGAATCAGTTTTTTCCATTCAAATGATAGCAAACGAAATTCTTCATGTGTAAATCGAAGAAAATGGGCAAGGGAGTTAAAGAACCAAAGCAAAAATCAAGCAAATCGAATAAGTTTTCACAATCATCATCCTCAGGCAGTAATTACAACTCCATCCCCAGCAGCGAATCAAGCTACTACAACAACAAGGATTCATGGAAAACCGTAACCGTAGGAACTTCTTCAACCTCATCCACCTCCTATGCACCTCTATCAAGATTCCGTGACACACTTCCAGAACAACCTCATGTATACGAATTCACCGAGATCTCCTCAGCTACCAACAATTTCAAGGTTAAGCCTTTGTCTAAATCCTCCTCCTCCACCTCATGGCGGTGCAAATTACGCAATCAAGAAGTTGTCGTAATCCAACGGAGACTCCGCCGCCCCATGAAAAATGTCGAGCTCCCTGAGAGGCTGTCTTTAATTTGCAGAAGCCATCACTCCAGCTTGGTAAAGCTAAAGGGCGCATCGATTTCTGGAAATTACATCTACTTAGTCTACGATTACATCCATGGCGGAAATTTAGCCGACTGTTTGAAGAATCCCCGGAACCCTAATTTTACGGTGCTTTCTAATTGGATGTCGAGAATCAAGATCTGTGCAGATATCGCTCATGGGCTTGATTATATTCATCATTCAACTGGGTTAGGTTTCAATTTTGTGCATAATCATATCAAAAGTACCAGCATTATTATCACCTCTGATTTAGAGGCTAAAATATGTCATTTCGGAACGGCTGAGCTATGTGGGGAAGTGAACTTGAATGAGAATCCAGATTCAAAAAAAGAAATTGCCGAATACAAAAGATCAGGAAGTGGGGGGATGAAATTCGAAGGAACAAGGGGATACATGGCGCCGGAATTTCAAAAAACTGGAATGGCTACTCACAAGTGTGATGTCTATTCATTTGGGGTCGTCCTTCTGGAGATTTTGAGTGGGCAAGATGCATTGAAATACAAGTTTGATGAGAGTGGAGTGTATATGAGGATGTCGGTTATCGAGACGGCGAGAGCGGCGGTGGAGGGCGGCGGCGGAGGGGTGAGGAGATGGGTGGATAACAGGTTGAAAGATTCGTATCCGGTGGAGGTAGCAGAGAAATTGGTACAATTGGGTTTAGAATGTGTGAGGGAGGATCCGAATAGAAGGCCGGATATGGGTAATGTTGTTGCCGGAATTTCAAAGTTGTTTTTGGAGTCGGAGAGTTGGGTGGAGAAAATGGGCGGTTTGCCGCAGGACTTTTCCGTTTCTATGGCCCCCCGGTGATCATTATATTTTGCAGAATGTTAGCAAGTCTCCCACTATTTTCTATACACTATTGAAACGAAAATTTATTTCTTACCTTTTTGTGATTGAAAAAAATGTTAATTGTTGTCAACTTTCTATCTACTTGAAAGTTTGCACGACTATCATCACTTTGAGTGTTTGTGGTTTGCACCTAAACATTCTGATAACATTTTCATCAGATACTCGTAATAAATTCTTTATTTTCATCACATTTGTTATTGTACTCAATATATGATAGGTGTATATATATATATATGTATGTGTGTGTGTGTGGAGTTTTATAGAATCAGGAGGATTATGTAAAGAAAATTTTGTAGAAATATAGTTTGAAGAGTTTTTTTTTTTAATCTGAATATTAAAATCTTTTTTTTTTTGAAACATTTACACTATCTATTGCTCATTTTGATATGAGTAATGAGTAAATTACAATTTTTGAAACATTGAAACTATCTATTGCAAGTGTTCTACTTCTCACGATCATTCTAATATGAGTAATGAGTAATCATTATGATACAACAAATGTTACAAAATGATTTATCAGTGAAATCATTTATGATGTAATAATGTAACTCTTTTTTATATGGATACCATATTATTTTGTGTTATTTATTGTGTCAAAATGGAAATTTCATTTATTAGAAGACCAAACACATCCAACATTTATCTTAGTGTTCAATTTATAACTAAAATATTAATGTCATCTTAGGGCATCTTCAACCGGGGATGACCTAACCTCTCCCTTTTAGGGAACTCCAGTGAAACGCCTTTCTTTGCCTCAAACTAATGGTATCACCAAAAGCTTCTCCACCCGACACCATCTTACCACATTAAATTTTTCTATTATGTTTTTCAACAGCAAGCTACGGTCTAACGACCCTTGCTTGCTTCTTCACATTATAAACCCCCTCTCCTCCTCAATTTTTCCCTTAACCCTTTATAAAATAAAATAAAAAACTTTGTTTTTGTTTTAATTTAATTTAAAATTATCAAGTTATTATCTATATAAAGTACTAATGATATAATATTAAATGTTGGTGACAATGATATAATCTAGACATTATACATACAGCTCAAATTGGGCCTCAAGCGGGTCAAATTTGTTAATGGGCCAATAGGTAATTCAACCCACAATTTGAACATAGGTCCAAAAGATCCAATCAGGAACAAACCGACCACGTTCGAGTCACCCTCAAAATTCAACCGACATCATCTCAGCGACAATTAGACGATCAGGCCTTTCAAATCGCTCTTGAGTAGAATAAGTAGTCTTTGACCTCCAAAGGTGGTTTATCGCGTTAATGGACACAATCCCACGATTGATCCCTATTGTTGGTCTCTTGGAAATGCTAACACAAGTTTAGAGGGGGGGTGAATAAACTTGTCACCAAAAACTTTTCCTGAACTGGAATTGCCCCAGGAACTGAGTTTCTCCGAAACTCAAACTGATGCTTGGTTCATTTTTGTTCATGTCCCTTAACTTGTGCGGAGTTCAGCTAACTCAACTGAGTATAAGTCAATACTGACTTATTCTTAGCCCAGTTAACTGGCAGCGGATAAGACTAGCCTTTAGATATGAAACAATTTGTTGACTTGGATTTAACACGAGAACTAGATAATTGTAACTGATATGAAGTAAATAAATGCGTAAAATAAATGAACAAGAATTATAGAGGTTCCAGGTGGTGTAATCCTGTACGTCCTCTCTTCCCCTGTGATGCGGAGGAAAATTCCACGAGAACTTCTTTGATATGGCCCGGTTACAAAAAGTTCTAAACTGATAGTCATTGACTAATCCCTAGCTTCACTATCTAAACACTTGTAGAACAGGTAGGATTGCTGCTCTTCAACTGTTTGAAGTTTGAACACTGGTCCTTGAAGGGTAAAATTTCCTCTTCACCAGCTCATCACAAACACAGTCTTCCTGACTACACTCAACTGTCCTTTACACCTTCTTGGTGTTTCACAGTCTAGACCTTTGATGAAATCAAAGTTGAGACCTGAATCAATAACTATGATTCAATTGTGTTTTGAGCTTTTCTTCTGGATAAGTAAGTTTTGCACGGCTCTGAATTTCTTCAAGTGATAGATTCTTGATTTTGCTTGAATGTGCTTGGATACTTGAAGAAATTTCTCGATCTTGCAATTAAGCACTTAGCAGGAATTCTTTTGAAATTGGCTTTTCCCCTTAATTAGATCTTTTAATTAAATCTATTTTTAATTCCTCCTGCTCACACACCCACTTATTGTTATTGTGGAAGTAGTCTATTTATAGGGGCTTATTGCTCCTGCTTGAATCTTGTAACGGCTATATTTCTGACCGTTCTGCTGTGTCAGTATTATAAGATTGCTTCCTTTTCAACGTTCGACTGTACTTATCAGTTTATCGGATGACTGACCTATAAAACTGAGTATCCTTATCAGTTTTATACTAAGTTTATCACTTGTCAGTATCTTGACCGACTTGGAGCATTACGAGATTTTACTCTTCTTCAAATATCATTACTCCAGTTTTTCATCTGATTATAATTGATTTAATCAGAGTACACCATGACTCATTATCATCTAAGAACTCATTGTCTTTATGATTCTTAGGTCTTCATACAAGATCCATAAAGTCAGTTCAGGTCACCACAATCTTGCCTGAAGTCTAACCTTACAGTCTCGACGTAGTCTTCATAACTGAGTTTGAACCCTCAGTTCTTCGATCTTCAATAACTGAGTCTGTGACCCTCAGTTCTTCAGTCTTCTAGATAAGCCAACTGAGTCTGTGTCCCTCAGCGAACTTACCTTCTTCAGTTTTCATGTTGGTGTTCTCTGTTTTTCAGTTTCTTATTGAATCTCAGTTTAACTAAATCTCAGTTTCTTATTTTCCCAGTTCACAGCCTAGAACTATTACAGTGCTTGTCTGATTTAACCTATACAAATATCAGACTCTATAAAGTCCTATACATTAATCTCTAGACATCTTTTTGCTTTGCACTATAACAGCTAGTTATGACACTTCATCAATGGGGTTAATAACGATAACTGATTAAGCGATGAATCATCATCAAAACATAAATTTTATTTCCAACAATTTCCCCCTTTTTGATGATGTCAATACCCTCCTTAAAAGCAATGCAAAAAGATAAAACAAAGTGCAGTAAATGACAAAATGAACTGAGAAACTGAGAATTTATTTGATAACTGAGTTACAATACTGAGCAATAAAATACAACATAAATAAAAAGAACTAGAAGATAGTTTCTTTTTACTTGACAGATAAAGAAAATTGATTATCACAACTTTCTGCAACAGTTCTCATAGCATCATATGTAGTTGAGATTTCAATTCCATGGATGCTTGCCCAAATGTTCCATGATTCAGATAAATTGTGTTTCCTGAAGAATTTGCTTTTGAAGAGTGCCGCGAAGGTGAAGACAGTTGCCCTTAGTCTTTCATTGGTGGCTGTTCTTTGTAAATTTTGAACAAATTCAGGTTCAGTCTTTTCAATTTTCTCTGATTCCTTATCAATAATACCATCTGCTTCCCATTTCTTGAGTTTATTGAAGTAGTGCATGAGCAACTTCTGCATATGTAGGAACGATTCTAGAGATTCTTCTCTTGAAACTCCTTCTCTTGCTGGTAAATCTCCGAATAGACTGAATAGGCGAGAATCCAAACCAACTCTTTTATCAATGGGCTCTGAGTATTTAACAATTAACTCCATTTCTTCATCAGTAAATTCTCCTCTAGCTTTCTTTAGTTCATTCAATTTATCATCAGCCTTTGCAAGGACTTGTGGAATCTCAGTTGCATTGACTTTTAGGAAGTCCAAACTTTCCCCCTTATTGACATCATCTTTATGGATCAGGCTTCTCATGTAAGCGTTCAAATTTTGTTGCGTTGATGCCAAAATGGTTTGAGCTACAACTGAGTCTTTCATTCCACTTTCCATTAATATCATTCTGTCAACCAGATTATTGAGAATGCCTTCCCATCTATCTATAGTTTCATCTCTTCTTGTGTCATTCTCAATAGTTGTCTTTCGAAGCTCAATCATAGTGTTTTGACAATTTTCAGTGACAGTATCCAATTTCTTTTCAAGTTTGCTTCTTTCATCTTGACTGGCCTCTAAGGACTTTAAGACTTTTCCGAATAGGCTGTTGTCATCCTTTTGAAATTTGATTATCTCATTGTGATAATACTTAATGAGATCAACCTGAGTGGAAACATCTTGTGAATTTCCAGCTTGTTGTTCATTGGTTTTGTTTGTCTCAATTCCAGTTGATTTATCTTGCTTTGGTGGTGAGACAACAACTTGCTTCAATTTTTCCCTGTATTCTGCCGATCTTCTTTTTTCTTCAGATTGTTTTCTAACTTCTTCCAAGTTTGATTGATCAATAACTCTTCCAGGTGATAACTGAACATTCAATTCTTCATTTAATTCTTCATCTGATTCTTCTCCAGCCATTCTTGCCACTGTTTTTTCTATTTCTAGCAATGACTTGTCTGTAGGAGATTTATAACCTTCTTTCTCTTCTTGATGTGCATCAGACACACTTTTAGAACTAGAACTTTCACTGGATTCATCAGAACTACTAGACTCATCATCAGTAGTCGATCAGTTACAGTTCTCTTTTCTTGTAAGGAGGCTAAAATCCCTTCCTGCAGATTAGCATCATCCTATGAATCATCATCATCATTATTCTTTTTGAAGTTTCCACCAACTGTGGGTTCCTCCCAGTAGCTATTTATTATCAGTGCATATCCCTGATTCAGAAAATCTTCAGTATTGATTATCTCTGATAGACTTGTAATATTGTATAAATCAAATACCCATTTTCAGTAGCTTCCATTTCTACTAGTTGATTTCTTTGATTGGCAATGGAACTGAATTTCCAAGCTTGATACTTGCGCAATCGTTCATAATCAGCTGACATCAGTTCTCCATGATCTTTTGATGATTGAGTGATGATCTTTTCTGATTCTCTCGTGACTTCCTCACCACTTTCTGGAATAACATCTTCAGTTTGCATAGGGTCAGTTCTTCTAGCTTCTTCAGTTTGCACAATATCAGTTCTGCTGATCCCTTCCTCAGTAGTGATTGGGATTTCTGACGTCCCTTTTTCAATGACTGAAACTGAGATTGTCGGCTCAGTTTCCAAAACTTTTTCACTTACAATTTCTTCAGTAGCTTGTTTTTCAGTAGTCTCAAGTTCCAATTCAATAACTGGAACTTCTTCCACTGTCGGTTCAATGAGTTCTTCTACATTGACTTGCTCATCCATGTTAATGATTTTTGTTGATCTTGAGTCTGCTTCGGCTCCTTTTTCCACAGATTTAGAAGCTGAAAATCCTTTGGCTGATTCTTCAAATTCTAATCTGGAAAAAGATCTCTGGGGGTAGATCTGGATTTTGAAAGAAGCGACAACATTTCCAATGTTGTTTTTGTTAGGTGTGATGCCCGAAAGACAATTTTTGTAATTGTTTTATTTAATAAATGAAATGATATTATTATTCATATTTATTATTCTCATAATCACCGATGTGACAATAGTATTTACACTACAGAAAACCCTGAGTATATCGTTTATGTAATCACTTAACTCAGTGTATGAGATATACACGGGAGGATTGAGTTAGTGAAGATGTACTTAAAATACAATTAGTCCGTAGTAAAGTTAATCGAGAGTATCGGGTCTCCCTTTAACGTACTATTAATGCGCCCATAACACGATAGGTGTGATCGTCTTATCCGGACTTTCGGTTAAGGGAACCTAATGGGGCATTTATATATGATAGATATATCATATAGAGGTTTGGACCGATTTGATACGAGTTCTCAATATAATTCCGTAATTGAGAAGTCTTATCGAATCATTAGATGATCATATTATGGATATATCTTAATCCCGAGGTGATCACGATCAACCGCTTGAATCGGTATGAGGTTTGACTTGACGGTTAAGGATTACACCGAGTCCGTGATCCGAATTACCCCATCTTGGCATTGTACTTGGATTGAGTGAGTAGTACGTATTATCACGGATACGGAATCCATTCCTTCCATTTATGGAAGTAGATAGACGCAGTTCCTTATGAGTTAATCCTAGACATTGATCGATCCATGGGATTCATATTACACTCGATTAGCTACCGGTGAGTTATTTGAATTATTGATCACTAGGGGGTTAATGGTAAGTAAGGACAAGATGTTACGAAAAGGGTTAACGGTAACTTCCCGATTTAGAATGAACGATCATGGAGGATTAATCCATATGAAATGATTATATCAGTGGACGCTTATTACTTTCTCGTGAGGAGATAAATATAATCTTATAATCGGAGGAGTGCAGTCACGGGATTATGGTGGCATATTCCTGTGATTGATTTATCGAATATGATTATTCTGTTCATAAGATAATTATTTATTTGATTTATCGGAGCCGCTGATTATTAGTCCATGGTCCCCGACGTGCCTCCTAATATAGCATGTATATTCTCGGACGTCGAATCCTAATAATATTAATTTAGTTCATGTTGGACTTTATTAAAACGATATGTGAATTAATTGTTTGGTGGACTATTAAATTAGTTGGGCTAAATAATTAAATATGTGGAAAAGACATTTTCCATAATCTTGACCCAATTATTGTGTAATGGCAAAATTAATATTGACTAGGTCAATAAAAAATTATGGCGCCTCATAGGTCCTTTTTTGACAAGGAATTAGTTTTCTTGTGTGTTAAAAAGACGTGTGCGTAAAATATTTATTGGATAGATATTTATGGTAAATAATAAAGATAAAAATATTCTTGATTTGTTCTAGAATATTTTGAGATTATCTTTTATTTAATAGGATTATTATAATTGATTTTGTATTAATTATAAAATCCTTGGAGGCTAAGTTTTACTCTCATATATAAAGAGAGTTCTCCCAAGCCTTACAACACACAATATTTTCGAGTTCCACCTCTTAGAGAGGAGGAAGAAATTTCGGCCAAGAGGGTTGGGGAAAAATCTTGGAGATTTTTCCGGGTAGCATATCGGAGGGGTTCGAGTCGAGAATTCCTTCCACCGGGAATTGCTTGGATCACACGTGCGGAAGATCGTGGTGTTCTTCACATCATTGTTCGATCATCCTAATAGCGGTTCTCCAACTTGGATTTTGAGATCCAAGAGGTATGTTCTACAACTTACTTGTAGATGTAGATTTAATGTTTTATTACGTGTATTATATAGATCTACATCCATAAATCGCTTCCGTTGCGATGATATTTTCCTATCAGTGGTATCAGTCGCCAAGGTGATCTATATTTATACGTATAAAATATTAGATCTAGGAGTGGTAAAACATGTAGATTTTTTGTCCCAATTTTTTTTTAAATAAAGGGGGCCGAAATTTATTTATTTTTTTTATGTTATGAATGTCTTGGTTGAAAAGATGGATTGGGGTTGGTACTGTTTACTCGTTAGATCTATTGTAGCTCCTTTGTTTAGTAACAATTGAGCATAGGAATTGTATTTTATTTATGTCAAATTTCGAAATTTATGTAAAAGTAGCATCTTTTATTATAATTTTGATGTTCCGGGTTCGAGACGACGAAGATGGTGTATTGAAGATCATGGTATTGAAGATCATCAAGAAGGTAAAAACGGGAGGAGGCCGAATTGTTTAGTTAATTTTTTTTTTTTTTCCATCGGCTGCAGCAAAATTTTTTTGTAGTAACCTAAATTTTTTTTTCCTTTGGCCGCAAGGCCTTATGCTGTAACAAAATAAAATTAAAGAAAAAAAAAAAAAAAAAAAGCTGCCGTGAATTGTTAAAAAAAAAAATAATAATAATAATAAGTTTTTTTTTTATATAAAACAATTTGATAATATAGATATATATTAAATATATTGGTATATTACGGCCTCCTCTCCTCGTCGTTCGTGGTTCGTGTCAAGATCGAAGGTTCAAGATCCGGAAGTTATTTCAAGATCAAGATCGAAGATCGAGATTTGAAGACCTAGATTAAATTTTACTTTTCCTTAGAAAATAGGTTAGTCGGGGGTACCAACGATCCATCTCGGTGTTTAAATTTTCCGTAATTTATTTTTTATGTGTTTGATCATAAAATAGATATAAAATCGGAATTGCCATGACATGCATCATATCATAAATCCACTCCATGCATACATGTAGAATTTTAATTTTGGTAATTAAAATAGGCATGTATACAAACTCGTGTAATTAGTTGAAATTTAATTAATACGTGGTAATTAATTAATTTAGTAACTAATTAAAGATCCGAGGACGGGTTATGAAATCGTTAAGCCTTTCGGTGTGTGTTCTCGGTGAACCGCCTTAAAGCACAAACGAGATCACGTTTTCAATTCGTAGTGTCTACAAGATTGAATGATGGTAAAAGAACAATAAATCTTGGATAAAAACGGTTCGCCTATAGGTTGGGTGGTCAACTGAGCTAGGCTCGACCGACTTAACCCTCCTAGTGTGATGTATGCACGGAGGGGTGATTCCTTCTTATCTCAATGAGGCTATCTTGACCCGATTTCGTCCGACTGTCACATATGTTCCAACGAATAGGACGGGTAGGCTTGCCTACGTCACCGACACCATTCGGAATCCTTGATTTGATGAGCTTTTATGATAACATCAAAAAGACGTGGTTAGTTAACCCACCACCACTTCCAAAATATTGAGTGGGAGCGGGGAAGGCGACAGCCAACCCCACGGTCTCTACTATAGATGCAAGTAAGTGAGAGAAGGGTGACGCCTCGCGGCGCTTTGATTTCGTCCCCCTACGGATGGTGTTCACCCCTATCAACATTCATGGCTTGGTCTCCGAAAGGATAGGATTTACGGGTACTCGTCGGGTCACCGACCTATCCTACGACGGCACACTCGGGGCGTACCTAAGAGATCGATATAGTAGGTCACACTCATCAAGGGTATTTTTTGATAAATACCTAGGCTAAAAAAAAGGAAGGTAGTCAATGAATAAAGGGATGTTCGATTCTCGTGGGATGTCTGATTCTCACAAGTTATTCATTGATTTAACCGTTGATCTCTTTGACCTACCCTACGGCGGCACTGAGATGCAAGGTTAAAACCTTGGAATGGTAGAGTAGACTTACTTTTAGTTTACAATTCCTAAAATAAAATAATATAGTAGTGTTAAACTTGAATTAATATATGTCATTTTATTTACAGCATTATATCCCTTACTAAATTGCTTAAAAATTTATAATTGACTAGTATTGACTTCGTTAAAAAGTGGAAAGTAACAAGGACGTTGAACTAGTTAATTGATAATGCAATTATTTTTCGAAAGAGATATTTTCTCTTAAGCCTTTTAAAACCAGAGTGACATATGGGTATGTCACTAGTGTCATTTGTGTTAAACGAGAGACAAACTTAGTTTGATCAAAGGTGATTTCGGACTTTGAAATTCTTCTAGTGAATTTTAAGTGTGTAGTAATTACACGAGCAAATTTTCTAATTGAAAAATCGGAAAATCATGAAGTGTTACTAGTTGGACGATATTTGGAATTGATGAACTAGTGGGAGCTTTATGATTTATTGTTTTTCTAGAACATTAGAAAAGTGTAATTGACTACACACGTAACCGTTCTAATTGAAAAACCGGAAAGTCATGAAATGTCGCTAGTTGGACGATATTTGGAATCGATGAACTAGTGGGAGTTCTATGATTTGTTGTTTTTACGGAAACATTAGAGCTGTGTAAGTGTTTACACGAGAGATTTTCAAATTGAAAAATTGGAAAATCATAAAATAGAGCATTCTTTGGTTAGACGGTATTTGAAACCGATAAACTAGTGGGAGCTTTAATGTTATGATTTGTTGTTTTTACGGTATGATAGAAAATCCGAGAAGTCCTAACACGTAACAATCGAAATAGACATCCCACGGTTCAAGAGTAGTGTCTACTCAAACGAACCGCTGGTTCAAGACTGTTTCCATTCACGGAAAGTCAAGAATGGGAGAATATGTCTAAAAGTGTTAGTCATCTAAAACTGAGTTGATTTTAAGGCTAAAAACGAAAATTAACAAACTGAAAGTCATAGGATAAGGATAGTGATTTCGGATCACCAACCTATGAATCCTTGGTGATTTTCTCTTAGGCTATGTTCTTTGGAAGAACGAGATAGTTGTGCATTAACGATTAATAGACAACGGGCAGTAATTTTAGCAAAATAATGGGAGTGATATGAGGAAATGAATCTCAGATTCAATCCTTGGGTATCGCAGAAGATTTATTTTTCTGTTTAAGATTCGTTGGAACGAATGGATTTACCTTTTATTCGATAATTTGTTTGTCTTATAGAAAGTGAATATACCATTTGTAGTACGAATCTAAGACTCGGACTTTTGTTTGATAAAGTCAAAACCACTAAGAAATTCGAAATACGTATATGTACCATCTTAAGAACTATTAAAAGCAATTGGTTTCTATATTTAGATAAACGCTTCTTCATATTCCATAGTTAGTGCATAGTCCCTAAAAGACAAGACACGAAGACGGCTCGGGGTGATTCCTTTTCTCCCGGTCGGTTATATTGTCTCAAAGGTTCAATGACTAAGTTTCCTTTCAATCGGGAAAGGATAATGGTTATAAAGAAGTAACATAGCTTGTTCATGACGACCTTCGGGGTCGATGAAAGATACAAGCTAGTAGGAGCTTCCGAGTAGTGACTTCTTGTCGATAACTATTCAAACACTCCGGTAAGTTTATCCAAAATATTTTATGGTGTCTCGGATTCTCGTCGGAGATGGAGTATTCTATACTCGAAATGGGCCATCACGTAGTCCTGGAGACGATGTTCGGCTTTGCCTCATAGTGAAATGCTTTCACTAAGGAAGAAACCATTGAATTGCCTTACATAGTTGTAGATGTGCTACAATACAACGCTTAACTCAATAAAGATATTGGAAGTGAAATAACGGTTTACATTGAAATGTAGAACCGAGAAGTCTACCTAGAATGTGCTTTGGAATTAACGGATAATGAGTGGATTCGGTTCACCCAAATTCCGTCAATATAAGCATTTAGCACATGATGCTTGATGGTAGGACTGGAATTTCACGTACACGTTCGGTCGATGACCAAATCGTGATATATCTTGAAGAATTGAGAGAAAGGTTCGTTATCGGATTCTTGACATCGGAAGGGACGACTATCTTTGTTGCATCCTTTACGATAGAGTCTATGAACAACAAACCTTGAACCTTAGAGTACGGATACTCAAGATAGTTACTTACGATTAGATCAAACCACATCCAACTTTGGTTGTTGGTGATAACACTAAATACTTTTGCTAAACTAGATCGAATTTCGATCCACCAAGAAAATAGTGGGAGTATGGTTTATCCATTACCCATTACGGTTTACGCGGACTTTGTAGTCGAGGATCGATTGATGACCTATGGCTCTTATGTGAGCGGTATAGGATTCGATAATAGAGGTTGGTTTACAAGCCATAACCCCGTGAATGGAGTTTGGTACTCGGAGTAGCCGTTCATACTCTTGTAGAAACACCTGAGTGTCTCAGGCCCAGTGGGAGTAATTGGATCTACATGGAAAAGAGTAGAATGAATAGGAAAGTTTATCTTTCAGAGCAAAGCTTGAGTGGTCTAGGGGTAATTCCCTAAGAAGTAGAGAGTTAATCAGACTCTCTTACCACTTAGTATTACCTGATTTCGTTCAAAAGCAGAAAATAGGGGTGATTCCCTGAGACTTTTCTTGCCAAACAAACGGAGTCTGGATTCATTCGGAACAGAAGGGTATTGCCTTATGAACTTATGACAGAATGACTGTCAAGGCTTATGTCCTTTGTGGATAAAAAGCGAACCTCTCGGTCATTGGAAGTCATATATTTCTACAATATGT
Organism: Gentiana straminea; assembly: GCA_036785695.1. Classification (NCBI taxonomy): domain Eukaryota; kingdom Viridiplantae; phylum Streptophyta; class Magnoliopsida; order Gentianales; family Gentianaceae; genus Gentiana; species Gentiana straminea. The sequence goes on along the minus strand of JAVUPR010000114.1, from coordinate 10,478,601 downwards.
GGATTTGACCAGAATATTGATAAGTCTTGTGTAGACTGGATATCAATTTTAGTACAGTAGTGAATATATACATATATATTAGTGTTTGTGAAGGATAACGCTTGCACCGGTTGGACTCAACATGGGTGTGTTATCCGAAGTCGAATACGACAATGCCACAATTCTCTCAACGAGAGATTTGGACAACATTCGAAGAGTTTGACTCGGTCGAATTCATTAGAATCGGTCATTGGTTTCCCATCCATCTTATTGGTTAAGATGATGCATCGTGTATGCAACATTCAACGAGGAAGTTCTACCCTATGCCTCGGGAATGACTCTCTAAATCTTCGGATAAAGAGAAATGGGATGGATTCTCTTTGTGACAAGAGATGGTCAGGTTATTGAACGTCAATTTTGATCGAATCTTAGATTCGGCAGTTAACAAAGCAAGTTTAGTATGTCCTTTAGTATCTTGAGAGAACGAGGAATAATATGCGGGCATATTCAAATGTGAACTTGGATATGTGAGAATACACTGGTTCTGACTTTGTGTCAGATTAAGGATGATCGTTAAGTCGATCTCGGTCTCAGTGTTTACTCTTGTGTTGAAGCTATTCCCTGGAGAAATCCAGCAACGCCAACTCGACTTTAACTAGTTGGGTGATTAGCGGCTTCTGTAGTAGCTAGAGAGGCGATATAGCTTAAGGATTTCCTTTCCATATCTGGGAGTCATTCTAGATTTGGAAAGCCGATACCACATCATTGTGCAAACGATGAAGGGGTAGCTTATAAGGATTTCCGAAATCACTTGAGTTCAAGAGCATATTGGGAAAGTACCACATGATTAGATGGACCGGCGACGTTTCGATTCTACGGATCGTCTCGAGCCGACAACTGACCCGATCATTAAGACCCATGACATTCGGATATAGGTGCTCCCCGAGTCACCGACCTATCCTACGACGGCATACTCGGAGTGTACTTTGGAATACGAAATGGTTATGATAAGTTTTGTGGGTACTAAAATACGGGATGAGTCTCCATTGCTTTAGAGCAAGTGGGAGATGTAGTTTCTTTGTAGTTTTAAATAATAGGGTGTGCTCTAAAACAATTAATCACAAGCTTTCGTGCAAGTGGGAGATTGTTAGGTGTGATGCCCGAAAGACAATTTTTGTAATTGTTTTATTTAATAAATGAAATGATATTATTATTCATATTTATTATTCTCATAATCACCGATGTGACAATAGTATTTACACTACGAAAACCACGAGTATATCGTTTATGTAATCACTTAACTCGGTGTATGAGATATACACGGGAGGATTGAGTTAGTGAAGATGTACTTAAAATACAATTAGTCCGTAGTAAAGTTAATCGAGAGTATCGGGTCTCCCCTTTAACGTACTATTAATGCGCCCATAACACGATAGGTGTGATCGTCTTATCCGGACTTTCGGTTAAGGGAACCTAATGGGGCATTTATATATGATAGATATATCATATAGGGGACCGGACCGATTTGATGCGAGTTCTCAATATAATTCCGTAATTGAGAAGTCTTATCGAATCATTAGATGATCATATTATGGATATATCTTAATCCCGAGGTGATCACGATCAACCGTTTGAATCGGTATGAGGTTTGACTTGACGGTTAAGGATTACACCGAGTCTGTGATCCGAATTACCCCATCTTGGCATTGTCTTGGATTGAGTGAGTAGTCGTATTTTATCACGGATACGGAATCCATTCCTTCCATTTATGGAAGTAGATAGACAGATTCCCTTATGAGTTAATCCTAGACATTGATCGATCCATGGGATTCATATTACAACGATTAGCTACCGGTGAGTTATTTGAATTATTGATCACTAGGGGTTAATGGTAAGTAAGGACAAGATGTTCGAAAAGGGTTAACGGTAACTTCCCGATTTAGAATGAACGATCTATGGAGGATTAATCCATATGAAATGATTATATCGGTGGACGCTTATTACTTTCTCGTGAGGAGATAAATATAATCTTATAATCGGAGGAGTGCGGTCACGGGATTATGGTGGCATATTCCCGTGATTGATTTATCGAATATGATTATTACGTTCATAAGATAATTATTTATTTGATTTATCGGAGCCGCTGATTATTAGTCCATGGTCCCCGACGTGCCTCCTAATATAGCATGTATATTCTCGGACGTCGAATCCTAATAATATTAATTTAGTTCATGTTGGACTTTATTAAAACGATATGTGAATTAATTGTTTGGTGGACTATTAAATTAGTTGGGCTAAATAATTAAATATGTGGAAAAGACATTTTCCATAATCTTGACCCAATTATTGTGTAATGGCAAAATTAATATTGACTAGGTCAATAAAAAATTATGGCGCCTCATATGTCCTTTTTTGACAAGGAATTAGTTTTCTTGTGTGTTAAAAAGACATGTGCATAAAATATTTATTGGATAGATATTTATGGTAAATAATAAAGATAAAAATATTCTTGATTTGTTCTAGAATATTTTGAGATTATCTTTTATTTAATAGGATTATTATAATTGATTTTGTATTAATTATAAAATCCTTGGAGGCTAAGTTTTACTCTCATATATAAAGAGAGTTCTCCCAAGCCTTACAACACACAATATTTTCGAGTTCCACCTCTTAGAGAGGAGGAAGAAATTTCGGCCAAGAGGGTTGGGGAAAAATCTTGGAGATTTTTCCGGGTAGCATATCGGAGGGGTTCGAGTCGAGAATTCCTTCCACCGGGAATTGCTTGGATCACACGTGCGGAAGATCGTGGTGTTCTTCACATCATTGTTCGATCATCCTAATAGCGGTTCTCCAACTTGGATTTTGAGATCCAAGAGGTATGTTCTACAACTTACTTGTAGATGTAGATTTAATGTTTTATTACGTGTATTATATAGATCTACATCCATAAATCGCTTCCGTTGCGATGATATTTTCCTATCAGTTTTATCGATCAATCTTTCATCACTGTCAGAATCTTCGTCAACATGTTCAACTCTCAGGGTCTGTTCCCCCTGAGTCTCAGCTTTCTTCTGTGATTCAGTTTCAACAGTCTGTTCCTTGTTGACAACTTCAGTTTCCTTTGTCATCACAATTTCTTGTGAAACTGGTTCTTGAATTGGTAAAACTTCAGTTATTGGTGTTGGGGTAGACTCGGCAAGAATAACTTCAGTTCTTTCTATCTGTCCTGATCCTTCGGCAACTGATGTAACAAGATCAGATTTATTTTTCTCTAAATCTTCCAATTGTTTTCTTCTTTTGCTTAATTCTTCAATTTGTTCGAATGCTTCGTCTCCAGTTGCAGGTTTTTTCGATTTCCTGCTTTTCTTCTTCTTGGGTTCACTTTCTGAACCCTTAGCTTTTCTTTTTCCGGCCTTTTCTTCTTTAAAAACAATCTTCCCATCAGCAACTGATGTTTCTTTCTTCTTTGTGATTCCGAAATGGTCGAGAATTCTTTGAGCTACTAATGCAAGAGTTTTCTTGTGATAGAAACGACCTTTCTTAACATCAGTCTTCTTCTTGGGTAAGTCAATTGATTGTGCCACTAATTGATCAAATAGATATCTTTGCCAATTAAAACTTTCTCCAAACCAAATTACATAAATTAAATCCAATTGTGCTCCAGATAGATTACTAAAGCTTCCTGCATTTCCAATTATGCAATTTGCCAACATCTTTGAGAGAAAATTGAATTCTGGTTTGAGCAGGCTTGTGCTCCCGGTTTGTGAAACTGTGGATTCTGCATCAATAGCTATATCTTTCCATAGTTTTTCCTTCTGTTCTTTGGTCAACTTGATGGCTGCTGTTCCTCCAGATTTGTCAAACCCAAAGATTTCTGCAATTAGATCTTCGGTGACCTTGATCTCCTTACCATTGACAGTAGTGGTATAGGTGTGTGTGTCTTGTCCTTCTATAGTTGTTCTTCCAAACTCATAGAAGTCTACAATGCTTTCCATACTTACACTTTTCAGATCGATGTTGAATACAACATCCAATCCTTTGATCTGCTTAATTTTTGCTGCAATAGTTTTGGCTAGTGTTTGATCAATGTATTTTGCAATAAACTGGTCAAGAGATATGGTCATTCCGGGTTCAACAAGAGTGAAAGTCGTTGTTTTGTGGATCTGATTGAGAATTTGAGAATTTGATGATTGAGAGAGCAAATTCAAAATTCGAGTGTGAAGAATTATAAAAGAAAATTCTGGGTTATTTATAATTTGTAGGAAAGGTAGTTATGAATTGGGTGGGACTCATAACGTCTTGTCATAAATGTTTTGAGATTGCGAAAAAGGTGGATTAGTGGAAAATATGAACGGTTTAGATTGAGAAGGACCACGTCTTTTCTTGATATCTGTAGCTAGGCTGTAGTGAATAGGGTAGATGAGGTGTATCTACAGCTGTATACATTCAGTCTAGTCCTTATACTAAATTCAAAAACTCAGTTGTGAATAGAACTCAGTTCTTCAGTCTCCAATTACCGATATTTTCCTGCAAAACAAATCTGGACATTTTTGGTACTCATCTCTGTTTGGGTCCTAATTGGTTAGTTTTCGATGATACAAATTTATTTTTGACTTTGTACCTCTCTTGACATTTTGACTGAGTAAAGTCAGTTTTTACATGCTTTTCTTGTTTTGTCCAGACAGTTTTTGATTTGATCAGTTTGTGAAATTGACGTGAAGGTTCATTCCAATCTTCATCAGTGGGAAATAGTCTTCCTTTCCCTCTGAGTTTATCATTCCAAGAATGATCTTCATCTTCGAATGGATATTTCTTGAAGATTTTTCTTACTGATCTCTGATCAGTTTTGCCTTTTTCAGCCTTCTGAGTCTTTCTGTAAAATCTGTTGGCTTGGTGTATTTTTCCAACTGATTTTTCAGTTTTATCAGTTTGTGCAAGTGGCTGTGCTGAGTAATTGTCAGTTCTAATAATTTTATCAGTTTTCTGAGTTCCTGACCGTTGTGCAGTCACAAATTTTAATGCAACTGAACATGGACTGGACTTAGAATTATTCTGATTAACAAATCCTAAACCAGATCTGTCTCCAAAAGGTTTTCTAGGTTTGAAACACTGGGAATTGGATCAACTGATGATTCTGTGACGTTTATTACTTTTGTCAGTTCATTAGTTGGTCGAATTACCTTGATTTCATTATTAGTTTTGATTAAATTGATCTCAGCATTCAATCTCGAAATTTCAGTTTTCAATGACTTTTTCTCCTTTTTGACATCCTCATATTTCTTTTGAATTTCCTCTAATTCCTTTATGAGTATGTCCAAGGATTCATTGAAATCTTCATTTTTAATGATTGTTCATAGCAGTGTGAGTGCTGGATGTAGATGCAATTACCTCCTGATTTTTTATGGATAGATTTTTTGTTGAGGAATTATCATCAATTAAAACTTGCTTCCCTTTTTCATTAGCATTTGCTTGTGCTGCTCCCAACAGTATGATTTCCTCATCACTTTCACCTCCATAACTCATGGGTAGTATAGCATTTTTGACCTTTGCAACGGATGGATCTTCAGCAATGTTTTTAATCAATTTGTCTTCGACATAATCAGCTACTCGTAGCCATTCTTTTTCTGCTTCTTCTGAAAGATCACTTAGGGATGGAAATCCTCTTCATTCGTCTTTGTATGCGTTCAATTCAATATCTTCATCATAACTGAAATGAGGTTCCGGATTTGTGTGAGAGCTTGTAGTCTTGAATCTTTATATCAAGTGTTGGTATCGAAAATAACGATGACCAGTTATCTTACAAAGCGATAGATCTCCTTCAAAAAGAAGGAACCTCTCCGATACCAATTGTTGGTCCCTTGGAAAGTCTAACACAAGTTTAGAGGGGGGGGTGAATAAACTTGTCCCCAAAAACTTTTCCTGAACTGGAATTGCCCCAGGAACTGAGTTTCTCCGAAACTCAAACTGATGCTTGGTTCATTTTTGTTCATGTCCCTTAACTTGTGCGGAGTTCAGCTAACTCAACTGAGTATAAGTCAATACCGACTTATTCTTAGCCCAGTTAACTGGCAGCGGATAAGACTAGCCTTTAGATATGAAACAGTTTGTTGACTTGGATTTAACACGAGAACTAGATAATTGTAACTGATATGAAGTAAATAAATGCGTAAAATAAATGAACAAGAATTATAGAGGTTCCAGGTGGTGTAATCATGTACGTCATCTCTTTCCCTGTGATGCGGAGGAAAATTCAACTAGAACTTCTTTGATATGGCCCGGTTACAAAAAGTTCTAAACTGATAGTCCTTGACTAATCCCTAGCTTCACTATCTAAACACTTGTAGAACGGTAGGATTCTTCGCTCTTCAACCGTTTGAACACCGGTCCTTGAAGGTAGAATTGCCTTTTCACCACTCATCAAAAACACGGTCTTCCCGACTGCACTCAACTGTCCTTCACACCTTCTTGGTGTTTCACAGTCTAGACCTTTGATGAAATCAAAGTTGAGACCTGAATCAATAACTATGATTCAATTGTGTTTTGAGCTTTTCTTCTGGATAAGTAAGTTTTGCACGGCTCTGAATTTCTTCAAGTGATAGATTCTTGATTTTGCTTGAATGTGCTTGGATACTTGAAGAAATTTCTCGATCTTGCAATTAAACACTTAGCAGGAATTCTTTTGAAATTGACTTTTCCCCTTAATTAGATCTTTTAATTAAATCTGTTTTTAATTCCTCCTGCTCACACACCCACTTATCGTTATTGTGGAAGTAGTCTATTTATAGGGGTTTATTGCTCCTGCTTGAATCTTGTAACGGCTATATTTCTGACCGTTCTGATGTGTCAGTATTAATAAGATTGCTTCCTTTTCAACGTTCGACTGTACTTATCAGTTTATCGGATGACTGACTTATAAAACTGAGTATCCTTATCATTTTTATACTAAGTTTATCACTTGTCAGTTTCTTGACTGACTTGGAGCATTACCTGAGATTTTACTCTTCTTCAAATATCAATACTCCAGTTTTTCATCTGATTATAATTGATTTAATCAGAGTACACCATGACTCATTATCATCTAAGAACTCATTGTCTTTATGATTCTTAGGTCTTCATACAAGATCCATAAATTCAGTTCAGGTAACCACAATCTTGCCTGAAGTCTAACCTTACAGTCTCGACGTAGTCTTCATAACTGAGTTTGAACCCTCAGTTCTTCGATCTTCAATAACTGAGTCTGTGACCCTCAGTTCTTCAGTCTTCTAGATAAGCCAATTGAGTCTGTGTCCCTCGAACTTACCTTCTTCATTTTTCATGTTGGTGTTCTCTGTTTTTCAGTTTCTTATTGAACCTCAGTTTAACTAAATCTCAGTTTCTTATTTTCCCAGTTCACAGCCTAGAACTATTACAGTGCTTGTCTGATTTAACCTATACAAATATCAGACTCTATAAAGTCCTATACATTAATCTCTAGACATCTTTTTACTTTGCACTATAACAGCTAGTTATGACACTTCATCAATGGGGTTAATAACGATAACTGATTAATCGATGAATCATCATCAAAACATAAATTTTATTTCCAACAATATTAACTGCCACAACCTATGATTGATTACATCCTAAGATTCTAAACTAATTGAGTCATGTTTGTTGTACAATTGGCATCACAATGGTTCTCAATGACAGGCCCTACAAATCAGGGGTTATTACATTAACTCCCTAACGAGGGGCATCTATAAAAAGGCCTATTGTCATGTCTACAAGAACTTTGTTATTGGCTTGATCCCATATACTTTAGGTACGTAAGCAATTTCTAAGACATCTAAGACACAACCACATATCATCAATGGAAATTCTTTCATGAAGATCCAATTACCCACAAAAGTAACCCGACGATTTCTTAACATTGTCAATCGAAGCTAGAATGAGTGTCTCGCAAAAATTCTTGTATTAAATAGCTCTGGATCTAGTCATGACACAAAGCAAAACAAGCAAGACTGACAAAACTGCCAAGAATAAACAGGCATTAGAGCATATGGTTATTGATCCCCTAAAGGATAACAACGTTGCAAGAACTCATGAAAATGGGGAGGAAAACGATGTACCTAGAGAGTGTGTGGTCTTGGCATAGGGTGCCATGGAGGCATTTAATCTGGACCAGTCAGTCAATCCATTGGCACATGATGCCGCAAGAATGTTTAATTTTGCCAAGCAGTGAATCATGCTACTACTTAGTCCATGCTAGATATCTCGAAACAATTGATGGGGAATGACCCAACGTTGTTTGTTCATTTGTGGAAACAGGTGCAAGTAAGAAAAGGACAAGAGATCCCCGATTTCCTGCCAAGGGCAAATCTGCCAAAATTTACTAAGGAGAAGGAGATTGAAATCTCCAGTGGCTGGATAAAGAAGGCAAAACTTCCTCCTACCCAAAGATGCGAAGGCGGTTCAGAAGGTCGAAAGGATTTCAGACCACTTGGGGGCAGACCTGTGCATAGCCTTCCCTTTTAGTGTCGAGATACAAAATTACTAGAGGCCATACGGGTTTAAACTCCCTCAAATAGACTACTATGACCTAAAGGGAGATCCTGTGGATCATCTGCGCCTTTATGTTCAAAAGATGAGAATATGCTATACACCTGACGAGATGAGGTGCAAAGACTTCCCTAGTTTCCTGACTGGAAAAGCCTGAGAGTGGTTCAACAAGCTACCCCTTGTTTGATAAGAAATTTCGCTCTATTGACAAACCAAGTCATGAAACGCCTTCATAGTTTCCAGACCATTCAAAAGGAATGCCACTCACACCCCCACGGTCAAACCAAAAGAAAAAGAAACGCCATTACAATATATGAATATCTTTATAGAAGAGTCCAGGCTAGTCCTGGATGTGGAAGATCATACGTTGTTGACCTCTTTCATTGGGGGCCTCAGAGAAGGAAGACTCTATGCCAAGCTCAATAGTAGGAAAATATGCACTCTAGAAGAATGCATGGATGTGGTGCACATGCGATGCCAAGACGAAGAAGCAAACATATTGACAAGTGAATCAAAAAGAATGCAGCACTCTACGGTAGAGACTTTACCCTCTCAATGTTACCCGAACTCACATACTATCCGTAATAGACATAGAGGGGTTAAACGAACCTCATCAACCTATGAGAGGCCCAAAGGAAATGCGAGATGATTGCATTTTCTGCAAATTTCATCAAGACGTAGGTGACGACACCGAACATTGTTTCCAACTTAAAAGAGAAATCGATGGCCTACTTGAGGCCGGCAAGTTAAGGCAGTTCTAGACCGAACATGAAAAGATTATCCACAAGGGCACTGAACTTATCACCAACAAAAGGACGGAAACAAATATGCTCCGAAAAGTGACAACACGCGTCGGGACCAAGACCCAACAAAGGGGAACACCTATTTGGCAAGGATCGTTCTTACTATTGCAGGAGGACCAAATTTGCCTCTAACCCAACACGAAAGTTCAAGAATATCTCATGTTGGCGAAGTTGTAAAAGAAGTGAAAATGAGCAAAAGAATCTCTTACGGGCCGGAGGACCCGCTTCCATTGGTACTAGCAACGAAGGGCTTGTCGTTGAAGCTATTGCACATAACTTTCTCATCGACATGATATGCATCGACACCGGTAGATCAGTGAGTATCATGTTACGGTGATTTTTATGGTTTATATGACTTTATTTCGTAACGATTTCCTTCGTGTTTTATTGACTTTTTATAGAAAAGTAAGAGTTTAAATGAAATATTGAAAGAATGTGTATGGAAAGGATTGAAGTGCAAACTCGAGCTTATTACATGATTTTATTAGCGATTTTCCATCAATATATATGGTTCTACATTTTGCACGCTTCTATTATCTTGTAGGTACATTGCATTGCATTTATGAGTTCAACGTTCAATTGGAAGAGTTTAAGTGGGTGGAAAAAGATGCAAATTGAAGGTGGAAGTTCCGGCCACCGAACGAGCGTTTGCATGCCCCGTCCCATTTGGACGGGCGTCTAAGGAATGGACTCGCGTCCGGAGAAGAAGGCGATTCGAGTTTTGAAGTTTTTGCTTTCGGCGTCCAAATTTGTATAGGACGTGCGTACGCTCCGGCTCGGCCCGACTCGAAGATTTCTAACACTATGGACGGGCGTTCACCCTTTTGGACGGGCGTCCACCGGCAGACTTAAGCATAGCCGACCTAAAATCTTATAAATAGCAGCGTATTTTCAACCCTAATTTCAGACATCATCACACAGCCGCTGAAACACAGAGCAGCAGCCGCACCATACAATAAAAAAATGAGTTTCTTTCTTTCTTTCAATCTTGCTTGGGAGTTTGAAGATGATTGAAGGCTAAGCAATTCACGGTAGGACAACGGGATGAAGCCATTCCAACATCACCACAACCAGAGGATTTTCAGTTAACTATATTAGTGAGATTGAATTTATTTTCTTTATCAATTGAATTGAATTGTTTGAATGTTTGTTTTGTTGGATTGAGAAATCAATGAAACGATTGTTGTTTTGAATTTGATGAGAATGAAATTCGTATAGAACCCTTCAATTGATACAGTTGATAATAATCCAAGAAATTAGCTTATTGTTAACTGGGTAGGAGATTCAGAAACGAACTCATGATCATGTTCTTCCTTTGTTAATTTTGTTTTACTTGAGAAAGAAAACAGAAACCAAATAAATTTGATTAAAGAAATTTGATTGGATTTAAGTTAGATAACACCAAGAAATTTGATTCATCTCACAAACTGGTTGGGTGGTGGTTGTTTGGTAGAATCCTTGTTGCCCTACTGTCTCGTTACATTAAGAAGAAAGTCAGTAATTTTTCATAGCAATTTGGATTTTAGATTCAATAGTTTATTTAGGTTTAATTTGATCTCTTTTGTTTTATTAGTTTAATAGAAATTATTTAGGACCATAGAATTTGTAGGAACTTTATTATTTTAATTAGATTTATCGTGACAATTCACCGGTACGTTAACTGTATTTTTGTTTCCGACATAATTCGATTCCTTGGACGACCCGGTAATACCCACTACAACGTGCCTTGCACTTGGGGTGTTCCGGTAAAATAATAAATTTAAAACTTGCCGAACAAGTTTTTGGCGCCGCTGCCGGGGAATCGGTAACGGTTGTCGGATTCTTCGTAGTGCAGTTTTCTGTGTCGGTGTAAAAGGGATCGTTATAGCACGCGGTAGTATTCTGGCCATAACTTTCGGCTCGAGAGTCCGTTTGGCGCGCAGGACCCAATTCGTAAAGCTCGTTCCGACGCCGACGATGTGGTGAACGGCCAGAGGCCGTTCGACGCCGTTTTTAAGGTCAAAATCTGCTGTTTTCCCTTCCATTTTGGCCCCAGAAGATTTCAACACGTTTTTTTTCACCGTCTTAGTGTTTTTTCTGTTTTAAATTTTTCGTAGGTAGGTTTCTTTTCTTGTTTCTGTTTATATATCTTTTTTAAATTTAAAAAAAAAACACCTCGTTTAGTGTAAAACTCTCGTCAACCTGACCTATTGTCAATGTTGGCTTTTCTGTTTTGCTCTCTTGGTTTATGCAAACCAGGAGAAAAAAAGGACCTTTGTTATACTGCTCTGAACCCGAGCGGGACATTGTCAAAAGAAGATTATTTCAAGGTTCTAACAATATGAGCGACGAAGCCTCTAGCAATTCCAACCCGGACAACCAAGGGAATAATAACAATAACCAAAATCCTTTTGGTATGGATCCGCAAACTCAATTGAATATGCTCCTAATGCAAATGCTGCAGAATCAACAAAATCAGCAAGCCTGGATGAACCAACAACTCCAACCGAACCAAAATCGAATTATCGGTTCCGGTAAATCAAAATATCCAACAAGAACAACCCCGTACGGTACCGTTTGTGAGCATGACCCTTACGCTCCTTATCTTGATCAGGATTTCTTGGAGGGGCATAGACCAATTCGACCTCCGGAGATGGGAGGAATGAACTTCGATCTAAAGAATGGAGTAGTCGGGTTGGTTCAAAATAGTTCATTCCATGGTACTGCTCAAGAAGATCCTCATGACTTCTTGTCGACATTTGTTCAAATTTGTGAAGCAGGTCATTACCCTGGTGTTCCTTCCGAGGTCGTTAAATTGAAACTTTTCCCGTTCGCTTTAAAAGGTGAAGCAAATCGTTGGTTCAAGTCTTTACCCCATCACTCCCTTCATACTTAGGCTGATGTCAAAAGAGCCTTTGCTCTAAAATTCGTTTCACCTGGGACAATCATGGACCGGAAAAGAGAAATCGCCACTTTTGAGAAATTGGAAGATGAAAGTGTGGGAAAGGTTAAACCTGTTAATGAGAAAGTGCCCTAATCATGGGTACAACCGTCATGAGCTTTTAGAACTATTCTACCGGGGTGTCTCTCAACCTAATAGAGATTACCTCGATTCTACTGCTCATGGATCTTTTCTGGGAGGAGGGGACGATGCTGCCTATAGGGTAGCAGAGACCATTGCGAAAAATAACATGTGGTCAACTTCAAAGAAGACCCATGTTAGTGAGGACAAGAAGAAATCGGCTGCAAGCAATTCTGAAACAAAGATGTTAGTTGCTCAAGTGGAGATGTTAAACAAGCAGCTAGCTAACCTACAAATGCAGCAGCAAGGAGGGCCAGCAGATGTGTGTTTCTTTGGAATACAAGCCGGTAGTGAAATGGGGGAAGAAGTGAATTTAATGGAAAACCAGAATCAAAACTTTCGAAATTTTAATCAAAATTCTGGTCAACAAAACTTCAACCAAAACCGGAATTATTCAGAGTTTCAATGCAACTTTAATCAAAAGAATGCACCAACAGGATCACTTCCTGGGAGTGCAAATCAATCTTTCAATACGAATTTTCAAAGAACTCAAAGTGGTTGGAATCAAAACCAAAACCAACAAACCACTTATGTTTCTCAAAAGAAATTTGATGAATTAGTTGACATGGTGAAAACTCTGGCCACCAGTGTCAAGACCATTGAAAGACAAGTTGGCCAAATGGCGCACCAACAAGCGAGTCGACCTCACGGTAAAATTCCAAGCTACACCGAAAGAAATCCAAAAGGGGATGTCAATGCTTGCACTGACATCACTACACAATGGAACTATGGAGATGAGGAAGTGAATGAAGTTACCACCGCGGAGCGGAAGAAATTTGGAGCCGAAAAGGGCTCGGGAAACGAGTAACCCCTCCCGACGCCATGAGTTCAGGAAGGGAAATCAGAATTCAAAACCCGAAGAAAGCAAGAGTGAGGATGAGATGAATGACGAGGGTTCTTCGGATGATGAAATTAATTCGATGTAGGCGTGAGGAAGGGTCGTGGTGAACCCCTGACGAAAAAGAAGGATGGAAAGTTTGTTAGGTGGAAGGATAAGGAAGATGAAGCTATAAAGAATCAAACTGTGAACAATGATACTTTGAGCAAAGAAAAGAAAAACCTTCCTTAAACGCCAAGGAAAAAAGAAAGTGTCCTTGGTAATGACAAACAGTACGAGGGAGTTAGAAAAATACTTAGAGACACAAAAGTAAGTATATCTCTGGCAGAGGTACTGGCTGAAATGCCTAAGGGCTCTAAGTATATCAAAGAAGCTTGTGGGAGTAAGAAGAAGCTCAAGGGGATGGCAGATGAGGTTTTGAAGGAAGAATGTTCAATGGTTTCACCGAAAACAAAGCGAGGTGACCCCGGACGACTTTCAATCTCCTGTGAGATTGAAGCTTGCATGTTCCATAACATCTTATGTGATTCAGGGGCTTCTGTAAATGTGATGCCATTAAACATTTGTATAAAGCTCGGTTTAGATAAAAGGATGAGGGAACGCCCAATTTCTCTTCAAATGGTGGACCGATCTAGCCGAACAGCAGCCGGTTGTGTTAACAATGTTCTTGTTTATGTTAAACACTTAGCTTTTCCAACCGACTGGGTTATTTTGGATTACCCACCTGATAAAGAAATGCCCTTAATTCTAGGCCGATCTTTTTGGATGCCTCTTGCCGCCCTTATTGATTTTTACAAGGGTCAGGTCACAATGAGATTCGATGATACATCTATCACCTTTATGCGGGGGAAAAGCGCTAAGGAAACCCTAGTAGAAGAGATCTCGTTCATCCAAGCGATTTATGATGATGAATAAGATGACCACCCTGAATCTTAAGAAGAGCCAATGGAGATAGGTGCTTTCAATGCTATAAATCATAAAGAAAGAGAGGACTGTGAGCCATTGTCTGGTTCATCACAGGCCGTAGTCACTGACAAGTTATCTCCACAAGTTGCTCAACCTGAGCCGGCCAGTGAACAGAAGACATGGAACTTCACAGTGATGAACGATGATGATTTCAAAGAGCTGCATCAGGCAGATTTTGATCCTGTTCAAGAAGAAGTCCTGATGGGTAGTTGGGACGAAGTCGATTTTTGGAGAGAGACTACCCACTGGGAAATCGACGATTGGGAAAAGCTAGCTGCTGAACTAGAAGAAGAAGAGTTAAGAAGAATGATTGGCCATGAAAAAGAGAAAGCAGGTGTTGACAGAAAAATCCCTATGGATGATTTAATCGATTATCTTTCTGGGGTTACACCTCGGGAGGATGAGTTGTTTTTCAGTCAACCTCTTCAAGCTCATTTGACCACTGAGGAAAAATGTGGTCCTCTCAAATCTAGTATTGAGAAACCACCCACTGATTTGGAGCTTAAACCTCTTCCTCAACACCTTAAGTATATTTTTCTTAAGGATGATGATAAACTGCCTTTAATCATCTCTTCTAAAATTGAAGCCGAGCAAGAAGCACTACTGAGAAAAGTGCTTGTGAAAAACATCCTTGCGTTCGGATGGCAAGTGGGTGATATCCGAGGTATCAGCCCCGACGTTTGCATGCATAAAATCCGAACGGAGGAGGGGGCGAAAAAGGTTAGACAGCCTCAGCGAAGGCTGAATCCGCACATGCAGGAGGTTGTCAAGAAGGAGATAATCAAGTGGTTAGATATGGGTATTATCTATGCCATCGCCGATAGTGAGTGGGTCAGCCCTACTCAAGTTGTGCCAAAGAAGGGAGGCATTACTGTGGAAAAGAACGAAAAAGGGGAGGAAGTTGCCTTACGCCTTGTGACTAGCTATAGAGTTTGCATTGATTATCGCAGGTTAAATGAAGTCACCGCTAAGGATCATTTCCCCCTGCCCTTCATTGACCAACTTCTAGAAAGACTGAGCGGTCATAAGTTTTATTGTTTCCTCGATGGATATTCTGGTTATTTCCAGATAGCCATCGACCCTAATGACCATGAGAAGACGACTTTTACCTGTCCATCGGGCACTTTTGCGTTCCGCAGAATGCCTTTCGGTTTGTGCAATGCACCAGCTACATTTCAACGATGTATGCTGGCTATTTTTGATGGACTAGTAGAGAAGTGTATGGAAGTCTTCATGGATGACTTCTCAGTCTATGGCGACAGTTTTGATGAGATTTTGGAAAACCTACATATGGTACTTCAACGATGCGTTGAGAAGAACTTAATTCTAAATTGGGAAAAGTGTCATTTTCTAGTTGATGAAGGAATTGTCCTTGGACACAAGGTGTCCAGCAATGGAATTCGGGTAGATAAGGCTAAGGTAGAAGCCATTGAAAAGATGTCGTACCCTAAGACTGTGAAGGAGGTACGAGGTTTTCTTGGCCATGTTGGTTTCTACAGGCGATTCATTCAAGACTTTTCTAAAATCGCCAAACCTTTATCTCACCTTCTTAAGGACGATGTGAACTTCTTGTTTGATGAGAAGTGTATTGAAGCGTTTAATTGCCTGAAGGGTAAGCTCATTAGCGCCCCGATCCTAATCGCACCTGACTGGACAAAGCCCTTTGAGCTGATGTGCGATGCTTCCAACTACGCAGTGGGAGCAGTTTTAGGACAAAGGATCGATAAGAAGTTCAGACCCATTTACTATGCTAGCCGCACTTTGAACCCAGCTCAATGCAATTACGCCACCACCGAGAAGGAATTCTTGGCAGTCGTTTTTTCTATTGACAAATTCAGAAGTTATCTTTTAGGGTCCAAGGTAGTGGTGTGGACTGACCATGCAGCCTTACGTTATCTTATGGATAAGACAGATGCGAAACCGAGATTACTCAGGTGGATTCTTATTTTACAAGAATTCGACCTGGAGATAAAAGATAAAAAAAGGTAGTGATAACGTTGTGGCTGATCATTTATCTCATCTAGTAAATGAGGAAAGCGAAAGTCCGAAGGAAATAGGGATTGATTTTCCTACAGAACAATTGCTGAATGTGGAAGTGTTAGGCCTTGGTATGCTGATTACGTCAACTATCTAGCCGGTGGTCACTTAGAGGAAATGACGTATCAGGAGAAAAAGAAATTCTTTACGGACCTGAAATATCTCGTTTGGGAGGATCCCTATCTGTTCAAAGTCTGTAAAGATGGGTTGCTGAGACAATGTGTTCCGGAGCACGAACAATGTAGTATTTTGGAAGAGTACCATAGTGGTCCCACTGGTGGTCACTACGGAGCGCCTAAAACCTTTGCAAAAATCCTCCAAGCCGGTTTCTACTGGCCCACGCTCTTTAAGGATGCCGAAGCCTTTTGCAAAGGTTGCGACAGATGCCAACGGATTGGGAGGCAGAGTAATAGAATGGACATGCCACTTAAGCCCATTCTGGAGTGTGAAGTCTTTGATGTATGGGGCATCGACTTTATTGGACCATTTCCATCGTCATGCTCTAATAAATACATCCTTGTTTGTGTAGACTACGTATCCAAATGGGTGGAGGCAATTGCCACTCAGACCAACGATCATAAAGTCGTGAAGAAATTCTTGCAAAAGAATATCTTCACCAGGTTTGGCTGTCCCCGAGCGCTTATCAGTGATGAAGGCACTCACTTTTGCAACGCACCACTTGATAAGATTCTTGAAAAATATTGTGTCAAACATAAAATCGGTACACCATACCATCCCCAAACAAATGGTCAAGTTGAAGTCAGCAACCGGAGTATTAAAAGAATCTTGGAAAAAACAGTGAACGGGAATAGAACTAATTGGAGTCTAAAGTTGGATGACGCACTATGGGCTTACCGCACTGCTTATAAGACTCCCATGGGTACGTCTCCCTTTCAAATGGTTTATGGAAAAGCTTGCCATTTACCAGTCGATCTTGAACACAGAGCTTACTGGGCTATTAAATTTTTGAATTTCGATAGCCAACTCTGTGGGGAAAAGAGGCTTTTGCAATTGAACGAGCTCGACGAATTTAGACTCCAAGCTTACGAGAATTCCAGGATAAGCAAGGAAAGAACCAAAGCGCTTCACGATGCTAAAATAAAAAATCGGGAATTCAAAGTAGGTGATATGGCTCTACTGTATAATACCAGGTTACATTTGTTTCCTGGTAAGCTTAAATCCAGATGGTCAGGACCCTTTGAAATCCTCGATGTCAACCCGAGTGGCGCAATTGAGTTGAAAGGGTATGGCGGTCAAACGTTCAAGGTAAATGGTCAAAGGCTGAAAAAGTATTTTGGGCAACCAAAAGAAAAGCCTGAGGTCATGTACTTTCAAAAAGGGATTGAAACGGCTGAGATGCTGACGTGTGATGAGATTCCATCCGACTTCTTTGGTTCGGATGATGACATATTTACCCCTACCTGTGAAGACCCTTCTGTCAGTACCCTGAAAACTGTCAGTATGCCTAGGCCGAATCTAAGAAGAAGCAAGAAAAGGAAGAAAGTCAATGCTGTCTGGAAGGCTAAGTTCCATAATTTAGTCGCGCATTGGAATTGTTGTTGTGGCCATACCGCTATTCATCATGCAGATTCTGATGACGAAGTGGCAGGAAGTAAGCCAAAGTGGCCCGACCCGGGTTGACTTTGAGGATCATGTCAAGCTAATGACATAAAACAAGCGCTACTAGGAGGCAACCTAGTCTTTTTAGGTAGATTTTATTTTTTTAGCCGTTCTGATGCATTGTAGTTTTTAGGAATAATACCTTGGTTACTTGTGTGGTGGTTATCCTTGGACTATTTGTTGAATGCTTTATTTGCCTATTTCTGTGTGCATACATGTTTACTCATATACCCTTTGTGCCCCGAGATTATATGCTATGTCGAGTGTTGCAGTTACTGTTGAGCGGTTTTTGCCAGTTATCACTTTTAGTGTTGTCTGTTCATGATCCGAGTTGCAGCGGTTCATCCATGCTACGGCCTGACCCCTGCCAACCTACAACACGACCACCACTTTGGGACCAGCTAAGTATTCTTTTCTCTTATTTGCACATTCTGAGGACATAATGTGATTTAAGTGTGGGGGGGTGTCTACATCGGGAGTTATCATGCTATATCTTCTGAAAAATGAGTAAAAGTGAATTTCCTGAACAAATTTAATTTTTTTTTATTTCTTTCGAAGTGAAAACTGACAAATGTGAATAATGAACATGTGATTGAAACAAAAAGGCTCGCTAGTTGTAGTTTCCTGACGATGATTGTCTGTGACTTCTGTTAGACAGTTATAGCATGCTTTTACTGATATGAGATAGTGTTCATTTCACACTCACGCAGGCCTTTGAAATTGAAGCAAAGTTTTTAAACTGTTTCCATTCACTATCCTAGTGGTTTATCCTAGAGAGACTTGTGCTTAATAGTAACGTGTACTGTGAATATCTGAAGGTTTGAATGTGATAGGAGGGATATAATTTAAGGTTTGAATACCAAGCTAATATGAATTATATATATATGTCGGATGTAGCTGCCAATGATTTGAGTGCGGTAGGGCGCTATCACGAAACGTCTTATACCACTATGAGGCTTAACAGCTCCCGACTGCCTGATGATAGTAGTCCAGCTATGGTGTTATCACGAAACATCCTATTGTTGGGAATGAGGGCATATGCTATACATGTGGAATTAAGTGAACTTTAAAGAAAAAAATTAGCAAATGGCAATGTGTAAAGTGGGTTGAAAACTTAGTTATCTTCTGACTATCCCCAGTATAAACTGAATGATATGCATTAGGGATCATCCTAATAAGTACACGGGAGGACTTTGTGTGGAACGGTTACTGCCTATACCTAGGAAAGTCATTAGGATTGTTTGGAAGGATTTTTGTGCGAAAAATAGTGAAGATTGAAAAGGCTTTTCACACACACACTGAATCTATCTCTATGTTGGTAATAATTGCTATAGTTGTCGTATCTTTTGTTACGTGAGTCAGGAACCTATGTGGATTACATGTACAGTGAGCCGGTTTTGATTATTTTGTTCGGGACGAACAAAAAGCTAAGTGCGGGGGAGTTGTTAACGGTGATTTTTATGGTTTATATGACTTTATTTCGTAACGATTTCCTTCGTGTTTTATTGACTTTTTATAGAAAAGTAAGAGTTTAAATGAAATATTGAAAGAATGTGTATGGAAAGGATTGAAGTTCAAACTCGAGCTTATTACGTGATTTTATTAGCGATTTTCTATCAATATATATGGTTCTACATTTTGCACGCTTCTATTATCTTGTAGGTACATTTGCATTGCATTTATGAGTTCAAGAGATGTTCAATTGGAAGAGTTTAAATGGGAGGAAAAAGATGCAAATTGAAGGTGGAAGTTCTAGCACACTGAACGAGCGTTTGCATGCCCCGTCCACTGGACGGGCGTCTAAGGGAATGGACTGGCGTCCAGGAGAAGAAGCTGATTCAGAGTTTTGAAGTTTTTGCTGAACTGGCGTCCAAATTTGTATAGGACGTGCGTCTGCTCCAGCTCGGCCCGACTCAAAGATTTCTAACACTATGGACGGGCGTTCACCCTTTTGGACGGGCGTCCACCGGCCGACTTAAGCATAGCCGACCTAAAATCTTATAAATAGCAGCGTATTTTCAACCCTAATTTCAGACATCATCACACAGCCGCTGAAACACAGAGCAACAGCCGCACCATACAATAAAAAAATGAGTTTCTTTCTTTCAATCTTGCTTGGGAGTTTGAAGATGATTGAAGGCTAAGCAATTCAAGGTAGGACAACGGGATGAAGCCATTCCAACATCACCACAACCAGAGGATTTTCAGTTAACTATATTAGTGAGTTTGAATTTATTTTCTTTATCAATTGAATTGAATTGTTTGAATGTTTGTTTTGTTGGATTGAGAGATCGATGAAACGATTATTGTTTAATCATTCGATTCCTTGGACGACCCGTATGATGCGCTTGGGGTGTTACGAAACAAATTTTGGGAAAGGCACCAGGAACATCTATCTTGGTCAACAATGTCGTTGTCAAATGCAACTCGGCATGCAATATAATTCCAGGAAGACCTTCCATCATCGAGTTGCATGCAATTATTTCTTATGCTCATAGCACCCTCAAATTTCCTACAGCTAGGGGAACGGCGGAAATCAAAGGAGATTTAGACGTGGCAAGGAGCTGCTATGCTGCTTTCATCAACCAAGAAGGACCTCAAATAGACCTAGGCGATCTTCAACAATTTATTGCTTTATTTCAATTATGTTGCTACGAACTGGGTAGAGCCTAGTGTAATGTTTATATCATTTACAGTTATTTACTGGGAAAAAAATAATGAAAAATTCAATGTTCAAAATTTGTTACGTCTTTTAAATGTTGGACTGAACAGGTTTTTAGTTTCAATATCATGATTAAGAGGTCAATTCGACCTCCAATGCAATCCTAATGCTCGTGTAATGCTCTGAGCAATCCGATAAACTTCAGTTATCGCTCTTACACAAGCTATGATGATCTTATGCGGAACTCGGATGAGCTAAACATATTTTAGTCTCTATCTTACTATTGATTTCTTCCATCAACATCGTTATTCAGACCTCATGTCTCATCATACCAGAAAAAATGTGCAAAGTTCTGACTCTTTGTTCAAAACAGAATGGACTAAAGTTCTTGCACTGCACTCAAACATCGCTTCAACAAAGCTCTGAACATACGACCAACCAATATTCGGTTCAAGTCACATTCGATAAAAATCCGTATCTCGATTGTCTGATCATCCATTCTAATCAAAAGACCATGCAAAACTCTCATGGAGCCAAAAGACCTTGTAAACCTCCAAGGCAAAAGTAGGCCGAGATGCAAATTTCTGGGACGCACATCTCACCTAAAAGACATTGTAAAACTTCCAAGGCACTAAAGAACTTGCAAAAATTCCAAGGCGCAAAAGATCCTTCGAAGCACAAACAGACCTCACCTGGCTGGGCACAAAAAGACCTCAACCAGCTAAGGTTCAAACAGATCCACTCATGTGGACGCTCAAATATCTTGTAAGACCCAAACTCTTGGACATAAAGCTTATGAAAAATCTAATCAATCAAGAAATGGTTATTGTCTCAACCCACAGGTCGGACCACCAACCTAGATCAACTTACCTCTGGCCAGAAACACTTGGCCATACTACGACAAAAGGAAGATATTTAATAGAGGGTCGTTTATCTCGGATAGATTCAATACATGCGTTCACTCAGTTCCCGTAAAAATTAGGGTGTGTTGATACTAGGAAGTTTGTATCGTGATACCTAATCTTTCTAGGTATTTCCCCTATTTCTTGGAGAGCAAAGAAGCAAGGCATTGTTTCCAAAATCTCATCAGAAGCTGAGTATAGCAATGGCTCATACAACATGTGAACCGCAGTGGCTCACTTACATTCTAAAAGATCTACATGTACAAGTTCACTTTCTTATACTTATGTACCGTGACACTTCTAGTGCCATACACATTGGTCAAAATCCATTATTCTATGAGAGGACTAAGTATATTGAATTGAACTGTCATATTGTTAGAAACAAGGTCACTAGTGGATTCCTTAAAATAATGCATGTCAGAACTCCTCACTAGTTAGCATACATCATGACCAAACCACTGGATGCACCTGTTTTTCATCACCTTCTGAGTAGCATCAGAGGTAGCTTTATTTACAATCCACGAGCAAGTGCAAGCTGAGAAAGTGTTATGAAGCTAAGTAAGAAGTGTTCACCTAGTTGAAGACTTCTCATCTTGATGGGGTATCACAGATTATTATGTGTTATGAAGCTAAGTAAGAATCGTTCACCTAGTTCTTTCAAAAAGAAATAGGTCGAACACTTCTCCCAAGATTCTGTTATGATAGTTACAAAGAAGTTAGGGAATGTTAGTTGGTTAGTTATGTAATTAGGAGCTCATAACCGACTAATACACTTAACTATAGTCTGTTAAGTAACTGAAGAGATGTAATCTTGAAAGATGATGTTCAATGAATGAATACAAAACTGACATGAGAACCATAACATTAGTCACATAAATTTAAGCTCCTTATGTCGGACATAGTCTTAATTATAATTTTAGCAGAATAACTTAAGCATGTAAGATATTGTCAATTCATTTAAGTATTTTATTTATGGTACTTACTTTTTAGTATCCTATTTTCAGTATTATTTTAGAATTATTTAACTAGCGAACTTTGAATAGCATGCACAGTGGCATCATTAGTTCCCTTTTGATAGTCTAATTTCTTACGGGGCTTTCGAGCTCACCATTTCATGTATTTTTCATATGAGGATCAGAGTTTGGTCTCTAGACAGAGGATAGTTGCCCTTCATGAGCCTTTTCGGTGGCCACTTGAGTAGCTCTTTCTTGTGATTGGTGATGCTTACTGCTTAGTATTTTTTTTCTTGTGATGTAATAATGGATATAGACCGAGTATTTTAATGTTTCTGCCTTTAAATTTATTCTGTAATTATATGGATCCGTATTCGGGATTTTCGTCTCGAAGTATGGCCGAACGGTTCGTTTTCGGAAAGAAAAAAAATACTCGATTTTCGGGAGCTGGTTGTTTCGACAAATGTATGAGAGCACTTGCGTTAGATATCTTTAACGAAATCTCTATTTTACAGTATTAAATACATAATTTTTTAGTTTATAGAATCTTTATCAAAAATGAAATTCATCAAATTTTCTATTTCATATAATACGGTAAATATAAGAAAATTTTACGATGAATACTCTTGTAGTAAAGGAAAATTTTATAGAATCTATAAAGTATAATTTGGAGTTTATTTTTACTTTTTTTAAGGAAAGAGTTTATTTTTACTAAATCTAAATATTTAAAACTCTAAAATACAAATTTGAAAGAAATATTTCGGAAAACTCCATTCACGAGGGAGGTCCAGTATGGGAGACTGAGTATTGTTTAGCTATGTAGTGTTCTTTCTTTCATTGGTAATAAAAAATAATAATAATAAAAGAGAGTGTTCGATCGTTTCAGTCAGATGACATAACTTATTGAATACTGAGTATTGTTTAACTATGTAGTGTTCTTTCTTTCATTGGTAATAAAAAATAATAATAATAAAAGAGAGTGTATGAGAGATGACATTTTTCCTATTGAATACCGTTTCAAAAAAAAAATTTAATCATAGAAAAAAAATATATTTGTGCATAAAAATAAAAAAAAAATTTAATCATAGAATAAATATATATATTTTTAAGGGAAAATTACGAAAAAAGACAGAAAAAACTTTATGAAATTATGAAAAAGGACAATAATATTTATATTTTAGTAAAAGGGACAAAATATCTTCTATTAAGACAATTTTGCCTCTCTATTAAAAAAAAAAAAACAAAAAACAACAACACCCACATGTATTTATAAAGGTATTTTTGTACTTCACATGGCTATAGTCTTTTTTGCTTATTTTAATATAAAAAAAAAATTTCCTTTTCAACAATTCTCCCCATTTTTAATACGGTGTCCATTCTTTTCTTGTGATGAAATTAATAATTTTTTCCGGGGCGCCCCGTCACACAAGAAACGCCCATATAAAATTGACGTTTGGCTTGAGGCCGACGACATATTTCGGAATCAATATGGCGGCTCGGCAAATTCACCGGCGACTGCTATCCCTCTTCGCTTCCGGCCATCTAAGTCCTTCCCAAACCAGAGGTAAAAATCTCTCCTTTTCCTCATTAAATCGTTAATGTTTCTCGCTCCATCCATCTGAATTGTGAAGCCTCTGTCCTGTATGTATGGAGTTTCAACCGCACAGAATGACAACTAGGTCACTGGTTGTTCATTTAGTGCTCTTTAAAATCTTTTACTGTCTAGAGATTGTTGGTTTAGCATATCTGGTTTGTTCGTATTAGTCACTAATTTGAAAATTCTATGGATTTTTTAAGATTGTTACTTACATTTGTATATATTTTAATTTTTAGTTTGATAGTTTTCTAGAGAGGCTCTGCAAATCCCGGGTGTGTGTAAGTTAAATATTACTATGTTACTCTGTTTGGTAGATGATTGAAAAATTTCATGAACCTTCTGTTTTCACATTCAAAAAGAAATGGAAAGAGAAAAGAAACGGCGTCTGTTATGTCAATTGATTCAGCTTCATGAATCCACATAAAATGGACATATTAATCGAAACGTGTCATGTGAATGGATCCGGCTTAAGGGTTTCTCGACGAATTTTCAATTCATGGGAGGAATCATATAATGATTAGGATGTAGGTCAGTAGGTTGTGATGAATTAAAGGAAAGGGGATGTGTTCAAGTTGAGAGGAAATTCTCAGCTGATTAGCTTCATGTTTTCACAAAATTTAGTACAGTTTTTTCTAGTGAAATATGCAGATTAAGGTAGATGGATGACAGGGTGTAACAATATTTGAATTTTGGTGGATGGGTTGGAACTAATGGATAGTATTTTTCTTTGACTGATACGATAAAGCGTGTTTCAAGACAATTTCTGTTTCAAACAATCACAATCTTGAAGTCTATTGCGGATTCATGGCTTTTCTTGAATAGTGATATTCCTAACAGGGCTAAACAGTCCCTTTGGTTGAACTTGGTTTCATTTTGAGGAAAAAATGGTCAAATTTGCGGTCATCATATTGTAATGCTTGACTAGTTGAGTATCGGTTTTATTTTGTTGGGTTTAAGTTGAAATTTGCTTGTGTGAGCCGTCATGGTATGAGTTTGTATGCATAGGTCGTAATCGTATCCGAGGAGATAGATCAAGGGGGATAGCGGGAAAGCTGTTCAAGAGAGGAGTTGTTGACCTGAGGTAGAACTCGAGGATCCTTGATCGATCGTATTAAAATATTATAATCAATACTCAATTTATCATCAAACTTGATACTGACATGTTTGTGAAACTGAAGCTCTAAAGAATCTTCATCACACCCAAGGCTAACATCAGAGTTGCATGTTTATAAATAATGCATATTTTTATCATGTAATAAAATTTGGGCTTCTTGTATTTGCTATTAACTTGGAAAATCGATATGCTTGTATTAGGAAAATTCTTATGTTCGTCCAAAAGAGATTGGTCTCTCTTAATTCGCTTTGTATTGTTCAAATAATACTACGCAAGTAACGCAACTTGCTCAAATAAGATTGAAAAGCATTCAGTTTGATTGACCTGTATCAATATGAGGAGCTTGTTAAAATACTATGCCCTTAGAAAATAATCATGAATGGAGATTTATATGCTAAAATGCAAGATTAGCAGCTTTATAGGGTAGTTTCTTTTCCATTTTCCAATGATTTCTGAGTCCACATGTGACTTGATGAATATTTGACGATAAGAAGAAAGGGATATCTGGGACAAAATAAGAAGTTGGACAGCCATAAGGTGTCTGGGCATATGTATGTTGTTTTGTGGAATTAGGGTTGATTGAAGAGTATTTTCTTCCAAATCCGCAAGCTTCATGTAGTTCATCTAGCTTCTTACCAGACCTTTTTTACACTCAAGTTTGTACTTCGTCCGTTCCTTATTATCTGATGCACTTGTCTAAATTGTCCTTGGTTAGAATATATGCGGTCAATATTGTTTTAATAATGTTTAGTTTTAAATTGATTGCAGCTGCAGAACCCATATTGCAAGCACCTGCTTATACATCCGCCTTCCAGAATATCGAACTTTGGCGTAGAAGGTTTCAGACAAAAGCTGAAGCCAAAAATTTCAACATCAAACCCGAGGGAGGAGAATGCAAAAGTGTTGGTATAAAGCTTGGTTCAAGCTCGAATTTGAAGCCAGATGTCGGTGCAGTTGAAGCTGCTGTGGAAAACCAGGTCAACAACGAGAGCATTCTAAAGAAGACAATGGCCTCTAACCTTAAGATATCTGAAAGACACGACACGGCTATGATGTTCACATGCAAGGTTTGTGAGACCAGGTCCTTAAAGATGATATCTCGTGAATCGTATGATAAAGGTGTGGTGGTGGCTAGATGTGGTGGCTGTAACAATATGCACCTGATTGCTGATCGCCTGGGGTGGTTCGGTGATCCTAGTACCGTTGAAGATTTTTTGGCTGCTCGAGGAGAGGAAGTGAAAAAAGGGTCTGCGGATACGATAAATCTCACCCTTGAAGATCTGGCTGGAAAAAAGAATCTTGAACTTGGCAACATGTAGACGTTTTTGGACATAATTGGCGTTTGTGTTGTGTTGTGTTTGTTTGTTTTCGTAAGTGTTTTGGTGAAGTTTTCATAGGTAGTACATCTTACCAATTGTAATTCTGTCTGGAAACAAAAGAATGTTGAAGTATGATGGATTTCTAAGGTGATTTATTTTCGTGTTTGTGTTAACTGAAATTTGTTTCTTAGCTGCCTTGTTCAACGGAAACAACCAGTTAGACATAATTAAACTCCATGAACTACATCCTAAGCTTGCTCAATAGGCTCACCATCATACTCTTCAAATACATGAATATATTCCTATTCCAAATACATGAATATATTCCTATTTCAAAAAAGGCGTGAGCACTATGTAGATCTCAGTAAGGAGTAAAAGATCAAACGGAGAGATTTATGTTTGTCAAATGCCGAAAGACATGATGTGAATTTTATTTCGCACTGTTTACGAACATTTTAAAGACAAGCTTGAAATATAGGGAAACTACTTTTAAAAGCATAACTCGATCAAATGCATAAAACATGTCATATTAACTACTTCATTTTGTCTTGCACGTGCGTGTTCAGTTTTATTAACTACATATTTGATATGTTCATGTTCTTGTCTACTTACATGGTATATTCATGTTTCTTAACATGTTTTCTCGCATGACATGATAGCACAATTATAACAAGATATTCAGGGTACAACGTCTGAACGTCATGGTGAAACCCATTATGGAGGCCATGATGCAACTTGGGTAATATGACTAGCCAACATCCCATGTGACATGTAAGATCACAGTACTCTTGTAATACATTGCTCGCAACAAGGATAATTAAACTAGTCATACATCCAACATGGCTCTTGAATCATGGTACTCTTGTAATACGTCACTAATAAGTAATTGTACCTTACCAAGACTATCTAGGAAGCACATAAAGCACATAGAATCAGGTTCAATCCCTGTCTACCCTATTTGATCATACAAAGGTCCATAGATACACAATATCGGCAACCTATCTCACTTACTTGTAACAATATGCATTAGAACAACTTGCAGAAAATTACTACAAAAACATATTATACTTGAAAATACAATTTGCATATCAAAGCAAAGGGTTCAAAACAAGTTTGTTTCCAGAATCTGGTTCAGGTTTACCCTTTAGAGGTAAGATCATCTTCTCTAGTTTTGTTCTTGATTAAGTTAGTACCTCGTAGTGAGCATAATAAATTTGTTAAGAATATATGTAGGTACATGAAGAGTTTGATGACGAGCTGGGACCGCTTGCTTAGGATGAATCGTGGAGTTCTTATTTATGTTTTAGTTTCTTTTAATTGTAATTGACCCTTTGAATAAGGTTTAAATGCCAAGTAATTAGTAGTTTTCTTTTTTGTTGTGTTGAGTTGTAATGGAGGATAGTATTTGTTACCAAGTAATTTATGATTCTAGTTTGACAACAATGGTGTGTCCTTTTAGGTTGGTGTTGTGTGAAAGACCTTGAAGGTATGTTTCCCGAATCTTTTACTTGTTTCTTGCTTCCGCGCCTTCTTTGGGCTGGTGTTGTGTGGAAGACCTCAAGGGTCGATTTCCCGAGTCTTTTACTTGATACTTGCTTCTGCGCATTTCTTTATTACTCTAATATGACGTCAGACTTACGTAGGCTTTAGGGGTTTCTCTAGAATCCACGTATCGAACGTATTATTTCCGGATAAAGATTCGGTAACCGGAAACGAGACGTTACGGGTATTGACTCAGAAGAGAAATCATGTGTTAGCGTTTTACACAAATAAGATTCATTAAACGAATACAATGCAATCAATATATATATATATTCTACAAGTGGTAAGCTTCCCTGTTCCAGTAAAGGAATTACTCGGGTTAAATCGGAGTACAAGTAAATGTCCTTACAATAGATTCACACCCACAATCCAACACATCTTCAACTATATTATTATTATTTGGGAAACTTGAAAAAATAGGACTAAAAGGGTAATCATTTGGAAAAATATGCCTTAAAAAGAAAACATTTGACGCATATGCTTCAAAAGTATTTTGTGACGCTTTCACAGCAAATCTGTGACAAAACCATAATAGAAAATACGTCACGAAATGCTTTTGAAGCATATGCCTCAAATATTTTCTTTTGAAGCATATTTTTTGAAATAATTACCTTTTTAATCATATTTTTTTCAAGAGACACTGTTCAAAGAGTACGGTGTGCGATCTCGGGTGAACCATTTACCGTATATTGAGAACGAAGAGAGCGTTGTTGACTTGTAGTGAGTTAACCTTAGCGCAATAGGGGGTGGGGCATTTTACCATATGTACTGATGGTAAAGATATGGTAGATGCAGAAGTTGGTTCGTCGTATGTTCCAATATCGACCTACGGCGAAAGACCGTATCATTTTGAGGGGATAGACCGTGAATTCATAATTTCTTCACGTCTATCTATCAGAGAGCAGGTTTTGATCACCCCCAAGCAAACCAAACAAATCAGACCTCGGAACAACCAAACTATATTAACACCAACTCCATCACCCCAGTATCATTACCCAAAATATCAGTCCAGTGCCTAAATCAGAGCACATTATTGTACCGACAAAATTTACAACCCAAAAATGGCACACGACACTTTCTGAAAATCAAACCGATAAAAATCCTACAAAAACTTGGCACATTCTAAATAGTGTGAGAATTGAAATGACCATGTATGTATGGTGTAATTTTCTGTGATATTCTGGTGTAAAAAAATAATAAATTAATGACAAATGACCATCTTCTCCTTGGAATGGGACACCAAATGGGGACTCAGGGTCATCTCTTTCGGTTTGTTAACATACCGAGGAAAGCTAAAACGCGGCAAGCTATACCAGCTAGGATGAGAACACATATACCAAGATACCAATCTTGAATAACGTAGCCGCTTTTAAGAAGCACAGCACACCGAGTTATGATCCACACACCGTAGTACCTGTAAATAGGAGGGTGATATTGTTATGTATTGCTGTCCTTTACGAAAAAATGGCTTCTAATGAAAACAACAGAACCTTATACAAAAAGGACGATGACCCGATGATGCATTGTTCATGTGTACGAAAAAGGAATTGAACGTATAAAGGCAAGTAAGAGAAGATTGAATCTGAAAAATACGTTGAACCAGAGGGATATTTGAGTATACCTTTGAGCATTTGCAATAACAAAGGCTTCTAATGCCCACTTCGGATAACACAATTCTGCTATAATCTTAATTAATTTGTTATCGCCTTTTTGAGTTTCAACGAGAGTCAGAACCACGGGAAGAAGTACTGATAGCTGCACAGATTGGAAATCACATGCTACAGTCAAAAACAGAAAACAACATTGGGCGTGAAAAATGGAAATTAGAGCTAATCGATACACACCAGCTGAGAGGGCCCGGGATCAAGAAAAATGGCAAGTGCATAGGCTATACCGGTTACACAATATACAAGAGAGAGCAAGACAAGGTAGTTATCCACGAAAGATGATCTAGGATTATTGAAGAAATAAAACATTGACAGATAGACCACAGGCTTGATTAGAGTGTTGAAATGGTCTATCGTGTCTTTGGCTACAAAATGAGCTAGGCTACTAATCCCCGAAGCACTTTCACGCCAATATTGTAGCTTGTCCAGTGAGAATGATCTTAAAGCCGCAATTTTGCACAACAGAGCTGAAAAACAGATAAAAGGACATTCATAAACAAACAGACAATGCACAGAAATTAAACGCAACTCAAACCTACTGGATCAAGGAAGTTCAAAGAAACGGTCTCTTGCAGTTCAATATAACAAATACTCCATCTGTCCCATTTTGTTGGAGTAATTTTTTGAAAGTTCAACTAATTAAGGGTGCATCCGTGATCCATAAAGCTTTGTCTAGTAATTAAAAAGTAAATAGTTGTGAATTCTCATTTTTACCCTTCTTTAGATTGTTTAGTTGCAATAAATGCATGTATACGTTTTAATAATTACAAAGTCTTGACTGCAGGTAAAGAGAATTTCAATGACTTTATTATAGCAAGGGGATATATGTTAGTACATTCATAGAAGGAATTGATGAGGAGACGTAGGAAGGATCTTATTGTAGGAAAATTCAATCTAAATAATTGTATAACTCAAATTTAATTGAGTATATAAGGAGTCACAACTTACAAACAGCAATTATTGTGTGTATATAACCAGGAGCTCCGAATTGCTCATCTCTTGACTTAGATAATGACCCCAAACAGGCCCCAGCAACTAAAAGGGTGAGTAAATCGAATGCTTGCATTCTGGCTTCCCGTAAACGTTGCTTTCCTAGCCTGAAATCATTATGACAATGGGAAAGTGAGATTATGAGTCACAAACCAAAAGTGCAGTTAAGCAAAAATCTGAAACATCATTTTGGAAATTTTGATGTAATTGTTTAAAGATAGGAGTGGAAGTAAGATATTGGATAGGATACTATCGTGTAAACATTTCAGAATTCTAGTTTTTGAATGAAAGTATTGCTATTATCTAAACAAAACAGCCATTTTTGTGAAGGACAAAATGCCGGTACTCCGTTCAAATTGCTGCAATGTCATTTCTTATGCAAGATATAAAGTTTAAGATAAAAGAACTCTACCAGGACATCCATTTAACTGTCCCATCTTTTTGCTAAAAAACGGCTGCTATATCCAAACTAAGGAAAATAAGTATTGCAAAATGAGAATACTACTACCAACCCTCAAAAAAAAAAAAAAATGAGAATACTTTTGTCTGTTATGCACTGTAAAATCAAGCTACTTCAGAATTGATCCTACGGCGCCAGCTGAATTTAACTTGAAGCATATTCTACCACTTATCAGTAATATAAGCAAAATAACATCTTCCTAGGGTCATCTAAATATTATGTCATAAAGTCTATGAGTGTGATAATTTAGTGTGCGCCATTATTTTTAGTCAGACTGGTTCTTGAAGTTTAAGATACAAATCAACCACTTCCACCGCATCTACCCTTTCATAGTTTGGGAGCATGTGGCAGTCATCCACGTGACAAACCAACTTTTTATTAAAAATATTGAAAGTGGAACCCTACAAAAAAGGCACTCTTTTTTCTGCCCTTGATCTAAGAGTATCTGCTTAGGATAACAAAAAGCATAAGAAAAAATATTAACCACAAAATTAGATTTAGAGCTATCATTCAAACACTTCCATAGTAAAATGGGGAGATATTGTCAGGGTGCGGTGTCAAGAAGCCTTTCAGAGGATAAAGAGCTTTAATTTTGAAGGACAAAAAATACACTATTACCTCCCAAGAAAAAACTTATATTGCATCAGGGCACTTGGCGTTCTTCGGCCCGATAGATCCTTTAACCTCAAGAAATTGTTTCGCAGCATATCCCGCCGCTTTTGGATGTCACACTTCACATCTTGCCACATTTCCCCAGCAATTGACTGCTCCTCATAAACCTCATGATGAAGACACGAATCATCACCATTTAAATCTGATGGTAATGGATTAAGAGAAGCAGCATACTGTTGCATGTCTGGGGGAACTGGATAACCATTATGAAGCATCCATCGAACAGGAAGCTCGGCATAATGAAAATTTGAACCTGATCTTGGCTTGATCAACTCTTCTAAAACGTCTATATAGTAATCTGGAGGATTAACCCGTTCAGGTACATCTATGCCAAGGCCTGAGAAGTACTCTTCAACATTGCTCACTGGGCCATGATAGACAGTGAGACCACCTTTGGCTAAAAGTATCAATTCATCAAACATCTTGAACAACGTGAAGCTGAAATAAGAGGAGAAAAGAAATCAAATAACAAACAAGGTAATCAAACCATAATATTCTGTGAATATTATGCTAGAAAATTTTGCAAGTTTGCCTGGATTTACATCTGCATTTGACAAAAGTATTTATGTTGATATTAATTTCTGAGAAAACTTCACGACTGCGTGGATTAGCAGGTCCAGATGTCACAGACAACACAAGAATCAAGTCTTGGTGTACTAAAAGACACTGACTCAAGGAACTTGGAATCCTTTGAAGCCATGAATTAGTAGAAGACCGGATGGAAAAGATTATTCCAACATAAATTAAAGACCTGAGTGGGAGTGGGGTGGGGTGGGGTGGAGTGGGGGGTTAACTTTAATGTTCATCTCGGAGTTTCCTAGATATTGATTTAGTACCTAGGTTGATGCACTACCATGCATATGTTTACGCCCTCGAGAGATTCACGTCGAAGTGCCCTTAGAAGCAGCTGAGAAGAGGAGCTATCCAGTCCAGACGTGGGTTCATCTAAGAAAAGAACCGAAGGCTCCATTACCATCTCAAGACCAACATTCACTCGCTTCCGTTGACCTCCAGATATCCCTCGTTTTTCCACTGTTCCAACCAAGGAACTCCGCACTGTCAGCAATCCCAGAGACTCAATGACCCTCTCAACAATAAGAACCTTGTCTGGCTTTGGCAAGTCTGAGGAGAGCCTTCACAAGTGAAAAGCAGTTATACACAACCAATCGATAAAATTAGCCAATATTATGCTAAAGAAAGACGATAGCACCTAGCTATAACTTGACAATGACACCAACTTCTAATATTCCTGGAACATCAATTCACTTGCATATTATTGCTGACTTTCATTAGCGGAAATCAGAGATAGGTTGACCACCAAACTTGTAGCAACACTGAATAATTGATATATTTGAACAGTATACTCAATTATTGCATGCTATGAAGTATCACTTAGTAAATTATTATCTAAAAGTTGTTCCGTTTTCATCGTTTTTCAAATTTTAAATAACAGACATTAGATAAGGAGTGGATCTTTTCTTCAAGGGATGAAGTTTTTCCTTGAATGCATGGGTGATGAGACATATAGCAACTGAAGAATAAACTAGTCGACCAAATTTAATTGCTGCTCAATCCTTCAATGGTCAGCAATTTTACTGGCATTCTGGAATAATTTTGGAGCAAATGGACTTATAAAGAAAAACTAATTATTATAAAGAGAACCTGCAATAAGGACATGGAACCGAATTCATCTGAAACATACCTGCACCTTGCACTGAACCATAGGTTCTCTTCGACTGTCAAATTCCCATGCACAATATCATCTTGTGGGACGAAACCAACAATCTTCCTATATGAGTGGATAGACTCTATCTTCCCATTAATGAGTATCAAGCCACTCATTGTGCAACCAACCGCTTTTCCTGCCAAAGCAGAAAGAAAGGTAGTTTTTCCGGCCCCTGATGGACCCATAATAGCTGTAATGCGGCCAGGTCTAGTTATTCCAGTAACAGACCTAAGTAGGTGTTTATTTTTTCCTTTCAAAGTAACAGTTAAATCCCTGAAAGAAATTTCAATCAGAGGTCGTTTTATGGTCTTGGCATTTGTAGCCATTGCAACTACTCCTGAGAAGGTAAGGTTTTTGTTCTGCTGCTGCTGAGCTTTCTCTTTTTCAAGTTGTCCATAAGCATACCTGAATATCTGGCTATGAGTGTTTATTTGTTTCTCCTTTTCTGATTTGGTTTTGGCACTGTTATTTACAGTCTCAGTGGTGAAGCTATCAGATAGATCTTCAGTTGAAAATGATGATTTGACAGGTGCATTGGAGTGACCAGGGCAGTAGATGAGTGTGAACTATCTTCTGGTCTTGGTTCTCTTTCACTCAGTACATCAACGTCTTCATTTTCTATGGCAATTTTCCTACGAGTGAACTTCTGAGATACTTGACTTTGTAATTCAGTTGCTTGCTTTTTAGCTGCTATTTTTGCAGCTTTCCACCTGGCACGTGCTTGCATTTTTTCCTTGACACTTCTCACAGCTGCTTCCCTAGTTTTGGCACGGCGTCTCTCTCGTGTGGTGATAACTTGGCCAGAACAATTATAGATTATGAGGAGAATGGTAGCCAAAACAGCCTACAATAAAAAAAAAATCATATTCTGAGAAAGAGATTGTAGTTCCATGCACAAGGATGAAAAGGGCAAGTAGCAAAAGTCACCAAGATAAAACTTTAAAGGATATAGCTTCAGTTATGTAGTCTAAATGACTAGAGAATCGTATAAAACATTAGCGAAAAGCATAATAACATAAGGACCATATTAATATTAGTGTAGCATTATCTTTAGGAACCACTACAGCATTATACCTAAACCTTAAAGAGACACTCTTTTTTAATCACTGCAATAAATAAGCCATTGTCCTTACTACAAAGAGCTCATATCGGAAAATCACAACCCCGAGAATACTGTCACATTCAAAAGACACGGCAGCTAAAATATTGCAAAGATTAGAAATGTGGAAACTTACTATTAACATTGCTCCATATGCATGGATATTTTGATTTGCAGTACTGGGATCACAAGAAGTCAGTTTAAAACATCCTGCAAGATTTAACCGCAACCATTATATGCTCCTTCAAACATAGAGCTGACAAAATCTGAAATCAAATCCTAGAAGATGAAAAATTCGTATCAGCACATGAAATGTTGCGATTTGAACTCTATTACTCCCCTGTAGCTACATTTTGTCACA
Organism: Gentiana straminea; assembly: GCA_036785695.1. NCBI lineage: Eukaryota > Viridiplantae > Streptophyta > Magnoliopsida > Gentianales > Gentianaceae > Gentiana > Gentiana straminea. The sequence goes on along the minus strand of JAVUPR010000114.1, from coordinate 10,443,695 downwards.
TAACTCAACTACAGTTTCATCTTGAACTTACGTTTCTCAGCTGTTGAACCCCTGGGACAGTAATTCCTGGAAATTTGGAAGAACACTAATGAAAAACCAACAATGTAAAGCAATTATTGCAGAAGAAAGCCAATAGCACCTACAATTTATATGCATCAGGTACTTCACAAATACAGCATATTTGCCGCAATCAAGTAAACACAACCATAAGTATAAAAGGTACACAAACAAATGCTAACAAAAATAAGAAGAAAAAATACTACCTCCGTCCCAAAATATAAGGCCTTAAAGTTTTCACACAGTTTAAAAAAGTGGAAGAATGCAATAAATTTTAGAGATAAAAGTCTAAAATCCCTTTGACTATAATAAATGCAATAATTGTATAGTAATGAAAAGTTGTTGAATTGATAATACATTAGGGGTAAGAGAAAGAAAAATGTAATAAATGTCTCATTGGTATTCTAAAAGGTCTTATCTTTCGGGACAAAACCAAAAAGCCAAAAGCCTTATATTTTGGGACGGAGGGTAACAGCATTATGAACTGCTTATTCAGTACATGCATAGTGCCTACTCAAATTTGTCTAAAATAAAACGAAAATTGTTATCATGTTATGCTAAAGTCTGTAAGATTGTACAACCATTTATCATCACAACAAAGGATGCCAAGACATCATGCTTTGATAATCGAGATTATCTCATATCTAGCCAAAGTGATCAACCACAGATTGGAGACAAATATTTTGAATTTGAAACCAAAATCATTACCCTTTGCTGCAAATACTTTGTTGTATACTTGTTGGACAATAGGACCCAGCTGAACAGAAAAGTGTGCCACTACTACCAACATCTGCCCATATATTTGCTCCACCACAAGTGTGATTAGGTTCGCTGGGTGACAATTGGTAATTGTACCTAAGAAGCGCCATTTAAAAATGTATGAGCCTTAAGATTTGTCAACAAACATTACGCAAAGGAAAACAGGGAAAAGCAACATAAGCAAAATCTACACTCACGGTTCACATACACCAGAAACCTCATTCAGCTTAGCAAGTGGGCAATAAGAACCTAGAGGGCAAGCTTCACAAACACAAACACACACACAAAAAAAGTATAAGAACTTTTCCATCACATCAGCAATAAGATGATCAAGCCTAACTGTATAATGATAATAACGCATTGCATTGTAGTGTCTAATACATGCCACAAAGTACTTAAGTAGTTGCACAATCCTCTGCTCATTAGAACTAATTTGAAAACAAATTTCAGAGCTTTTCAGATGTTTCTAGAGCCAAATTTAAAAATAAAAATAATTAAAAAAGGAAAGATTTCATTCAAAAGACCAGTGCTTAGCAAGTCAAATGACACGTCAACTCAAAGATCAGACATTGACAGGACTGGAAGAAGTTAAAAAGGCTTGCTGATGTACTTACGTATCATACAAGTGATACCACGAGGACAGAAAAACCCTTCACAGCATGATTGGCAGTCTCGAGTTCTTTCTGGTACCTCTAATGAATTTGTAAGATTTGCCTGTACATTTGAGTTAACACTACATCCCCATCCTGGCTCACAACCGTTAGCCCAAGAGGTCCTGTTGCAGTTGTTATTTGGTTCTATTGAATCTACGGTCCCAGATTGCCTGAAGCTATTGAAGTATAGATTAATCTCTTTAGCTGTACACACTCTTTGCGTAATATCTCCTGTTATACAACAAAGAATGAGTCTGGAAAAAATGAAAAGCCATAACAAGCTCTTGTCTTGGGCCAAAAAAGCAAACATCCTGCTTAAAATAATTGTTCTCAGAATAAGTATAACTCTTCATATCCAACACATTTTTTTAATATAGGTATAGAACTTTGTAGAGTATTTTCTGGCAAACAAAAAGGCTTGATTTGCAAGCAGTAGAGGAAATGACTGAACTTGTCCCAAAGAGACGGAAGGGGGGGTGGGTGTGTGGGGGGGGGGGGGGGGGGGGGGGGAGGAGGAGGAGGAGGAGGACGAGGGAGATTGAAGATTTAACATATCTACAACACAGCTAGCAAAGATTTAGCAAACCAAGAACAATAAACCAAGGCAATAGATGAATTGAGTGTTACAAGCAAAATTTTGTGCAGCCCACTTTGCTTTGCTATGAAATTTCACAGCCTACCTGCACTTAATGGCATTATGGCAATGTTAAACATGCTAGCTAAACCTGTATCAATATCTAATAAATACTAAAAACGAAGTTCATATTGATCCTCACATTTCAACAACGTAAATTTATTGACATTAACTGCTTTTGGGTCTCACCAAGATGTTCCAGCTTCAACTCTTATACTCCATATGGTAGGTTGGCAACATAAAAAAAACCTTTTTTAGCATATACGGACTCTCATCATTTGCACCGCATGCAAATGGATTCATTTAATTAATAACATGGCAATACCTAAAAGTCAGCCTCAAGGATGATGCTAAATTTCCTTTGAAGCAACACTTTACAATTTGCAAATCGATGTTAACTCATTTATCTGACCTAAACATGGAGCTTCATTTTGTATTTATGCTTCGTAAAAGATAAAAAAAAACAAAAAACGCAGAATTCAATAACACATTTTGTCGAATAAGCCCAGAACAAGATGATTGAAGAAAGGCTACCTTGGGTTCTGATGCAGTTACTCACAAATGTCAAATCGTTGGAAAAATTGAACGCCCTATCCCATTCCATTTGCCTATAAATCAAAACCAAAAGAAATGAAATCACAACTTTAAACTCAAAATCATCATAAACACACTGTACACAGCAGGTAGAAGCAAGCAATAGCAGCTCACGGATTGTCAATGCAGTAGCCGGAATACTTGGCCAAATTAGTCTGAACAAAATGCTGAGTAAGATTAGTCATTCTTCCATAAACAACTCCTGTGATGTAATCAACGAATGCCGGATTGTTCACCGGAAAAGCATTCGGATCAGTTGGGTCGGTAATTCCAACAAACGGTTGGCAGACAGACAACTTCACCCAAGACAACAATAGTACAACCACCACCAAACCCTCACTACTCATACTAACTGTTCTCCAGCTCCACCATGGAATACCTCCGGCGGCTACATTCCTCATTTCTTCCAGAAGAACTCAAAGATGATATCGGCCAAAATATGCCGATCAACACAACACACAGGGAAAGAAGCGGGAGAGGAGGAGTGGTGGACAAGTGGAGCATAAATGGGAGAAGTGGGAATTGGGTTAGTACCCAGAAGAGAATGACGATGATGGTGCCTGCAGGCACGAAGTTGAGAAGGTTGGTCATAACGATGAACGCCGTGCCGGCACGGTTTTGGATTCTTTATTCTTGTTTTGGTAGACGACTTGCCGCCGTGCCGGCACGGTTTTTGGATTCTTTCTTCTTGTTTTGGTAGGCTTCGAGGGAGACAGTGTGTTTTTTTTTTAAATTGGGATTTTCTCCTTGTTATTTTTTTTTTTTTTTTATATAACGAAAGTAGTTTATTTTTTTTTCTCCTTGTTATTGAAATGTTCTTTTTTTTCATGTTTCTATTGAGAAAAAGAAAGAAAAGAAAAAATACTTCCGCCACGCATTTTCCGGGTTTTCCCAAATACTAGAAAACAAAATAAAATTGGCAAATATTAGCTTGGCAATAAGATTCTTATCAAACTCTATTTTTATTTTTATTTTTATTTTTATTTTATTTTTTTTAGGCAATATTAGGTTTTAGTCCAATTTTCGTACTGTATATAAATTTTTAATCCAGTTTATATTTTTTTTATTTTTTATTTAAGGACAAAACATTTTTCTTCGAACTATTTTGCCATTTCTTTAATATTAGCTTTCATTTCATTCGGATTCCTCCCGTCTCCGTAGCATTTGGAGAGAGAGAAAAACACAAACAAATCAAATCCATGGCCGGATTGCACAGATCGGAAAATTTTCCCTCAAATTCTTATCTCTTTCAATTCTCACTTTAACTCACAAAATTGCAGAGTGAAAAAACTCGGATCGGGAAGGTTTGTTTTGGTTGAGAAGTATGCTCCTAAAATTTTATTGAACACTTGAAAAGCTTCAGAGATTTCTTCTTATGTTGCTATCGATCTGTACTTTCTTCTTCGAGTTTTGTTGGCCTTTCAGATTTGGAGCACCTACGGAGACGAGCAATAGTGGAGCTGCTGGGAACAATGACAGCAGGAACAATACTTCTAGTGGGAACAATGATGAAAACGAGGACGCAGACCATGGCGGGTATGAAAGCAGGGAGGAACTTGATTGAATTTTGATGTATTTACGTATGTTATATGATATTTAGCCTTCTATGATTTCAATGCCAAATTCTATTTTTGTTTTTCCTTTCCTCTTTTTGTATTTTTGTAATAGGGATATTTTGCTTCATTGCTCTAATAGTCAATCAAACTGTAGAATGAACCAAAAGCTACATTGTTTTTGTTGGAGTATGCAAAAAAAGTTCCTTTTGTGCAGAAGATGGATGATCTGACTGACCTTTTTTGGGGGGGTATTATTTTAGTTGTTTTCTTGGCTAGACATTTGTTTTTAGGTTTGAGTTAGTTTATTTTCCCCAATTTAGCAAAGCATGAGCTTTAACTGCAGGTGCCAACTTGTACAGACCTTGTGCCAGTTCCGCTCCTATCCAATCTCGCCATTAGCATTGCTCTAGATTGAGCGAGTCAAACCTGCATAGTACTCGAAGAGTGAATCCCTCATACGGATGATAGATTTGTTTACATGTTAACAGAAAGAAAAGAGGCAGGGAAGAGAGGCATCAAGTGGAACTTTTGGAGTTTTACGAGAAACGATGCACCATTAACATGTACCATGAAAACCAGAAAGTAGATTTAAGAAGTCACAAAACTCTTTAATGGCCCCGTAGTTTAGGTACAATCTTGAGATACAAAAAATATCACTAGAAAATTCTCTCGCTAGTTCCATCAATGACAACTAAGGTAATTCCCCACATGGGAAAATATTCCCAATCACCAAAAGAATTATGGCATATCCATCAAGGAGAAGACATCCTTGACGTCTCAGTTTTATGTTAAGAAAGCTAAACAATAATTTGGAAGCTTTAAAAAGAACTCAAACGTGACACCTGAAACTATGTAATGATTTTTCATTTTTACAATGGATTTAACAGCATCTAAAAACCACCAAAAATCGTAAGGGCTTGGTGGAACACTTTGTTGGTGTGTTACTTTGTTGGTGTATTACTTTGTTCTTGTGTTACTTTGTTGAGAACAAAATTAATGGTAGGTCTGTTGTGGCTGATCATATTGGTGATCCCACAGTTTAAGGTTTCGTTTAAGGATGCATCTATGATGTTTTAAAGAAGATTGATTGTGTTTTTTACTTGGTTAATATCATTAAGATTTCTAATAGACTAATGTGTTACTTTATTGGTGTGTTACTTTGTTGGTTTTATGCTTTGTTGGTGTGTTACTTTGTTGAGAACAAAAAAAAACTAGTGTTACTTTGTTGGTGTGTTACTTTGTTGGTTTTTTACTTGGTTGGTGTGTTACTTTGTTGGTGTGTTACTTGGTTGGTGTGTTACTTTGTTGAGAACAAAAATAGACTAGTGTGTTACTTTGTTGGAGTATTACTTTGTTGGTGTGTTACTTTGTTGAGAACAAAAATAGACCAGTGTGTTTTTGTTGGTGTGTTACTTGGTTGGTTTGTTACTTGGTTGGTGTGTTACTTTGTTGGTGTGTTACTTTGTTGAGAACATAAATTTGTTGGTGTGTTACTTTGTTGAGAACAAATTTTGTGTGTTACTTTGTTGGTGTGTTACTTTGTTAGTGTGTTACTTTGTTGGTGTGTTACTTTGTTGAGAACAAAAATAGACTAGTGTGTTACTTTGTTGGTGTGTTACTTGGTTGGTGTGTTACTTAGTTGGTTTTTTACTTGGTTGGTGTGTTACTTTGTTAGTGTGTTACTTTGTTGAGAACTACTTTGTTGGTGTGTTACTTGGTTGGTGTGTTACTTTGTTGAGAACAAAAATAGACTAGTGTGTTACTTTGTTAGTGTGTTAGTGTGTTACTTTATTGAGAACAAAAATAGACTAGTGTGTTACTTTGTTGGTGTGTTACTTTGTTGAGAACAAAAATTTGTTGGTGTGTTACTTTGTTGGTGTGTTACTGTGTTACTGTTACTGTGTTACCGTGTTATTGTTACCGTTACTGTGAACGCTGTGATTAAATTCGGTTTTCAAATACTACGTTGAAAAGGTATCAAACGTGGCCTCATAATGAAGATAAAAAAAATATGAACTTTGGTGAAACCATTTTGATGATCGGTGTTCTAAATCAAAAGTTACGGTCGTTTATAAGAAAAACACGCTCCGGTTAATACAAATATTTTTCGGCTTTCAGAATATACATCGGAAGGGTATCATGTTTGGGCTCAAATTAAAGAGAAAAAAATATGAATTTTGGTGAAAATTTTTCGATGATCGGAGTTATAAATCAAAAGTTACGAGTGTTTGAAAAAAAAAAAAAAAAACACAAACCAGATCAAGCAGCGGACGAAGTGACGAACTGAATGTATATGCGCGCGGCAAGTCCCTTTTATTAAAAGGGGTATTTTTGTCTGTCTGAATTTTTTTTGTCCTTTTTGCAACTAAAAAAAAGAGTGTGTCTTATTTATTCATTTTGTAAATATTTTTGTCATTTTCCCTCAATCCCCCTATTTTTTATAAACATCAAACTCTATTTAAAAATTCTTTAGAAGAAAAGAAATTAGCCAACCATTCTTGAAATTGAAATGGCTTTTTAATGGGTGCATTTAAAGGCACCACATTTTTTCTACTAGAGGCACCACAGCAGTATAAAAAATAGGTGATTATCTGAGGCACCACACATGTGCTTTTTAAATGATGAATCTACTCATGATACCACACCTATTAAAATTCAAGTATCTTATATCCAAATTACTTTTACTATTTCCAATATTTTTTTTTATTATAATCAAATCCTTTTACCTTAAACAATTACTACATTTTTTCTTCAACCTCTAACCACCATCTTCTCCACATTTTAACCACCCATATAACCATTTCCACCACTTCTTAACAACAAAAACCCACTATTCTCTTTCAATCCATCGATTAAATCTACTATCCCACCCCAAATCTCCAAGCAAACAATGATAATCTCCATTCATGTTTTGAAAAAAACAAATAAACTTAAAAATTTAAAAAAAAAAAATTCAACTACAATTTTGTAGGAAAACATGAGATTTAAGTGAGTCAAAATTGAGACTTACTAGCAGTTGTAAATATTAAGTGCGATAATCAACCAAAAAAAAAAATATATTCAACTTGTCTTTCTCCATATTTTTTCCATGCTATTGTTCTTTTGATTCAATTCAATTTTGATTCCTTTTTCACCGATATCCGGCGATTGTGTTTATTGGTATTTTTTTTTCATGGTATCATATGGGGCGGTGGTGATGGGTGTAATGGCGGCGGTAGGGCTAGGCGATGGTGGAGGAAGATGGGTCAGGGCGGCTAGGCTGGTGGAGTGTGCAAGGTGGCGGGGCCGGTGGGTTTGGGAGGTGGCGGGCTGGTGGAGGTGGCAAGGCTAGTAGGGGTGGTGGCTAGAAGGAAATAAGGGTTATTTGTATATATTATTTTGTTGGAGTGGAAAATTTGATAAATGTGGTGCAATAGGTAGAAATGACAATATTGTAATTACTCTGTGGTGTATTGGGTATATATAAATATTAGTGTGGTGCCTTAGGTAAAACAACATATGAAAATGTGGTGCCTTCTAATTTGGGTGCCCAAGTAGAATAAGTGCGGTGCCTTTAAAGGCACCCCTTTTTAATTCATTCATTCAATAATCCAATCAAAAAATAGGAAAATGCTGAGAATGACGGGTTTCTACCTCACAACTCTATTTATACACATTAAATATTTATTATTTCACTGCAGCAGCATCGATCCCTATCCCTATCCTTATAATTTTTAATAATTAAATATGTTTTAGGGCGTGAATAGTGCATCCCCACAAATAGGGATGCACTGTTCATATCCCTAAAAATAAATAGGGATAGAAACTCTTTGTGGAAGCTATTTTGGGGTAAACTCTATTTTTTATCTTCATTTTAATAAGATATAGAGCTTCACGTGGTTAGTGGTATATAACGACAAAAAAACAAGTGAATATCTCACAACACCCTTATTTAAATCACTTTTTAAGAAACACTTTTCCTACTTTTTTTGAACGTGTCTGTTTATTCATCATGTATTTAAAATGAATTAATGTTGCCGAATTAAATACCTGAAATTAATGGTAAATATTCTACAAAAATAATATTCATAATCGAAAATACCTTTTTTTTTTAAATAAAAAACTCTTTTTAAAAAGTCACAAACAAAAGAAGAACAAAAATAGAGCATATAACCCAATTTGTGAGATCACCTCGACGGCCTTTGAGCTCCCGGAATGATTCGGATAAAGGTGTAGTGACATTATTGAAGAAGAGAAATGGAGATGCAGTGATATTATAGATGCAGTAACAAATGATTTTGTATTGATAAAGTATCGATAAAGATGTAGTGACACATGATTTGTCTTTTATAAAGTGTTACTGAATATGCACTAACACATAATTTGGTCTTTATAAAGTGTGAATGAAGATGTAGTGACGCATGATTTGGTTTGAAAAGTATCAATGAAGATAAAATGACAAACTATTATTGTCACTACATCAAATGTTCGGTGTTTAGCACTTAAAGTGCATCTACACATGTTACCACATCTTCAACTTCATTGTTACTACATCTTCTGTTGTTGCATCTTCAATTTTAGTGTTAGTGCATCGTCAACTTCATTGTTACTATATCTCATGTTACTGCATCTTCAATTTCAGTGTTACCGTATCTTCAACTTAATTGTTACTACATCTTCATTTCACTCTTAGTAATATGTAGAGACGATAAATCTATGGAAAAAAAAATTGATTTTCAAAAACTATGCCACGAAAGATCAAATGAGATATCAAAACAAAAAGGAGAAAAAAAATATGAATTATGGGTAAAGAATACGATGATTCGAGTTGTATATAAAAACATATAGCCGTTGAAAATATCAAGTAGGAGAGAGAATAACATTAATTTATTTCTTTATTTATGCATATATGAAAAGGGTAATTTGGTATTCTTTTATTATTTTTGTCCTTATAAACCAAATAAAATCAAAGTTGTCCTGATTGCCCATTTTTAATCTTAATACGTCCTTTTGGCCCACTGCTTCCTCAAAAAAATTCATTCAATAATAAAGTGTTAGAGTTAAAAAAATTTAAAAAAAAGGAAATTAAAAAATGAGCTCATTTTACTCTCTTGTATTTGTGAGGATACACACCTAACCCTAATAAAAAAAGAGCTCTCATTCAAACATCAAATCTTCTAAGATCAAGTAATAGCACCCATTTTATTCTTCTCGGAACTCTCTCTCATTTGAGAGGCTCTCTCTCACTCATCGTCTTGAAGGCACCCCAATCACTTATATTTAGCTCTTAAATGCAATTGTAAACATTGAGAATTTGTAGTTTAATCTTTCTAATTACTTTGGTTGGAGCAAGATTATCACTTTTGTGTATCAAATTCCATTGAAGTCTTTTGAAGTTGAATGAAGTTTCCTTTTCAAATTCATCCCTTGCAATTGGTAAATTCTTAGTTTTTACTTTGTTTTAATTGTTCTTATTGCTATGAATGCTAACTTTGACATGTTGGTGCTCATAGTTATGAGTGGCTAGTTCCATACTAGCCAAGGCAATGTAGTTTTGATAGTTTAATCTCTTATGGTTGATTGGGAGTGATTGTTCATGTTGTTTAGTTTCATTTGTGTTGAATCTTTTCCTACTTGCATTGTATGACTTGTTTGTATTGGAGTAATTAACCAATGCTTGCACACACACACTTAGTGGATACCGAACGGAGATATTAGGTGTGAGAAAGAGGTAGGAGAACCGGAAGGTAAAGTTGACCTTTATTGGAGCTCAATTTCTTATCCGGGGAGATGACTAGTTCTTGCATTCAAGTGTTTATCATGTTGAATCATTAGGTCTAGGGTTCTTAGGCCAAGGAGGAGACATAGTGCGGCTTCACACACTTGTATAAGGGGAAGTTGTTAGCTTAGGAATGCAATGTTTCACACATTTGAACATCGTTGGAAGGTTGGTAGAAATCATTCCCAAGAACTAGAAGAGGTTGCTTGATCAATGAAATTGCCTTGGTTAGGTCTTTTACCATTTGATTATCATTTTAATCATAGAGTTAGAACATTTACTTTCATGTTTTCTTGTGACTTAGATCAAGATAATAATAGCTAATTGGTGTTTGACCTCACATTCCTTGTGGATACGACCTTGACCACTTGCTAGACTACAATTGACTCGGTACACTGCCGGTAAGATTGGACACCTAGAAAGTATCGATCAGTCACTTATTGGGTGTTGAAGCCTATAAAGATGCTTCTGGTCTTATCTTACACATGATCATTATGCTCTGCAAAGCTCCTACATAAGCTGGGAATGGACAATTTGAAGCCCAGCACCACTCCTATGGTGTCTCACAAACAACTGCGTCCAAATTCTAGACATTTCATAGCAAATCCCACTTTGTACAGAAGTGCCATTGGGGCACTGTAGTATTTGACACTTACTACGCCAGATATTGTCTATAGTGTCAATACCCCCAGTCAATTCATGTGTTCTCCCATAAGTTCACTAGAAAGGGGTCAAAAGACTACTCATTTATGCGAAGTGTACATTGCATTTGGGCCTGCATTTTAATCCTTCTGCTGATCTGGCTATTCATGGATATTCAAATGCTGACTGGGCAACTTCACCATATGATAGAAAATGAGTGAGTGGTTACTGCATTTATCTGGGATCCTCTCTCATATCTTGGTCCTCCAAGAACCTGTCTATTGTTGCCCAATCTAATACCGAAGCAGAGTATAGATCCTTGGCTCAAGTTCTGCTGAGATCACTTGGTTAAAGTTTTTGTTGGTTGAGTTGGGCATTCCTTTATCTCAAATTCATGTTTTATGGTGTGACAACACTAAGTGCTACATTTCTTGCTCATAAACCTATGTTCCGTGCTAGGACTAAACACATTGAAGTGGATGTACATTTTGTGAGAAATCAGGTGTTAGCCAAGAAGCTGTTTGTCAGATATGTTTCAGCCTCTCAGTTGGCTGATACATTAACCAAAACCCCTTGCTACTACTGTTTTTGCTGCTGCTAGGGCCAAACTCAACTTAGTTGATACGAAGTTTCGTTTGAGGATGGATGATAAGAGTGTAGATAAATAGATGATAAGTACTCTTGCTTATATTGTGATAAGTTATCACGTGCGGGACACTTGGCACTATTGAGTGACAAGTGTAAACTTTTCTGTTATGCATGTTGTACAATTGCAGGCGTTAGATTGTATTTTAGAATCCCAAGACAATGAGATAGATCTTTAGCAGATTGGTGATATAAGGTGTAATCTTTCTTGTAATTAACTTTATCTACATTTTCTTATGTGTTTAAGTAAGGAAGTGGAATAATAAATTTGTTGACAAGGACAAATTCATTGTTTGATACTTTAATGGAATACACCATTGTTGCGTTGTTTTTTTTACGAATATAACCTCGGAAAAATATCATATGAGATGTCAAAATAAAAAGGACGAAAAAAAATGAAAGATATAGCCAATAATCGACCTTCTCAATGTTGTTCGTGAATCGACTCTACGGCGGGAAGTCGATGCTTTGCTGTAGAATCGACTTTCACATAATCGATTTTATGAAAAATGTGTGGTGAATTGGTAGGTGAAGCGACAACGAGTAAAACGGTTGTGGTAAAAATAACAGTCCTCGAAAAAACATGTCCGAAAGAGTAAGAGAAGTTGTCTTTCTGTTCATACTTCCATTACATGGTAAATAATTCGAATTAGTTAACTGTTATTCAAAAGACTCTGCCAATCTAAACTAAAAATTACCGGTGATCAAAGGCGTTGTTCACTAGGCAAAATTGCAAAAATCGTCCTGTAACTTTGCCTACTAAAGATTTTAGTCATGCTTCTGTTCCGGTGAGGAAAATGGTCCTCTAACTTGTTTTTTTTTATTCTTAAAAATGGTCCTAACCGCCGGATAACGCTGACTAGGCACCAGAATCTCTTAAAAATGCTTACGTGGCTGCCAATAAGGCTGCCACGTTGGATCCTACGTGGCTGTGGGGTCCCATTTTTCATATGGTTTGAATGCCAATGCCGGGAGTTATTTTTTTTTTCTATGTACACTATCTTTCGATGGAATGAGGCCATATATTGATATCAATTTTTTTTTTTTTATCTATGCCACGACAAGATTATGAAGAAGATGATGATGAGTTCGGTGAAAGAATGTCTTGCTACGAGGATTTGCATGATGACCTTGAAGATTATCCACACGGAATAATTAGGACTTTAAAGTCCCACATCGATAAAGTAATAGAATGCTCACCCCCATATAAGTGTGAGGCATAAATGTCTTGTCAACTTGGGTTAGCCCTTTTAGACCAAGCGAGGACGGCGGTCTAAACAGTTGACCGGACCATTTATGACTCATTTAGTGCTACCAAGCCCGGGGTCTGGGGGCGTTACAGAATGGTATCGGAGCCGACTATCATACGGAACTATGCGCTGCACCGTACAAGAAGACGGTGTAAGGATGGCCTCTAGTTACCTCTGGTAGGGACGATCCGGGAACAGTCTCGGCCGTCCTGGCGAGGACGCCAGTCCCTTATAAAGGGGGAGAATGTAATGTCCCACATAGGAAAAATAGTAAAATGATCACCCACATATAAGTGTGAGACATAAAAGTCTTGTCAACTCAGGTTAGCCCTTTTAGACCAAGCGAGGACGGCGGTCTAAGCAGTTGACCGGACATTTATGATTCATTTAGCGCTACCAGGCCCGGGGTCTGGGGGCGTTACAGAATGGTATTCAGAGCCGACTACCAGACGGAACTATGCGCTGCACCGTACAAGAAGACGGTGTAAGGATGACCTCTAGTTACCTCTGGTAGAGACGATCCGAGAACAGTCTTGGCCGTCCTGTCGAGGACGCCAGTCCCTTATAAGGGGGGGAGAATGTAAAGTCCAACGTCGATAAAGTAATAGAATGCTCACCCCCATATAAGTGTGAGACATAAATGTCTTGTCAACTTGGGTTAGCCCTTTTAGACCAAGCGAGGACGGCGGTCTAAACAGTTGACCGGACCATTTATGACTCATTAAGCGCTACCAGGCCCGGGGTCTGGGGGCGTTACAAGGACTGAATCGGAACTAGCTTGTGGATGTACCAGTCAAAACTGTAAAGGAAATGAATGTGCGAAAAATGTCACCAAGAATATTAGACACAAAAGGAACTCGAGGACAACCCAACACTTCGAGAAATGCTTAGGGAGGTCAAGGTGCAGAAAGGGATTCCTGTGGGGAAGAACACATGAAATAAATTTTGGTGAAGTAAGAACAATAAAATTCCTAGTGAGGAGAAAATACAAAATTCTGAGTGAAAGTAAAAAGGGAACCAAATGTATGTTTACATTGAGCAAAATATATATGCCCAAATATCAGCTACAAACTTTGGATAATCTTGGAAAAGGCTGAATAAGTCCCAAAAATTGATGAAACAACTCCAAATACAATGATCAGCATGCATGTAAATATCTGTCAAAAACAACACAAATAAATTAACTAACCCAGAAAAAAAAAAACATTTATATTATGAGTGAATCCTAAATTAACATATTTTTTTCTCTTGTTTTTTCACAAGGAAAAAAAAAAAAAGAAAACCACTAAAACAGTGGGCAATGGTTTTACCTGGAGGCTGCTGACTTTGCCTCTTAAGATGCAAAGATAACAGGCGCAAGGAAGTATTAATGCCTGCAGGAATAAGAAACACATCATTTTAGTTTCTGTTTGACGAATCTCGTATTTGATACGTATCCGACTTATATTTATACACACGGTAGAGATATTCAGAATACATATAGTACACCCTATACTTCTCATATTTACAATTTTACATATATCCGCGCTCTTGTATCCTATATTTTTGTTTATAAAATTCATGTGTGTCAACATTCACGCTCACGTATCTTTACTTGTGCAACCTACGTACGTACACTGCTTTTATAAGAAATCATCAAACAAAATTTAAAGAGAAAAACGACCGTAGAAGACACATACCACTAACATTGTGAGCAAAGATCCAATTAGTGCCATAACCAGACCTATAAAAAGGGAAAAAAAAAAACATTAGATTTTGTATACATACATACATACATATATATATATATATATATATATATATATATATATATATATATATATATATATATATATATATATATATAATCAAAAAGAATATATATACATATGAGAGTGAAAAAACTTACCAAAAAATGGGACACTGAGACCAACAACAAGGGTGGAGAGTACCAAAGTAGTTCTAATGAAGATAGAGTAGTACACTTGAGACTTGGCATGGTTTGCAGGTAACAATTCTTCTAAACACATCGCTACCGGTGTCATCGTCAATGCATATGTATTACTTTGTTAAGGGACATATTTCGATTTTTTTTTTAAAAAAAAAAAAGAAAAAGATTTGATTGTGTGAATCGCCCGTATAGAAATATATTTTTCCGATTTAATGGATTTGGTAAACTTTTTTTTTTCCCTTCTTAATCAGATTTTTTTACATTTAAACCATGTAATAGACCCTTAATTAAAACATAATGATATTGAATTCTCAACTTTAGATTTCACTTTTTAAAAAAAAAAATTATGAAAACAACAAATTTTCACCTCAAAAGGATATTTTGTAAATGGATTGACAACCTGCACAACAGGAAAAAGAGAAACACAAAAGGTTATCACACAGAAAACTGCATCTCATAAATAGGAAAAAAAAACTATATATAGTTTTCCCACCTTGGGGAGGGGGAAGGGACTCTAGATTTCAAGTACCCAAAAGAGAGAAAATGCTTTAAAAAAAAGGAAATCTTTGTGATGCTCAATTAATGGAAAGAATATATATGGGGGCTATTATTCTGCCAGTGCACCTCACCGTTTTCACATAATAGAGCTTGTAAAATTCAGTTCTGGAGCCAAAAAAACGGCTTTCAGAAGGTTGATTCTACTGTGGTGCACGAGTAGAGTTAGTGTGGTGCAAATAAATGCCCTTAAGAGTATACTCTTAGGCAAGACTACTAGGTATCACATAGAATGTTTCCAAATACATAAATTATTGGAATTTAGTTTAAACGCATTAATGCAAGTTCATCTCAATTTAGAATGAAAAAATGTGAACGTCGAACGATACTATCATTAGATGCTGTATTGCGTAATTTAAATGAAAACGATACTATCGTTGCATCGTGTTGCACGAAAACCAGTTCGAACACATACATGTTTTAAATATTCGATCTTTCTTGAATTCAAAAGGCGAAATGAATCGCAGTATATATTCTTACCGTTGTCCAAACAGCAAGTTTGGATGCAATCAAATCTTTAGGCAAGTTCAAAGTGTACTGTGATTTTGTTGATTCTCCAAACATTAAGTATCCCATAGTCGCAACACCGGCATACAATACCGTACAAATCCCGAAACTGAAACATCAAAAAACACAGCAAAACCGGGCTTATTACTAGTTCATTGACATACTTAATTACTTGTATGTATTAATTAAAGAAGCAATTAATTAATTAATTAATCTGATTATTATTACCTGGTAAAGAGAACTGATGGGTACTGGCTAGGTTTCTTCATTGATGAGTATATATTTGGTAAAACGCCATGCCCCGAGTAGCAAAAACCATACAAGCCAATAGCAACAGGAAGAGTAGATAGGTTTAGTGTGTTTGGTTCGGCATGAAAACCGACACGATCCACCAAACCGACCCAAAACAAACTCATGACCACCATTAATGATGCAACAACACCTCCAGCTGAATTCAGATAAATAGATCATACAAATACATTTAAAACTCGTAACTTATTATTATTCGGTTTATAACAGCTGTATATATATATGCTAACCTGAGATGTAGCTAAGGATACTGAGGTCCCGAAGCCAAACGGTCGGTAGGACAGTAAGTGCAGTTACCAGTGCAAATAGATCTTTAGAATTCAATTCCAACCCTCCAATGCGTAGATGCGCGTTAGGAAACAAAGACGATAAGTTATCACCCTCCAGAATGATGTACTCGACGCAACAAGCCTACAGTGCATCGAGATTGTGAAAAAAGTAGGACAACGGACACATATATAAACATTTAGATCGTGTTAGACGAACTTACATACAACTCCACGTAGAGTATTATCTGCAATATCCACAATTCAAAACAAACACAATCAGTATATATAACGAGTTTCTTTGAATGTCGTTTTTAAGGCATAACAAAGTAAATGCATGGATGTTTAGTTTCCATTCTGAGAATTTTTCAGGATCCAAACATAAATTCATGCATTACAGTATGCAATAATCTTCTATCTAGGAAGCTTTACATTAAAAAGATAACGCGATAAATTAAGAACGTACAGATATGGCAATACGCCCGGTTCTACCAAAAGCAGCTTGACCGATGTCTGGATACGTCTCTAAACCTGGTTTGCTGTCCAAACATTTCCTCAGCAAAATTCCGGTATAGTAAGACATCATAGCAAAGGCCACCAGTATCACGAGCCCTACCCATCCGCCTTGTTTCACAGCATACGGTGTCGAAAGGATTCCGACCCCACATAGTGCATTCATTCCTGTTGCAAAGACACACTGCATTACTTCAAGCAGTAATACTATACTAGTACCACATAGTACAATGTCCAGTTTTATTGCCAACAAATGATGCTTTACAAAAGAATCATACATATATAAGCCCGCATAACGTACCATTTAACACAGTTTGCCCGTACGAACTCTTGCGGGAATGATCAGAGACCTCATCAAGCAAGATCGTAGTCGTAGAAGGCTTTTGCTCGAAACCGGATTTTATAAGAGAAGACTTTTTTGATGGAAGAGGAGGCAGCAGAGAATACGAACTGCGTCTGTCTTGAGGCTGTTGTTGTTGTTGCTCGTCGACTGCTTGTGGCAGAAGTGGCTTACTTAATGCAGGAAACAGTTCAGAAGAGTGTTTCACAAGTGAAAGCGAAGACGATAGAAACGAGCTGCCTAATCTTGGAAGGTTTGGTGTCCCAAGAAATGTAAGACCCGGCGATGCTACACTGCTATATAAGTCAATAGATTGCCTGAAACAAGCAATTTTTTTTCCAAGTTAGTCTAAAATTAGAAAATGATAACTCGATTTCAAACGGCATTAACGCAGATTCGGAGTAAAATCGCAGACAATTAACGAGTTCTTGATACATACATACATACATACAACACAGATACAAGTTTTACACAAATCATCAACCACAAATAAACACATCAAACTTTAGTGATACAAGTCTTAATTAATCAACGGTTGTAAATGATGGTCGTGTTAATGTTGTGTCTGAAACGATGCATATATGTATCATTTTCAAAGATATATACCTGTAACTTTGAGGCCAAGCAGGGTTAATCGAGCGAGGTTTGCTGTATATATATGTGTATATGTATGTATATACCTGTAACTTTGAGGCCAAGCAGGGTTAATCGAGCGAGGTTTGCTCTGATGACCGTTTTCTCTCTCGTTGGAAGAAAACGAGGAATCCGAGTCGCTTCCATCTCCATTTTCACTTTGATCATCATCCTCATGGACCTCATCCTCTTTATCACTCTCAATAATGTAAAAACTCTGATCAGAAACCGAGTTCCTCATCCTTCAATTTTTTTATTTTTCTTTCCTATCAATGAATGCTATATCTTCCTCTTTCACAATTTCAACAATCTACAACATCAATCATCAAAACAAAATCTTACCAATTAATCCAACAATCCATTGAATTTTTTTTTTTAAATTTGTATGCAACTGGATTCTTGATTTCTGAAAACAGAATTAGAAAAAAAAACTAATCTCAAATTTTGCAACAGGAGGAAAGAGGACCATGCATAATCAAAACATAAATATAGAACATTTTCGTTCAAAGTTCAAAGCTTTTGGAAAAGGAAGAGAAAAACAACAGAAAATTTTCCGGAAAAACAGGGGTAAAGAATTATGGTTAAATATAGTAAAATGGGATATAACCTTGCATGCATTTTTGAGAGAATGATATTGAACCTCACAAAATCCCACTACCAAATTTTAAAGGCAAAAATTCAAAATTCATGACTAAATCAGACTCAGCACAATCATTTCAAACCTTCAATTCACGTGTATACTGTTTTTCATAGTGTAACGCTTAAAAGTTTTTTATAAAAAAAAACAACAAAATTATTTGGTAAATTTTAATCTAAACCTTATGGAAACAGAAAATATTCTTACCAGATCTTATTCTAGTACTTGGTTGTGTGAGGTAGGCTCCTAGGAAAAATGCTATTTAAAACATAAAAAACAAAGCTCAATGCTTAGATTGAGTTATTTGCTTTTTCGGGAGAACATTGTTTAAGGGATTTTTTTACTTACTGAAAATTGATTTAAATCAGTAAATGGCATAGCATGTCAATTTTCATGTTGGTGATTCAATGAATTCTATAAATATGTTTCCTATTTTTAATGATTTTTTTCTTTCTTAAAGGAAATTCGAAAACTAATAAATCGATTGCAAGCATGGCATACGCCTGAAAGCAATTATAGTAGGAAATTGTTCATCCAATTATACCAATTGACATAAATTATATCCACATAATCATAATGTTTTTTATAATAGAGATGGGTATGGTTCAAGAGAATAAAAATTGGGGGGAGAAGAACACAAATATTTCATCAATTAAGAGGAATGACAGTTTTTTTTGAAACTTTTGCATAAAGAATAAAACTGTTTTTTTTATTTTTCTAGCGCCATTTCCCCTCCAAAAAAAAAAAAAAAAAACAAACACAGTTTCTCTATCATCCATCTTTTTTAAACACTCGTATCTTTCGATCTATAACTCTAAATTTGAAAATTCTTTCACCCGTCTGTTATTTTATTTTTTCATACTCTTTATTTTGACACCACATTCAACATATTCCGACATGATTTCAGAAAATCCGCTGTCGAAATTCACTATTGTACAAAATTCACTGTCGATATTCACTGGTTTTCAGGATTCACTAGGGAGATCCACTGAGTGAATTTCGACAGTGAATCTCACGAAAAACGATGTAATTATATCGAACCAAATCTCAAAACGGAAAGCATAAAAAAATAAAAAAATTCGGTAAAATTTTTATCACGTTTGAATCTTTAGATCAAAAGATACGAGCGTTTGAAAATGGAAGAGGAAAGAGAAAAAAGGAAAAAAAAAAAAACAAAAAAAAAATCCTGGAACAGGACCTGGGACGCGTCGGATGTTTTTTTTTTGTCCTTCACGCTATAAAAAATATAAAAGTGTCATTATCTCTATAAAAAATGTGTGGATATCCTGTTATTCAAAAATATTTTCAAAAGCTGTCTTTATCCCTAATTATTCATAATATATGGTCACAATCACTAGGCAGACCTAAAAAATTTCTCAATAGAGGCACCAAGGTAAATATAATGATCCATCGGGGACACCAATGGTCATTTTATAGTTTTAAAATACATCGTTTCTCGGATCTCAATGGGGCATTGACCCTCTCTCCCATGGCTTTAAGTCCGCCCTTGGTCTCAATGCGTTACAATCGGTACAACGGTTGTACGATAAAACAAATCAATAAAATCTGAATCCTTTAATGTAAATCATGTGCATCATAATCTCTACCCAGATAAGATACATGTATAATTAAATTTAATATTGCAAGTACGGCATAAAATACAATTTCTTTATAATAAATTTGGTCTTGTACATACTGTGATGCATTTCAATGTGAATATAGATTCTATAAAGCAGAGAAATGTGATGTTTGAGCAATAAACAATAATCGTTTCACATGTGTCTCTTCTGAAAGTCTCAAATGATAGCAGTAAACAAATCATAGATTCGGAGCCGAAGGGATCTATAGAAATTCTTTTGAGGGATCAACCTTTACCAAACGAAAAATCCATTGATCAAATAAAGTCTCGTCTTCCAGATAGGAACAAAATGCTAAGGGCCATCCTATGGATGTTGATGATACAGAAGTGAACCCTATGTTCGTAGAATAATGGGTGGATGCCTCCCACCAAAATCCATAATTTCGGTCGTTCTTGATGAAGTTGTTAGCTGTATGACCTCTTTTACGAAGGTGAAAATTGTTGAAGCTAGAGGAAATTCAAGGGGGGTTGGTGTTTTTGGAAGGAAGACTAAACTTCATGAAGTCTTATACCTTGTCACGTAATCTATAGAATGGATAATAACTTCATTAATTGGGGAATGTTTGGAACATTACATCATATAGTACTACCACATAACATAAATTGATCTAATGACTATGAATGCACCACAAGGCTAGATCCTTTCCATACACATATCATACAACTTATATCTTAATAGCCCTCTCAAACTAGATGGTGTAGGAACAACATCAAGTTTGCTTCTAAACAACTGAAATGTTGTTGTAGACAAAGATTTGGTCATCACATCAACTATATGATCAGCACTTGGTATATACTGGACCTTTAACTTCTTTTCCGGCACTTGATTCCTCACATAGTGCACATCAATTTCTATGTGTTTTGTTCTTGCATGATACACTGGATTTAGGGCCAAGTCTGATGCACTGGTGTTGTCACACCATGCCACTGAAGTCTTGATCAAGGAAACCCCCAACTTCTTTCAATAGGTGTTGTATCCACTGCATCTTAGCTGCCAAGTTGGCAAATGATCTGTACTCAGATTCAAAACTGGATCTTTACAACATGCTATTTTTTCGAACTCCAAGATACAAGACAATCACCCAAAAACACACAATAGCCAGCTATAGTTGATGAGAGTTAACTTTTCTATAATTTCGTGTGCATTTTACCCCGTGTTTATAGCATATTCGATGTAATTTTAGGGTATTTTTAGTGAAGATTCATTTTCACCATTGCATTCACTTTGAGGTCAAAGATGACTTAGTCCGAAAATCTCGTCATTTTTTGGTGAATTATTGCATATTTCACACATATTTTATCTTGTGGAAGTTATGCGCGGTATTGTTGTTGATATTTGCAGGATATAGGTTAATTGGGATCCCGGAAAAGGAGGCATTGATGATGGAAAGATGACACCCGAAGCTAAAGAGTTGAAACGGATCAAGAATCGTTGATGAAAACTACAAAAAAAAAACCTTTTTGAAATAGCGCCACGCCACAAAATAAGCGCTGCAAAAAAGGAACCTCGTCACATTTTATGCGTTTGTTTTCGCGTCACTGTTTTATCAAAAAAATTACAATAAAGGTACCTTTAATCGTAAAAAGTGACGCAAAAGGAAACTTTTCCCGGCGCTGTTTTGCTGGAGCGTGGCAAACAAAAGTGAAGCAAAAAGGTATTTTTTTAGTATATTAATTTTCATGCTGCTGTGATTTAATATATATTTTGAGCTCCATTAGAGGCATTTTATGGACAATTTGTCTTCATGAAAGTTGTAGGTAAATGAACGAGCTTTCCAACGCAACTTGAATCATTCAAATCGGAGCTTTCCAACGCAACTTGAATCATTCAAATCGGAGCTCTACACGCAAAGATATCATCAAAATACTGAAGTTGTATCTGTACGGTGGCGGATCGGCAAGTGCATGCGCGCGCATTCTCCACTGCATGCTCACGCATGAAAGGGCAGAAAAAGCGAATGTACAATCAGAGATGTTGGAGATATATGAGGATAAAAGGAAAAATGTTTTATAACATTTTAAAATGATTTTTTGAATCATTTATTGTAACCACTTTGAGAGCCGATTTCGGTATAACTCTTATATAGATTATCAAGAGTTAGTGATGACTTTGGAAACTACGTAAGACGTAGTTGAAAATAAGGTTTTGAATCATTCAATTCGGATGTCGGGTGAATGAGAAATTAAGGCTTAAAGTGGGTAGTTGAAAATGTGTGAAAAGGAAGTTGAAAAGACAAACTTCTTAATCCCACATTGGGAAATGTGCTAACATTTCCTCAATATTTAAGTGGTGGAAGTTTTGTTGTTGGTATAATCTCTTAGAAATGGAGGAACTCGGAGTGGTTTTAGTGGGCTGAGTGTTTACTAAAAATGCCGCACGCTCGCGCACGCCGCCGCCCGCCCGTTCCCGTGCCCGTTGACCGTTGGCTTTGGCTTTGGGGAATGGGCCTTCTAGGCCTGAGGCATTATTATATTTTTTGGATAAAGTTTATCTTGATATTATCCAAGTCCAATAAATCAGATTCGAGCTGAGAGTATGAGTCGGTTCACTTCGAGTTCGAGTTCGATTCAGCTTATATGGCTTTAATACAAGAGCAGTTTCAACCTGATGGTTTAGTGGCCATCAATTCACACACTTCAAGGCTGCTCCTTCCTCCTATATATAGGGTCCTCTCTTGCAATGGGAATGAACTGAAAGACAACACAAATCACTTAAACACTTGCATTTTTAGTTGAAGAGATTCTGAAGCACCAAGAGTTCGTTGAGTTCAGAAGTTGAAGTACCTCAACTCTGAACAGGTAATTGGGTTATCCTGGGAGACAAGTGCTAAACCGTGGGTACTGCCGGAGCATAATTGTCTTAAGGACAGAGATTAGCTCATCCCGGTTACATATCCTTGTTGCTTTCCTTTATGTTTGTTGTCGGTCCAGAATATAATAAATTGTTCTTCATCTTTTATGTTTATTATTTTTATTTTCGCATTGTAATACTTCTGGTATAACAATCTTAAGACAATTCTTTTCAGAGCCTCTTTGCTCTAAAAAGTATATCTTTGCGAAATGAAAAATAAATTTCAGTCTGCTTGCTGAACCTTTTATTTTTTCTGTTCGTTCTGAGTATCGTCTGTGATACTCAGTGTGTCGGTGTCTTCTTTTTGGTATCGGTTTCTGGTAAAACCGGTCCTTTCCTTTTTGGTATTGGTTTTTTGGTCAAAACCGGTCCATCTTCCTTTTTGGTATTGGTTTCTTGTAAAACCGGTCCTTTTTTTTTGGTATTGGTTTTTGGTAAAAACCGGTCCATCTTCCTTTTTTATCGTTTTCTGGCAAAAACGATTTTCTACTTTTTTTGTCTCGTTTTTTGGCAAAAACGACTCAGTTGTGTTGTTGATCTTCTGGTTTTGTTCTGAACAGAAATGACTGGAGTCACTGATGCGTCTATGACACCTACTATTGGAACCACACCAACCACAAGTCTGAATCCACTTTTGGATGCTACTGTGTTTGCCGTGACACAACCTGTTGTTACCATTGCTGGTGCTTCTCATACTTCTCATGGAGAGAAACCAGAAAAATTCAACGGCCTAAATTTCAAGCGTTGGAAGCAGAAGATGCTGTTCTATCTCACTACACTTGGACTAGCAAGGATGCTCACTGAAGAGAAACCAATTGTGCCTTCTGAAAACACTGAGCACAAGGTGTTGCTGGCTTTAGAGAATTGGAAGCATAGTGATTTTCTATTCAAAAATTATATTTTGAATTGCGTAGATAATAGTCTGTATGGTGTTTATTGTATGTATGAAAGTGCAAAAACACTTTGGCTTGCATTAGAGAAAAAATATAAAACTGAAGATGCAGGCGCTAAGAAATTTATAGTAGGTAAATTTCTGGACTATAAGATGGTCGATTCCAAAAATGTTATTAAACAAGTTGAGGAATTACAAATCATTATATCCGAAATTTTAGAAGAAGATATGATGATAAGTGAGAATTTTCAAGTAGCCTGTGTGATTGAGAAACTTCCTGAATCTTGGAGGGAGTATAAGAGTTATCTCAAACACAAGCGAAAGCAAATGTCAATGGAGGATCTGATTGTCCGACTCCGTATAGAGGAGGACAATAAGGCCTCCGAAAGAAAATCTGTTGTGCAGGTTGGACAGGCCAAAGCTCATGTTGCTGAGGTCAAGAATCATAAAAGGAAGAAATCTGGTCAATCTTCCAAGAAAAATGCTGAATTTTCCAAGAAACCACAAAATGTGTACAAGTTCATTGGTAACCGTAACAACTGTGGAAAGTTTGGGCACCGTGCTGCTGAGTGCCGTTCCAAGAAGCCAATTCAGCCAAGGGCACATCTGGCTGAAACTGATGGTGATGAGGAAATGTTCTGCGCTGTGGTGTCAGAATGTAACTTTGTGGGGGAATCCAAGGCAATGGTTTGTGGACACTGGAGCCACAAGACATGTTTCTGCTGCCCGGGCTGTGTTTTCAACTTACACGGCTGGCACATGGGACAAACTGTGGATGGGGAATTCATCAACTTCTCCAATTGCTGGATCATGGACAGTGGTTCTGAAGATGACTTCAGGAAAGAAGCTGACTCTGAATGATGTGTTGCATGTTCCTGAGATTCGTAGGAATCTCATTTCTGGTGACAAATTGAACAAGGCTGGTTTCAATTTGAATTTTGGTTCTGATAAGGTCATTTTGACCAAGAATGGTGTGTTTCTCGGTAGGGGTTATTCCACCGAGGGTATGTTTATGCTTAATGTAATGGCAATTATGCCAAAGACTGTTGTGCCCAATGAGGCTAATAAAATTGCATCCCCTTCTGCTTACTTGATTGAGACTTCTTGCTTATGGCACAACAGATTGGGACATATAAATAATAAATCAATTCGACGGATGATGAACTTAGATTTATTACCTAATTTCAAATTTAATAAAAATGAAAAATGCCATATATGTGTCGAAGCTAAAATGACTAAGGCACCTTTTCCTTCCGTGGAAAGAAACACCAAACCGTTAGATTTAATTCATACAGACTTGTGTGATTTAAAATTTGTACAAACGAGAGGCGGTAAAAAATACTTTGTAACTTTTATCGATGATTGTACAAGATACTGTTATGTCTATTTGCTAAGTAGCAAAGATGAGACACTTAAGGCTTTTAAAAACTATAAGAATGAAGTCGAGAATCAACTTAGCAAACGAATCAATAAGGTTCGTAGTGATAGAGGTGGTGAATATGATGCACCATTTAATGATTTATGTTCAGACTCTGGCATTATCCATCAAACGACTGCACCTTATGCACCTCAATCAAACGGTATTGCTGAACGCAAAAATCGTACTCTTAAGGAGATGATGAATGCTATGTTGATAAGTTCGGGTTTACCTCATAACTTGTGGGGGGAAGCGATACTTTTAGCCAATGTCATTCTTAATAGGGTTTTGTCTAAAAAGATGGATAAAACACCCTACGAGTTATAGAAAGGCTACAAGCCTAGCTACAAATACTTGAAAGTGTGGGGGTGTTTAGCAAAGGTCGAAGTGCCTAAACCTAAACAAATAAAAATTGGGCCTAAAATGATAGATTGTATATTTATTGGTTATGCAAATAGATTTCTAGTGCATAAATCTGACAATCCGGATGTTCACGTGAATACAATCATGGAATCAAGAAATGCTATATTTTTTGAGGATGTATTTCCGTGTAAAGAAAGAAGTCAAGAAAACAAAAGCTTAAATAAGCGGGCACATGAACCAACAAGTGAAACTACTCTAGAAACTGAGGAACCAGAACCTCGTATGAGTAAACGGGCAAGGACTTCAACATCTTTCGGTCCTGATTTTTTCACCTATATGGTAGAAAACGAACCAAGTACATATGCTCAGGCTATGTCAAATCTAGAAGCGCCGTTCTGGAAAGAAGCAGTCAAAAGTGAAATCGATTCCATTATGCAAAATCATACTTGGGAATTAGTAAATATCCCACCGGGACATAAACCTCTCGGTTGTAAGTGGATTTTTAAGAAAAAATTCAAGGCTGATGGATCGATCGATAAATATAAGGCCAGACTGGTAGCTAAAGGTTATCATCAAAAAAAAGGTCTTGACTTCTTCGAAACATATTCACCGGTTACTCGGATCACGTCGATACGAGTTCTTATCACAATTGCTGCGGTAAATAATCTAGAAATACATCAAATGGATGTAAAGACTGCTTTCTTAAATGGTGAATTGGAAGAAGAAATCTATATGGAACAACCCGAGGGTTATGTGGTTCCAGGTCAAGAACACAAAGTGTGTCGAATCGTTAAGTCATTGTATGGGCTTAAGAAAGCGCCAAAACAATGGCACCAAAAATTTGATCATACGATGTTATCTATTGGGTTTAAAATTAACGAGTGCGATAAATGTGTTTATGTCAATAACACTTCTAATTCCTTTGTGATAGTATGTCTATATGTTGATGACATGTTAATCTTGGGAAGTACTCATGATATAATCATGAATACTAAGAAGATGTTAACAAGAAACTTCGATATGAAGGATATGGGAGTTGCAGATGTAATTTTGGGGATTAAAATCTCTAGAATGTCAGATGGACTTGCATTGTCACAGTCTCATTATGTTGAGTCTATTCTAAAAAGATTAAACGTCTTTAATGAAAGTCCGATAAAAACTCCTATTGACTTGACTACCCACTTAGTCAAAAATAAAGGAGAACCTGTGTCTCAGTTAAAATATTCACAAATCATAGGTTGTCTGATGTACATAACCAACTGTACTAGACCGTACTTAGCATGTGCCGTAAATAAACCGAGCAGATTTACAAGTAATCCAAGTGAGGATCATTGGAAAGCATTGAATAGAGTACTGAGGTACTTAAAATTCTCAATGAATCTTGGATTACGGTACACGAGATATCCAGCAGTATTAGAAGGATATTGTGATGCAAATTGGATATCTGACTCGAAAGATTGAAGTCCACAAATGGATATGTATTCACTATTGGTGGTGTTGTTGTGTCATGGAAATTCACAAAGCAAACTTGCATTGCTCATTCCACTATGGAAGCTGAGTTCATTGCATTGGACAAGGCAGGAGAAGTAGCAGAATGGCTTCATAATTTCCTCAAGGATATTCCATGCTGGACTAAGCCTATTGCTCCTATAAGCATACACAGC
This sequence comes from Gentiana straminea, assembly GCA_036785695.1. Lineage (NCBI taxonomy): Eukaryota > Viridiplantae > Streptophyta > Magnoliopsida > Gentianales > Gentianaceae > Gentiana > Gentiana straminea. The sequence goes on along the minus strand of JAVUPR010000114.1, from coordinate 10,416,631 downwards.
GATAGTCAGTCGGCTATAATCCGGGCACAAAATAGTATGTACAATGGTAAGTCTCGACATATTCGTCGTAGACATGATACCATTAAACAACTGATCTCTAATGGCGTGATTTACCGAAACAAAAGGTTTGCCTAGAGATCAAATGTCAAAATTGACAGACGGAATGGGACTGAAGCCAATTACGACAGAAACTTTGTAATCGTAACCCCACCATGTTGACTGGAGATCCCAAGATCATGGTTCAAAGGGACAACTAAGTTATGAAGGTTCATTGAACACTTACTCATTCTATGAATAAAAGTGTTATCTGTCAGGTGTGTAAGGATAAGTGAAAACTTTTAATGATTCCTATAGCTTGATTAAGTTCAAGTAGGGTATGGCAGAATACTCTTGATAGGAGGTCACCTATGTAAGTGTGAAGTGGGGCCGCTTCTGTGAGAATTCAGTTGCTTGAAATCTCTAACGCACTTTCTGAAACCAGGGTGTTTCATGGCCATGAGCACAACACAACCATGAGAACCAATACGTGTTAAGGGAAATATTGTGTGAGTACTATTGTTTGGTTTTACATTAAAGGCTGAACGGTTCAAAACATAGTTCACTGATTAGCCGTGTAGATCCGATAGTATTTCACTAAGGCAGGTTCAAAGCCAGAAGCTACCTCTTCTGATGCAATATTTTCTGTCAGAATCTCTTATGGGTCTGCATTTGCATTAATTTCCATTCATGTGGGGGATTGTTGGAGATATATGAGGATAAAAGGAAAAATGTTTTATAACATTTTAAAATGATTTTTTGATTCATTTATTGTAACCACTTTGAGAGCCGATTTCGGTATAACTCTTATATAGATTATCAAGAGTTAGTGATGACTTTGGAAACTACGTAAGACGTAGTTGAAAATAAGGTTTTGAATCATTCAATTCGGATGTCGAGTGAATGAGAAATTAAGGCTTCAAGTGGGTAGTTGAAAAGGTGTGAAAAGGAAGTTGAAAAGACAAACTTCTTAATCCCACATTGGGAAATGTGCTAACGTTTCCTCAATATTTAAGTGGTGGAAGTTTTGTTGTTGGTATAATCTCTTAGAAATGCAGAGAACTCGGAGTGGTTTTAGTGGGCTGAGTGTTTACTAAAAATGCCACACGCGCGCGGCGCGCCCGCCCGTTCCCGTTGACCGTTGACCGTTGGCTTTGGCTTTGGCTTTGGCTTTGGCTTTGGCTTTGGGGAATGGGTCTTCTGGGCCTGAGGCAGTATTATATTTTTTGGGCAAAGTTTATCTGGATATTATCCAAGTCCAATAAATCAGATTCGATTTGAAAGTATGAGTCAAGTTCGAGTTCGAGTTCGATTCAGCTCATATGGCTTTAATACAAGAGCAGTTTCAACCTGATGGTTTAGTGGCCATCAATTCACACATTTCAAGGCTGCTCCTTCCTCCTATATACAAATCACTTAAACACTTGCATTTTTAGTTGAAGAGATTCTGAAGCACCAAGAGTTCGTTGAGTTCAGAAGCTGAAGTACCTCAATTCTGAACAGGTAATTGGGTTATCCTGGGAGACAAGTGCTAAACCGTGGATACTTCCGGAGCATAATTGTCTTAAGGACAGATATTAGCTCGTCCCGGTTACATATCCTTGTTGCTTTCCTTTCTGCTTTTCCTTTCTGTTTGTTGTCGGTCCAGAATATAATAAATTGTTCTTCATCTTTCCTGTTCTTTATTTTTATTTTCACATTGTAATACTTCTGGTATAACAAGAGATTGCATGCGCACGCATGCTATCCCAATGCTCGTGCATGGAACGCGTGTTTTTTACGGATTTTCACCATTCGGGGTCGGATTTTGGCCATATAAAAGCCAATTAGGTCGAATTTTATGCCCACGTCTTCAGAATTGAATTTGCTCTTCAGTTTTTACGTTTATATTCTCCAAAACCCATTAGGAAAATTATTTTCTTGCATCCAATTACTTCAAGATTAGCTACGATTGTTCGTTTCTTTCGGCGATTGCTTCTCTACGGATTGACAAACCGATTGGAGATTTGCTACAACTTTATTGGTAATGGTATTGCTTTAATGGTGCTTTAATGGTATTGCTTCAATGGTGCTTTAATGGTATTGCTTCAATGGTGGCTTCACGAGATAGCCCTCCTTCTAGACACATTGACGATGACAAATTGTGTCACCTTGAATAATCCGGGCCCTAATTGAATCTAGTGATGAATATCCCAAAACCCTAATGCCTAAAGAGTATGATGTGGTGGATTTTTGTATTTGCGGCTGAGTCTAAGACTGTATCTTAGATTGCCTACGTATCCTGTTAGGTTCCAGGAATCAAGTCACACGTAGTTCCTGGAAGCGTATATTTATAGGGAGTTTGTTACCCTAACCCTAAACCATGTCGGTTTGGATAAAATACAGTATTAGCCCTTTGGGCTTTTACTAGCTTATATGGGCTTTACAGTATTAGCGTATATAAGTGGGTAAAGCCCATATAAGCTAGTAAAAGCCGAAAGGGCTAATACTGTATTTTACCCAAACTGACATGGTTTAGGGTTAGGGTAACGAACTCCCTATAAATATACGCTTCCAGGAACTACGTGTGACTTGATTCCTGGAACCTAACAGGATACGTAGGCAATCTAAGATACAGTCTTAGACTCAGCCGCAAATACAAAAATCCACCACATCATACTCTTTAGGCATTAGGGTTTTGGGATATTCATCACTAGATTCAATTAGGGCCCGGATTATTCAAGGTGACACAACTTGTCATCGTCATTGGCGCTAGAAGGAGGGCTATCTCGTGAAGCCACGTGGAGGTGCGATATTCGGTATCGACACACATTACATAGATTCAATACATGATTCAAGACAACCTTAGAAGGATGCCCAAGTCTTCTATGCCAAACATTGGGATCTTTGTTAAGACAAACATACTTAACATTATTTATAGAGGACTGACTGGAGAAAGCGCAGCAGGCTTGGTGATGGAGGGAGGTTTGGATTGAAGGAAGGTCTTGGAATCAGACACTTTGTAGAGACCATCATGAAGATCACATTTGAGAAGAACCATCCCTGACTTCTGATCCTTTCAAGACAAGAGGAAGATTCAAACACAACATTAATAGGATTATAAAGAACAAGTCTATAAACACTGATGAGATTTTTTTTAATTCTAAAACATGTAAGAGATTATTTAGGTGTACAGGGATAGGTTTAGTAGGGATTATACTGGAGATAATGTGTTTGATAAACAATTTTTCACCATTACTTAGAGTGAGTGCATCATTGCCCATATAGTCTGAATTGATGTGCAAGTTGTTCAAATCTGTAGTCACATGATCAGAAGCCCCACTATCAAGGTACCAAGAATTATCCCAACAGTCTGTGGACTAGCATTGAAGGCTGAGATTTGCCTTGGTGAAGCACTAGTAGGTGGCACAAAGTCATGCTCAAAACGGTGCCAGCAGGCTGTCACAATGTGACCTGCTTTCCCACACAGTTGACAAACAACTCGATTCCCAGGATTTTGGTTAACATTACCACCAGAATTTCATGATCTTCCTCCTCTATCTCTATTAGAACGACCTCCACCTCTAGAATGACCACCTTTACCTCTATTATTACCATAATATTGAGCATTACCACTAGGGTTAGATTACTAGAGGCCTGGGCAACTTGAGCAGAAGGGCCTCCAGAAACAAGACTAAAAGAACCATTACCAGCAGATCCATTAAACCTAGCCAAAAGTTTTTCATAAGTGATAAGTTGTGATTGCACATATTTCCATGAAATAGATCCAATCCGAGATGTGATTCACAATAACATCCTCATAATCACGTCCTAAACCTCCAAGAGTGGCAAGAATAAGTTCAGATCGGCTTATAGGATAGCATGTTCCGGCGAGATTATAAAAGTGTGACTTCATTTGGGCGAGATAATCGGCCATGGACTGAGATCCTTCTCAATCTTTTTTAGGGCAGCTTTGAACTCGAGCATCCATGCCTCCGAATGCGAATTGTAGAGAAATTTGGGAGTAGTCAAGATTTCATGCGAAGTTGCACATCCAACAACTTCAAGGAGAGTCTGCTCCGTCACCGAACTGAAGATCCAACCTATAAGCAAGGAATCGGTCTACAGCCACAAATCGAAGGTTGGATTGTTGACTCCGGTGGGTGTTAGGTGAGGATGAGGAGAAATTGACCCAAGGAGATACCCTTCAAGCCGATGTCCTCTGACAACCGGAAGAATCATGTATTTCCACGAAAGATAGTTGTCCCTAGTCAATTTGACATTGCATGTCTGAGAGAGATGTCCGGTGAAAGGTGTTTTGGACATCAGAGCTGGAGATGAGCGCAACAGAGATGGCATGGTAGGGATCTCAAATAGGATTCCAAACATCGTCATGGGTGGAACAATCAAATTTACATAGAATGATGGTTCTCCGATGAAAGGAAGACTGGAGATGAAGGGTATATAAGGATCGAAATGAGGAAAGGAGCTCGGCTGTGTAACCGGAACATTGTTTGGTGGTAAAGACGGCACCTAACTAGTGATAACGGTGGATTGAGCCACCGTTTCCGGAGCTCATGTGGCGTTGACCATAGAGAGGCTTTAATACCAACACAGAATCTATAATAACTTCATTAATTGGAGAATGTTTGGAACATTACATCATATAGTACTACCACATAACATAAATTGATCTAATGGTTATGAATGCACCACAAGGCTAGATCCTAGCCATACACATATCATACACAATACAACTTATATCTTAACGCTTGGACCAACCAATGCATAAATATGGCTATTTTGCAAGATAGAACTATTTCTTGGATTGTTTCTTCCATATATGCCGCACCGGTAGCTAGCACGTGCAACGAGTTATGGAGCTACTTAGAACGTTTGGGAACTATTTTCCATAAACCTTGGTGTCTTGCGGGTGATTTTAACCATGTGGTCTTTCAGAGGGATAAGCTTGGAGAGACACCGGTTGGTGGTATCAATGTTGATGAACTTTGGACGAGTTGAGCTAAAAAAAGAAGGACCCTAATTCTTTCTAGTTTCAGAGAGCTCGGTTTGAGCATGTGGAGTTTGAATCCTTTTGACCATAATTGGTTAGTTAAAAATCTATATACATAATAACATAAAAGGCATTTATTATAAGTATAAGCTTAAAAGCGTAGTGGAAATGGTCCGACCCGGTCGGATCCGGTCCTACCCGATTGGGTATAAGCATTAAATCTTCTTAATTCAGATCTATCAAGCCATGCTATGCACCAGATTCATGCCCTGAATACTCACTTCTCACATGTTCAAGGATCATGTGACCCTGGTTTGGTAAAGCAAACACAGTGAATCTTGGACTCTAGAGCCACAAATCACATTGTGACTTCTCTTTCTCAATTGAGCAATTTTAAACATGTTAACACTTAAAGTAGGATTACCTAATGCCTGTAATGATGCATATGGGACAAGTTGTGATCAATATTGATATGAATTTCCATAATGCTATCCTTGCATGCATTAACTAAGCATTCAAATTGTGCAGCTTGTTTTCACTGCTGACAAATGTGTTTTGCAAGACAACAAGAACAAAGCAATATTGGTTCAGCTGAAAAAAAAAAGGCCTTTATATTATTATTCAGAGGCCTGTTAGCATAACAGTTGTTCCTCATTATGCTTGTAATTCAGTAGAAAGTAATTGTTTGTCTGATACTGTAGATAAGAACCTTATTTGGCATTATAGATTAGGGTATCTACCAGACAAGAGATTAAAAGTCATTAGTTCTGCTTCATCTGATGTAAAATAGTGTGAAAATGACTTGTGTTTCACTTACCCTATGTCCAGATTGAAGAAAAAACCTTTTCCTTTCAACAGAACCGTTGTTAATTCTGTTTTTGATCTTGTGCATATGGACATTTTGGGGCCTTTAAGGCATCCTATTGTAAATGGTAAATCTTATTTTTTTAACTATTGGTGATGAATTCTCTTGGTATACTTGGGTGCTTCTGATGAGATAAAAATCTGAAACTTCAGATTTGGCCAAATGATTTTTCATATTTGTTCTTACTCTGTTCAATAAACACATCAAATTCATTCGAACTGTAATGGAACTGAGTCTAAAATGAAGTCATTTTATCAGCAGAATGGCATAATCCATCTGACAAGCTGTGTAAGCACACCTGAGGAGAATGGTATTGTTGAAAGAAAGCATAAACATCTTCTCAATGTGGCAAGAGGATTGAGATTCCAAAGAAATTTTCCAACGGAATACTAGGGATACCATTTGATGCATGTTGTCAAGCTCATCAATGCAACCCCAACCCTTTTGCTGAATGAAATCAACCCTCGTCAAATGCTTTGGCTCCAAACCTCGATTATACCATGTTCAAAGTGTTTGAATGCCTAGTCTTGTCTTGTACTCTTCAGCAATTTAGCTTTAAATTTGATTCTAGATACAGATTTGGTGTATATCTTGGCAATTCTACAACCTCCAAGGGAGTTATTTTAGTAAATATCACAAATAAAGATATTTTTGTTGCAAGAAAAATTCAAGTTTTATGAGACTTCTTTTCCTTTGTTTAAGCAAGTTCTAGGCAAGGCTAGGTGTCCCATAGACATGCCTTTTCCATTTTTTATGCCAGAAGCTATTTCAGATGTGATCTTTAACGACTCCGTTGAAGGAAAGTCAGTTGAGGACAATCACTCAATTGACCATCAGACAGCTAAGACCAGAGGAGAACCAACTGCAACTGATCCGACCAATGCACCTGCTCCACTAAGGAGATCAACTAGGACTAGAAATCCATCTAATTTTTATCAAGGAACCGGTAATATTGTTCGGTTCCCTCATCCGCTGAGTCAAGTTATGAGTCTAGACAGCATTGTCACCGAATATGCCAAGTATGTTTGTGCCATTGATGCGGTTTCTGAGCCAAAAACGTACAATCAGACCATCAAGCGTGAAGAATGGAAAGAGGCAATGCAGAAGGAGATAGAGGCACTACAAAATACTCACACATGGGAGATTGTGACTTTGCCACTTGGAAAGAAGCCTATTGGATGCAAATAGGTATATAAAATAAAATACAATCATGATAGATCAGTAGAAAGATAAAAGTCTATGTTAGTAGCGAAAGTGATGACGTGGTGGTCAATCAGGTTATAATATACTCGACCACCATAAACCAATACTAGCAAGAGGACTAGGCCCATCGTAGTATAGCTATAGTGAATCAAGGTCGATCCCACAGGGAACCAATTGTGGATCATCTTATATACAAACAATTAATTAAACATGTCAAGGAAATAGAGGCGGTCTACGACCAACATAAAACAAGAAAAGTAAAGACACGACTCGACACAACGTAATTAACCTCCCCAATTATAGTCTTTATCGTTTGGACCTAGATAATTTATATAATAAACCGAACTTATTAACTCGTCAATCCGTTTGTATCTATCTTAGATTGGCTACGGGAGTCATCCTCTTTAACTTGACTTAGCACCGGCAAGTCACTAAATCACTGTGATATTGTTACGTGACTTCGCCTTTTAGTGCCTCCATCTCATATAACTCACACGCTTACGACTCTAAGGATGCCGATATTGACCGTACACCTCGTCCGGGCAACATTCCTTTGGTTAGGCATACTTCCTAGACGATTACTCAAGCTCTCGTCCAACTAGCAATTACCAAGTTATAGTCTCATGCTAATCTACGACGTACGTATAAGCGAGTGCATGCAATTCCCAAATATAAACCTACCTAGATAACGCTGAACGTCCGAAGATCAATTCATAAGCCTACCTAAGAGTTTTATATTGGTATTTCCTTTTTACACGTTTTAATTAAACTAAGCGAGTAACGTAGCCATAGCCATACCTACTGAGATAATAAATTCTATTAAGTTAACCTAACCATAAAGACATGGCTATCTAACAGATGAAAACGAGGGCTCGGTCGACCGAGCATAGACACTCGGTCGACCGAATGATTCCATTCGGTCACCCGAACGATTTCAACTCCCAAATTACATCTCTGAACGTATCTCTCAGCGTTTCATCATACAGAACAGATTAAACAGTAACTCGTAAAGAAATTATATAAACTACTTAGATACGCATTAATTAAACCAAGCGAGATTCATGAATAGACGTTAAACATATGACGTAGGTTATGGGATCCTCATAGACAAGGCGTCGCCACATCCCTAACGTCATAGCCTAGATCTACATCATCTAGCTATGAATTAACTAACTCAAACAATAAAGCATAATTGGGAGGGATTAATTACTTGAAAGAAAGAAACGTAAAAATAAAGGCTTACATATTGCGCCCTTAAATTGCCGGAAACCTTCAATAAACTACATTGTATCAAAGCTATAAAATTGAAGAAAGAATGAAGGGATATGTTGGTGTATTTGGTGTGTATTACAATTCTCGTAGCCGCTTGCTTATATAGAGGTTTTTGCCGACTTAGGGTGGTTCTAGAAGATAAGCACGATTAAAGCCGAAAACCGACCCAAACCCGAGGCTCGGTCAACCGAGAGGTGACACTCGGTCGACCGAAGCATCAGGCTCGGTCGACCGAACTTAACTTTTCACGCGTCAATCGTTTTTCTCGTCTATCTTGTTCCCCACTGCACGCTTTCGTGTTGATCTGATTAATCTCTCATTTATCTCTTGATTAATGCTCCGATTTTCTTCCTTATTATCTTGAGATCTTTTGATTGAATGACATTTATCCTCCCGATTTGTTGTGATCTACAAAATAAACATTTATCGCACAATAAATCGGCTTTAAATAATAAAAACAGCTAAATACCAATTTACATAATATAAATCACATAACATTAAATATTAAATATAAACATGTGATTTAATATGAAATATATATTATTAATCTCGATTTAAGGTCAATGTTGATGACTTTTACGGGTATAATTTGACCGTCATCAACTACCCCCCACTTAGACTTTGATCGTCCCGAACAAATCATCAATAAGTCATTCCCCAAGACGACATTTTCTATGGTCAAATCATACTTACACAAGAAACTCAAGTCAACTCATACTAGTCATGCTCATAAGATATCCATTATTCACTACTCACTATGAATCGAAGTGATGTGTGCATGTGCATTTAGTTTTATATATTCGTGGCAAGATTAGAGTTTATGCCAACTTCGTAATCTCAACCTACCAACCTCGGCATTCATACTTCTCAAGCCTTTAAATTTTGAAGCACTAGAGCAATAAGCAAGAGCGTATCTATAGGGTTTTTGGACTTGGAGACCGAGTACTACTCAAAGCCTCTTAAAGAGTTGAATATTTTTTTCATATCTTCATATTTTTCAAATACTATTAATCTCAAGGAAGAAAACTTTTTAGAGTATCCCCCTATCTTAGATCATGTATAGCATCGAATATTACCACAAGCGCGGGGCTACTTTGGTAATGTTACTACAAGCCCAAATGTCTAACATTTTGCTAAAACACAGTACGTCTCAAGCTTATTATTCCGCTTTTGTTGGCTAGAAGATAAAAATACATCAGCCAATAGATATTGATACTAAGTTTACATAACCAATAATCTACGCAATGTACACAATATTTTCTTCAGTTATTATGATTTGCGCGGTATACTCGATTCACAGATTGAGTAATTGAATAATAAATAACTACTTGCAAAAACGGGCATGAATATTCTTAAATTTACTTAACATAAGTATAAAATGATCACGTACTCATGAAACTTGGTTCATTTCCTATCAATTCTTAGCTAGGAACTCACAATTCTAAGGGTACGAGATACATGATATGGTATTTATTCAAATTTTTCAATTTTTCAATTTTTTCTACCGTTTCATTCAAATTTCAATCATAACATAGCTAAGTCTCCTACCCCCCACTTAAACATGGCATTGTCCTCAATGACAAAAATAAATGAGAAGTTAAGAAAAAGACTTAGCTCTGGAAACGGCTCTCAAGTAGATGCAGAACATCGGAGTAATCCGCAGCACGTCGTGGAGAGACAGACACATCCTGCATAAGCAAACAAACTCCACGAAACCGTAAAATACCATGTCTATGGATGTTATAAAATAATGTGGCAGTAATGAGGTATAAATACCTAAAAACAGTTTAAGCCACTTTATTTTATACAACCAATGACAAGGGAAACCAAAAAGAAAAATACTAAATAGAAAGAAAAATAAACAAGCAACTAAAGATGGTGGTCTTCATCTACAACCTCCACCGCCTAAATATTCTTAAAACCGGGTGGAGAAGACAAAGATCAAAAAGCATAACCCCATGTGGGAAAACACGAGGGTGACTCGATCGAAATGTATTCAATCCAGGAAAAGAGAAACTCGGTAAGGTATAACAGATTGAATGCGACCTATTGGCTAAAAATAAAATCAAATACTTAGCGCAGAAACTTCTCGCTTGCATTGGATATCAACAACTTAGGGAGATGTAGCTACTCCTCGAAATTACTAATAACCCAATGTATCACGTAAAAGTCATAACCGTCATCAACAAGGTCGGATCGGTGGGATAATGTAGAACAAAACTGATCATCTAGAAATGCCGGAATTGACGGAAAAAATGTGAAATTTAAAACTTCCGGTAGAAAGATAAGTTGTACTTTGATCGAACCAAAAACCTTTAAAATCTAGCTAGGGTCAGAGCTACACTTACCCCAACTAGGATCAGGAAAATCAAAATGAGAAAAGATAATCATTAAAGCTTAGCAATATTTCAAATTCCGCAACACATAGGTATTTTGTAAACAAAATGGAGGTTGAGAGTATGATGGGTATAGAAAAAGATACACATAAGGTTGGGAAGAAAAGATAAAGGGTGGGTAAGAAATTGTGTTTATGGGTAGGTTGAAAATGGTTAAGGCATTGAGATTGGGTGGGAGAGTGAAACGATGGAAAGAAAGAGAGAGACGATGAAAGAATGGTTAGAAATGTGAACTTCCGGGGCAGATTGGTGAGAGGATCGAAAAGTTTGAAGGTGAAAAAGTGTAAAGGGAAAGATAAGGATAATTGCAGAATGAATTGCACATCACTTTGGATTTTCACTTGGATCACCATTCTAAAAGATTTTGGAAGTTGACCAAAATTGTTCTTGTTCGCACCAATCATTCTCTCGTTACATTTTCGCAATTCTCAAGCTCTCTTAATGCTTCCATCTTAAGATTGATTGCTAAATTTCCTTTTCTTTAGCAATTTCTTGACTCTCCTACGGAACTCTATTTCACGTGGCCTATATTGAGTAAAAATGTTTTGCACATCCTTAGCCCAATGGCCATCGGAACACGGCAAAATAAAAAACCTCAACATATTTCACGTTACTCTTATTTGACTCAAAGAAAACAAAACCTAAAATCCTAAAAAGAAATCCTAAGGGTTTTAAAGAAGTAGTTCTGAGTTTAAAGTCCTCAGCTCGACTTTCCAAAGGTTATCCTTGTCAGTTATCATTCTTGGATCGCCAGACTTTGACCCTTCGAGCATTATATGAGGTGGGCTTGTCGCTTTTGCGGATTAATATTTTTCCTTTGGTTGTGAGACCTAGGAAACGACATTTATCCATACCATTTATACAAAGCTCTTACCTCGGCTCTCGTTTAGGAATTAGTGAATTACGGTTACTAATTATGGTTTTGGCCTTGACAATAAGAAACAATGAATCAAAGTACTCCGAATAAGGTCGGTTATGTAGGCAAGCCTACGCCGTCTTATTCGTTGGAACATATGTGACGTTCAGGCCAATCCGTCAAGATTAAGCCCCGTTTAGCCCGAAGGCTTATCGGCTATGCTAAGTCTTGTTGAACTCGCTGTAACGTACATCACACGTGGAGGGGAGTCGATTGAGCCGAAGCTCGTTTGAACTCGCCCACCATGGTTAAACCATTTCCGAACCTATGTACAAAGATTCTTCGATTTCTAAATTGTCACCCAAAGCGTAATCTCGTTTTTGTTTAAGGTGGGTTCACCGAGAAGCCATCACCATAAACATCAACGAAAGCCGAAGATTGCGTTCTTTCAAAACTCAACGTCTTCTTGAGATTGCGAATGCTTAAACTACACAATTTGTTGCTCCTATGGCCAAGTAGAAGCAATTTCATGCATAGGACCATGAGATTTTAACGAACTACGGGGAACTCTTTATTCACTTGCTTCCTTCAACTACTACATGTTTCCCTACACCCTCTAGATGAGATAGATTTGGGGGCAGAACCTTCCACACTAATAAAATTATTCTTACAAACCAACTCCGGGCTAAGATTCTTACTAAGATTCATGTATAGGCTACTTATGCTCAAAAAACCAAAAGGTAGTAAAACATAAGCAAAAAAAGGTAGTACCTTGCCTTCAACATTGTACCACGAAGAATTTAAGCCATAATTTTTTTCGGAGCCATCTTTGTGCTTTAAAGGTATTGCTTCCATCGCTTTTCCCATCTTAGATTCGTAGCTCCACATGTTTGCTGGGTTATTCTCTCAGCGCCCGCGAAAAATTACTGACTCAGATTATTGCTTCCCTGGTTTCGCAAACAAGAAAAACAAAACGGACCGTAGATCGATTTTAACATGGTTTCCCATGCGCTATCGACCTACGGATTAAACATACGGGGATAAACGGACACGCGAAATTCCAGACTCGAAAACACAAATCAGAAACCGTGTAAACAAAACAGAACAAGAACAAAACAAAAATATTATAAGTGCTCGGTCGACCGAATGAGGTCTCTCGGTCGACCGAATAATAAATTATTTTTTTTTATTTTAATTATTTATTTATTTTTATTTTTTTTTAATTTTTATTTTTTTTTTAAGCTGGAATTTTCAGACAGAGCAGACAACCAGAGGGACTCAAAACGTAAAAACAGACTCTAAAACAGAAAACTCGACATGAATAAAAAAGTATTTATATATAAAATTGACCGTTGGTTCCCCGGCAACGGCGCCAAAAACTTGATGACGTGGTGGTCAATCAGGTTATAATATACTCGACCACCATAAACCAATACTAGCAAGAGGACTAGGCCCATCGTAGTATAGCTATAGTGAATCAAGGTCGATCCCACAGGGAACCAATTGTGGATCATCTTATATACAAACAATTAATTAAACATGTCAAGGAAATAGAGGCGGTCTACGACCAACATAAAACAAGAAAAGTAAAGACACGACTCGACACAACGTAATTAACCTCCCCAATTATAGTCTTTATCGTTTGGACCTAGATAATTTATATAATAAACCGAACTTATTAACTCGTCAATCCGTTTGTATCTATCTTAGATTGGCTACGGGAGTCATCCTCTTTAACTTGACTTAGCACCGGCAAGTCACTAAATCACTGTGATATTGTTACGTGACTTCGCCTTTTAGTGCCTCCATCTCATATAACTCACACGCTTACGACTCTAAGGATGCCGATATTGACCGTACACCTCGTCCGGGCAACATTCCTTTGGTTAGGCGTACTTCCTAGACGATTACTCAAGCTCTCGTCCAACTAGCAATTACCAAGTTATAGTCTCATGCTAATCTACGACGTACGTATAAGCAGGTGCATGCAATTCCCAAATATAAACCTACCTAGATAACGCTGAACGTCCGAAGATCAATTCATAAGCCTACCTAAGAGTTTTATATTGGTATTTCCTTTTTACACGTTTTAATTAAACTAAGCGAGTAACGTAGCCATAGCCATACCTACTGAGATAATAAATTCTATTAAGTTAACCTAACCATAAAGACATGGCTATCTAACAGATGAACAGAGGGCTCGGTCGACCGAGCATAGACACTCGGTCGACCGAATGATTCCATTCGGTCACCCGAACGATTTCAACTCCCAAATTACATCTCTGAACGTATCTCTCAGCGTTTCATCATACAGAACAGATTAAACAGTAACTCGTAAAGAAATTATATAAACTACTTAGATACGCATTAATTAAACCAAGCAGATTCATGAATAGACGTTAAACATATGACGTAGGTTATGGGATCCTCATAGACAAGGCGTCGCCACATCCCTAACGTCATAGCCTAGATCTACATCATCTAGCTATGAATTAACTAACTCAAACAATAAAGCATAATTGGGAGGGATTAATTACTTGAAAGAAAGAAACAGAAAATAAAGGCTTACATATTGCAGCCCTTAAATTGCTGGAAACCTTCAATAAACTACATTGTATCAAAGCTATAAAATTGAAGAAAGAATGAAGGGATATGTTGGTGTATTTGGTGTGTATTACAATTCTCGTAGCTGCTTGCTTATATAGAGGTTTTTGCCGACTTAGGGTGGTTCTAGAAGATAAGCACGATTAAAGCCGAAAACCGACCCAAACCCGAGGCTCGGTCAACCGAGAGGTGACACTCGGTCGACCGAAGCATCAGGCTCGGTCGACCGAACCTAACTTTTCACGCGTCAATCGTTTTTCTCGTCTATCTTGTTCCCCACTGCACGCTTTCGTGTTGATCTGATTAATCTCTCATTTATCTCTTGATTAATGCTCCGATTTTCTTCCTTATTATCTTGAGATCTTTTGATTGAATGACATTTATCCTCCCGATTTGTTGTGATCTACAAAATAAACATTTATCGCACAATAAATCGGCTTTAAATAATAAAAACAGCTAAATACCAATTTACATAATATAAATCACATAACATTAAATATTAAATATAAACATGTGATTTAATATGAAATATATATTATTAATCTCGATTTAAGGTCAATGTTGATGACTTTTACGGGTATAATTTGACCGTCATCAGAAAGGCTACACCCAGATTTATGGGATTGATATCAAGAGACCTTTTCTCCACTTGTGAAAATCACAACAGTCAGAACTTTGTTAGCAACGGAAGGAGCCAATAATTTCCATCTCCATCATATTGATGTCAATACAAATTTTTACATGGAGACCTACAGGAAGAAGTATATATGAAACTTCCGAAAGGTTTCAAGACTGACAAACCGAATCAAATTTGCAGATTAACTAAATACGTGTTTGGGTTAAAACAAGCGAGCAGACAATGTAACTACAAGTTGACATAGTCCCTAGAAAACAAGGATTTGTTCAAACCAATAATGATCACAAATAATTTACAAAAGGATTTGGAAAGCCATTTAATGCTTTAATAGTCTATATAGATGGCATCATAGCAGAAAGTCCTGATATAGACCTCATACAACAAGTTAAATATACTTTACATAAACTAGTTTACAATTAAATATTTGGGTAAACTGAGAATTTTTTTGGGCATTGAGGGTGTCAGAACACTTGAGGGCATTTCCGTTTCATAGAGGAAATATACTTTAAACCTTTTACAAGATTATGTTCTTAGGTGCTAAACCTGCAAAAACACCAATGGAATCCAAGCAGACCCTACAACATGGAGATTTGGCTCTGTTGGATGACAATTCTACATATAGATCATTGGTTGGAAAACTAATTTATCTCGCTTTTAAACCCGATATATCATTTACAGTTCAACAGCCAAGTCGGTTTCTGGATACCCCAATTGAAAATCACATGAAAGCCTCTCACAAACTTTTAAGATACTTGAAAGCCAATCCAGGTCAAGGGATTTTCTTCCCGTCTGAGAGCAACCTCATCCATAAAGGATTTACTGATAGTGATTGGGCAGGATGTCCTGAAACTAGATGATCTATGTCGGTATATCTAATATTCTTATGATGCACCAATTTCTTGGAAAGCCAAGAAGCAGACCACTATTGCAAGAAGTCTGAAGCAGAATCTAGGGCAATGGCTAATGCCACTTGTGAGATCCAATGGTTGACATATATTTTACAGGATTTGAATATATCAATCAAGCGCCATGTTGTTTTGTTTTGCGGCAATGCCAGTGCATTCCACATTGCACATAATGTTCTATGAGAGGATCAAACACATTGAGATTGATTGTCTTGTAGTCAGAGACAAGGTCAAGTCATGCTTGAATAAATTAATGTATGTACATACATAAGAGCAGCTTGTTGATATACTTACAAAGGATTTAAATACACTGGTTTTCTGCTACATGCTGGAAAAAATTGTGGTTTCCAAGATTATTCAATCAAGATCAAGTGGATAAAGGAGTGCTGGAGCCAAGATGGACATGCAAGCTGAATCATTCATCACTCTCAGCTTGAGAGGGGTGTTAACAATATGTTCCATGGATAAAAGAGTGTTGGGGGCAAGAAGGGCGTGCACAACACTTGTGAATCAGAGTTGATAACCTGAAGGCAATCAGCTTCAGAGCTACTGAGTTGAAGGCGGTCATCCGAGTTGAGAAATTAGCTGAGGACATTAGAACAGCATCAAGGTAATGTAGACGTTTTAGGTGTAACTGATCATAACCGTTTTGTAACTGATTTATGAGGAGTATCAGCTATAAATACTTCACCATCAATATCATGTAACTCAACTTGTTTACTTTTATGATCAATAAGAATTCCACATTATACAAACTCTTTTAGTTTCAGTTTCATAAACTTCAACAAGATGAATTGTTAGTAATTTATTAGTTCATGCAGTCACATGTAAAATTCATGGCATTGTGGAGTCGTATGTGCCTGTGCAATAGTTGGTGCTTGGTTAGGTACTCGTATAACACAAGTACATTTAAGTTCTCAAGAATCCTCAACACCCCATTAAATGCACCCCGGCCTCTGGAGCCATTCATTAATATCCGGTGGGTGTTGGGCTAGTCATGACTTATGCCTTCCTATGGGTATAGAATAGTAGGAGCCGGTTAGTATACATTTCATTATATTACATTCATTACCTCTCCGTCTGAGGTCAAATGAGAGGGCCCTTTCTTCAAGGTTATTTAGGAAGGCGTAATAATTAGGACCAATCTTGTGTTTATTCATTCTCTATGGTTATTTCCATTATAATTATAGTTTCTTATTTGCCACCGTCACGCATTATTTCTTGCTCATTCCTTATCTTGGGGTCATTTATAATTTCACACATTTAATCCACTCATTGTATATATATATCACTATTATCCGTATTTTCATTATCAAAGGCCATTAATCATTAAAGAATAGTGAAAATGTTTCTGGATATTCTCATGTTTCCTTTTGATTATGTTTTTCTTACTGAGTTGTGAGCTCAATCATTCTTTAACAATTTCAGAGGAAGGAGATGCAGGAGATGATGGTTATGTGGATCTAGTTAGAAATTCTTATTATGCCAACCGGATGTCTTGCCTATATGGTGTTCATTACTTTTTTACATCCTTCTTTTGTTGCTTGTAGGGGCGGTGTCTCTATTATTGAGACTTACTTTGTATCCAGTACTTGAGACATTTCCTTTCCAAGTATGTGAGTACGTACCTATAAGGATATTTGGCTAGAGTAATTTGTGGGTATTATGATATCGTACTAAATTATGATTTTGGGATTCGATGATGCTATTTATGGTTATGGATGATATTGGGACTGTAACGTGCATCAGAAGTACGGAGATTAACCATGTTGGCACAAGTGCTGTTTTCCCGGCCCGATACCACCAATTCAGTAGTGGATTTGCTAACTATGGACAACATCATCTGCTTTTATTCAAGTTTTGCTTATATAATAATCGGTATCGCTTGACCTACCAACCGGTCCCGCCAAACTGACGACGGGTCCGTCCGACCAATCGGTGTTAGGCCCTTTAGCATAGAGTCGGCCTTGCATGCACTTACGGTAGAATTAAATGATTATTAATCGAAAATCACAAGACACTTAAGAATTAAGATTAAAACTTCATTTCGTCTCTCACATGGAACACTTGAGCAAATCCCTATGGTTATAGAGACGATCAAAGAAATATCCTGGATGAACATAGAGCAAAGGGTGAACCATTTATCAAACCATTAACAAAAATTGTAAGAAAATAATGGACTAATGGAAGAATGAAGAAGAAAAATGATAAATTTTTATTAAAGAACTCAATCTTGGTTACTAACTTTTACTGCGGCACAGCCTCATTTATAGTTAGACTCAATGAACTCTAACTTACTGACTAGGACTCTTTTCATATTTAAAAGGGGGATAAACTTTGCCCTATCCTTTAATCGAAAAGATAAACTACTACTAATGTTCTCATCAGAATAGCTCAAAGAAAACTCTCAGTACCTCACATGTGCCGGGCAGTGGCGGATCCAAAAATGTATCTTAAGATGGTCTTGATTTTCAATTTTCAAATGAAAATACATATCCGCGTAAGAAAAAAACTTAATGCAAAATAATTTCATTCATTGTACATCAAGTTACGAAAATATAGTATAGTAAAGTCTTGCCCTATTAAATATAATAATAGAAGCTAGAGTTTGTTTATGTAGTGTTTAACTTTTATGTTTAGATTTAGATGGTATAAGAAATATTTTTTTATTTGCAAACATGTTTCGACTCTCATGGAGTAGTTCTGCACTCCTTTGCGTATTATTTTGATCCAGGAGACCCGGTGGAGTACTTGGACCTTAAGGCGATTTCGTTGGCTCTAGAGGAGGCAAGGCGGCGGGGGATTTAGCGGTTAGTACTGATGGAGAGTGATTGTTTGGCGTGTGTTTCCCGCCTTTGCAGACCTGTGGAGGATCTCACGGCGCATGTTCGCTTAGTGCGGGACTGTTTGGCTCTATTATCTAGCTTCATCTCTGTTTCTTTCACTTTTATTCCACGTATGGGGAATGTCCCAACGCATCTTTTACCTAGACATGCTTTTCTAATTTCTGCTCGGACATCTTGGGGTACTTCGCCCCCTGGTGACATTTTAGCCGCTTGTTTGGTGGATGTTGATTAATAATAATTATTCTTTCCTCAAAATAAATTATTATTAATAGATTTATTTGGTATAAGGTAAGAAAAAAAAATCAAGATTTAATTAAAAAGGTTTAAGATAAAGAAAAAAAAACAAGATTATATTCTTCCAACTTGTCTCGAATTCATGACCTTAACTAAGGCAAAATGACAATTGTTGATACCACCAAGCTAATAAGGCATTGTTTTAAAAGTTAAGAAGACTCAAATACATATACTAATAATAATACTAATGCAATTACACAAAAATAATTTTTTTTTGTTATAAATTTTTCGGGTGGTCTTGAGACCACCTCACCTCCTTAGTGGTTCCACCCCTGATGCCAGGCACACCTGCGTATTGAGCATGTTTATCTATATTGAAATATTTTACTAATCATCCTTATCTCTTTAATTACCCCTTATCTCTCCAATTTAATTCAAACAAAAGACCGTCCTTATCTCTCCAAAGTCAAGTGATCAACTTGATCGGCTTGTTGATCAACTTGTTCAGATATTTTAATGATTTGAGTGTTTACTCGTTTAGCGAGTTTATTTATTTATCGATAAATGAATATATTATTCATTTATCGATAAATGAATATATTATTCATTTAGATAGTATTTTTACAATCTTCTTTATTTTTTTTCTTATTATTAGTATTTTTACTTTTAATGTATGGTCAAAATTCTTATGAAAGACTTAATTACATTCATTTTCTTTAGACTCAAGTTTAGGAATACATGCAATATACGTATGGACTAAGTATGTACAATGTATTATGTATTGCAATATCACTATAGAAATGTGATGGACATCAAACATCTTTTGAACTATCCTAACGAGAATGATGCAGTTATGGAATTGCCTACCGACAAAGAAATTATTGAATCCGTACTAAATGATGAGAATGATCATGAACCAGATGATAGTAGCGTCATACCAAATGTGTCATCAAAATAGGCATTTCAAGCGGTAGTCATCATACAAAATTATTTGGTACAACAAGAGCAAAATATTCCATAAGTTGTGCATGCATTACAAAAAATTAAGGATGTATGCATTTTGGTGGAATGAAAAAACAAAAACCTTTAGATGCATTTTTTGAGAAGAAATGACCTTTTATATGAACATTGTTGATTATATGAAATATTTTTGTTTATTATATATATATATATATATATATATATATATATATATATATATATATATATATATATATATATATATATATATATATATCATGGAATTTAGTGATTATTCATTTATGTTTACATGGGGACTTTAAGGACTCAATTTTTTTTATTCATTAATGCATTTAGCGAGGTTATTCATTTAGCCCTTTGGCCCAAGTCGGGACCGGAGAAAATTATTTATTTGACGAGGTTATTCATTTATCGATGTTCTACTGTATAGAGTTAGAGGACTAATAGGTTGAACTTGTAACTCAATGAAGAGATAAGTTAACCATGTGAGTTTAGCTGTTTATTAGCAAGAACTCGATATTCTGCTTCTGAGCTTGACATGGAGACATAGTGTTGTTTCTTGGCACACCAAGAGATGAGAATGAGTCCAATGTATATGCAGTAGCT
Organism: Gentiana straminea; assembly: GCA_036785695.1. Taxonomy (NCBI): domain Eukaryota; kingdom Viridiplantae; phylum Streptophyta; class Magnoliopsida; order Gentianales; family Gentianaceae; genus Gentiana; species Gentiana straminea. Next base: position 10,396,197 of record JAVUPR010000114.1, on the reverse strand, counting down.
AATGGTGGAGCGATGAGTATTTGGATTTCTTGACCAATCAGCATAAGAGAAGTTAGTGAGACTGAGTTGTTTTGGTGTATGCAGTGTAAGACTGAAATCCATTGTACCCTTGACATATATGAGAATTCTCTTGACCTTTTAAGATGTTGAGCTGTAGGATTCTGAAAAAACTGAGAAGAAAAATTGACAGGAAACACTAATTCTGGTCTTGTAAAGCTTATGTTGTAAAGTGCACTCACCAAACTTCTGTAATAGCTAGGATCAACAAGAGGAGGAGAATTGGCAAGTGGCTTATATTTGGCTATCAAATGAGTATTGAGGGGCTCGCAATGCAACATGTCAGCACATTCTAAGATGGCTTGTGCATAACGACTCTGACAGAATGAACGCGTTGTCCGGAAGGTGGATTTCAACTCCAAGAATGTGGTGAATGGGCCTTATGTCCTTTATAGCAAACTCATTACTGAGAAGTTGGAAATTGGATTGAACATGTCAAAATCATATCATTCACGTACAACAAAATGATCAAAATATATGTGTCATATATGAGTATAAATAAGGATGGATCAGATAAGATGCAAGTAAAACCCAACTTAAGTATAAAAAAGATGCTAAACATGTCAAACCAAGCCTTTGGGGGCTTGTTTAAGACCATTAAAGGTCTTTTGAAGTTTGCAGACATGAGTTGGAAAGTTGGGATCTTGAAGTCCAGGTGGCTACTTCGTATGAATGTTCTCATTAAGATTGCCATGAAGGAAGGCATTTTGCACATCAAGTTGTTTGACAGACCACTTATGGAAGAGAGCCAACGAGAGAAAGAGTCTGATGGTCCCTGGCTTGACAACTAGGGAATATGGTTCTAGATAGTCAATCATATCCATTAGATGGAATCCCTTGGCCACAAGTCTGGACTTGAGTCAATCTAGGTTGCCATCAGGCTTGAGTTTGGCCTTGAATAACCATTTAGAGCCATTGATATTCATGTATGGGTCTTGTGTATCAGCGTCTAGGTATTATTGTTTGAAGTGCATGCAACTCTTCATACATGGAAGCATACCAACCAAAATGTTTTAAGGCTGCTTTGATAGATTTAGGTTCAAATGGGGATGGTAGAGTAGGTGTGGACAGTGAGTATACATGGGATTTGGTTTGTGGATCCCAAGTTGGGATCTGGTAACCAGAGGATGGTGTGTTGAGGGCGAGGGAGGTGGTGCGAAGTCTATAAGAGTATTTATAACGATGCCAGGAGCGTTGGATCTTGGATTAAGGGACCTGAATCATCTAATTATCCAGGAGACTGGTGGAAAGAATGAATGTCGATAGTGAGAGATTGTTAGCGAGAACTAAAAACAAAGATTCAGGTTGTTTTTTAGGATGTTGGGGTTAAGTGTGGAGATGAAAGAGAATGAAGAGGAATAGCAAGAACATGACGAGTATCTTGAACAAAAGTGGACTTTATAAGAGGTGGGGCAAGAGGTGTTATCCAAGATTCAACCACAGAGGTAGTATAGTGTTGGTTTATTGCTAAGTGTTTTAAGATGGTTTAAGGCAATAAAGTCTCATCAAAGATCACATGCACGAACATAAAGAATTTCCTTGTAGGTGGATGGAAACATTTGTATCCTTTGTACTCGAGAGCTATAGCCCACAAATACACGTGGGATAGACTTAGGCTCACACTTGTGTCTTGCTGCAAAGACTCTGAGATGGTTATAAGTTGGTTGTTGTTTGTGGCAGGGGCGGACCCACATGGGCAAAGGTGGGGTCAACGGACCCCACTCATATTTCCATGCGAATTTACTAATATACCCTTCTAATAATGCTAAAAAAATGTGTGTATATTATTTCATACTATATATAGTGCAATTTTCTATTTAGTTCAACTTGTTAGAAGCTTTATCACTGACCTTAAGGTCATCGTTCATAACCCGTTCATTTTTTAACCTTTTTTTCTCGAATTTGGCCCCGCTGAAAAAAATTCCTGAGTCCGCCACTGGTTTGTGGAGGAGAAAATGAAGGGATTCAGATTGTATGGATGCTAAGGGTAATTTGTTCATGAGATAGACAACGGTGGCAAAGGCTGAACAGAATCATGGTAGTCTTGCTATGAAACATCATGGTGTGACCTAATTAAGTCTTAAGTGATCCTATGCTTCATTTCCACAACCCTTATTTGTTCAGGATTATATGCCGTATATGGGCGATGCGGCACTTATTTTGGTGAAATGATTGGTTAATTTTGTGTTAAGAAACTCTCCCACTCCATTTGATTGAAAGACTTAAATTTTCTTGCCAAGCTGTTTTAGAACATAATTTTCAAAAACAATGCGAACATACAAAATAATCTGATTTATGACAAACTGAAACAACCAGGTATGTTTGAAAACATTTGAATAATCATCCATATAAATAAAGAGACAAAAAGATAAAATGATGGGGATATATTTGCTGCTTTCAGCTGTACACAAAATTCTATGTATAAAGGGGCCATTTCTCTTTGCTGCTACATTTTGCTTCAAGAAAAGGGTATGCCAAACAAAAGAACATGTTAATACACACAGTGTTACATTCTCACGGCTCGATCTCACGGCGAACCCCTTTTACCCTCCATCATACATAAATCAACAGGCTGCAGATCTTGAAGCAGATGCTGGGAAATTATTCACACCGAGTGATATGCATTTAACTGCATTCTAAGATGATGCATATGTGCAACCTGTGTCCCGATACCTTAAGAAAAAGATAAAGACACGACTTTAAAACCACCATTATTTAAAATCGTTGTTCAATGGAAATAATGGTTGTGTTAAAGTTATGGGTTATCCAACTGAAATTTATCTGTTTAACCACGAGGGAGGAAGGTAACTGTAAAACTGTTAAAAAAAATGAATATAAGCCTACTTCACAGCTTCTTGTTAAGCCGTTGGATGTGTAAACTAGGGCTCGTCGTTAATTATCTCGCACAGTAGGAAAGCTAGTTCCTTGTTTAATGTGGCCTAGTGCTGTAGGCCATAACCATTTTAGTATGTTTGGACCAAGTACCTACAAAAATAGGTGGTGAAAAACAGCAGTCAAACTTACTATTAATAATACACACAGAATGCATACATAAAGTAGTTTTGTATGCTCATGCAGACAATGTTTTCACATTAAGGACAAAAAGACGAGCACATTACACGTAGAGACGTGCATCAAACACTTTTTGGGAGAACCGGTAAGTAGGAACTTTGTGAATGAAGACAAAAACTAACAGTATTGGGATATTCGGGTCCAATGTGACCACAGGGAAACGAGTTAAGAAACCAAAGAAGAAAAAACAACGTAGAGATGTACCTGTGAAAGATTCTTGGAAGCACCAAGGTCATAAGGATGACGATAACTCGAGCCAGATTTTCTGGCTAACCAAGCCGCTCTTTTCCCCTCATAGTACTGCCAAAAGTTTTCCAGATTATAAACTGGACCGGATAAAACAAAGAAGCAATAGAAAACAAATATTTTACCTCTATCGTTGTCATGTTATGAATTGTGAGGTAGATATGCCAACCTAATAGCGTACCTAACGTCAAAGTCAAGCAAAGAATCATGGCCCCAGTCATAACCTACAAATATAATAGTACCACAATAATTATGAACCCAAAATCAAGCAGTCCTATAGGCATATTGCCCTACTCGGAACAAATGAACCAAAATTTGAAAAAAGGGGCCTTTTAATGCACCACAAGCAACATACTATAGCATTCGAATTTTGAAAAGTCGATTATATGGTCTATATTTGTCTAAAAGACGGTTTTTAGCGTGGTGCCGGGCAGTTATGGTGCCACAGTAGGTTGCTTGTGGTGCATTTTAAATGTCCTCTTGAGAAATATCAAATAAGACAACATCCATAATCAACTCACATAAAGAACCTTCAGATGATCCCTTCCGTTAAAATCCATGTTCTTCCGCATGCAATATATAATCATTATCTAGGTAAGCCAACATAGATCACATGTCAATTGAGTACTAAAAACTACCAAAAACATTCAAAAATGTTTAACGTACCAAAGAATACACACTTGCAATGGTTCCATAAAAGACGCACAGAAAGAAAGCCTTGTAATTCCGGTGGCCAACACAATTATTCACCCATGTACAATGATGATCCTGCATTAAAGTTTCAAAGAGTACGTTAAATGAACAGAAAATTACTTCTAAGCGTATGAGGTGAAGAAAGGTCCTCTCAAAACCTACCATTCTCAGAACACACTTTCGACAAACACGGCAATGATGAGCCCTAGGAGGTTTGTATGCTGAACATTTTTCACAGTATCGTTGCTGCAATTGATGTCAAAATGACGATTTTTAGCATCAAGAACTCCTATTGAAGTTCAAAGTCTCACAAAAATGTTGGTGATATTTTTTCCAGCAAAAAACAGAGCTAAAAAAAGAGGAATTTTTTTCTGTAAATGACAACGAAAAGATCGCACACCTTGCTCAAGCATACTTTATACCAGCAATCACTACATACAACTATACACGATTGCTATATGCCCGAAAAGGGGGAGAAAAAGGAAAACTAGTGTATGGTTAACTATCACAATTCATTTATATAAAGTGAAATTGTAAAGTTCTTCTTTGATGATAATACAAGAAGTAAAGGAGTTTTCCGGGAAATCTATTGTATTATGGATTATAGACAACAGACAACTTCTCACACTGCCTTGTGATTGTGACTAATGACACGGCTGAATCTCGGTATGCATCTGACAATTTAAATGAACCCAAAAAATTACTTCCACCGCTACCTGTCAGCAAACAGCGTTGATTTATGCGATATATAGCAACCACACCATCCCTTCAATCAAGACATGAAGGACATGTTTTAGGTTGGAAATCTAGCAGAGTGAAAGAAATTTTCAGTGAGCTAAGCAATACATTAGGAAGGACACACGAAGCGAAGACACCCTAATGGAAAACGAGAACTGATCAAAACTCCCTCCACCCCAAAAGGCTCTTAGTTACAAAATCCCTATCACATCAACATTGGGAGCTGCAGTTAGCTCAAATCAAGCTTAAGTGGCACTGTGGCAGGCATTCCAATTCCAGCTCCGGCGTGTGGAGGCTCTCAGCCTAATTTCTATTTATTTACTCTGAAGAACAATTGGTATATAAGTAAGAAGCAGGGATTCTTGAAAAGAATAATATGGGAAGCAATGAAGTCACTCATGCCTCTGCTCTTAATTCTTCATCTCCTACAACTTCTAGGCAGGAATCTAAGTGACTTTAACTGCATTAATTCCTCTTGCAAAGATATAATATAAACTCATACAGCCCAACAAGAAAGAAAAATGCGCCCTCTAGTCGTATTGCATTCGAGTCAAACTCCAGGCAAAAAGACAGATTCACGTTTCCAAAATGCCTCTATTGATAAATAGAACTAAACACCCATTGTAATATACCATAGAATGAACAAATTTCCTTCTTATAAAAAAATCCCACTAATTAAAAACCTAAATCTAACATCTTTCTTTCAGTTATCACAACAATGGGCCAACAAAAGCCGTTAAATGACATTGAAGTTAAAATGACAAAGAAACACTAGTCTTATCTAATTTAGCCTAAATCTTTTCACAAGGGACACAAATTATCATCCAAGCAATGAAGTCAAACATGAAAAATAATTCATTATGTGCTTACAGAATTCTTATTTTCTTGATTTGTCGGAGCAGTCTCTTCAACATCAGGTATAAATTCAGACGGCACACCACCAGGGTCCGATAAAATACAGACCATGAAGGAGAAAACACATAAAGAAGCCAGTATGGTGAAGATCAAAGCATTCCATGAGCCTGCTGAGCTACTTAAGCCTATGGAATCCTCAATGTAGACGAAAACTGTTACATTATAAACGAATCCCGCCAATAAAAACACAGAAATAATGGGAATCGATATAATTCTCCCCAGCTTCATTGTAAAACTGAAGGAAGTATGAACGGGATTCAGACAGTGAAGAAGGTTTTTTTTTTCCCCCTCCGTTCTCTGCAATAGAGCGATTATATGTTAACGCCGTTAGTTAGGGTGAAGTCTCATATCAAAAAGGAGAAGGCACAAGGGTTTAAAAATAATAATAATACTAATAATAAGAGGAAAAATTACGTATAAATCCTTCCTTTTTTTTTCCTCCTAAAAAAGAGGTTCGAACTCTGATATTCATGTCAAGTTATAATCTAACTCATCATTAGACCGATGCACCTTATGCGTATAAATCCCTCTTTCCCTCTTATTTACAACCTTTTTTTTAGTTGCAATAAGGACAAAATATTTTCAGTCGGACTAAATTACCTGAAGAAACAAAATTCCTCAAATATAAAATACGGGCCGTACTTTCCTAGTGACAATAATTCAAGATCAAAAAACCCTAGAAAAACATGAAAGAGGGGGTGGTTTGAGTGTTTTTAGACTAAACTTGGGATGCTTTTCCTCCAGACTGCCTACGTATCCAAAGTGTGTATTGGAATCAAGTTTGCCGTGGTTCTTTGTGAACGTTTATATGATTGTGCCATAGGTCTGCATGGGCCGTGTCCAATGTGGACTCTATTTTCGTGTTATTCAAGTTAGAGATAATCCAGGGATTATCCCTTGATTTTAGGGGATAATTATGATATTCATATATTCGTATTGAATGATAAAGATCGGAGCCTTAATGGCTTAGAATTCTTTCCATAATTATCTTTATAAACGTGTAATTATCCTTATACGCTCTAGCCGACCTGCGCCGAGCAACCGAGGTCGATATGACTGAACTGTGCAAGTCGACCTTTACTTTGTCCGGACCGACCTGCGGTGGACTACGTAACGACCTAGTCAGCTTCCCCCTTGGGGCGGAGATCGGCCTCTGGGCCTCTACTGGGGCTCCTGGCCCTTAAGGTTCCGTTAATATTACTATTTTGGGGTGTTGGGTGCGTGACATGTGGAGTGGTGAAATTGGATATCGTCATAAGCCCCCCAATCCAACTGAGCTCTTGAGGTCAGGTCAGATCTGAGTTAGGTGTCTCGTCCTTTCTAGGCTTATTCGGCTCGGCCATGCCGGAGCTCGGTCCCTGCCTTAACAGAGTTGATGTAATCAACTATGCCAGGTGGCACAGTCACATCATAGCTTCTGCCATAATGTTTTTTGAAAACCGAGGCGTTTCCCGCCCACTAAAGGGAATGGTTCTTGAGAACAGGTTGAGGCTTATAGCCCCCTGTCACACTGGTTGTCCGATCAGTAGTTGGCTGGTGATGGCTTTAAGGCTATAGAATATGTAAGTCTCGCTTCTTCAATCGTACTTTGTATGTAACTTGGTGGGATTTCCCATACTTGATGACTTGTTGATGCAGAGATCCTTGCTGGCCAGGAGGCCTTTGCAAGGCGTGCTACCTCTTCGGCCAGCCAAGTGAAAGTTGAAGAGGAAGATTGCCGAGCTGGAGAAGACAGCCTCCGATCGTTGGCAAAAACTCAAAGACGTCTTCCTCACTGTTAGTGAGGTGTTATTAAGAGTTATCCGAGAGTCGGGTATCACGTGGACATCAAGGACTTCTTCACCAAGTTGATCATCGTTGTTTAGTTAACAGATGTTGGACATGACCCTTACGTGGCCCTTAGTGATGATGAGAAGGATGTCCGTAGGACTTCTCTTTTCCTTTTTCCTTTATGTTTTAATTATGCTTGCATTTTTCTCTGTTTTTTGTCTAACCGGGTTTTTGTTTGTTGTAGTGGAAAACTTTGCTACATTATTGGTTGGTACCGATGATGATGAAGCTCAGGATAGTCAGCCCCCCGAGCAGAGCCAGGATACTGAGAAGACTGCAAGTGTGGAGCCTCCTCTAGCCCGGTCTGCGGGCACTACTCTGAATGTTGATGGGGTCCAGATATGGTCTGGTCACCCAGATGATGCAGTGGTCCCGCCCATCTCTGTTGTGAAACGGGACACTGACCCGATCACCCTGGATGAAGCTGATCAGGAGTGAGAAGATAGCTAACTCCAAAAGAGGGGTCAAGCGGGGGTTCCTGTGAATCCTCATGAGGGAAGGCCCAAGAAAAAGAGCAAATATGCTACCCTTCCTGATGAGGCTCAAGATCAGTCTCATGAAAGAGAAGATGCCGCTACCGAACCGGAGCGGATCGCTAGCGAGCTGACTGGAATGGGCTTTGGTGCCATGGAATATGTAAGTTCATATTTTCCATCTGATTTTTGTATATCAACTTGATAATGTTTCTCATGTTTGTTGCTTCGTTATGCAGGGAACCTGGATTGGCCAGGAAGTTTTTAGAAGGTTGGCTAAGTCTTCCTCCATCCAGATGAATCTGGACTAGAAGTTTACCGATCTGCGTGTAGATCGGGAAAGGATTAAGGCTCTGTTGAATCCAAAGACAAAGAGGTAGAGGCTCTCGAGGAGCAACTCAGGGCTCAGGAGGCTGAGCGAAAGGCTAGAGAAGACAAGTATTCTACTAGTCTTCAAGCCACAGACTACCAGTTTTCCAGAGAGAAAATTGAGTTAGAACGAGCCGTGGGGAAGCTTCGTACTGAGAAGAATGAATAGGAAGCTGATGTTCCAGGTCGGATTACTGGAGCCATCTAGGAGTACAAGGTTTCAAATGAGCTTGCTCTTGCTACTCATTCTTGTCCTTAACCTTGGCTATACCTTGGGAGTTGACGAGGCTATGAGTCAGTTTGTTGACCTTGTTGTTGATAGTGTTAGATATAGTGTGCCCGAAAGACAATTGTTGTTTGTCCTTACGAGCAAGTGGGAGATTGTTGGAAGTATCGCCCGAAAGACAATTTATGTAATAGTTTTTTATAATTAATAAATGACAGATTTATTCTCATCTTATTATTTGCTTCGTGCTTATAAGTAATACACTACTGAAAACCCTAAGTCGTATCATATGTAGCCATATAACTTAGTGTGTGCCACACACGAGGATTAAGTTTATGGTGATACACTTGAACTAGTAGTCCGTGGTGAACTTAATCAAAAGATGGGGTCTATTGATTAAACCACCATTAATGCGCCCAGAACACTTTGTGTTGTGACCGTCTTATCCGGACATATCGACATTGGTTGTCTAAGTGGGGCATTTATATATGATGTAGTTATATAGGACTGGACCGATTTAATCTACATTTCTCATATAATTCCGTGATTGAGAAATCTTATTAAATCACAAGATGATCATATATGGATTAACCTTAATCTTGAAGTGATTGCATACTCCTACTTGTTTCAAGATAGGGTTTGATGTGTTCGTTAAGGATCGCTAAGAGGCGCGGTCCGAATCACTTTCACGTTGGCACTATTCTGGAATGGGTAAGAAGTGTGTGTCTCACAGATATGGAATCCATTCCTTCCTGCGGGAAGTAGAAAGACAATCTCCTTATTTGTTAATCCTAGAAACTGATCGATCCCGGGAGTTCGTATTGGTTATGAACTAATTGATCACTAGTACGTGGGTTAATGGTAAATAAAGATGAGATGTGTAATGAAGAAGGTTTACGAAAATATTCCCGCTTCATTACGGATAGTCTATGGAGGGTTAGTCTGTATGTAATGATTGTATCAATGGACACTTATCGACTCGACGTTTTGAGAATAAGTTATATCTATAATCGATAGAGTTCAGTTTCGGATTTATGGTGGCGTAATTCCGAAATTAATGAGTTGAGTAGAAATATTATGTTCGATGAATATTTTATTCAATTTATTGTAGCTACTGGTTATAGATCAATGGTCCCCGGGTTGGCTCCTAACACGCGAGTGTTTTCTCGTTTAATGGAACCTCGAGAATAAATTAAATAGTTGGTCTATTTAATGAATATATGCAATACTATTTATTTGGTAAATAATATGTAAAATAAAAAAGACATTTTCTATTAAATTAATGACATAAGTGGCGCCCCAATGTGATAAATTAGGAAAAAAAAATCTAGATATGTCACATGTGTAATTAGTTAATTATTTATTTGTTAAATAATTAATGGATAAATTGAGAGATTGATTTTTTGGGAATTATCTCTTATTTTATGGCAAATATCTTTTCCATATGGGAATAGGTAATTGTAGTGTGAAAAAGATAACTCTCTCTTGACTAGTTATTTCCTATATAAAGAGAGTTTCTCCCAACACAAATTGCGCCACATTCACAGATAAAGGAAGAAAAATTAGTTTCTTGCCTTAGTCATTAAGAGAAGAAAAACCTAGGGTTTTTCTTGGGTATATTCGAAGAGGTTCTACGGCGAGGATCGACGTCCACCAGTCGTCGCTAGGAGATACAATCCGGAAGACTTTGGCTTCTCCCTCTCTGTCGATTTACTATTCCTCTTCAATTAGGTAAATCTTCAACCTTCTCATAGTTATGTTAATTATTTATGCGAATCAAATCGTGGTAAAATCGCATACGAATTTATTCGTAGCTTCCGATGTGCATGATCGAGCGTCTCGATTGGTGCTGTGAATCAGATCTGACGATCCAATTATGGATCGGATACGGGTTTCTGTATATCCAGCAGATAGCCTGGCCAGCCAAGCTTTCTATAAGTGGCATGGGTGCAATCTATGACAAACGTCTGAAATAGTTCAAAGAAGTTGTGGACATTGTGTCCCAATACTCTCGCTGAGCTGCAGCCTCTCGTCAAATGGCTATTGGGTCAGATCCTTCTGTTTCAGCTGCTTCTGCTTCATCTCCTCATTCTTTTGAGCAACAACAAAGTCCAACTCCTGATGCATAGATCAGGTTGCTTGCGGACTTCCTTTTCTTTTGTGGCTTTTGCTCTAAAAAATTGTAACTTTCGTACAATTATTTTGTAGTACATGCAAATTTTTCTACCATGTGTTTTTGCCTTGGCTTTACTTCCAGTCTTATTTTAAGCGCTCAACACTTTCATGTGTCTTGAGATTTAGTGAGTTTTATGTCTGTAAGCTTGTTGAGTGTGACCTATAGATCTCAGTTGTCTGTCATGCAGACTTAATGATTTTAGACTGAGTCTGACCTGCGGAGCTTAGCTCGATGAGCTTGACATGCAAAATTTGTTGAGTCCGACCTGTGGAACTCAAGCTTTCGAGTCTATCTTACAGCCGAGGTCAAACTGACCGATCTCCGCAGGTCTGCTCCTGCTTCGTCTGGCCGACCTGCATGCAGCGGACTAAGGAACAGCCTGATCATAAGAAAAGCTTGCTGAGAAAGTCGAACTGGAAGATGCTGCTCTAGCTCGGATTGCTAGGCTATCCAAAAGTATGAGGCTTCAGAGGAGTTCACTCAGGCTTTGAAGTTGCTGCTTACTCCGATCTTGAACCACGGATATACTTTAGGCATGGATGAGGCAAAGGGTCAGGTCGCCAACTTTGTCATGGACGACCTTCCTAGCGAGGCTGTTTATAAGCCTGGGTGGTGTGGTCTATGACACTCGGGTGAAGGAATTCAAGGCAGGAATATGTATTGTGTTCTAAGCACTATTGCCACCCTGCATTTGTTCCTACTTCTTCAGAGCCACAACAGACTCCAGCCCCAAATGCTTAGATCAGTAGGCTTATGGAGTTGTTCTTTTTGTTTTGACATTTCATTTCAAATACATTGTAATCCTACAATTTGATTATAGAAGCAGAATTTCGTTAAGTTCTCAGCCTTAACTTTATTTCGAGCACTTCCTTCAAGTACTTGCTTTAACCTGCACTTTCTTTAAGTGCTTCGTCAACTGTGGGGTATCTTGCCCCTAGTATGCCATGCATGAATTTGTAGTTTTGGATGGCATACTTATTACTTTTTTTTTTCTGACCTGAGGAATTCAGAAGTTAGAATATGCCGAGTCCGAGGCATATTTTTTGCTGGTGTCTTTGCCGAGCCCGAGCTTCGGAGCTCGGATCTCAGTTTTAGCAAGTTGAGTTAGGCGTTTGCTGACTTAGCATTTGTAGCTGACCTATCCTTATTGAATCCGACGCGGGGAGTTCAGATTTCAAATCTTGGCGAACTGGGTTAGAAGTTCCTCTAACTTTTCGCACTTAACTTTGGCGAGCTGGGTCAGATATTTTGTCGACTTCTCGCATGTTTTTTACTGAGTCCAACTTGGCAGAGCTCAGATGATAGACGTAGCGATGAGTCAGAAGTTTGCTGACTTAAGCTGACGTATGTTTGTTGAGTCCGACCTGCGGAGCTCATATGTCGGATTTAGCGTTTTAGCAGAGTCCGTCCCGCGGAGCTTGGCTTGTCTTACATACTGAAGAGAGTTTGAGAAAGTAAATAATACTTGAGTAAACTCCAACTTGTTTATTCATGTTGAAAGAATGAGTATAAATAGATACAAGAGAGGATCCTTACAAGAGAGGATCCTAGCTAGTAAAGTAAAAGTAACTAGAGCCGCCTACAATAAATGCTAGTAGTCGGCTATGTCTATGCTATTACATAATAGGACAAAGGATAGTTACTTTATGACTATTAGGACATATTAATTGTTTATTCAATGCAATTAATATGTCCCTTGATAGAAAGTAACACGTTACATTGTAACATGTTATGAGTGTAATAATAATGTAATATTAACCATAGTATTTCCACACCCCCCCCTCAACCGGGTTGTATATGTTTATACAGCCAAGTTTGCTACTTAGTCTGCTGAACATAAGTGGTGGTATGGCCTTGGTGAGAATATCAGCATTCTGATCTGCTGAGGGAACATACTGGAGTTGAATAATCTTGGCATCAATCTTCTCCTTTAGGAAGTGTCTGTCAATGTCCACATGTTTGGTTTTATCATGATGGATGGATCCTCTCGCCATGCATAAGGCTGAATTATTGTCACAACGAGAGTGTGATAGGTTGCTTGAAGAGGTTGTTGAAGTTCGGTGAGTACCCTTTTTAGCCACAGCTTCACAAATGCCAAGTACAAGTGCCCCGAGTTCGGCTTCAAGCATCGCTTCTTGACACGGTAGGGTCGTTTCTTGCTTCTCCAAGTAACTAGGTTTCCCCATACATATGAGCAATAGCCTGTGGTAGATCTTCTCGTCAATGTGACATCCACCCAATCGGCATCGGTGTAGACCTTGATTGATCTATCGGGAGACTTGGTGAAATGTAAGCCCCGGCCGAGTGGACTTCGTGTACCTCGGTATCCCGTTCACGGCATCCCAATGTTGCTCGGTAGGGCAATGCATGAACCGGCTAACCGATCGACGCCATATGCAATATCGGGTCTTGTATGGGACGATAAATGAGTTTCCCTACAAGTCTTTGATATTGATCCTTTCGACAAAGAATGTCACCATGCGCACGGGGTATTACGGGGTCTACCTGGGGATACACGGGTTTGCATCCCAAGATGCATGCCGGTTTCCTTCAAAGGGTCCAAGACATACTTCCTCCGTGAAACGGATATACCATGGCCGTTCCTAGCTATTTCCATACCAAGAAAGTACTTGAGGTAGCCCAAATCTTTAACTTGAAATACTTTTGCCGGCGGGTCTTCAAGTGTTGGATCTCGACGGGGTCATCACCGGTAAGGATGATATCATCCACATAGACAATAAGAATGGACCTTTTCGGTTTGTTGTTTTGATAAACATTGTGTGATCCGAGTTGCATTGATGGTATCCAAAAGCGGCTTTAACCACGGTAGTGAGTTTGCCAAACCAGGCTCTGGGGATCGCTTTAGGCCATATAGAGATTTCCTCAATTTGCAAACTTTCCCTTGAGTGTGAGTGTTGGAAAAACCGGAGGCATATTCATATAGACTTCCTCGGTAAGGTCACCATTTAGGAAAGCATTCTTGATATCCAATTGGTGTAGAGGCCGATCAAGTTGGACAAAGAATTGAGATCGGTACACTCGACAAGGTGTTTAGTTTTGCCACGGGTGCAAAGGTTTCCTTGTAGTCAAGGCCATATGTTTGAGTGAATCCCCTTGCAACCGGTCCTAGCTTTGTATTTGTCAATAGTACCATCGCATTGTACTTGATAGTGAACGTACCATTTGCGGATCGTCTTCTTTCCATGTGGGAGAGTGGTGAGATCCCAAGTATGGTTGTCAAGGAGAGCGATCATTTCGCTTTGGACAAATACCGCCTTCCACTTATCATGTTGGAGAGCTTCCCGTATATTCTTAGGAATAGAGTGAGAATCCAAGTCCCGTGTAAACATGGCAAAAACAGTGATAACCGATCATAGGATAGATAATTATGAATAGAGTGATCGGTAGTGCAAGATCTCTTTCCCTTCCCGATAGCAATAGGTCCGTCATCAACGTCGCGAGGGCCGCCGAGAGTCGGTGGGGTGCTTGAGGTTCGGTCTCCGTGTGACTCGGTAGGTTGCCGAGTGTCGGTAGTCTCGGTTCGGCCAGGCTCGGGTCGGTAGTCTCTCGGTTCGGGGAGGTTGCCGAGGATCGCAGGATGCTTTGAGAGTCGGTGGGGTGCCGAGGTTCAAGAGTTTGCCGAGGGAAAGGATTTAGGTCAAGTTCAATCGGTTTCCATCGGTGATCGCCTCGGTGGACTTGTCTTTGTAGTAGGAGTCCTTTCAAAGAATTTTACATCCATAGAATTGTAAAATCTCTTTTCAGAAGGAGAATAGCACTTGTAACCTTTCCTGTCCTTTGCATATCCTAGGAAAATGCACTTGTGAGCTTTGGGATCAAGTTTGCTTCTGTGTTGGGCATGGATATAAACAAACACAGTGCAACCAAAGATTTTTGGAGGTAATTGGGAAATAAGATGAGGACAGGAGTGAGTGGTCAAAAGGGTTTGGATAGGAGTTTTGAAGCCTAACACTCTGCTGGGAAGTCTGTTGATTAAGTATGTGGCAGTTAATATAGCTTCACCCCACATATATTTTGGAACATGTGTTGTGAACATGAGTGATCTAGCCATTTCCAGTAAGTGCCTGTTCTTTCTCTCAGCAACCCCATTTTGTTGAGGTGTTTCCACACAACTACTGGTATGGACAATCCCCTTATCCATCAAGAAATTACTGAGGTTAGACTCATAGTATTCAAGTGCATTATCAGTCTTTAAGATCTTGATCTTAGTGTCAAATTGAGTAGAGATCATGTTGTAAAATTCCTGAAAAACTGTTCCAACTTCAGATTTATCCTTCATTAAAAACGGCCATGTGTTTCGGTATGACCATCAATGAAAGTGACAAACCACCTTTTCCCCGTTATACTTTTTACTCTTGAAGGTCCCCATACATCACTATGAATTAAAGTGAAAGGTTTTGAAGGCAAATAAGGTAGTTTGGTATACACAGATTTGGTAAGTTTGGCAAATTGACAAATATCACATTGAAGATCATTGACATTACATCCTTTAAATAATTCAGAATTACGGACTTTAAATAACCAAAACTTGGATGTCCTAGTCTATAATGCCATAACATGATATTATCTAAGGTTTGAGTGCAGGCCGCCGAGGCGGTCGTACGTCTTGTCTTCGTCTTCGGGTTGACCACATACAATCCCGAGCGGGGGTTTAGCCCTCCCAATCACTTCCCGTGAAGAAGGGTCCCGGAAAGTGCACCGATTCTTATTAAACACCACAAATCAATTCAAATCTTTTGCAATTTTACTTGACGTATATGAGATTGCAATCTAATTTTGGAACAAATAGGACATCCTTTAGGCATATCTTATTAGTGAGTTTAACATTTCCAAAACCTTTTGCATGAGAGATAGATCCATCGCGAGCCTTAATTTTATGAATTTGATGACATGGCATAAGGTGAGTTATGAGGTTTTTATTGCCGGTCATATGAGAGGAGGCCCCGAATCAACAATCCACGTTTCATTACTAATAGAAGAGTAGAATTTACCCGTACCGCCTCGTGTAGCCATGTCGGTAGAGGGACTACCTTCTTTTTGTTGAGTGAGGAAAGCTTTGAATGCACAAGAACCGAGCATTCAACTTGTTATCATTCTCCCCTTCATTGACGTGCCCGCCCGACTTTCCCCGGTAGGCTTGGAGGATTTGGGCATGCCATGTAGCTTCCAAAGTGTCCTTGGTGTGATTTGTGCGTTTGCGGTGCTCACGAACAACTTTCCGGTTCGATCGGTAGGCTTCCCGACGGTCTCGGTAACCTCGGCGGGCTTCCCGACGGTCGGCGGGTAGCACTTTCGGTAGGGTTGTCGGTAGGGGAGTTCGGCGGATCACTTTCCTCCTCGCTTTCCTCATGTTTGACTTCGAAAACATGGATTTGAGATTGGGGAGAGGTTTTGTGGCAAGGATTCTTCCCCTAACATCATCAAGAGTAGGATTCGGTCCGGTAAGAAACTTGAATACTCTCTTTTTCTCAATAATGTCCTTATAAAGGGCGATCCTTGACATCATTCCAGGGGTGAGTTTCCAACATATCCAGGTGTTGCCATGCCCTAGATAGTTGATTGAAGTATTGAGTTACGTACATATCTCCTTGTCCGCAATTTTGAATCCGAGCTTCAAGTTCATACACTTCGTATGTATTGTCTTTCTTGGAGTAAAGATCCCCGGCATTATCCCGCATCTCCTTTGCGGTATCATACATCATAAAGTTCTCACTAATCACTTTTGTCATTGATCTTGTGAGAATGGTCATGACTTTATTATTAGTAGTATCCCATGCTTCAAATCCTGGTTCATCTTCAGCAGGGGCAGGTTTAGAGCCGGACATGTATCCCATCTTACCTTGTCCGAGATGTACATTTTCATAGATCTTGACCACGGTAAGTAGTTGTTGCCATCAAGTCTATGATTTGTGTAAGATGAAGAGTCGGTGACCCCACCCTTGCCGAGGCAAATGGGACTCGACGAGGGTGAGGAAGCTTCGGATAATGAAGACATTCTTGATTCACAGGTGTCGAGAATTTGCGGCGGATTCGGAGTTTAAGGCTCCGATACCATGAAGAGAGTTTGAGAAAGTAAATAATACTTGAGTAAACTCCAACTTGTTTATTCATGTTGAAAGAATGAGTATAAATAGATACAAGAGAGGATCCTTACAAGAGAGGATCCTAGCTAGTAAAGTAAAAGTAACTAGAGCCGGCTACAATAAATGCTAGAGTCGGCTATGTCTATGCTATTACATAATAGGACAAAGGATAGTTACTTTATGACTATTAGGACATATTAATTGTTTATTCAATGCAATTAATATGTCCCTTGATAGAAAGTAACACGTTACATTGTAACATGTTATGAGTGTAATAATAATGTAATATTAACCATAGTATTTCCACACATACTTTGGAGAAAAGTTCCAAATTGTATTATGTACATTGTTTTTATAATATATGCAAATTTTTGCAAGTTCTCTTGCCTTAATTTTATTTTCAACACTTACCTAGAGTATTTAGATCCGCATTTGGTTGTCTTGCCCACAGTATGCCATCCATTAACTTATAGTTTTTTGGATGGCATACTTAGTAACGTATGTAGTTTTTTTTTAGAGCTCTGCAATTTGATGACAATCATGCGGACTTAGGAAGTTTGGATGTTGCAAGCTTGCTGAATCGGACTTGCAGAGCTCAGTCTTATGTCTGTCATGCAAACTTTATTTTTTGAGTCTGTCATGCAGGCTTCTGACCTGCAGACTTAATTTTTTATGAGTCTGTCAGACATACTTTCTTTTTTGAGTCTGGCCTGCATACTTAATTTTTTAAGAGTCTGTCAGACAGACTTTATTTATTGAGTCTGGCCTGCATACTTAATTTTTTAAGAGTCTGTCAGGCAGACTTTATTTCTTGAGTCTGACCTGCAGACTTTATTTTTTAAGAGTCTGTCAGGCAGACTTTATTTCTTGAATTTAACCTGCAGACTTTACTTTATAAGAGTATGTCAGGTAGACTTTATTTTTACGAGTCTGTTAAGCAGACTTTATTTTTTAAGAGTTTGCCAAAAATCTTTGTCGGATTGCCATAAATGCCCCAGATGTTGGATCACTCTGCTGATCCCACTCAGCTGATCATTGCCCAGATGTAGAACTCGGTTGTATCCAAAACACTCGCAGACCCTCAGCAGGCTGCTGACATCAGAAGAAATTCAGCAGACTTCCCAGCTGACTCTTACAGACTTGGATACACTTCTCAGCAGACTATTACTCTGCTGACTAACAGATTAGTTCTATCAGATGTAGAGTTTAAGACACTTTACTGACATATATATTCTAACACAAATCATTTCATTATTATTATTTTCAAAACAGGGAAGTCTTTTTTAGGGTCATACAGAAAAGTCTTGAACTCCAAATTATGGAAAATAATTTTGTTGAATTATCTAGATTTGGAGTGACAAAGTGGACACAATGGTTCAAAAATTTTCTTACATCGTTCTCGATTAAAAGTCATCTTTGTAGATTTGAAATCTATTTGTCTTTGTTTATCCACTAGCTAATAGTTTAATGTTTATCCAGTAGCTAATAGTTTACTAATCAATATATTAAGTAATGGAAATGCTACTTCAACGACAAAATTGATACAACCCAATTCTGCAGCATTGATCATAGTGTATGAGATATTAATTGATCTATTTCCCACCATAATCAAATGTTTCAGAAGACGATTGCTTCATTGGTTGTGTCAATTTTGTTGTGTTTATAACATTTACCCAAAAATAATAATAACACTTATCGTGAAAACAATAAAAAATGGTATGTTCACGACATAATAAAATAACAAAATAGACACACGTTGATACCAATGATTCTTATGTCTATTCTTGATTAACAGGTACTACCTCCGTCCCTAAAAAAAAAAGTCATTTACTCAAGATCATTTGTTCCTTATTATTAGTTATTTTACAATACTAAAAAAACATATACAGTAATTGTTATAGAACTAATAACATAAAAGAAAGTTGAAATATATCATAGAAAGAAGAAGAGAATATTTGTGTATTATTTCACTGGCTTCATGGGGCATATATAATAGAGATTACAATATGAACACAATATAATAGATAAACCAGAAAATATTGTAAATAAATTTAAATAATAGATAAACATATTTTCATTCTTTTATAACATTCCTCCTTGGATATCTATTATTCAACAAACAATAGATATGATATACCTCATTAAAACCTTACTAAGAAAAAACCTAGTGAGAAAAAATCTTAGTTAAGGAAAAAGAGTTACATGTTTATCTATGTTTATTTACTCTCCCTAAACCAAGCATCAATTAAGGTCTTTCAAACGTTGCATCACAATGCTCTTCACAAGTCTCTTAAATGCTGCAGTCGCCAATGTCTTGGTAAATAAATATGTCAGGTTGTCGAATGATCAGATCTGTTGCACATCAATTTCCCCATTCTTTTTCAAGTCTATTATATGGCTATATTAATTTCTCGATCTGAGTTGCGTAACGTTTATGTCATGCATTATTAACTTTGCTAGAAAAACCTAGTGGAAAAAACTAGACAAGGAAAATAGCTAATGTCATATACGTTTTTATGTGTTGCATTGGCTGCCTCGTTAAAAACCATAACTAAGAAAACTCTTTGGGAAAAACTAGGTCAAAGGGAAAAATAGTACATTCATTGGTTTTAAGACCAAATGCTTAAAATAGTTTTGAAGTTGTCGATCCCCCTGAAGACAACAATCTTCCTTATGTACGCATTCCAGTACTATAAACACATTTTTCTCAAGAACAGATGTAGGAATGATCTTAGTGAACGATTCTTCTAGATTGTTACTAGAGCGTACTTTGTATGTTCATCTTTTATAAACTTCATGTAGATAATTGAATGTAGGGGCTAAATACTGTCATGCACACAACTCATTCGTGCGACACATAGAACACAGTCATCACTATAATCATAAAAACAATAGGGAAAGTAATACAATCACAATTTGCATGTATATATTCACACGTCGTAGTGCTATAAATTCATGGTATTAAGTTTGAGTTACTTATATATATTCCTTCCTCAATAGGACTATACTATAGACATATTATGTGCAACATGAATGTTAATGGAATTTTTAACTTAACAGTATGCATGTTGCGATTGTCATATTAATTCATTTCTGAAATCCATCAAGGATTTTCATATTAATGTCCAAGGACCCATAAATATGCGGTCATGACATATGAAAACTCAAAGTTATTGCCAGATATATTAGTTAGCAGAACATAACATTGTCTATAATAGGAGAATACATTTGATAATTAACAAACAAATATTTCCAATGCAAACTCAACCTCAATTGTTTATTTCATTTTTCCTAGTCTGAGTGTTTCTGACACTCTGCTAACGACTTAGGTACTGGATCCAGATATAATAATAGCAATTAAAGAGGCAAACATGTCGTCGACGACAATTATATTTTATTATAAATTTCTCCCATAAAATTCATTGCTAATTCGATATTAGCATAAATCAATTCCTTATCAATGTATGGATTGGTTGTTCCGTAACCCCTATATTTATTCATTTGTGCACGTGCAATTTTCTTTTTGGGGTTCTCGTCTTCAAGACGAATCTCTTTAAGAGATTTCATGAGTGACTGAATATGAATTCATTTTCTGCGATTTTTATCTTTTACACCGATCGGTCTTCTACGCTTCTGTCGTAGATAAATATTATCAATAATACTTTTGGTACATTTATAAATGATCACTCTTTTTATTCAATTAAGGCATCTGACAAAGTACTTTCTAAATACTACAAGTAAAATTATTTTCGCAGTTCAGTTAAACTGATGCGTGGAAGATCGTTTATGTTGTTAAAATTTCTCGGCATTATTTTATTCTAAAATGAGGTTTCTTTCTCCCCGTAATGTCGAGAATCGATCTTCATCAAACATGTTGCACCGAGCTATACATTGATGCTCTTTTATTCGTTTAAAGCGATTTATACATATAAAACATAGTGGTTTTATTAAATATCTCATTCTATGAGATTTTTGAAAATATTCTCTCTTGCACTTTATATACCACTATGTGATTTCGGATTCTTTGAGAATCGTTCAAATTATACATCATATGTAGAAAAATCACTAGAATGAGACATTGAACTTTTGGTTCATTTATCCATTTTCTCAGAAAAATATTTGTTGTATTCAAATATGCATAAAATCTACCCTTCGTGGGTATTTTTTGCCACGAAATATATATAATGGATTTTCCTCCCTTTAGTCTCGGACAACACTATTTCACAATCAATATCTGGAAAATTTACAATAACCCGTGACGGATTCAACATTTTAACTTGAGATCCTCTTATGCAGGTATCAACAAACATCTTTAATATTTTTCGATTCGGGGACAAGTATTATGTCCTTTAGAGATATTTTATCAATTTTCATGATTATGGATACACCATATCCGGTTATGCCAATGTTCTTGAATAACCAACCAAATTTTGATTGAATCATAATTTTCACTTAAAGAATGGTCATAACCAATGACACATGTTAAAATTCGTTCAAACAGTAACAATTCACAGACAAAACTTTAATAATTGCCAAAACATGTGTTGAATTGCAGTGTCAAATCAATATTACAATATATCTCCGAGATTAATAATATTTTTCATCCGATATGAGGCATTGTACGAAACATACATAGTAAACCCAAAGTAAAGGATTCACATAGAAATAGTTTTCTCAAAAAAAATAAGATGACGAGAACTGCATCTTAAAACCATTAAAAAAAATCTCTCACAATGCTTATTAGGATGATTAAGACAAGCAAATTTTAAAATTAATAATAATTTTGACAGTCAAACAACACAATGTATCACAATTTCTAAGACAAGCAATTCATATGGGATCTATTGCTCGAACAACACAATGAATCATTGATAAGTGAAAAGTCGGTAAAAACCGTATATCAAGCGACACTATATCATCAAAAATGTGCTCACTTGCATAATAAATGGCAGCAACTTTTCTCGACTAAATGCATGTTTCTATCATATATAATGAATAGATAAATAATGCATTACATAGAACTTAGTATTAAAGATTATTTGATCTAAATAATAGTGCGTTCAACTTCTCAAAATAATGAGTTCAAAATATTTCTAAGAATTAAGTAATAGTCTATCAAATTCTAAAATATTTTAGTTAATTAATATGATAGAAATGAATTGTGTATTGCAAAAATCTTCACCGTTGGTTAGAAATTTGTATTAGTATAAATTGATTTCCTACAAATTGAGAATATCAATTGAAACTGTGTAAATCTATTCTTATGAAAAAGATGTTCAAACTAAGCTGCTCACGAAAATTGGCATAAAACAACACATTTAAATTCAAACACATACAAAACTAAAACAATCATAGAATAAATGGCTCTTAAGATCTTTATTTCTTATTCGAAGGACCTAAACGTGAACTACTATGAACAATAAATAGTGGCATGCTTAAAATTGAAATAACATGAAGAATAACCCTTATCGGTAGTTTACGTAAAATGATTTAATAAAAGAAGTTTTATATTCCGTCATATGCCAGGGGAAAATTCATATTCATACTCGTAATCATCGATCATATATGAAAATCACCAATTTATTTACTCTTTAGTAAAAATTCAAAACTACATCATAGATATAAAAAAAAATTAACATTAAGCCAACCCAACAAATTACCCAACAATTTTAATCAATCGATGTCATTAGCGTGTCATTAAAGGAATCCACAATTTATAGTTGTGAAATCGGTGACATATCAAAATCAAATTATCATTGTAATTCTTATGATCAAGAAGATCCACAATTTATAGTTGTGAAATCGATGACATATCAAAATCAACTGATCATTTTAATTCTTCTGATCAAGAAAACTTGTCTAGCCAGCTGGCATTTTCTATGATGCATTACTTTATCTAGTCATAGAAAATGTATTTATCTGGCCTTTTGTCTGATGCAACATAGCCATAGACAATGTACTTATGATTCAACATTTCTTCTATGATGCATTGCTTTATCCGGCCTATTTGGCCTAGCCATACGACAATGTATTGGACCAATGTCATTCAGTTTCACAACTGTAGCATTTGTCACGAATTTTCTTTTCATTATTATCATGATACAAATCACGATTTTCATTATTATCATGGTCCAAATTCGGTGGATCACTTCGTTTCTTGCTATGAATGTCGTTGAAACATATTTTCACAGACTAAATTTGAAGACCGTGTCACATTCACTTCAGGGAATGAATGGCGCACACAATAGGGTGACACTCATGATTTTTCATTAACATCCCGCTATTTGCTCGGCCAACAGTAGACATGCGATGAGATCATAATATCTCATAAAATTTTTCCCTCGATATTGCTGCTGCAAGAGCAAATTCGAGACATGAAGTTGTGTTTGTTTTGCCAAGAGTTTTTTTGGGGGTTTTTTTTACATCACATCACCAATCATTTCTTATAATTCTCTCACCAATCAAATCTTCAACTACAAATAAAAAAATATTAAATCATCTCTCATCATTTCACTTTATCCACTTTATTACCTTTTTTACCATTATTTTATTCATTATTCTACTTTATTTCACCAATCATTTCATAATGTACACAAATTTCAAAAAAAACATCTTAACTTTGTAATGATTACTTCAATCACTTTATCTAAAAAAACCCTAAAAAAAACTCCAACCCAAAACAACACAACCGAAAGGTGGAAAAAGTTTCCTTTTTTTCTAGCATGTCTTAATATGTCAATTTAATTGTGGGATGTAATTATTAAAATGGCTAAATTATATTTAATGACATGTTATAATCCTGCAGTCACAGGTTTAGCCAATCATGTCTGCAAAAAGTTTTTTTTTTTCAAACGGTTCCACGGATCCACCATTTTTTTTAAATGGATCCACAATTCATACAAATCTCACCGTTAATGTTCCACAATTTATGCGGATCTATAATTTATATTGATCTTTCCCCGTTATTTTGTTCCACAATTCATATGGATCTCTCACCGTTATTGTTCCACAATTTATGCGGATCCATAATTTATACGGATCTTTCACCGTTATTTTGTTCCACAATTCATATGGATATATAATAACTCATGCGGATCTTTCACCAATATTCATGTTTGAATCCCTCATCAAGATGATAACGGAGAAATATCATAGTCTATGCATTGTCTTGATTTATCTATCAAAACCGATAGGTTCCAAATGCATTTTAACGTTCATGGCACATGATAAATAATTTATCCCCGATATGTTTAGGGGTATGAAATATTGTTTGACAATGTTAGCCATTAAAAAAAAAACTAGAAGAATGCAAAAATAAATTTTTACCTCTTATAGGATTAAGAATGGATTAATCCAATAAAATTTTACCTCTGGCTTGCAATACTCCATCGGTAGATCTGGTTCTCTGCTTGGAATACTTCATCAGTTGATCTGGTTGTAATACTCCATTGGTAGAGTCTCATACTGATAACGTGTTATAGAACTAATAACAGAAAATAAAGATGAAATATATCGTAGAAAGAAGAAAGGAATAGTTGTGTATTATATCACTGGCATCATGGGCGTATATAGTAGAGATTACGATGTGAACACAATATAATAGATAAACCAGAAAACATTGTAATAAATTTGAATAATAGATAAACATATTTTTATTCTTTTATAACAATAATAATTCTTTCCTTCCCACTATCCGTAATTTATTATTCATTCAATAAATTTTCAAACTTTATATTAATTGCTTTATTGTTATTCAAGGTACATATATATCACACTTTATTCTCTATAATTTATGAAATTTATTTGATTTCGTGAATTCATGTGAAAAGCATTAGTGAGTATTATTTAGGGACGAAGGCAATACTACTGTACATTTCATCCAACCACATGTTTGAGGTAAAGGATAAACCCTCAATAGTAATATAAGGGTTTGATTCATAAGTAGTAAAAAAGCCACAAAAGCAATATATTGTTAATCTTATAAGCCACACATTACTTGCAGGCTGTTGGAGACCATAAGCATGGTTGGTCTTGACAATGGATTATCATTCAGACACTGCAATGCAAGATCAATTATTGATGCAAGGATCTTCCCAATGCTTGGATCATCAGCGGGATGTGAAATCCGTTTATCGATTACTTCCTCAAGTTGTACATAGACAGATGCCAATGATGCTCCATCAGCCATATAGCTACTCGGAACGGGATACTCCCCTCTAATGATCTCCAATGCCAACACCCCGAAGCTAAACACGTCGCATTTCTCTGTCACTCGTACACTGTAAGCAAGCTCTGTAATGTAATAGTTCAAAGGTGTAAGCATAACGGATTCTTTTATATTTGTAAAGTCCTACATCGGTAAAGTAAAGTCCTGCTCACCCCCATATAAGTGTAAGACATAAATGTCTTGTCAACTCGGGTTAGCCTTTTTAGACCAAGCGAGGACGGCGGTCTAAACAGTTGACCGGACATTTATAACTCATTTAGCGCTATCAGACCCGGTATCTGGGGGCGTTACAGAATGATATTCAGAGCCGACTATCATACGGAACTAAGTGTCACACCGTGAGAGGCGGTGGGGGCCACCTCTAGAATCCTATGGTAGGGATGAACTGGGACAAATCCACTGGGAAAAGTCTTGGCAGTCCTGGCGAGGACTTATAAGGGGGAGGGGGAGAATGTAAAATTTCACATAGGTAAAGTAAAGTCCTGCTCACAACCATATAAGTGTGAGACATAAAGGTCTTGTCAATTCGGGTTAGCCCTTTTAGACCAAGCGAGGACGGCGGTCTAAGCAGTTGACCGAATATTTATGACTCATTTAGCGCTACCAGACCCGGGGTCTGGGGCGTTACAGAATGGTATTCAGAGCCGACTATTATACGGAACTAAGTCACACCGTGAGAGGCGGTGGGGATGACCTCTAGAATCCTATGGTAGGGACGAACTGAGACAAGTCTTGGCCGTCCTGGCGAGGACGCCAGTCCCTTATAAGGGGGAGAGAATGTAAAGTCTCACATCGGTAAAGTAAAGTCCTGCTCACTCCCATATAAGTGGAGACATAAATGTCTTGTCAATTCAGATTAACCCTTTTAGACCAAACGAGGACGGCGGTCTAAGCAGTTGACCGGACATTTATGACTCATTTAGTGCTATCAGGCCCGGGGTCTGGGGGCGTTACAATATTAACACAAAATACATGAACAAGAGAAAGCTCATAATTTAATTACCAGGTGCCATGTATCCGAATGTGCCAACCAGTCCCACGGAGTTGAGATTATTAGATGAATCGATCTTCAAAAACTTAGCTGTTCCGAAATCAGAAACAAAAGCTTCCAAATGGCGATTCGGTAAGATGTTCTTGCTTGATATGTCCAGGTGAACAATTGGAGGAGAACAATCATGGTGCATGTAAGATAAGGCATTCGCTATTCCCGTAATGATATTCACTCTTCTTTCCCAGTCAAGCTCCATAGCTGATTCATCTTCCCTCAGGATTTTGTCCAGACTACCTCTTTCAAGGTAGTCATATATCAAAAATGAGTGACGATCGCTCGAGCAAAAGCCATGAAGTTTAACGATATTACGATGTCTAATCACGGTAAGGGCTCTTATCTCGTTTACGAAATCATTACGACGCATTCTCATATGAAGCAAGGTATTATGAAGCCTCTTGATGGCAACAACTTGGGTAGATGAAAGTAATGCCTTATAAACACGACCAAAACCTCCTTCTCCGATGCAGTATGTCTCGTTAAAATCTTCGGTCGCTTCCAGAATCTTTTTATACATCTCTTTTCCATCGAATGTGGTTACGGAAAAGAAATTATTACCATTGTTCATAGGTATCGTATCCTCCTATGTATCGTTCATTCTACTTATAAAGCGAATAGCAATGGCTACACAAACAAATATAAGTACTGAAGCAAGGAAACTAATGAGTACAATTACAAGGACAAGTTTGCGTGTGGCTTTCTTGGAATGAGGACAAGCATGCAACCCTGCTATGTTGCCACACAATTTGGGATTCCCTTGTAATAATTGGTCTAAAACAAAGGATCTATTAATAGGGACAGAACTTTCAAAAAAAAGAAAAAAAAATTTCAGGGACAGGACCTTCTAAATCATTGAAAGATACATTCATCAACAAGAGTCTTGGCATATCTGCTAAGGCTTCTGGGATCTGCCCGGAAAGTTTATTATGAGAGAGATTAATACGATTTAGATAGCTACAATTGGCAAGGTTTACAGGGATTTGGTCAGATAACTGGTTGGAAGACAGATCAAGAAATGTCAAGAACGTAATCATAGAGGAAATGTCAGATGGAATAGGGCCACTTAGATTGTTGTTTGAAAGATCTAAATTGAGCAATGAAGAGCAATTGGCAATAGCCCTCGGAAACTGCCCCTTTAGTCCCTTGCCTGAAAGATTTATGGACGCAACTTTGTTCTGATTAGCATTCCAGCACTCAATCCCTTCAAAGTTACAGATAAAGCCCTCATAAGATACCTTACTGAAATCCCATGTTGGTAATAAGGAATTCAATGGGTCTTCTTCTAAGGAAGCTTTGAAAGCTTTAAGGCAATAGACATCACTCTCAAAGCTTCTGCTTAAATTACTACTCAGAAACAGCAAGAGAAAGAGATATATATATATAAATGTTAAAGTTTCTGACTTGAAGCAGTGTAGTAGCATCCTCCTTGAAGATAAAACTCTAAGGCTCAGCACATGTGTTGCCACTGAAATATTTTCCAAATTGCAAAATTAGAACCAACTCCTTGTCAAATATAGTGGGTAAATAATAATACATGGAATTGAAATAGTATGTGTGATATATTATGCTCAACCAACGCAATCTATAATAGTAACATTGTTTAGTAAACTAAATGGAAAGCAGAAAAAAAATCACAACCAAACGAAATGACCCTTTTATACTAATTAGTGTAGACGACCACTGACCCTTGACATTTTTCTTTTTCCAGATACGAAAGGATACGCACACACCCATTAAATACGCTCTAAACGGGGTTCGAAGCCTGGTCTCCCCACCGGGTAGCCAGGTTAGACCCTAGTGAAAACCACTAGGGCATGTACCCTCCCTTGACTAAAAAAGTTAAGGAAATCCTCCCTCCGTCTTCCGATGTAAAGGCTTTTGAAAATTACACACAGTTTTAAAAAAATAATAAATAAATTGTTTTTTAAAATTGTATTGTTTAATGTGAAAGTAAAAACAATGTATTTATAATATTGAATTGAGATGTAAGAATACATGATATAATGACACCCAAAAAGCTGAAAGACTCTATATTGCGGGAACAAATGAAGTATAAAAAGAGTAAAATAGCTAACTATCCATTTATCCTTCAATCGTATAACCTACCACACTTTAGGTATTTACGCAAGGGGCGGCTCCAGAAATTTAGAGATAAGGATTAGAAATTTATCATATTTTCGTAATGGGTATTTGCTTATAAAGACACTTAATTAGACACTACACACTTAAAAGATAATTGGTTATACACACACATTCTACCGAACTTTCCTAAATTACCCTTTTGTTCTAATTTTTTTTTCAAAGGACGTCGGCGTCTTCAACCTTGAACGCAAACTCACCGCCGGATCTGAAATATTTGATTCCTTATACTCCACAGGATTTTTCGGTTCCAGATCTTTTTCAACAGATTTTTTCATCTATTGCAAATGATACATGATTTAGTTGGATGGAACTTTTCCAAATTCTCATGAGCATCAGGAGTCTATTATTGAATTCACCTGGTAATACTCACAGGGGCGGACGCAGGATCTCGGATAAGGGGGCGATAAAATTTTTAAAGGCAAAAAAAAAAATTTAAGGATGGGCAAACTATATGTATCCTACAAATTTTAATGTATTTTTTTTCGGATTAAGGGGGGCAGCAGTTGCCCCCCTTGGCTGTATGTAGATCCGCCACTGAATACTCATTTTTGAGAATGTAAACAGGAAGAAAATCCATGGACTGTATAATGCGTTTCATCTGTTGGTTCACGAACAGACATTTTGCTACAAGCTTCTAATCAATAATTCGTGTTGAAGCACAGGCCGTCCTTGGGGGCAGGCCGCGGCCTAGGGCCTGGAATTTTAGGGCCTTGTTTTCATATATTAGAAGTGTATTTTAGGTTAATTTTTATTTTTAACTCAAGCTAAAAAACCAGTAAAACCTAAATTTGTAGCCGAATTCAGTGAAAAAAAGTCTAATCAAATTTCGTTAAATTTTTTATAACGCTAATCAATATAGTATACCTCAAAAATAATTGTGATATATTATTTTTTTTCATATGGTCGAGAGCCCTAATGTTTTTTGGCTAGGGCCTCCGATTACACAGGGACAGCCCTGTTGAAGCATATATATACACAGAGTGCAGGGCAGACCATTATAAATCAGTGATTGAAACCGATGAAAAGTCAGATTTACCTTAAGCTTTTACGAAACATTTACCTTCAAAACAACCAGTTCTCCGGCGAGTTTCCTTCGAGTTTGGCTGAGTTGACTCGTTTAGATCTCTCCGGCTACAGTTTCACGGGGTCCTTCCCATTCTCTATGAATAAATTGACCCATTTAACCGGCTTATTTCTTCAGAATAACGGATTTCCCGGTACTCTTGCTAGCATCAATCCACCCAATTTAAGCAATTTTAACGTTTCCAAAAAAAAAAAAAGTATGTTTGCCACTCATAAAAAGAGTATCTTTGGAAAGGAGGAAACTGTATATATTTTTTGATACACAAATTTGGTAGCTTTGTAAAATAATTTTAATGTCAATGAATTCGTGTAGTGTCATTCTCAGTGTTGTGTCATTTTTTTTTTTTTTAGTATCACCTTTGGTCTTATTAATATGTAAAGAAAGGAAAGGAAATTTGGTACACATCAATGCGCTTACATTGATGTCACTGTATATGCATTTTGATGCACAAATTTGGTAGCTTTGTAAAATAATTTAAATGTTAATGAATTCGTGTAGTGTCATTTTCGGTATTGTGTCATTTTTTTTTTTTGTTTAGTATCACCTTTGGTCTTATTAATAAAATTACAACGTTTTTTTTGGGGGGGGAATTACAAGGTTTTTAATAAATAAAAAAGTATGATTTGAAATAAAATTGCTGCTGTAACATTGATGTCGCTGCATCAGCAAATATCAATGTTTAATACCCCAAAATAGTTGGTTGTTATCGAGACTTACCTTATACTATTATTTGGGTTTTTTTTTTTTTTGAGGGGACTATTATTTGTGTTATACGGTGAATATTATGGAAATATGTATTTAATGGAAACTCATCATTAGTGCTACTACTACTATTATTATTATTATTATTATTATTATTATTATTTTGTTATTTTATGACTGCATATATATACAAAGGTATTCTATTTTCTTCATATAATTTTAAATAATGGTGATAACGCTTTCAACTGCCGTAGCTTTTGGTAGTTCAAATTTTTTTGGAAAACAATATTTTAACAAAATATATCTATAATATAGCTGATAAAATATAGGTTGTTGCAACAAAATTTTAAAAGTTTAAAATTCAAATTACATTTTATTTTTAATCACTTGTAAAAGGATTTAGCACTATAAATAAAGGAGGGGTGTGAGTCCCAATCATTAAGCCATAAGAAAGGGATTAAAGAGGGAGCATTTCGTTAGTGGTTGATAGCAAAACTTAGCACTGTGAATTTCATTTTATTTTAATTTACCGTGTCATTTGGCTACTATATATCTTGCTAGGCATTATCCTCTTACTGAATTGTAAATCATTAACATCTTTTTATTTTACTCCGCAAAGGACCCCAGTCAAATTGTATCTACATATATCACAAATGTATATCCTCCTACTAATTTTGCAACTTACCAATATTTTTTACTACCATACGTAAGCGAGTCTCTCTCAAGTTGCCTACGTATCCTGTTGATTATTCCGGAATCAAGCCCCCTTCGTAGTTCATCTTAACTAGTATTTATAGGGGCTATTTGTGCCCTAACCCCAATTATGGGTCGGCCGAGGTTATTGTCACATTTGCCCTTACCGGGCCTTGCTTCTTCTCCAAGTTAAACTAGGCTGCGAGATAATGGGCTTTTACGGCACCGCTTTATAGCTTCGTGTTGCCGATATTCGACTCGAGAATTCGAGCTTGTACGCTTCTCGCGGACATTACTCATGTCGATGTGGATCGTCGATGTCGGTATGGGATTCTTTGCCTAGGCTTCCCGACCATGTCGATGTCGTAAGTTATCGAGTCGATCCTTTAGCCACCACTCGCTCTAATCTAAGAGTCTCGTCTCGTGATGCCACGTGGAGGTGTTCGATACGGTATCGTCGCCAAGCCCCCCGCATCAATCGAGCTCTTGAGGTCGGGTCCGATCTCGCAAACGTGTACCTCGGCTATTGTCAACCCTTGGCCTTATAATGTGCGGTTAAGTTGATGCCGACTTCGATGTCGTATCGTTTTTGTCCCTTTAAGACTTATAATCGTTAACTGTCGACATTGAAAGCGGTCGACACGCAGATCCTCAAATAAGGAGTCGATACGAGTTTTAGATTGAGCTCGTGGAGCTCGAATATTGAGGTTCGATGTCGAACCTTTGATGATTAGCGAACTGCGCCGCTTTATCGGCTTCCCGCATTTTATTTTTGCCGAGGCGCGCCGACCGTATCGACTTCCCGGACTTTGTTGAGCGAGCTGCGCCGACCGTATCGACTTCCCGCATATATTTTTTGCCGAGCCGCGCCGATCGTATCGACTTCCCGGACTTTGTTGAGCGAGCCGCGCCGACCGTATCGACTTCCCGCATATATTTTTTGCCGAGCCGCGCCGATCGTATCGACTTCCCGGATATATTTTTTGCCGAGTGCGCCGATCGTATCGACTTCCCGGACTTTGTTGAGCGAGCCGCGCCGACCGTATCGACTTCCCGCATATATTTTTTGCCGAGCGCGCCGATCGTATCGACTTCCCGGACTTTGTTGAGCGAGCGCGCCGACCGTATCGACTTCCCGCATATATTTTTTGCCGAGCGCGCCGATCGTATCGACTTCCCGGACTTTGTTGAGCGAGCTGCGCCGACCGTATCGACTTCCCGCATATATTTTTTGCCGAGCTGCGCCGATCGTATCGACTTCCCGGATATATTTTTTGCCGAGCTGCGCCGATCGTATCGACTTCCCGGACTTTGTTGAGCGAGCTGCGCCGACCGTATCGACTTCCCGCATATATTTTTTGCCGAGCCGCGCCGATCGTATCGACTTCCCGGACTTTGTTGAGCGAGCCGCGCCGACCGTATCGACTTCCCGCATATATTTTTTGCCGAGCCGCGCCGATCGTATCGACTTCCCGGACTTTGTTGAGCGAGCCGCGCCGACCGTATCGACTTCCCGCATATATTTTTTGCCGAGCCGCGCCAATCGTATCGACTTCCCGGACTTTGTTGAGCGTGTGAATCCGACTTTCGGATCAAGTCGTTAGGTCGATTTCATAGACTATTTGAGTTCGTCTTTTGTAAACTTTGTTAATTCGATCCGCAAGTCACTTGTGAGTGATCATAATAAATAATATAGTTAAAACATTTATCTAATAGTAAAGATTCCACGAGCGGTATCAAAGTTGAATAAAACATTAGAGGGCACGGGATTTGCCCCGAAAATAAAATTTCCTCGAGCCGCAGGCTTTTCATTTGAGTCGATCGACCCCCCCCCCCCCCCCGAAGTCATGGGATCGTATTCACGGGCGGTTATCTAGTAATCCGCCGTCTCTCGGAGAACGGTCTCTTCTGCGGTAATCATCCCGTCGCTTCTATTGCCACTATTGTAGCGTTTAAATCCATGCCTTCCCTCGGCTCGACTGCTGTGATCGATCTACGACCTCGTCAAGCTTCCCTTCCAACACACGACTTGTATCTATGTCTCGTATCGGATCTCGGCAATATTCCGATTCGTGCCCAATATCTTGGTGGTACTTGCGCACTTGTTGGGGTTTCTACTCTCCCCGGGTCCCCTCATTGGTGGGGGATTTCGGCCAATCCCTTCCTTTGCATGATTGTTAAGACTGTTCACGAGGCCTCGTTTAATGGGATGAAGTCCTTCTCCCTGTGGGGTCTCTTCTCCCCGAATCGATCCGAGACGGATCCCGTAACCCGATCCCAACTCGACTTTCTTTTCTTATCGAACCGTCTTCGGGCTTGTTCCTCTTGTTCTCGCCCTTTTCCATCTCTCTCTTGATCCTATTGGCTTCTTCCCCCGGCGGTGCTTGTAGGCGACATCTAAACACTCCTCCATCGTATGAGGGAGCTTGCGTTAAGTTTGGCATGTAGCCGCCCTTCTCGCGGACGACACGAAGGATGCAACCGGCAACCGATCGTCGTGTCGCGTACTTGTACGGACTCTTCATTGAAGCGTCTTATAAATTGTAGCACCGTCTCATCCGGCTTCGCTTCAAAGTCAAAAGATGAGTCTCGGTTTCTTTGAAATGGTCGAGCGACGATAAAAGCATGAACGAACTTCCTAGTCAAGGTCCCAAAATCGGAGATCGACCAGGGAGGGATTTTGTTTGAACCACTCCCTAGCTCTTCCCGTTAGAAGTGCGGGGAAAGCCTTGCACTTCATTTCGTCCGAAGCATTGTACAAGTTCATATGCGAGATGTATTGGTGCATATGATCGTAAGGATCCTTGGACCCGTCATAGGCACTAACCTTAGGAATCTTAAATCCCGCGGGTCGAGGGTAGTTGTCGATATGCGCGATGAAGGGTGATGCGCGGATCGACTCGTCGGCGATCGCTTTCCGAGAATGATATCGAGTTCGGCTTTGGCCGTGTCCCGGTGCGGCACATGTTCGTATGGACACTTGATTCTACCAATTCCGCCCGTTTTGGAGCTTCGGTTGGATATTTGTATCTCGGGATTTACGGGGGTTTCTCCCCGAGAGTTTCATCCAAGATCGCTTTAATCGTGGCGTTATCCGGATTTTTCAAGGATTCCACCGAGTGCTTGATTGGTTGGATCTTGAAGGACAAGATTAGGTTCTTCCTCCGCTTGCGGTCGCGTTTCTTTGAACATCCCTTTGGATGGTTGACGTTCTTTGCGGCTTCTTTGGGGACGCATCCTTGGGATCTGCGGCCCTTTTCCCGCATTCTTGGGTGGTGCCATAATTCTTTTTAGGGTGTTCTTGACGGATTCAATCGATTATCGGTAGAAGGCCCTCCTTCAGCGCCAAATGACGATGCTTTGGGTTTCGTCATTTGATAATATCGGGCTGTTCTTCTATGTGATAATGATAAGAACCCTAAAATCTTCAAAGAAAAGGTGTGTGTTTGTTGTATATTTTGGACTGAGCTTGAGAGTCTCTCTCAAGTTGCCTACGTATCCCGTTGATTATTCGGGAATCAAGCCCCGTAGTTCATCTTAACTAGTATTTATAGGGGCTATTTGTGCCCTAACCCTAATTATGGGTCGGCCGAGGTTATTGTCACATTTGCCCTTGCGGGCCTTGCTTCTTCTCCAAGTTAAACTAGGCTTGCGAGATAATGGGCTTTTACGACTGCACTTTGCTTTATAGCTTCGTGTTGCCGATATTCGACTCGAGAATTCGAGCTTGTACGCTTACGCGGACATTACTCATGTCGAT
The DNA here is from genome assembly GCA_036785695.1 of Gentiana straminea. Taxonomy (NCBI): domain Eukaryota; kingdom Viridiplantae; phylum Streptophyta; class Magnoliopsida; order Gentianales; family Gentianaceae; genus Gentiana; species Gentiana straminea. The sequence goes on along the minus strand of JAVUPR010000114.1, from coordinate 10,361,642 downwards.
GTGGATCGTCGATGTCGGTATGGGATTGCTGCCTAGGCTTCCTGACCATGTCGATGTCGTAAGTTATCGAGTCGATCCTTTAGCCACCACTCGCTCTAATCTAAGAGTCTCATCTCGTGATGCCACGTGGAGGTGTTCGATACGGTATCGTCATAAGCAATGCTTTCTGTGTGTATATATAGATATATATATTAGCAATTCGTTGATTGTGTTGTTTACATGACTATGTTTTATTATTTGTGTTAATCTAATCACCTTTGTTTTTTCTTCTTATGAAATATGTGTTGACTTTGCGTCGGGAATTAAGTTGTGGCAAGTGTGTGTTGAGGAGTTTGAGAAAAGTTGAGTATATTTCTTGGAGAAATATTTTTGAAACCATGCCGTTTCAAGTTTTCCTTTGAATAGACTAATATATTTGATGCAGAAAGTTATACTCTTGATATTTACTTATTATTTTGATTAAGTATTGGTTTTTTTCTGGTAAAAAGGATCGGTGAGTTTTATCTTGTTATAAAAGTAAATGTGTGTATTTTTATCAATTTATTTTACATAGTTTTATCATTTCATCTTATATATAAATAAAAAATTTGGTTCTTATTTTCGTAATAATAAACCGTGATGTTTTTATCCATGTTTTTAGATTGCTTCGTTAATATATATATATATATATATATATATATATATATATATATATATATATATATATATATATATATATATATATATATATATATATATATATATTGTAATAACGTTCATTAAGATCCATAATTGTTTGTTCATGGGCCCATATGACATCTCTTATATCGAATATATGGACCACAGAAGTATGTAGGTTTTGGAGACTTACCAAGAACAAATTTTGGTCTACCCAATTATGAAGTTCTTGGGGCACATTTACAAAATTTGTCCATCTGGGTTGATACTCGGGGGGCTTCAGGCCATCTGAAGTTGGCGGAATATTCCAGATTTCTGAGCTGTGTTGCCCAAGTGTATGGTTGCTCAGTCTGTACTCTGGAGAGGAAGTCGGATTTGGATGTAGCCTCGTTGATTATTGTTGACCAGATTTCTTCTCGATTATTCTTAGGTGTTCTTCTGGAAGCCTTAAGGATTCCTCTCTCTTCAAATGCCTTCCTCTCTCTTCAAATGCCCCCCCCCCCCCCCCCTTAGCGATGTAGTCTGCTACGGCCGCATCACATCTTGGTATGTGTGTGTTGGGGTGGTAATGTGGGTTGGAGGCGCTTTGGGGTCAGGTATGTCAAAGTATATGGGATTGGTAGTTTTGAATATATATATATATATATATATATATATATATATATATATATATATATATATATATATATATAACGAAGCAATCTAAAAACATGGATAAAAACATCACGGTTTATTATTACGAAAATAAGAACCCAATTTTTACGTAAAATTGACAGACTCTTGGCTTCCAAACATTACTAATTTAGTTTTAGATTGCCTATAAGTTGACAATTATAATTATTTTCAGGTGCTAATTAGTTTCCCTCACTACTTTGAGGAATCCAGAATATATTCTAGAGAGGATGTGAATTTTAATAGGTACATTTTTGCAATAAGTGTTTTGTATATATATGATATAGAATACTAACTTCTATTTGAATAATAATTATGACAGTCCTTTAAAGTTTGGTGTTGACATACACCGATCATCGTAAAATTAATGAGGGGATCATCATGATAATCAATTATTGGTCTTGCTTGAATGCAAAACTCTTAGCGACTAGGTGAGTTAGGGTTATTGCACTGCAGAACGTCTAGTCACCGGTCTCGGGCCTCTTGACTTCGGCTCATCGACAGTCTTAGAGTGATGGTACCAAACATTTCCCCAATGTTCCATGTGCATGGTCGGGAAAGAAAGGGCCGACGCCTATGTCATGGTTCGGAGGGCAGTGGGGTTGGCTGAAGCCCTTTGGGAGGTTCATTGGGTGGAGCTGTGAATCTTTTTCCCTGACAATCGTTCGGAGTTGTCAGGAAAAAGTTTGCTTGCTTGTGGAGTACGGTAAAGAAACATGCTGGGGTGGGTTGGTAATGACTCATCGACTAAAACAAGTCGGTGTCAAACGAATTAATAGACTTAAATTCAAGAAAATTACTTGACATTTATATTTTTTTTGCAAATATCATATTTTTTCCATGTACTAACTACTATTATATGCAGGGTAAGGAAAAAGCCTTATGTTGTAATATTTTAACGGTTTTGTAACTATTATTTTCGTATATAAAGGCTCACACGCACACACCGGAACTCACTGGGCTATCTTTAGCTCATACGTTTGTGAAATCTTTTCTTTAGGTATGAAGGAAGGGCACCGGGATGGAGAGGTGAGCGGGGTAACCTTGGAAGCTGTTCTGGGAGAGGGAGTTGATGAAGAGTTCAATGTCGACATGGCAGCTTAGTTTTCAAGTTTGTTTTGAGTTGTTTCAATGTAATAAAAATTAATTGATGTTTTATTCTTTTGGTTTTGGTGATGTTTAAACAGAGTACTAGTTCCCTCAGTTGTTTTGTTGGAGATATAATGTTTGGTCGGTGGATCACCGGCTTGTCCCTTATTAGACCCCAGTGGACCCTAGGGGTCGGGGATAGGCCTATTACACACTGCGTTTTCACATGTCACTTCATCGCAGTGCTACTATATCACGTCAATTTTTATGAAGAAAATTTAGATTTTTGGAAATTAAGTCAGGAAAATATCAAATTACATATAAGAATAAATATGACAAGAAAATATGAATTATGGTGAAAGAATTACGATGATCGGAGTTTTATATCAAAAGAAATTACCGTTTGAAATACTGAATATAAAAAAAGAAAATAACATCATTTTTTTTAAAAACTCAATTTTTAAAAATTAACATAATTTTGGTACACATTTCATTTCATCGTCAAATGTCATTTCATCTTCATATGTCATTGCATCACGGTGTCACTGCATCGCGATGTCACTGCATAAAATGTTGGTGTCATTGGGTGTCACTGCATTTATTGCTTGAAATGTTGTCATTGGGTGTCACTTCGTAAAACGTTGGTGTAATTGGAAGTCACTTAATAAAATATTGGTGTCATTGGGTGTCACTTCATAAAGTGTCACCGTATAAAATGTTGGTGTCATTAGGTGCCCCTTCATAATGTGTCAGTGGATAAAATATTGTTATCATTGGGTCTCACTTCATAAAATGTTGGTGTCATTGGGTGTCACTGCATAAGATGTCACTTCATAAAATGTTGTTATCATTGGGAGTCACTGAATAGAGTGTCACTTCATAAAATGTTGTTGCCATTGGGTGTCACTTCATAAAATATTGGTGTCATTGGGTGTCAATGCATAATATGACACTTCATAAAATGTTGGTGTCATTGGATGTAACTGCATAACGTGTCACATCATAAAATGTTGTTGTCATTGGGTGTCACTGCATGAGGTGTCAATTCATAAAATGTTGGTATAATTGGGTGTTACTACATAAGGCGTTACTTCATAAAATGTTGGTGTCATTGGGTGTCTCCTAATAAAACGTTGGTGTCTTTAGGTTGCACTTCATAAAGTGTCGCTGTATAAAATGTTGGTGTCATTACGTGTCACTCCATAATGTGTCAGTGCATAAAATATTGTTGCCATTGGGCGTCACTTCATAAATTGTTGGTGTCATTGGGTGTCACTGCATAAAATATTGTTGTAATTGGGTGTATTGTATAATGTGTCACTTCATACAATTTTGGTGTCATTGAATGTCACTGCATAATGTGTCATTTCATAAAATGTTGGTGTCATTGGGTGTCACTGTATAAGATGTCACTTCATAAAAGTTGTTGTCATTAGGAGTCACTGCATAGAGTGTCACTTCATAAAATGCTGTTGTCACTGAGTGTCACTTCATAAAATATTGGTGTCATTGTTGTCCGAGCTCACGAGTCAAGCCGAGTTTTGTCAACTATTAAAGTATTTGAGCCGAGTCAACCTAAATTTTATTGAATACTGAACGAGTTGAATTTGAACTTTTCTGTTTATAACTCGATCGGCTTCGAGTTGTTTTTTTATAGTCAAGACGAGCTTGAGCCTTAGGGTTCGAATTGTTTTTTTTATATGAACCGAATCCGAATTTGTTCGTTAAAACCTCTAACTACTCGTATGAAAAACATGTCTAAATATCTAATACACAAGCCGTCTAATACTGGCATCTTCTTTGATTCAATTCTGAACATGCTCAAACTCAGTGATCCCACAAGGAATTGTAATCCAACCCGAATAGCTTCTCACATTTTTTGTAGAAGCTCTTCAAACAATGGATGATTAACATACATTACAGGCACTAAAACCCGTTGAAATTCACTCTCTTTTAAACCCACGTATACAACTAAATACCCTTTCGGTAAAATCGGATCACGACTACCCACTTTCACGTAATTCAGATTATAGACCCGACTGCAAATCGACTTTGCTTTTGACCCGATCATACGAGTCCATTTTACGAACTTTGAAATGGGCTCGAATCTGCGACTTGAGACGTGAAAGTCGGATACCTGAACTGAGCGTCGACGGGAAATGCACCGGCATATTGATTTTAATTGGTGTTTGAGTGAGAAGCTTCAGATCTTCACCATTTTTGTTGAATTACTTGTGGATTTAAAAAGAAAAAGAAAAAGATCGACGTAAAAAATGGAAGGCAATTGGGTTGATTTCTATGGAAAATGCCAGAAATCGGAGAGAGTGAAAAAAAGTTCAAATAAAAAGGTGAGAAAATATAAGATCAGGTCACAGTAGCACCCCATATTTCATTTTAGGTGAAGACCTAACATTTTTTTTCAAGTTCCGCGTCCAAATTTGGACGATTTCGTCCAAATATATACAATCTCGTCAAATTTTGGTAGAAATACCGTCAAAAATGGAACACAACCCAAGAATGACGGAACCGTCTAAATTTTGACGGATTCCGTCCAAATATAGACGGTGGCGGAATTTGTTCTACGCTTCGTCGAAATTACACTCGCTTCGTCCAAAATGGAACTCGCTTCATCCAAATTTGAAAAAACCTAGCCTATTTCGCTTCGTCTTCTTCCTCCTTCCCCATTTCATTCTGAAACAACGAGAACGCCCCAATTTCTTCCAATTTACAGAGCCAAAGTAAAAAATCGAACGGGAGTGGTTTGAAGTTTGAACGGTATTATCACAATGGCTCATCCTAATGAAAAAGCACCTCTTGTAGAAGCACCTCTTGTGAGTCATTTACGGTTTATTAGTTTTAATTTCAAAAATTTTATTGTATACATTTGAAATTTTAATGTTTGATAGTGTTATATTTTATTTTTTGATTTGAATTCATGTATGGAATTAAAGTATGATAGTGTTGTATGTATAATTTCGATTTTTTTATTCGTATTCATGGATAATTCATGTATGCAATCTGTATGATAGTGTTATTTTTTGTATTCGAAAAAATGTATGATAGTGTTAATGCTCGATTATTTGTAAATGATAGTGATTATTTTGTGATTCAAATTATAGAGATTCATGATAGTATGAAAATTTGGGAAAATGTATGGCAGTGTAGACAATTTTTTAGATTGGAATTAATGTATGATAGTGTCATATGTATGATAGTATAGTTTTTGATTCGATTAATGTATAGTACTGCTCATAGTGTTGTTTTGTTTTGAAATGGGTAGTATAAATACCTTAATTTTGACATGTGTAGTATTGTATGTTATAGGTAATTTTGAAAGTGATTATGACGTTTGTAGTATTGTATGCCTTAATTTTGACATATGTATTGAAAATTTGTAGTATGAAATGCCTTAGTTAATTTGGAAATGTGTAAGATGGTGCATTTTTTGAAATAACACACGAAGGGGAAATTAACCGTTATAGGAAATCACAATGAAAATGTCCATGATTTAATAAAGAATAAATCTATGATTAAAAATGTTGTTTGAAATTACAAAAAGAAATTACAAAAAGAAAAATGATTAATTTCGATGAGATGGTTCGATAATGAAATTGACATTCCTTGGAATTTTATTTGAAATTGATAAATTTATTTATATTTTATTACTTTTGTTTGTAATCGTTTCAGTACGTTCTATGAAATTATCGGTAACAACATAATGAATTTTTTTAAGAAAATGAACCATACGACGAATCTCGACATATTCCATGCATCCCTAGGATGTTTTCGAATCCTTCTTATCCGCTGTGTCGACCTAATCTCCAGGCATTATATTGGGGCTCCTTATATAGCGTAGCTCGTAGAAAATTTCATTAGGTCTGCTCAATAGAGCATCTTTTCCGTTCTCAGCAGCTTGGTAAAGCCTCCGCCGGAAGTGAGGCATCCGTTAGATTAAAAGTCTAAGCTTTGTTCTGATGGCTCTGTCCAGCATCTGATCTCCCTCGTCATCATCAAATATTCTATGACGCTGGTAAAAAACTCTTCTCTTCTATTACCCCCGTCTACTGTTACGACACAACACAACGAAACTTGAAAATTTAACCTAACCTAACCATGTGTGCGTGTGTATGTATGTATATATGTAAGTAGTATATATATGTGTGTATATTGGTTTCTCATTTATATACACATATATTTACTTGTATATAAATGAATATAGCCAGACATCAAAAAACACAATAATATTCCTAAAGAGAGAGATGAAACATCACACATATATATGGTAATGTAGAGAATATATATACATACATATAAATATATACACACACACACACATATATATATATATATATATATATATATATATATATATATATATATATGATACACACACACACACACACACACACACACACACATATATATATATATATATATATATATATATATATATATATATATATATATACACACACACACACACACGCACGTGCGCGCATATACATACTATATATATATATATATATATATATATATGAATACACACACACACACACACACACACACATATATATATATATATATATATATATATATATATATATATATATATATATATATATATATACACATACATACATAAAATTCATTCTACATTAATTTTACAATAATATTTAGACAACACAACAATATTTGGAAAAAAAAACCTAACCATGTGTATAAATGATTGTTTCGCAGATAACAACACGGTGTCCGTTAAGTTTTTATTTGGTGGAGAGTGGAAATACCATGAATATAGCGACCAATGGTCTTATAAAAGAGGAAAATTGTATTTGGTTCGTGTGAAAACCGATACGACATTGGATGAAGTGAAGGCCAAAGTGTGTCAGAAAGTAGGAATTGATGTCTAAAACAATAGATTGATCATGAAACTAATGTACGTAGATTACGACCACCCGATGGATGTTTTGGACGATGATACATGGCTAGGCTACATTGATGATATTTTGATAAAAGAACCCGTGAAACTATGCGTTAACGCTGAACCGGTTATGGACGATGACCATACGAAAGATGAGAACGCATTTGACTTAAATGAGCAACTTCACGCAGAAAATAATAGAGGCATTGATGATTTTACATCCGATCTGGACTTTAATCGAAATTCCCGAGAGCATGTTGTATCTACCACATCAGTCTTTACCATGTGTGCTATTACCACATTAATCCCCATAATTGTTAGCATAAATAATACGCAGTTAAGATTACTCCGCCGATTTATCTGATTTACCAAATCTACTATACAAACCTCTGCCCTAACAACCTTTGTCTTTCCTATTTAAATCTCTCGCCATCTCTGTAAAATAACAACCCCTCTCTCGCCATCTTTATAAAATAACAATCCCTTGTCAAATTTGCTTTTCAATCTTCTTCCTTCGTCGATCGTTTATTCCCAAAACAATCCAAAAGGAAAAACTCTCAAAAGATCAAAACTTTTGGCTGAATTCTTCATCATAATTGGAATCTTCAATTTCTTTTACTAGTGATCAATCAATTCGTCTGAAAGTTCCATGGAGGACAAATACAAGTTTGTAAAAGTGGTCGGTAAAGGCACTTTTGGTTGTGTTTACAGAGCAATTAACAGAGAGACCGGTAAAACCGTAGCAATCAAGAAAATAGAAGAAAGCTATCAACCATGGATAACTTGTTTCAACACAGAAGTGAAGGTGCTTATTAAATTCGGTGGTCATCCAAACATGATCAGCCTTAAAGAAGCCATGAAAGACAATAGCGGCAATACCATGTACTTAGTCTTCGGGTACATGCCTTCCAATCTTTATAACTTTATCAAGAAGAACAATCAAAAAGGAATCCTCTTTGGCGAAAAGTGGTGCTTCCAAATTATGAAGGGTAACTACATTCATAAAGGCGGATACTTTCATCGCGATTTGAAGCCTCAAAATCTGTTAGTTTCTGGATCTGGATATGAAGTTAAAATAGCTGATTTGGGTAGTGTACGCTTAATTGATGAGAAAACTCCATGCACAGAGAAGGTTGGGACTAGATGGTATCAAGCTCCTGAGGTTCTATTGGGTTCAAAAAATTATGGTCCTGATGTTGATATGTGGGCTGGGTGTAATCCTTGCAGAATTATTCATGCGTCGGCCTATGTTTCCTGGAAATTCAAGTGATGGTGATCAAGTTAATAAAATATGCTATGTTATTGGTAGTCCCACCGTTGTGGATAAACTTTCTTTTGCAGATGAGGTTAAGAAGTACCAATTTCTGCAAGTGAAATCATCCTTCGTTAAAGATATTGCTACATTGATTCCGTCGGCAAGTGAAGACGCAATCAGCCTTATTAAATCGCTTTGTTCATGGGATCCATCTAAAAGGCCAAGTGCTGCAGATGCGCTTCAACATCAATTCTTTGTTTGGCCTGATAAACTTGTAGAGCAAGAGGAAGTAGAGCCGATTCTCACGCCGCCACCGTCCGGTTTTCCACTCATTCCGAAGAAATCGTTTAGGCCACCGCCTCGTGTTCCATCCATTCCGAAGATTGCTCCCCCACCACCCGTTTTTCCACCTATTCCGAAGTTTGCTCCGCCGCCGCCCGGTTTATCACCTGCTCCGAAGATTGCTCCGCCTCCACCACATCCGAGCTGGACTTTAATCAAAATTCTCGAGAGCACGTGTTTCATGTTGTAAATGCACGATACTACAAAAATAGAGACAAGTTTGGTGAAGTCATATTTGTAGCCAATGATGGAAAAATTATACATTTCTAAAACTATGAGAGAAAGATGAGATCTACACTTCAGCCAATATTTATTAAGAGTGGTTTGTGGAGAAGGATTAACAAACACAGAAGGAGACGTAGAGTTACCGAAAGAAATGCTCATTTAATATGATGAAAACGATGATGAGTTTTTGAAAAATCATTTAACCGATTCTATCTTTCCATCTATATAAGAGAACAAGCAGAGCAATACTGGCCAAGACTAATGAACATGTTGATAAGTTAAATGAAATTTTGATATCAACCTTTCCAAGGGAAGAATATTGTTTCGACAGTTTTGATAAGGCTATTGATAATACTAATGATTATTATCAAGAAGAATATCTCAATACTTTTACACTAAATGGATTGTCTTCTCACAAATTAGTGTTGAAAAAGTATTCACCGATATATAGTTAAGCAACTTAGATCCAGAAGAAGGATTATGCAATGGTACATGGATGATATGTAAATGGTTCATGGGAAACGTGATTCATGTTGAAATCAAAGTTGGGCAACATTGTGGAAAAATGTTTTAATCCCACGTATTCCACTCCCACCGGGAGAAAAGTAAGGATACCCGTTTCATTTTTCAAGAAAGCAATATCCTATTTGTATTTGCTTCGCAATGACGATCATTAAAGCATGCGGAAAAATAAAACCATTTGTAGAAGTTTATTTCCTTCGGCCGGTGTTCTATCATAGACAACTATATGTTGCACTTTCAAGGGGAACTTAAATATCAACAACTAAGGTGTTGATCAAACACAATTATCAACTTGACAACACCCGTATATGTACAAAAAAATATGTATATAAACAAGTTCTACAGTCTGGTACGTAAGTATTAAATTCCTTTATTATCATTATTCATTTATTTTCTTTAAATAATTCACACATACTCATATGAGTTCTTATGAAAAAGGATGACAAATGAAAGCACACATGATATGGTAAAGGATGACACATGAAGGATGAAAGAACACAGAATCGACAACTGCATCATTAAGCATTGAGTTCCAAAGTGAAATTTTGAATTTCTATAAATTTCTATTGTTTTATTTTTATATATTCAACTTCTTTCACTTTTATGTTCATATTGAAATCCACAGTAGTATTTGATGGTGTCTGAAATTTTCGGTGATGAAACTGGATCTTTAAGCGGGTAATCCAATTACTTGACTAGTGGATTTTGTGATGAATTATAGTTGAACCAATGTGATTGACTGTCTGCATACCTAGAGAATTAGGGATCAAGCTATTTGCGTAGTTATGAATCGGTGAGGAGTGCATTATTTTTATATGATCACTATTTTCCGGAAAAGATGCCTTGAACCACATGATTGAGATCATGGACGGTTTACGATTCCTGTCATAATAGAGCGGGAATCACGAGGCCATTAGTGTGGCAGTTATAGTATGCTAAATGATCTGACCGCTCATCTCAAAAACATGAAGTCGGCGATGATGATCCACCCCGAGTTGAGAGTTCAGGACCGAGGTGATCCTGCACCATATCGTTAGAACAAGAGATGGGAGGCACTTCATATCAGACATAGACATCTTCATCAAAGTTATATATAGAGTATAAGACCCTAAATTGGGTTGAACTTATGTGGCCCATATTGTAAGAGGATTTGATGTAGCCTATTAGGTGTCGCGTGTTTGACGTCGGGTCATATACCCATGTCAAAAGCACCAGAGACCTAAGTTTGAATGAAGGTCATATGTTAGGTCTGATTGGAGATGGCGTGGCAGGTGGGAAACCAAAGGTCTCTAACATGATGCGTTTTCTGGTTGTCTTTTCAAATTCAGATCTCCATTATCAAACTTTGAGATCCTGATTCACTTACACCTTGGGATACGTACAAATCATTCAATCCTGTAATCAAGATGTCTTTTTGACTTCACCGTTATAAAATAAGAACTCATTAATCTGCATCTTTCTTCTCTTTTCCAATCAAAGTCCTTTGTTTTTAAGAGTATGCACATTATCAACAAATCCATTCACACTTCTTCTTCTGAAACCAAAATCCTCCCCGAAATCTCAATGGTTTCATTGAAGATCAAGGTACCTCAATTCCAGATGTTTCGAGTCCATCTGAAAGTCCTCAACCCGCTCAAAAGAAATGTACAGACTCATGTAAGGCTATGGTAGTACTTCATTGTGTGAAGGATATTCAATCCTCCCTTATCGATGCTATCATGGAGGAGATTTTCCGGATTTATGATATCAACGTGAAAATATTCGGTCCTCACCTCCTGTCATATGATGAGACGGCCAATTAAACCTTCTGAATGTTTTATAACCGTTTACAAAGAACAATTTGTGTGAAGTCTCCGATTGCCTTTGAACCCAGCGCTCATACATGTCCAGAGATTTGTCCAGAAAATTTTTCAGTTCCATTATTATATGCTTCAACTTGTTTATATTATGTTTTAACAATAGACGTGTTTATAATGTTATATTGTTCAGATTCTTTTTGTGTTGATGTTTATTCCACAATGAAACAATCAACTCATACATGGTTATCATTATTCAATATACTATTATTTTATAAGTTATACACGTACTTAACAATGTATAACGTTAAATTACATTGTTAAATTTCATTTAAATATATCAATTTAACCGACACGTGCCACGCACGTTGCAGTAAGTAGTAAAAAAGCCACAAAAGCAATATATTGTTAATCTTATAAGCCACACATTACTTGCAGGCTGTTGGAGACCATAAGCATGGTTGGTCTTGACAATGGATTATCATTCAGACACTGCAATGCAAGATCAATTATTGATGCAAGGATCTTCCCAATGCTTGGATCATCAGCGGGATGTGAAATCCGTTTATCGATTACTTCCTCAAGTTGTACATAGACAGATGCCAATGATGCTCCATCACCCATATAGCTACTCGGAACAGGATACTCCCCTCTAATGATCTCCAATGCCAACACCCCGAAGCTAAACACGTCGCATTTCTCTGTCACTCGTACACTGTAAGCAAGCTCTGTAATGTAATGTTCAAAGGTGTACGTAAGCATAACGGATTCCTTTATATTAGTCTAATACACATGCATAATAACCATGTTTGTTTGTTTATTTATTAACACAAAATACATGAACAAGAGAAATAAAGCTCATAATTTAATTACCAGGTGCCATGTATCCGAACGTGCCAACCAGTCCCACGGAGGAGGAGTTGAGATTATTAGATGAATCGATCTTCAAAAACTTAGCTGTTCCGAAATCAGAAACAAAAGCTTCCAAATGGTGATTCAGTAAGATGTTCTTGCTTGATATGTCCAGGTGAACAATTGGAGGAGAACAATCATGGTGCATGTAAGATAAGGCATTCGCTATTCCTGTAATGATATTCACTCTTCTTTCCCAGTCAAGCTCCATAGCTGATTCATCTTCCCTCAGGATTTTGTCCAGACTACCTCTTTCAAGGTAGTCATATATCAAAAACGAGTGCCGATCGCTCGAGCAAAACCCATGAAGTTTAACGATATTACGATGTCTGATCACGGTAAGGTTTCTTATCTCGTTCACGAAATCATTACGACGCATTCTCATATGAAGCAAGGTATTATGAAGCCTCTTGATGGCAAAAACTTGGGTAGATGAAAGTAGTGCCTTGTAAACACGACCAAAACCACCTTCTCCGATGCAGTATGTCTCGTTAAAATCTTCGGTCGCTTCCAGAATCTTTTTATACATCTCTTTTCCATCGAATGTGGTTACGGAAAAGAAATTATTACCATTGATCATAGGTATCGTATCCTCCTCTGTATCATTCATTCTACTTATAAAGCGAATCACAATGGCTACGCTAACAAGTATAAGTACTGAAGAAGGGATAATAATGAGTACAATTACAAGGACAAGTGTGCGTGTGGGTTTCTTGGAATGAGGACAAGCATGTAGCCCTGGTATGAAGTTGCCACACAATTTAGGATTTCCTTGTAATAATTGTTCTAAAACAAAGGATCTATTATTAACATTTGGGACAGAAGTTTCAAAAAAATTAGGGACAGGACCCTCTAAATCATTGAAAGATACATTGATCAACAAGAGTCTTGGCATATCTGCTAAGGCTTGTGGGATCTGCCCGGAACATTTTATTAAATAATCGGACCGTTTGACAACGAAAACACAGCAGCAACAATTCAAAAACATCAGATAAAGCAACAACCAGATAAATCGATTTAACTCAAATCAGATAAATCGATTTAATTCAAAATAAATTGGTTTTATCCCAAGAATTTGAATGAATAAAGACTCTAAGGTAATTTGGTAGAGATAAGGTTGGATTGGAGAGATAAGGAAGCAATTACCTTCAAATTCAAGTGCTCAAACAGGTCGAAACAGTCCAAGTACATGCTGGTATCAAAGATCAAAGCCATCAGACTCTCTTGCGTAGTAGTAGTCCCAATTCTATGTATTTGTCTCCAAGTTTAGCATTTTATCTCATTAATTTTGAAATAATTTAAAGATTAGGTTTTTTGTAGTATAAATAAAGCAAATAGACTGCAGTTGTAAATTAAGGAAGAAACACAAAAAAATTTTCTTCAATAAAAGTTCTTCGTACAGATTCAATAAAGAGTGTGTGTGTGTGGTTTGTGGTTTTCTACATGGTAGCAGAGCCATTGGTGATTTAACACCATGACAACTCTATCTATCAATGTAGCAAACTTTATAAGTTTGAAACTAAACTCAAGAAATTATCCACTATGGAGAGAACAGGTTTTAGCCTTGGCTGACAGCCAAGATCTAGCAACACATCTCACAGATAGCAAATCAGCACCACCAGAGTTTGTTTCTGCTACAAGCTCAACCACAGGAGCAATAAGCACTGAATCCACTGCACCAACAAAAAATCCGGACTTCATATCATGGAAGAAAGCTGACAGGATGCTCAGAGGATGGCTAATAGGATCACTGTCAGAGGAATCCCTAGGACTTGTCCTTGGGCTAGACACTGCATATCTAGTCTGGGAAGCCCTAAAGAACTCATATGCTCAAGATTCACAAGAAAGAGAGTTCAACTTGAAGCAGCAAATAACATACTTAAGGAAAACAGAGGACAAGGATATCAACGAACATGTCAGAGCATTTAAGGGACTCTGTGACAGCCTAGCTGCTATTGGCAAACCTATTACAGATCCAGAAAAGGTCTATTACCTTTTAACCAGCCTAGGACCTGAATATGAGACTTTTACTACAACTATGCTAAAACCCCCAAGGCCTACATACTTCGAATTAGTTTCCCAACTGCAAAGTTTGGATCAGAGAAGAACATGGTTCTCCTCAAATTCAGAATACAACAAGTTGTCTCAGATGGCCTTTTATGGACAAAAGGCACCTCAGCAGTCTAATTCCACCAGGTTTAATTCAACAGGCAGAGGATTTCAAGCACAACAAACAAACTTCAGAAGTACTAATCAGGGAAATCAAGCAGGTTCCAGCAATCAAGTATTCAAGAGGATGACCAAGGCTGAAAGGGATCAGTACAGAAATGAGACATGTCAATGCTGTGGAATCACAGGACATGTGTCCAAGATTTGCTGGTGGAACAATAAAAACAAGCGGCAATCCAGTGAAATCCCACAAGCCCTGTCTGCTCTAACCCTTGATAATACCATAGCTGAAACAGAATGGATAGTAGACACAGGAGCATCCAGCCACATGACAGGTAACAAACATATCTTACATAATCTATGTGCATACTCTGGTTCTGAATTTGTTCTCATTGGTGATGGTACCAAATTGACTATCAGTGGTATAGGTGCAATCCATATATACACAAATACCTCAATCATATCTATTGCCAATGTCCTTTATGTACCAGAACTTAAAAAAAATCTACTTTCTGTAAATCAACTAGCTAAACAATACTTTGCTGAGTGTGTATTTACTAACAGTGGTTTTGTTTTAAAGGACAAAATGACAGGACAGGCCCTCTTGAAGGGAGATCTTAAAGGAGAACTTTATGTTCTTCCCAGTGGTGTTCAAGCTCTTTTTTCTCATCGTTTTAGGTCATGCAGTGCTGAATTATGGCACCAACGATTAGGGCATATTCAGTTTCCTACAGTTCAAGTCATGAAGAATAAAGGCCTTATTGAGGTTTTAGGGTCCAATAAACAAGAACATTTGTGTGAGAGTTGTCAGTTAGGCAAAATGAGCAAATTGCCTTTTTTACAATCTGATCAGAACAGTTCTTGTATCTTTGATTTAATACACTGTGATTTGTGGGGTCCTGCCCCAGTTGAATCTATTGGCAAGTTTAAATATTATGTCTGTTTTGTTGATGATCATTCTAAATATATTTGGTTCATCCCCATTAAACATAAATCAGATTTTTTTGAAGTATACTTAAACTTTGAAAGCTATGTTCTAAAGCAGTTTAATAAGCACATCAAAAGATTCCACTCTGATGGAGGAGGAGAGTTTGTCAATAATAAACTTGCCTCCCATTTTTTAAAAACAGGTGTTACACACTTAATCTCTTGTCCCCACACACCAGAACAAACAGGCATTGTAGAGAGAAGACATAGGACAATTAGGGAGCTTGGTCTCACAATGTTGTTTCATAGTAGATCACCCCTATTTCTATGGTCAGAAGCTTTTGCTACTGCAGTATACCTAATCAACAGAATCCCTACATCTACCTTGAACATGAACTCTCCATACTTTCTCCTTCACACCATGCAACTTTGATTACTCGTCCTCGGGACCTTTGGCGACGATGCTACCCCTATCTATGGGACACAAAAAAACATAAATTTGATCCTAAAACCCTTCCCTGTGTGTTTGTTGGATATAGCACTCGCATAAAGGCTACAAGTGTTTCCACCCTCCTACTTAGAAGGTTCTTTGTCTCCGGGCATGTGACCTTTGATGAATCCTTGTTTCCATATAAAGTCAAGTCTAACTTTAACTCTACTCATGTTCTCACCATTTTTGATTCATGGAATCCCCCAGACACCTTATCTCACTGTCAATCTCACCACTCTGAATCAGATTCCCCAGATCCCATTCTACAATTCATAGACTCACCTCCTTCAGCATATCCTGATCCTGATCCCTCTGAAGATAATCACCCCACAGAACCTCTCTTGCCTGACTCTGATCCGGAGGCCTCTCTTACTTCATCACAAGACCCTGCACCAGACCTCACACCACCTCACTCCCCAGGATCCTCACCATCAACATCTCCACCTGCCACACCAAGAGTAGTCACTAGGGCACAGCATGGTATATTTAAGCCTAACCCCAAGTATGCACTAACAACCACTTTATCCAACATACCCCCAGAACCTAAGACTGTCAAATCTGCTCTCAAGCATGCAGGATGGAAAGCTGCTATGCAAGAAGAGTTAGATGCTCTCAGCCACAATCACACTTGGCATCTAGTGCCTCAGAACTCCCCACATGCATGTCATAGGCTCTAAATGGGTCTTTAAGGCCAAACTCAAACCCGATGGTTCACTAGACGGACTAAAAGCAAGACTTGTAGCCAAAGGCTACGACGGATAGATGGTGTTGATTACACAGAGACATACTCCCAAGGTTAAACCTAGTACCATTAGGATTGTGCTAAGTATAGCTCGAATCGCCTTGGCACGTAAAACAACTAGATGTTAAAAATGCTTTCCTACATGGCTTCATTACGAGAGGACATCTACATGACACGACCCCGGTATGACGGATCCCACATGTCCGGACTATGTATGCAAACTAGACGAGCCTTGTATGGTTTAAAACAGCCCCTAGGGCCTGGTTTGACAGGTTTAGCACCTTTCTGGTTCAATATGGTTTTCAATGCAGTCTCTCTGATCCTTCTTTATTTTACTTACACTCTAATCAAGGGACACTAGTCCTCCTATTGTATGTGGATGATATCTTATTGACAGGTTCCACCTCAGAGTTCTTGGCATCCTTCATTACTATCCTGAGTCAGGAGTTCTCCATGAAAGACTTGGGCCCCATTCATCACTTCCTTGGCGTACGGGTCCGTCCATCATACTGCTACGTGGTTCCACCTAGATCGGTCTCATTATGCCCGCACCATCCCCGGACAAGGCCCATATGCTTGACTGCAAACCTATGCGAACACCACTAGCAACTAAACATCCAGAAGCACCAGAAGCAGAACTCTTAGAAGATCCTACATACTACAGGAGTTTGGTAGGAGCTCTCCAGTATCTCACTTTCACTAGACCTGACATCTCCTTCAGTGTAAATTATGTCTCACAGTTCATGCAGCAACCTACTCATGCACATCTCAGCTTGGTCCATAGAATTCTCGGATATGTCAAGGGCTCCATAGATCTTGGACTTCTACTACAACACGGTCCCCTCACCAATCTCCATGCTTTTTCTCATACGGATGCGGACCGCCCCACTTTAGTAGCATTTTCGATGCGATTGGGCGGGGTGCCACCACTTAGACGATCCACCACAAAGTTATTGCACATTTCTAGGTCCTAATCTCATATCCCGGTGTGCCAAGAAACAACCTACGGTCTCCGCATCCACTACGAAGCCGAATATCGTGCTATGGCACACACTTTGCAGCGAAATTACGTGGCTCACTTATTTACTTCAAGAACTCAAGATATCCCTATCTTCTACACCGATTTACTACGCTCGGACAACCTCAGTGCACTTCATATGACAATTAATCCAGTCTTTCATGCTAGGAGTAAGCACATAGAATTGGATTATCACTACGTCAGGGAGCAGGTGGCCAGAAATCTATTGATTACTAAGCATGTACCAGCTACTGCGCAATTGGCAGATATATTCACTAAGGCCCTAGCTAAGATTCCATTTCAACAACTTCGACACAAACTCGGCCTTCAACCCCGGCCTCGTTTGAGGGGGGGTAATAACGAGCAACATTCAAATTCAAGTTCAAATAATCAGACCGTTTGACAACGAAAACACAAGCGACAACAATTCAAAAACATCGATAAAGCAACAACCAGATAAATCGATTTAACTCAAATCAGATAAATCGATTTAATTCAAAATAAATTGGTTTTATCCCAAGAATTTGAATGAATAAAGACTCTAAGGTAATTTGGTAGAGATAAGGTTGGATTGGAGAGATAAGGATAGTAGTCCCAATTCTATGTAGAGAGATTTTATCTCATTAATTTTGAAATAATTTAAAGATTTATAAATAAAGAAATAGCTGCACAAAAAAAATTTTCGCAAATAAAGGTTTAGAGGGATTTGGCCAGAAAACTGGTTGGAAGACAGATCAAGAAATGTCAAGAAGGGAATTATAGAGGAAATGTCAGATGGAATAGTGCCACTTAGATTGTTGTTTGAAAGATCTAAACCGACCAATGAAGAGCAATTGGCAATAGCCCGCGGAAACTGCCCCTTTAGTCCCATGCCCGAAAGATTTATGTCCGAAACTCTGTTCTCATTAGCATTCCAGCACTCAATCCCTTCAAATTGACAGATCAAGACCACACCATATTCATCAGATTTACTGAAATCCCATGTTGGTAATAAGGAATTCAATGGGTCTTCATCTAAAGAAGCTTTGAAAGCTTTAAGGCAATAGACATCACTCTCAAAGCTTCTGCTTAAATTACTACTACTCAAAAGCAGCAAGAAGAGAACTTGAAGTAGTAGTAGCATCATCCTCCTTGAAGATAAAACAACTCCAAGGCTCAGCAAATGTGTTGCCACTGAAATATTTTCCAAATTACAAAATTATTTGAACCAACTCCTTGTCAAATACTTATAGTAAATAATAATAATACAAGGAATTGAAATAATGATATATTATGCTCAACCAACGCAATCTATAACGAAACTATATGAAAAGCAGAAAAAAAAAAAAAAAATCACAACTAAACGAAATGAGTGGCAGCTGTGCCTTTTACTAATTAGTGTAAGACGACCGATGACTGATGACTGATGACCGACGACCGATGACCGTTGACTAAAAAGTAAGGAAATACTCCCTCTTCTAATATAGAGGCTTTTGGAAACTACTAAGTTAAAAAAAAATTAATAAATAAATTGTTTTTTAAAATTTCAAACTTAAATATTGTATTTTTTTTTTTCGAAGCGACCAATATTATCGTATTATTTAATGTGAAAATAAAAACAATATATTTAATACTAAATTGACAAATGAGAAGACCTTATACAGTGAGACAAAACAAAAAAAAGCTAAAAGACTCTGTATTACTGGACAAATGAAGTATAAAAGAGTTAAAATAGCTAAATATCCGTTTATCCTTCAATCGTATAACCTACCACACTTTAAAACTAAGCATAAAATGGGCGGTACACAACAAAACACTCATAATAAATTATACTACACACGTATATTCTTAATCAAGATATGAAACCTATCTATTCTTATTGGCTCTATAATGATTAATGATATAAAAATATGTTGCAATAATTTTATCATGGAATAAACATTATCTCATAAATTTGTTCACCCCATAATTGGTAGGGGGGGATCATGATTCGGTTTGACCGTGTTTTTTTTTTTCTTTCACTTATATAATCAAGCGGCTTTATACTGTTTCGAAATTTTCAAACCAGACTGTATTGGTTTTTAGAAGTAAGCATGGTCTTGTTTGATCGGCTTTCTCTATTTATAAAACCATACCGTTTTATACGGTTTCCAAATATTCAACCCAGTCTGAAACAGTATTTACGCAAGGGGTGACTCCAGGAATTTAGGGATGCAGGTCGAAAATTTATCATATTTTGTAATTACTAAACTTAGTGTTATATATTATAGCTTAGGTGTTATATATTATACATGTCAATACAGATCAATATAAAAAAATAAGCGGGTCAATTTCATATATCTGTATGTACCTTTTCTTTTCCTATCATAATATTTTTTTAGCGGGTCGGTTGACCCAAATCACCCAAGTTGGAGCTGCCCTTGATCTTGGCTAAAAACGGTTGTTTGGTCCGGTGTGGTTTAACTTGGCTCTAGTTTTTCAAAGTTTTAAAACATGAGAGACTAAAGTGTATATTTTTTAAATGTTATTAAATGGATTATTTTCAAGTGGTGTCTTGAGTGATTATGTGGTGTATTAAAATAAATGAAAGATAATAAATTAAAAAATATCGATAGTATTTTCGTGGTGCCGTTAGAAGAGAGCCGGTATTGCCAAGGCAATTAAATTATAGTCAATTGTCAATTACGACACATTAAAAAAAATCAGGATTTTAGGACTATAAAACAGATTTTAATAAAAAAATGACATTTCATCGGTGAAAGTGAAAGTAAATTTGAAACTGAACTACGTTTAGTTTTGTGCTGAAAATCAATGTAATTCACTTTCACTTTCACCGTTGAAATTTTTTTTTTTTGACAAAAATATTTTCTTATAATCCTTTTTGCCTGACATCTTCCATATCGTGTTTTTTAGGACTCTTATCCCAATTAAATTATTGCCTGACAACCATTTAATGTATTATGTAAATTGACAAATATATCCCTCCTTCTTCTTCCTCCTTTACAACTACAAGTCTACAACCCCTTCCAATCACCAGACACCAAAAGCATGCACTATCCCATCTCGTTCATTCCCTCTTCTTCCTCAAATCTACTTGCATTTTCCACACTCTGCTCAAGCCTCTTTTGTAGTCCATTCTCCTTTCCAAACCACCTCGATTCTATGGCCACTATCAGTCCGAAATTTAAAATTTATAAAGAGAAAAAACCCACTCAAATTTCACCCGATTTTCAACTATTCTACATGTGGGATGTTAATTACAGCTATAAAGCACAGTAATACCCAAAGTAGGATTTTTTTTTTTTTTGGAATATCATTACATTTTGCTTTTTTTTTTTTGCTGGGTTTAATTTGTTTCCGTAGCTTGATTGCTGTTAACGGCCTGAAATTAACCGAAAGATATCGTTTGTTCGCTCGTTCGTTTAAGTCACGAGCATTGTTCACGTTCGTTCATTTAATAAACGAACATAAAAATATGTTGAAGTTTGGTTCGTTAAGGTAACGAAATTGTTTTCGCGAACGTTTGCTTAATAAACGAACATAAAATTATGTTCAAACTCAAATTTCATTTATGAAGAAATTTTGTTCGAACTCGTCTTGAATTTGACATCTTACACGTATTTTCGCTCTCAATTCGAGTTTGGTTTGTTAAGGTATAATAAATTAAGTTCAAATGAATAAATAACAATATACAAAAGAATATTTAAACATTATAGTAATAAAAACATTATGATAACTCTAAAGAATATTCTATAAAATTACTCTGATATCTATTACATTAATAGATGTCTTATCATCTTATAAGTAGTACGTTGATTTATCTATATATAAAGCGAGGTTCGCGAATATAATCGAACGTTCACGAGTATGTTCACGATCGTTCGTTTAAGAAACAAGCTTAAAATCTTGTTCGAAACGTTCGTTAAGCCTAAACAAACGAACGATCACAGATACTAACGAGTCGAACACGAGCTTGTTTATGAGCGGTTCTGTTCAATTAACAGCACTAAGCCTTGAACTGATAGTACCGAAGTTGGCGATGAGAGTGGTGATTATATTTTTATTTTTATTTTACACAAATTTTATGTTGGTTCTGGTGCAAATCATAGTTGGTGCACCAAAACCAATAGGAATCCAACATTCTAAAATGGGCTCTTACCTGTAAAAACTTTTCACCAATGTATCCCTTTAAAAGTGCCGACTTGGTAATCCAAAACTTGCACCTGGACAATCCTAAAATTTCACTTTATTTTATTATTTTTTCTGAAAATTTATAGCCTACCTTTTTAATGGTTATTTTATTAATGGAGGGGTGAATTTGTTTATGTGATTGAATCAATGGGGGAGGCCGAGGAAAGGCGAAGCAGACCAGACGAAGGGGAGAAGGTCACATGAGGAAGAGGAGGAATTTTCAACAAAATAAAATTAAGGGTAGACTTGTCATTGTTTATTTTAATTATAATACTTCCCCTGGCGATAATTTATTTATGGGTATTGTTATATGACACCACATTAATATATTCGGGCACTATATCTGTGTAAAATTCGATATTTTAGAAGTCAAAATATGTTATTTCAACTTCCGAAAAATCAAAATATGTTATTTCGATATCTAAAAAATAAAATTTTACACGAGTGTGATGCCCGAATATATTGAGCGTGGGGTTATTAACATCGCCTTTTATTTATTCATAAACGTCCCAGTGTGCAGCTCAACCTCTTTTTCACTCTTGAGAAAGAAAAAAAAATTATTCCCTGCACCAGAGGAAGAAACAGAAGAATGGCTCAAATTCCCAACCTTGACAATTCTCCCATCAATCTTGCATCCATTAGGTGCTCCATTTTTTTTCTTTCTAATTTCTGTTGATTTTCATTTTATTTTTTGTTTGCATTAATTTTTTACTTTTGTCCCTTCGCCACTTCATACGTCAAATTGTTTTAGAGATCAATCCCAGAAGGAGCTTGTTACGATCCTGAAAAACGTGAGTTCATATTTATACTTTTGCAATATTTAATCTTTTTTGGGTTGATAATGCTTCATTTTGAATGAAAATTGATACGTTTTCCTGTTTCGTAACTCAAGATTCGCGGGAAGAAGTGTTTAGTTATCGACCCGAAGCTCGGTGGTTCACTATCATTGATCGTCCAGAGCTCACTCCTCAAGGCAATGATCTCACTTATTCACCATTTTATTGGTTTGAGAAAAGTTCCCAATTTGTGTGTGTGTGGGGTTAAATTTGGGTGAAACAGATAAATGTGAAAGTCTCCTCATTTTTTATCAGGCATAAGACTGACTTGTGTGTTACTTTTAGTTGTTTCCGGTTGCAAGTGTGCCGTCTGAAATCTTTTTGTTCCTTCATGAAGCTGAATATGAGAAAATGTGCTTTGTTATTTATTGAATTCTGCAGTATAAGCAAATGATAAAACCCTTTTTGGAGGGAATAATGCTATCATAGAAAGGAAAATCTTGAATGATCATGTCATGATAAAAGCTTAAGCAATGTGTAGTTAATATATATATTTTAAACACTTAAACCGGGAAATGTGTAGTTGGCTTATTTTAATCTCGCCTCTAAAAGAAAGTGTTCACTTGGTAAGTCAAACATGAGGCAATGCTTGTAGGGAGGTCGAATTTATTGCTATAGTCCGATTAAATACCTACTCATCCAAAACCTTAAACTGATATGGACATATGTAATTTGTTCATTTGTACGCTTTGACTGCTAAAGAGAAAGATTTGAAACAGGGAATGTTTTTATGGCAGTGTTTAAGCAAGTAAATGCTTTAAGAGGAGCATGGCTTTTTCATGTAGAAATAGGTTTTTAACAGTGTTTTTGTATTCAAAACAGGAACTTGGAGCTGAGTTGCATCATCTTAGCGCAGAACCAGTTCAAACTGATTGCACCAAATTGGTCTACCTTGTGCGAAGCCAGATCGAGTTGATGAAATTTATTTGTTTACAGATCCATAATGATACTTCAAAAGGTGTTCAGAGGGAATATTTTGTTTACTTTGTTCCTCGCCGTACTGTTGTATGTGAGAAAGTAAGACTGTGATCTACAATAGGTTTAAATGTAGGAAAGAATGGTCCATGATTACACCTATATTTCTGTTAGAATTTTATTCAGCTGTTTCTTATTTTCCTAGATACTGGAGGAGGAGAAAGTTCACAATTTGCTGACTATAGGAGAGTACCCGTTATACGTAGTTCCATTGGATGAGGATATATTGTCATTTGAACTTGACCTTGCTTTAAAAGTAAGTCTACATTTGATTTCATTAATAAATTTAGATTATTTTTTCTGTATGACTGTATCTTGGTTCTCAAGGGGTGAATTGAGTAGCTCATTTTTTGTTTGATAGGAAAGTGTGGTGGATGGTGATACGACCTCTCATTGGCATATTGCAAAAGCCATTCACAAACTTGAGGTTTAGTTCGTTTGATAGCTAGCATTACAGAGTTGTAAAATAGCAACATCATTGCAGTTATGAAACCGCAAGTTCACAGGTGAATCTTTTGTGTCTTTCTTAATTGATTCATGCAGTTTGCCTTTGGGCTGATACCCAATGTTAGAGCCAAAGGCAGAGCATCCACACGCATTGCTGAAATTTTAAATCGTATGCAAGTTGAAGAACCAGTTAATATATCGGAGGTATGTGTACCTTGATAAGGTCTCGTGTTTTTTTTTGTTTTTTGTGGTTTTCAATTTTATCTATAAGCATGTGTTTTGACGCTTTGTTTCTCGTCATAGGTTGTCGTGCCTGAGATAAGTACTCTGATACTTATTGACAGAGAGGTAACTTCTCTTGTGCCTTGATGCCAATAAATTAATACTTCGTCTTTATTTTCTTGTGTGTGTGTGTGTGTGTGTGTGTGTGTGTGTGTGTGTTTATATTGATGTTGGCAAAAAGAAAGTGTCTTACATCTTCTATCATTCCTAATAAGCACTGGCACATGTTACAAGTATTTTGACATTTAAGGGTGCGTTTCTAGAGCTTTTCTTTCAATTCACAGCGGAATCGTAACGATGGGTGGAGGTAGAAGGGGCTCTGGTGCTAGTTCTTCCATGATTCACTCACAAGGGGTCACATGTTTAATGTCCCTCGGTGCATTTGTTTGCTTCAAAATCTTATTGAGTTATTAAAGGTCGAGTAGTTCAAGACTATGAAGTGGTTTTCCTTGTCACTGGAAAGTACTTAAGATAGTCGAATTATTTCATGATACTTAGCTTTTGGCTGTGTGAAAACTTACATCATTAGTATGAATTTACGCGTCCCAGTGTGGTTTGTGTCGTTTTGAGACATCTTTTTTTGGCCGCAGGTAGACATGATTACTCCAATGTTGTCTCAGCTAACCTATGAGGGACTACTGGATGAGGTAAACTGCTGATGAAGTCACAAACTGTGCGTTGAATTAAAGATTTAAACTAGATAGGCTGTGTTTTTTTTGTTTTGTTTTTTTTTGTGTGTCATAAGTCAGGATATATATCATTTTCTATTTTATTCCCTCATTTTGATAGTTTTCTGTTTTCTCTATGCAGTTCATTGGCATCAATAATGGAGCAGTGGAGATAGATGCATCTGTCATGGGTATTCAGCAGGAGGGGAAGAAGACAAAGGTTCCACTCAATTCAACGTATGCATGCTATTTCACACCAAAGTTTCTTTTTGTTAAAGTCTATAAAAGTCTAAATTTTCACCTCTCCGACATCTTAAGCTTTTTGGGAAAGAGGTAATTCAACTTGGTATCAAACTAGGAGGTCAAGGGTTCAAACATCTGTGTTATCATTGCCATCCTGTTTGTCTTGCCCACTTGTTGAGCCTCTTTATTTGATGTTGTGTGCCCAATGTTGGCCCAACCCTCTATATGTCTTTAGGTCCTTTGTTGGTCCGGCTATACCTGTTAGGCCCACGTGTGAGGGGCCATGTTGAAGTCTATAAATGTCTAGATTACTCATCTCTCCAACACTTAAAGCTTTTGATCGAGATGATAATTCAACTCTTCTGTCAAAGAATCTCGCGTCCCTCTTTATATGATTAGTTTTCTGTGTATAGTGGTGAATTCGCAAACTCATGCATGTTTAATTTATCCTATTTGTTCTTTTGATGAATCAATTCTTCTTGATGCATTAATATGTGGTCTGCAGTTATTGTGTTCATACTTCATACCAACTTACTATCCTCATCTTGTTCTTTGCTGCAGTGACAAACTATTCAAAGAAATACGGGATTTAAACTTTGAAGTTGTTGTCCAGGTTAATCTATTTGATTCCGGATTGAACCCGATTATAAATTTCTCTCCTATTTTTTGTTTGGTGTACTCAGTGCCCTTTTCTTTGTCTTTGATTTAGTTTTTCGGTGAAGTGCATTCTCATTCTCATGTACAGTTTGATTGCAGAAATTGCGTGGAAAAGCAACCTCCATGAAACAGGATTACACAGATATTAATGCAACAGTAAGTAGGAGCGCTAAATGAACTATCTTCACATGTATGGTTCAAGTATCAAATTTTGACTGTTGAAAAACTGCTATTAATTTTCTCTGTGGTTGATAGTTTTGGTACTCAATCTGACTCTAAAAGCAAATACTCTTATTGTTGCCACAGACTCAAACTGTCTCTGAGTTGAAGGATTTTGTTAAAAAGCTGAACTCATTGCCTGAAATAGCTGTAAGTGACTGCTTAGATATCTGCAATTAGTATTGTCCTTCAAGGGGTTTGCATGTTTTGAGGATTTAAGTGTTTACTTTTTCATTACAGAGACACATAAACCTCGCTCAACATTTGACCACATTGACGTCAAAACCTTCTTTTCTTGGAAAACTTAACATGGAGCATACCCTTGTGGAGGCTGAGAGTTATGATATGTAAGCTTACTTTTGCCAAAAGTTTTTTGATTTCAGCGTCTAATCTGGTGAAGCTTTGCTTTATGAGTTCTTTATGAGTGATGACGATAGTAATTTTGAAAAGATCCAATGTCTCAACAGCAGTATTTGTTGTCCATTTTACAAAAATTGCTTCATATATGGCATGAATTGCAGAATATGTCATAACTTACCACTGTTCACTATTTTTTATTTTCCTTGCATTGCTTCTCCAAATCACCCAAACTTAGGTGATAACAAATACATCCATCTTTTTAGGATTGGCTATGTTCCACTCATTAGTCATTATTCAATGGATGAATCAAAGTCTAAAGCTTGGCTCATTTGTTTCTATTAGAATAATAGATAATATGTGATGTGTTATGTTATGTAGGGTGTGTTATAATGTATGTGTGCGCGCGTATGTTGGCTAGGGTTATGGTCGACTTATGTAATGAGACTTGTTGGGCAAGAAAGCCCATTAGGGTTAGGGTTTTGTATTATGTGTTGGGGTTTTCCTATATATAGTAATGGAGAGTAGTAGAAGGGATCATTCAGAAAAATCCCTCTTTCGTTCGTTTATACTGTGTCTGCATTTTATTTGAGGCTTTGTACTGTTTAATGCTGATTGTTGTTAGAAATCACTTACTTTTAGAAAAAACTTGGAATTATCACTTTATCAGCAGCATAATACAAGATTTCTTATTTAGGAGGAAATGGTAACTTCCTTATCAGTCAAGATCCCGTAAGCCGTTCCAATTTATTCAAATCTAATCACATCATCATTCATACCAATTTAAACGATATTTCTTAACACTTCCAGTCAAATTAAAGTGTGTATATCATACATCCCCAACTTGCTTTAAGACGATCAATACTAATCTTTTATTCATCACAAACAAAGAAGAAGCTGTATTATGTATCCAACAACGTGCCTTCCAAGTTAACCGATTTAAAAGACGAAGATCCTGGTGCTTGTGGTTCAAGATTAGTGAACAATGAGGTTTCCGTTGTAGTACTTTGAGAAGAGGGAAGAAGATATTTTGGAATCTCAACTTGAGTAGACTGTTCCCCTTTGAGTAGCATTTTCAGGAGGTTGTTTTACAAGAATAATCAGCAGGGAAGATGACATAGCCCTTAGTTCTTGGCTCACGGCTCATGACCACAGCTCATGGCTTTAGGCTCATGTTGACTTTTTGACTCTAGGATTTTGGATTCTTGGGCTATGCTCTTTGCCTCGTGGCTCATGTCTTCTCCTGTGACTCCTTAATTGCAGTATATAGCTCTCGACTCTTTGTTGCCGGGATTCTAACAGATCTTCTCAAATGACTGCCCATTGTTTTTTCTATTGCATGGCCAAAATTCTTTGAATGGGTTTGTATTAGTAGCTAGTGGAGATGGCTATAATCGCCACAGAATGGGCTTTTGTCACCTCTCCTGCTTGTTTTTCCAATCATCAGTGGATATAAAACTCCATACTTAGTTATAACAAATTACAAAGCCTCTACAGCAGCATCAAGTCAGATGTGAAAGAATAGGTGGGCCAATAATTGAGGAGATTTTGCAGCCTATCTCTGTTTTGCTTCTTTTTTCTTTTCTCTTCGGTGTTCTGGCCCTTTCGATAGCCCCTCAAAACAGGTTGAGAGGGATTCTTGACATTTTTTTGGGTACAAGGATTCTTGCTTGTTTTGATAAACGGAACTAATTTGCGCCTTTCTTGATGACCAAAAGATGGCGCGACCTGAAAATGGGAAGTACATGTGTTTGGCTTCATCATTGGATCCAGCTGGTTACCATTTGCTGCAAATATGCTCTGCGTGTGTTACAGCATAGGAGGAGTTGACGTGCTTGACTTCTTTTGATTGATTGAGCATGCAATTTTTTTGATTATAATCAAGTCCCTTCTTGACCAATGACATTTACTGACAACAACATTTCAAAACACAGTAAAGTCTTATTCAAACCAAAAGAGAGATAGCCGTATCAAACTGGAAGAAAAGAGGGCGAGGACTTTCCTTGTATAATAACCCAAATTTTGGACTTCAGATTTCCACTTACTTGTTGTTGGACTAATTTTAAGATTGACACAGATGCTTTGACTACATTGAAGAATTGATACACAAACAGGAGCCGCTTGGTACTGTTCTGCGTCTTCTAATCTTGTTTTCAATCACAAATTCAGGATTGCCCAAGAAGAATTTTGACTATTTAAGGCAAACATTTACTATACCTTTTCAAATTGTGAATAGGGCGCTGTTAAGGCACCACGATAAATCTACTGTGGCACCACACTCCGGGCTAGGTTCGACTTAACAGAGGTCGAAAATAGACATTTGACCTCTGCGAAGTCGAATGTTGAGCTTACATTCGACTTTCCATAGGTCGAATGTCAGTGTGGTGCCCTGAAAGTAGATTCGTTGTTGTGCTATTAACAGCTCCCTTGTGAATAATGATGTAATAATTTTGTTGATTTATTAAACTCCTTATTTAGGAGAGAGTTGCTTCATAGTTATGGTTTTGAGCACATGGCAACTTTGAACAATTTGGAGAAAGCTGGGTTCTTTAGGAAGCAGGTGCAGTTAAAGACTAATACCTTTTTTTTTTTGAGTAAATGATATTCTGACGTGTTGCCAATAGATCGAACTATAATCTGGGACTTTTGTTGCAGGATACAAGAGGCAACTGGTTAACAATTAAGCGTGCTTTGAATCTTGTTGTCGATGATACCAATACTTCCAAGTATGTAATTGATTTGTAGTACAGCTACATGTGGATAATTTTCTTCTTTTCTTTTGAATTTTTACTAGTCAACTCCACCTGGTGGGAATAAGGCTTTTGTTGTTTTTCTATTCCCCACCCCCACTCCCATAGCTGACTTGTTGAACTTCTATATATCAGCCCCAAGGATATTGACTATGTCTTCTCTGGATATGCACCACTCAGTATTCGTCTTGTGGAGAATGCGATTCAATATGGCTGGTGAGTATTTACCTTTTCTGTCCCGTTGTTATGTGAATTATCTAGGAAATCCTAAGATGCTTTGTGAAGTTTCAGTACTAAACAGTGATACTGGGGAAATCTTCCAATGCAAATCACTTGAGAGTGCATTCTGTCTGATGGATATGTTTTCTTTTTTACAAAAATTGCAGAACATCATTGTAGAAATTATATAAGAATTTATTATGTTTTAACTAATTATGTATTAAACATATTAATGGGATATCTTATTCCCTAATATGTTTTAATTATGTTCCTCACCTAACTATCCAGCCGTTAGACTCTTTATGTATTAGTTGGCTGTTATAGGTGGCAGACACAGCATTTAATGCTGTGTCTGCCTGTCTGCTGCTGCTGTTTATTCACTATCCAAACCCCTAGACTTCCCAAGTGTACTTTTGTAATCTATTTAAACTCATATCTATCTCATAATAAAATAGAAGAGTTATTTTCTCCTTTTCCGCTGTTTCTCAAACTCTTCACTCATTCTACATCATTTTTTTAATGGTCATTAGATATGTAAAATGTTTCACTTTCAATTGCTGCTTTAAATGGTTTTCCTTACATTGAATGTGTATAGTGTCATTGATAATGATTATCATCTCATGTGAAGTTCTAGTATCTGTATATGTTTTCGGTAAACTATATAATAATAGCAGTATTTATGCCCTCTATGTATCGAAACATCTATTCAGGCGTCGTATAGAAGAAGTTCTTAAGATGTTGCCAGGGCCACACACAGAAGCGAAGAGAGTAAGCACTTTTTCCTGTTTACTTTTTTGTT
This sequence comes from Gentiana straminea, assembly GCA_036785695.1. NCBI lineage: Eukaryota > Viridiplantae > Streptophyta > Magnoliopsida > Gentianales > Gentianaceae > Gentiana > Gentiana straminea. Next base: position 10,331,283 of record JAVUPR010000114.1, on the reverse strand, counting down.
TATTAAAACCTTTCTCTTCTGCACTTCATGTAAAAAATTCTTACTTCATTACATGCTTTGATTTTGCATAGAGCGGATTCTCCAGCAGCCCATCATTTGATGCTCTCTCGGGATCTTTGCACGACACAAATAATAAGTATGTTTACGCTTTGATACCTCATTGTTATTCCCTGTTTCTTGTCAAGTTCACACTAGTTTGACCTATTAATTTGCTGCCTCGAATTGGATTTTTGTTCACGTGTTTAAGCAAAAACACACTGATTATCTGTTGACACGCTGAACTTCTTACAGAGTTGGCGATGGAAGGCGTTCTTTGGTTCTTGTTGTCTTCGTTGGAGGGGTAACATTTGCAGAAATCTCTGCTCTTAGATTCAACAGTGCCAAGGTTTGCTCTTGCAAGTTCTCCATTTTCCATGCCTTTGTATCGCAGCTTCTTGATTTTTTACAAATATTTCTCTTCTACCCTTAATTTCATGGTTCTTTGTGGTGAAACCCGGGTTTGTAATACGATGCCCTTTTGCTTTATATTTTCACAGACACGGACATATATGCATATCAGTTACATATGTATATGTAATAATGTCTGAACCAATGCTATTAGTTAGGTAGGTTTATGGTTGCAGCTTTTCTTAATGCAGGAAGGGTCAGCATTCGATTTTATTATAGGGACAACGAAAATCATTAGCGGGGGGACACTAACAGAAGCTTTCATCGACAAATTAGGCTGATTTTCTTCTGTATCATTTCCTTGGCCTTTTTCTGCCTGAAATTTTTTCATGGCACCACATACCAGATGGAGAAAGCTTTGATTATCATAGAGGTTTGGTTTGAAAATTTGTTATCTTTGGCGGTTTTTCTATTTATGTGAAGGTTTTGAAGAACAAAGTGTGAAGAGATTATACCATCTTTCAGCACCCCTTTTGGGATTCATGTATCTTAGTGAAGAGTAGTTTAAGTCCACACAAAAGTGTGTTTTCAAAGTCTTGTGTATTGCATTGCATGTGGACAATAAATTTTTCCTTAAAATCTGTAGGCTAAAAAAAAGGAAAAAAGAAGTATTGTTTGTGTGCTAATAGTTTTGTTTGTACAGGTTATGGATATTGTTGTTGTCTTCATATAATTTATTGTTATTTGATTATCTTTTTAGGACTGAATTGGGTGTAGACTTTAAAAATATTGTCGGGGGTAACTCTATCATTATCCTGTTTATAAAACCCTAATTTGTACGCTATTGATTGTATACTTGTTTTGCTTAAAAAAAAAAAAAAAAAAAAAAAACCTTCTCCCTTTACTATTTTTATTTATTTATTTTTTTGCTTAAAGTCTCCCGTATCTGAAACCCACTGGTCCGGATAATCCGGAGTTCGGTCCGGATCGTGCCTGCAGAGTCGACTCTTATTCAGGGGAAAAGCTTGGCCAAAAGCTCTTTGAACATGGCGTCTTAGAGGAGAATTAAACATGTGACCTCTCTAGGCATTCTAAAGTCACTTTACTATTTTGAGAAGTGTTACAAGTTCTGTGTGTGCCTTAATAATTTATTCTACCGGGCTATATTCGACTTTAAAGAGGTCGAAAACAGACACATTCAGACTTCTATAAAGTCTAACATTGAGTTTAGACTTAACTCTCAAGCGGCTATAAAGTCGAACATTGAGTTAAGACTTTACTCCGAAGAGGTTGAATATCACTCTGGTGTCCTGGAAATAGATTCAATGTGTGCGTCTAACAGTTGCCTATTGAAAGGAGGTCATTATTTACACCACATTCAATATACTCGTGCATTAATTTACATGTGCGCCACAGTAGAATCGACTTTTCATGGTTGTATTGTGAGAACCGACTTTGATAAACTCGGTTATTGTCCTTAACCTACTAAAAGACATTTCTAGACTGCGGCATACATGTACAGTGGTGCGTGAATAGATTGGCCCTCCTTAAGGCCCTGTGTAGCAAGCCACCCTTATTGATCCTCCTCCTTATGGCCCTTCCTACTAAGAAAACTTTATCATACAACGGTTGTAATATGGTTATACCAATCGGTATGGCATTAAAACCACACATTTTCACTCTCTGTCATAGTCCATGTCATGCTACAAAAGTTGTAGGATAAAAATTCTCGTAATAAATACTGAAAAACACAAGCGTTTTCTAGCCCGGCTATCCACAGCGTGCGGGTGTATATTTAACAATTGGCACCTAAAAATGAAAGCACCTTACACTTCCCTCTGACAGTATTACACAAACTAAATTCAGTCTCACATTTGCTTAAGAAAAATGAAATGAAGAATGTAAAAATAGCAATATTTGCAGTTATATACTCAAACTCCTTTTATGTAGTGCACACTTGTTTATAAATTATGTACACAATACCAATTTATAATGATAATAAATAATCTTGCAACAAAACTCCACAAAATCTTTAATCCTCTTCTCATGGATGGAAAGATTCTTAGGTACAAAGTATCTAATGCACCGAACTGTCAGATGAGTGACACATGTCATTCATCCAACGGTCCGATGCATCATGGCACACGAAACCCCGAGAAACCCTCCTTGTACTTCTCAGTAAAGTCATCAATCAATTACCACCTTCAATTCTCTGAAGAAGTTCCAAAACACTACATGCTTTTCTTTTAGCTCTGTCGTGCCATTTTCCTCGACGATTTCTCAAAACCTCTTCTACACCAAGTTCCCTTGCTATTTTTAGAAACGCACATCACATGTACATAGTGACCACAAGAGCAGCAAATGCGTTCTCGCAGCTTCGTGGAGAACCGGTCCTAATAACCTCAACTAAAACCGGCATTGGATCGAGTGACCTATTGCAATTCTACCTTCGGGATTGCTAGCAAGTACACCAATATTGCAAGAGATTCATCCACCATTCCACCCCCGGGATCTTTAAGCAACCCGATTAATGGCGTCGGGATGCCCGCCCTTACAACTTTCACTTTATTTCCTTGATAAATCAATAAGTTAAATATCGCAAGAGCCGCATCTTTCTTCCCTCTGGTGTCCCATAACATAGCAAGTCAATAAGAGCCGGTATGGCCCCCGCCGCCCCGATTAATACCTTATTCTCGTCAATGACCGATAAGCTAAAAAGGGTTGCGGCCGCATTTTCTCGTGCTTCCGTACGCGCCGTTTTTCAATAGTGAAACTATATCGGGTATGGCTCCGCATTGACTATAGTCCTCTTGTTGGCGTCATAGATGGAAAGATTCAACAAAGCCGTGACGGAATGTTCTTGAGTACGTGAATCCGGTGATGAAAGTAAATCAACAAGAAGAGGGATCGCCCCGGCTTCGCAATACATACTCGCTTATCGCATTACGTTTAGCCAAAAACGAAGTTCTCCGGCGGCGGCTCGTTGCTTTTCGAGATTAACATTTGCAAGTTTCGTAGCAAGGCGTCTACAAGCATCTTTATCACACTCGAACTACTACCTCCTACTCCATATCTCTTTTTGCTAGAATTCCCGTGTTTCTTTGAGATGCAAACCAGAAAAGGAAAGAGAATATTTTTCTTATTACACAAAATCTAGAGGCTGTCCTTTTACATAAGAAATACAGCACACACTTCCACAGGTTTTCATACAAACACAATTCCAAGACTACCCTTACAGAACCAATAAATATAGTAGTCATTATTTAACTCCCCCTCTCAAGCTAAATGTCCCAGATAACATATTTAGTTTGCTCCTGAAGTTGTTGAACTGATTCACAGGCAAGGCTTTAGTGAAAACATCTGCTATCTGTGATTCTGAAGGAATGTAGTTGACAGCTAACTCTTTATTCAAGATCTTATCTCTGATGAAGTGAACATCCACTTCAATGTGCTTGGTTCTGGCATGATAAACTGGATTTTGAGCCAAAGAACCAGAACCTAAGCTCTCACACCAAGCCACTGGTGTTCTAGGCATTTTAACTTTCATCTCCTTAAGCAGTTGTCCAATCCATGCTATTTCTGCTGACAGGTTAGCTAAAGATCTGTACTCAGATTCTGTGCTTGATCTAGAAACCACAGACTGTTTCTTAGAGCACCATGAAATTAGGGAGGAACCAAGATAAACACAATACCCAGTGATAGATTTCCTATCAGAAGGAAAACATGCCCAATCGGCATCAGAAAATCCTTGCAAGGACAGAGTACCACTTACTGGAAAGAACAGACTGTAATGTATGGTTCCCTTGACATATCTCAAGAGTTTTTTTAGTGCTGTCCAGTGATCCACAGTGGGAGTTTGCATGAACTGACTCAGATAGTTCACAGAATATGAGATATCTGGTCTAGTAGAGGTGAGAAATTGCAGGCCTCCAATGGCACTTCTATAGATGAGAGGATTTTGCATTAACTCACCTTGATTAGGACTCAGATGATTACCAACAGACATAGGGGTATTGCAACCTTTAATGTTTTCCATGTTCAACCTTTTTAGAAGCTGTCCTGCATAATGCTCCTGTGAAAGCATTAATCCCTCAGAATTTTTGTAAGCTTGCATCCCCAAGAAATGTGATATAGGTCCCAAATCTTTTAGGGAAAATCTGGAGTTCAGCATCTGTATGAACTTTTGTATTAGACCATCAGAGCTCCCTGTCACCAAAATATCATCAACATAGATTAACACATACATTAAATGTACATCAGTCTTCAAAACGAACAGAGAATTGTCAGCCCTGGACTGAGTAAAACCCCACTGTAGCATCTGAGATCTTATTGCACTGAACCAGGCTCTTGGGGCTTGCTTGAGCCCATACAAAGCTTTATTAAGTCTTGATGACAG